>CM069133.1:55625908-56855908 GCA_035221665.1 Okamejei kenojei | reverse complement strand
ATAAGAGTGAGATTATGCCAATAATGGAACCTAATTTATATATATTGCAACAATCACCTTTTAAAATAGTGAATGACAATTTTAAATACCTGTCCCAGCAACATGCAACTCCATGCAATGAGCGCGACCTAACGTGGTCGCTTGAGTCGTCCGGCGTCGCGGGGCTGGTCCCACTTCGATCACCGGAGCCGTGCGGAATTGTGCGGAGTTCGTCCCGACATTGCGCGGGGCTCCGAAAAACTGACCATGTTCAAAAATTCCGCGTGGCAATGGCTTGTTGGCTTGCAGTCGCCTCGACACATTACACAACGCCTCGACGTCGTGCCTCCGTGACCCGCTCTGTAGGTGCCTCCATGACCCTCTGTGTGTGTGCCTCTGTGCCCCTCTCTGTGTGTGCCTCTGTGCCCCTCTCTGTGTGTCCCTCTCTGTCCTGGCGAAGTTAGCTTTAAGACTTCGCTCCAAGTTCGCCTCACTTTGCGCCACGTTGCGCCACTCACCCCACCTCTGCCGGTTTGATCGCGCTCACTGCATGGAGTCGGATGCTGGTAGGACAGGCCCTTTAGGAATTTATGTGACCAAGAAATATACTTCTTTATTTAAATCAAATTTCATACCTTTACTTAATAAATTGCATAAGAATATTCAATATTGGAAAACACTACCCATTTCAATGCTCGGTAAAATTAATGCAATTAAAATGATTTTCCTTCCTCAACTTCTATACCTCTTCCAATCAATTCCAATATTTCTCCCTAAAAATTTCTTTAAAAAAGTCGACTCTATTGTAACAAGTTTTATTTGGGATTATAAGCATCACAGAATAAGTAAAAAACACTTATGTAAATCCAAGACGAATGGAGGATTAGTCTTACCAAATTTCTTATTTTATTTCTGGACAGTCAATGTCAAAAACTTAAATTTCTGGTTGGAAGATATGGATCAACAACCAGACAGGTTAAAGATGGAAAAGGAGGATTGTCTGCCATTTGAAATTGGCCCGATTTTGCTAACTCCTACAAAATTGAATTAAAAAATCTATAGTGAAAACCCAATAATACATAGTGGCATTCGAATTTGGAAACAAATAAAAAAAGACATTAAAATTGGATAATTTATCACTTTCGCTCTATATTGCAAATAACCCTTCATTTAAGCCTTCAGTATTGGATAAAGGTTTTGCACAATGAAAAAATTATGGAATTAAAAAGACGGGACATCTTTATAGAAAAGGTGTGTTCCTCTCGTTTCAGGAGGTACAACAGAATTATGGATTACATTCAAATAATTTTTTTATATATTTACAACTGAAAGATTATGTTAAATCACAAATACAAGAATATAGAATATGCTTTCGAACAAGGAAAGTTACCAGAAACTCTAAATGAGACTACAATCATACTCATTCCTAAAGTAAATATAAATCATATAGAGCAATTGCTCTTCTAAGTACTGATCAAAAAATATTAACTAAAATTTTATCCCAAACTAATACATCATGATCAAACAGGCTTTATTCCCAAACGCTACTCCACTTATAACTTGAGACGACTATTCAAAAAGAGTTAATGATATTGAATTAGCTGTCATTTCACTAGATGCGGAAAAAGCATTCAACCAGCTTGAATGGCCTTACTTATTTAAGATAATGCAGAAATTTCAACTGGGCGATAGATTTTGTAAATGGGTTAAAATTTTGTACTCCAACCCTACAGCAAAAATACTAACAAACCAAATGTTATCAGCTAAATTTAGGGGGTGTAGACAAGGATGCCCGTTACCACCTTTATTATTTGCTCTCACAATCGAGCCATTAGCCGAAAGGATTAGATCAGATCCAGAAATATATGGATACAATACTAATACCACAACGAATAAAATATCTTTATATGCGGACGATGTTTTAATATATATCACAAAACCGGAGATCAGTATTCCTAACTTACTTAACATTATAAATAAGTTCGGTACATTTTCAGGATATATAATTAATTGGAATAAAAGTGAAATCATGCCTATAACTGGAATAAAAGTAAATATATTACAACAATTTCCGTTTAAAATAGTTACGGATAATTTTAAATACCTAGGAATTAATGTATCTAAATCTTATAATTTGTTATTCAAATTAAATTACCCTCAGTTATTGGATAAACTAAAAAAGAATATTTTATACTTGAAAACACTACCAATATCAATGATTGGCAGAATAAATGCTATAAAAATGGTCTTTTTACCACAATTATTATATTTATTTCAAGCTATCCCTTTATATCTCCCAAAAAATGTTTTCAAAAAAAATCGATTCCATTATTAACAGCTTTATTTGGGATTATAAAAATCACAGAATAAGTAAAAAACATTTATGTAAATCCAAGATAAATGGAGGATTAGCGTTACCTAATTTTTTATATTATTTTTGGGCGGTTCAGATTAAGAATATGAATTTTTGGCTGGTAAAAATGGACCAGGAACCAGCTTGGCTAAAGATGGAAATGGAAAACTGTTTACCATTTGATATAAGTTCGATTCTTCTTGTTCCAAGTGTAGTACAAAAAAAAAAACTTACGGGGATAACCCTATAATTTATAGCAATATACGTACTTGGAAACAAATAGTTAAGACTTTACATCTGGATAATATGTCACTCTGTTTACCAATTATGAATAATCCTTTATTTAAACCTTCTATATTGGATAAGGGGTTTAGACACTGGAAACATTTAGGAATTATGAGGATGGGACACCTTTACAGGAAAGGAAAATTTCTATCATTTCAAGAATTAAAAGATATCCATGGATTACACCCAAATAACTTGTTCAGGTATTTATAAATTAGAGACTATATCAAGTCAAACATGCAAGACTATAAGAATAGAGAGCCAGGATTATTGGATGAGTGGCTTAACAAGCACCCAAATACAGGAAAATTAATAGCGTGCATATATAATACTCTTTTGGATAGGGAAGTCCCAACAACAGAATCATACCGACAGATATGGGAAAATGAAATAGGTCTATCTATAATGAAAGACACTTGGGAAGACAGTTTACAACGTATACACCGATGCTCATTAAATGCCAGACATACTTTGGTACAATTTAAAGTAATACATAGATTACACTACTCAAAAACAAAATTAAATAGAATTTTTCCTAACATTTCTTCTATTTGCGATGAATGTCAGAATTTAGAAGCCAACTTAACGCATGGTTTTGTAACATGCATAAAACTTAATAGTTATTGGGCTGATATTTTTGGAATCATCTCTGAGGTTCTTAAAACTAAAATTGGACCTGATCTAAAGTTAATAATATTAGGAGTCCCTGACTCAAGCTTAATATTAACAGTAAGTCAAAGAAATTTTCTTTATTACTGTTTGATAATTGGAAAAAAAATAATATTAAAATTCTGGAAGGGAACATTATCCCCCACAATCAAAATGAGGACTGTGGAAATGTCGGAGAGGTTGCATTTGGAGAGAATTAGGTTTGTCCTAATGGACAAATATGAACTTTTTGAACAAATATGGTCTCCATTCATTGATTACTTAAAGGGGTAGCTGAGCTCAGCACTGTAACTCAATAAGTACCCTGGTGTAGGATTAGATGAAAAAAGTATTGGGATCTGTATACATGTCTCAATAGATATTATGATATGAAACTGTTCCATTCAATGTAAAGATTCATTTTTAAAGACTGTTTATATATATATTTTTTATTTTTTTCTTGTTTATCTTTTCTTTTTTACTTTTTCTTTTTTTATTATATAATCATTATTATTTAATCACAACGTCTTGATTATATCTTGTTTTATTTTTTATTTTTTTATTATATAATCATTATTATTTAATCACAATGTCTTGATTATTGATTCATATTTTTACTTTTTTTTTCACTCCCTTACCTTCCCAAAAAAAATCAAAAACAGTAGCATATATAAATTATCCCGTAATTTCTGTACAACGTTTGTGATAAGTCTGATTTGTATTTGAAGTGCTGTTGTACCTTAGATAATATGTGATGCTTCTAATAAAAACATTAAACAAAAAGGAGACCTTAAATCTGGAAAAAATTAGATTTATCTTAATTGACAAACCAGAATTATTTATTAGAATGTGGTCTCCGTTCATAGATTATTTGAAGGGGTAGAATGGACCGGCGCTGATACCTGACGGAAGCTTGAACCCAGGACTAGATGAATAGTTATAAAGAAGGAACTGCAGATGCTGGAGAATCGAGGGTACGCAAAAAGCTGGAGAAACTCAGCGGGTGCAGCAGCATCTAAGGAGCGAAGGAGATAGGCGACGTTTCGGGTCGAGACCCTTCTTCAGACTGAAGAAGGGTCTCGACCCGAAACGTCGCCTATCTCCTTCGCTCCTTAGATGCTGCTGCACCCGCTGAGTTTCTCCAGCTTTTTGTGTACCCTAGATGAATAGTTATGTTTTATTACCTACGGACCTATGTCCTGTTGTATTATGGATAGTTTACTCTATTTATCTAATTTTCGTTTCTTTTTCTTTATTTTTGTCTATCTAAAAAAAAAATAATAATAATTAGTCAATGTTAATATGTAACCGATAATGAGGACCCCAGCTACATTGGTAGTGGAGTCCCTGGAACCCTGGATATATAATATGTAACCGTTTAACTAGGTTTGTACTGGTTCGGACTAGGATATGTACATGCCTCTAATAAAATTTAACAAGAAAAAAAAACAAAAAAAAAAAACAAATAATACATGAAACATGAAATTAAAGTGACAAGTGGAAAGGATTTGGGATGTGCAAAGATTTAGGGGGGGTGGGGGTGGGAGGAGAGCCAGTCCTGCCTCTTGGTGGAACCAGTCTGTTGCTGAAGGTACTCCTCAGGTTGACTAGTGTGTCAGGGAGGCGATAAGCTGTAGTGTCCAAGATGCTCTGTAGTTTAAGGAGCATCGTCCCCTCCAAGACCACCTCCTATGAATCCAACTCCGCCTTCAAGATGAAGCCAGCCTTCCTGATGTGTTTGTTAACCCTGTTGGCACGCTGCTGCCCCAGCACATGACAGGGAAGAAGATGGCACTGGCTACCACTGATTGGTAGAGCATCTGCAACATCAACCCACATCACTCAACAAAATTGTTGACTGCACCTCTGTATTCAGCTTCCCTCCCCTCACTGATGCAGCCCACAATTGCAGAGTCATCCGAAAACTTCTGCAGGTGGCAGGAGTGTTGCTTTGTTGCTCACTACCATGTCCGAGACACAGTTCGGTATACTGACATATGGTGCTCATCCAGTCAGGTAGTTGGTGATCCCGGACACCAATGGAGCATCCATCCACATCTTTGTCAGTTTGCTCCCTAGCAATGCAAGCCAATGGTGTTAAAAGCATTGGAGAAGTAAAAAAACATGACTCTCACTGTGCTTTCCTGGCTTATCCAGGTGAGCATAGGAACGATGGAGCAGGTGGGATGATGGTATCCTCAACCAACATCTTTGTTTGTTAAGTGAACTGCAGGGGGGGTGGTCCAGGATTGGTTTAACTAGGGGTCAAAGGTGATTGAGCATCAGCCACTCCAGGGAGTTCATGATGTGTGAAGTCAGCGCCACCGGTTTGTAGTCATTGCAGAAGTTGGGAACCATACTTTTTGGTACAGGAACCAGGCAGGATGGCTTCCACGCCACAGGAACCCTCTCCAGGCTCAGGCTCAGGTTGAAGATATGATGGAGTACGCCGCACAACTGGCTGGCACCTGCCTTGTGTACCCTCGGGCTGACACCATCGGGACCCGTAGCTTTGCCTGGGCGGAGTCTGCTCAGCTCCTTCCTCACCTGCTCACCCTTGATGGTCAGGTGCAACAAAGAAAGGGCAGAAGAAGTGGACCAGGGGGGTTGAGGGGGATAGTAGGTTGTAGAGCAGGCGGGAGGGTGGACAGAGGCCCCTCTATCAAATCTGTTAAAAAACAGGTTTAGCTCATTGGCTCAGTCCTGATTGCTTTCCCTCCTCAGGTCACTGGTCTTTTTGAAGCCTGTTATCAACATATCGGATTCCTGGAATACAGTGTGTGTGAATACTTTCAGGATTGAAGCAGTCAAAAATGTTGGCTCACCATGATTTATTTAAAGGTCTGAAGAAGGGTCTCGACCCGAAACGTCACTCATTCCTTCTCGCCAGAGATGCTGCCTGTCCCGCTGAGGTACACCAGCATTTTGTGTCTATCTTTGGTTTAAACCAGCATCTGCAGTTCCTTCCTGCAGAAGAAAAGGAACTAGATGTGCATCTGCCAGTGGTTATGAGGAAAAGTAGAGATGAGTGGAGGTGTGGATACCCAGTAGTGTCTGGGGCGGGGTAGTAAAGACTAATGACATCTTTATCCCTCATGGCGCACAATCAGTGGTACCAGAATGTCCAGGTTACAGCCTGGGACAGTAGACTAAGAGAAAAATTACATTGCAGTCTGAAGAAGGAAAAGGTTGTCTATCCCTATTACTGACTTTATGACAGGCAGGGAACAATCCTGACAGCCACTAATAAGTGTCTAATGCCTACCTTTTCCAAAATATCTTTTTATTACCTTTCTATTATTCTGCAGCTGAAATACTAAACTATTCCAGATTTGTTAAGGGCCTGTCCCACTTAGGTTATTTTTTAGGCGACTGTAGGCGACTAGGCTGTCGCCACATGGTCGCCAAGGTGTCGCATGTATGTTCGTGAGTAGCATCCTCAGTTGCCCAAAGAGTCTTTCTGGTCGTCACTGGATTTTCAACATGTTCAAAATTTTTGGAGACAGTTGGCGACAGTGTTTGACGCCTATGAGCGTAGCTTGAATTCTCCTGACGTAGGTGCTGTCGTAGTTTTCGCCAGGTTATTTTAGGTTGTCGCCAGGTTAACGTAGGTTGTCGCCGATGCTGACTTCATTTTTTTTTGTTGTTAAAGTAATAATTCTATTCCAAAATTTATGTCGAAGGGGGGTCCAGGTGCCGGTTTTTCGGCCCTTGACATACATTCTTAGTGAAAGGATTTGAGTATAGGAGCAGGGAGGTTCTACTGCAGTTGTACAGGGTTTTGATGAGATCACACTTGGAGTATTGCGTTCAGTTTTGGTCTCCAAATCTGAGGAAAGACATTCTAGCCAGAGAAGGTTCACCAGACTGATTCCTGGGATATCAGGAAAGACTGGATAGACTGAGGGGGGATCTTATAGAAACTTACAAAATTCTTAAGGGGTTGGATAGGCTGGATGCAGGAACATGGTTCCCTATGTTGAGGAGGTCCAAAACAAGGGATCACAGTCTAAGGATAAAGGGGAAATCCTTTAGGACTGAGATGAGAAAAACATTTTTCACACAGAGCGTGGTGAGTCTCTGGAATTCTCTGCCACAGAAGGTAGTTGAGGCCAGTTCATTGGCTATATTTAAGAGGGAGTTAGATGTGGCCCTTGTGGCTAAAGGGATCAGGGGGTATGGAGAGAAGGCAGGTACAGGATACTGAGTTGGATGATCAGCCATGATCATATTGAATGGCGGTGCAGGCTTGAAGGGCCGAATGGCCTACTCCTGCACCTATTTTCTATGTTTCTATGTTTCTATTTGTGGGTTTGTCAAGTCACAGTCGATATCTAAAGCTATTACATTCAGTGACAGTGACAGTGCCAGTGCAGTGTTAGATTATTGAGAGTTATCCTCATTTGTTTCCCTCAGCCCGAACCTTCACATTAGGCAGCTTCTTCTGCATTTCCGACCAAATATGACAGGGTGTGGAGTCCACAATGGCTGATTGTCTCCCACTTAAATTGGCTTCTGGTTAATCATACATTTAAGAAGTTAATCATACATTTCCAAGATTTAATCCTACTTGGTTCCAATTTTTGTACTCCCAGTTGGATCGATTCAATCAGCATAAATCACAGCACTTTTGTTAAAGGAATTAATCAGTGACGGCGCTCTTAATGGAGGTTTCTCTGATTAGCTTGTATACATAATTCATACAAAGTCCAGGAATATTGGAAGATCAGGTTACCATTTCCAATGATTTTCACAGCTGGATAATCATTGTGTGCTTTACGTTACAAAGCTTTCTGTTGTCAGCGCATGACTCAGAGATTGCAGATACGGGCAGCGCATTAAACGAGCTAGTGTAAATGAGTCTGTGATGATTAATAATGTAGGTTAATTCCCCTGTTTGAGAAAACAATGTTAATCATAACAATGTGATTGTAATTGACATCATCACATTTTCATGTTGCTGTTTCAAAAACAAAGTATTGAAGATTCTGGCAATTGGAAATAAAAGTGCAAATACTGGGAATGTTCAAAAGGTCAGGCAACATCAAAGATGAAAGAAATACAGCTATCTTTCATGGCAATGGCCTTTCTTCAGAAAACTATTTGAACTATACATAATTTATGTACAATTTATCCCCTCTTACCCATTCTCTTTCTCGGTCTCTCCGTCTCCTTCTCTCCCTATGTGTAGGAAGGAACTGCAAATGTAGTTTACACCGAAGATAGACACAAAATCCTCACTGACATTTTCAATCTGTCACTGGCCCAGGGAGTCGTCCCCACTTGCCTCAAGACATCTACCATTGTGCCAGTGCCCAAACAATCAGCGACAGGGAGTCTCAACGATTTCCGGCCAGTGGCACTCACCCCTGTCATCGCCAAGTGCTTCGAGCAGCTGATCTTGGCTCATCTCAAAGCCAGCCTCCCCCCCACACTGGACCCCTATCAGTTTGCCTACCGGACCAACAGGTCTACAGAGGACGCCATATTGGCGGCCCTACACTCTGCCCTGACCACCTGGACAGTAATAACACCTACATCAGGTTGCTGTTCATTGACCAGCTCCGCCTTTAACACTGTCATACCCGCTAGCTTGATCACCAAACTCAGCGTTCTTGGCATCTCCACTTCCCTCTGCAATTGGACACTGGATTTCCTCAGTAACAGACCACAGTCTGTTAGGGTCAACAACCTCACCTCCTCCACTATAACACTGAACACCAGCGTGCCACAAGGCTGTGTGCTCAGCCCTCTCCTCTACTCCCTCTTCACCCATGACTGCATCCCTAAGCATGGCTGCAACGCCATCATAAAATTTGCCGACGACATCACGGTGGTAGGACTGATCAGCGACAACGACGAGTCAGCCTACAGGGAGGAGGTCCAGCACCTGACAACCTGGTGTGCCAACAATAACCTCGTCCTCAACTCCCAGACGACGAAGGAAATCATTGTTAACTTTAGAAAGAACAGAGGGGGCAGACACACCCCCATCCATATAAACGGGATTGAGGTGGAGCGGGTCTCCAACTACAAATTCCTTGGGGTACACATCTCGGAGGATCTGGCCTGGTCCCTCAACACCTCCAAGCTGATCAAAAAGCCGCAGCATCGCCTTTACTTCCTGAGGAGGCTCAAAAAAGCCCACCTGTCCCCCCAGATCCTGACCAACTTTTACCGCTGTACCATCAAAAGCATCCTGACCACCTGCTTTACGGTATGGTACAGCAGTTGCACCATAGCAGGTAGGAAGGCACTACAACGGGTGGTGAAAACCTCCCAGTACATCATTGGTGCCCCGCTCCCTGCCATGGATGCCCTCCACCGAAAACGTGTCTGAGACGGGCAGGGAAGATCATCAAAGACCCATCCCACCCTAACCATGGACTGTTTGCCCTCCTACCATCAGGGAGATGGTACAGGAGCCTCAGGTCCTGCACTAGTAGGATGAGGAACAGCTTCTATAATAACACCATCACACTGCTGAACTCGGAGCCCCGCCGATAGATTTCTCCAGTCTCTCCGTCCACATTGTCTGCATTCTGTATCTATTTATATATTGCTATTACTACGAACTGACACTAAACTGCATTTCGTTGTACCCATACTTGTATCTGTGCAATGACATTAAAGTTGAATTGAATTGAATTGAAAATGCTTTGGGTAGAGACACGTCTTCAGAGTTCAGTCTGAAGAAGGGTCTTGACCCGAAGCGTCACCTATTCCTTCTCTCCAGAGATGCTGCCTGACCCACTGAATTACTCCAGCTTTTTATCTCCTTCTCTCACCATTTTATAATCCCCTTCTCTCTCCTTTCTCAAACTATATCCCCTGAACATATTCCTTTCTCCAGTTCTCTCTCTGCTTCTCTCACCCCATATCTCTCCCTCTCTCTCTCTCTCTCTCTCTCTCTCTCTCTCTCTCTCTCTCTCTCTCTCTCTCACACACACCCTCTCTCCCTCTCCCTCTCTCTCCCCCCTTTCTCTCGCCCCCTCTGTCTCGCCCCTCTCTCCACCCCCTCTCTCTCTCTCTCTTTCTCTCTCTCTCTCTCTCTCTCTCTCTCTCTCTCTCTCTCTCTCTCTCTCTCTCTCTCTCTCTCTCTCTCTCTCTCTCTCTCTCTCTCTCCCTCTCTCTCTCTCTCTCTCCCTCTCTCTCGTCTTTGCCTCGCCTATGAAGTTTCTGCCTTCATTACAGTACTGACTATCAAGGCCCCAGGAAACAGAAGAAGGGGTTCAGGACCTGTATCCCACAGCTGCCTGCTTGGGTTCAGATGCCTGAATATGGGTGTCCAGGCCCAATTATGGGCTGACAAAAGTGGATTTAGGGTCTGAGGCAACATGCTGATATGAAATTGTACTTCTTTTCTATTAGTCTGTGCAATTAACAAGTTAAAATATGAACATTAATTTGCTATAATGTTAATTATTCATCAACATGGAAAACATTAGCCATAATTTCAAGGTACGTGTGTCCTGTCACCTTAGCATGACTGTGGCTGTATCATCTCCATTTTCATCTGAGGATTCTGGACATCAATAACTCAAAAACAAAAGATATCTCAAAACATCCCCCCAAATTAGTTTTTTCATTGTTATTGTAAAAAAAAGCTAAAATCCTATGGCATTATTACTGCCCCTTGTCATTGCTGTTATTCTCTTGCAGTGGCATCCAATAGCTCATGAACACTAATCTATGATTCAAGAGTGGCAAAACAAATCAACCAACATATTCATTTACTAATTTAAATACATGCCTCAGGTCATTTCTTTTTTCCAAAAGAGCACGTGTGTAATTCATGAAGGGCCTGTCAGTTATCAGCTTCAAGCAATTCTCTAATCAATCCTCTCAGACAGTATAACAGGCAGCATGGCAAATCATCAAGGATAATCATTCAGTGTTGTGCTGGATCATGAGAGTGGACCTTGTTTCCTGTTCACTCATAGTCAATGAAGCAAATTGATTACAACAAGCAAAATACTTAATCCCTGGGTAGAAGCACTGTAAGGTATTGATTATGCATTATTCACTTTATTCAGCAAAAACGCATAATACATTGCATCAAAAACACATTCAGAGGTTACAATACTTCAAGTAATCATTATAATATAATGATGCAGTCACTATTTACAATGCTCTCAACCCGACGCGATGACCAGCGCCCACGGAAGGTCTCCGGTCCGCGTGGACAGCACGTGTTGCCACTCCAGGAACGCGGGAACACAGATGTAGGCCCGCGGAGGGGCAGGCAGGCAGGCAGGCAGCCGATCTCTCTCTCTCTCTCTCTCCCTCCCCCCCACCCCCCTCTCCCCCTCCTCCCACCCTCCCTCCTCCCCTCCCTCCTCCTCCTCCCTCCCCCCCCCCTTCAAAATCCATGTATTTGAGCAAACCTTCTGCCCTCCTCTGAACCTCTGAAGGAATAGTCTGTAATCTGTCAAAATGATATACGGAATACAAAAAGTAAATGGCTTTATCAAGGGCAGCATGAAACTAGTGAGTACAGTCATTGACAAGCATGGGTAACATGTTTTCTCCACCAGTCTTTCATCTGTACACTTTTTTTCTCTGAATGAAGGAGAGAGGTCATGCTGAGGTGAAATCCATTGAATGGCAGAAGATCTCTAACACAGATCCTACAATAACCATCCTACACCATACACCCACACACTCTGCAGGTTGGTAGTTGTCTCTTGCATTTGAACTCTGGCTTAAACTTGTCTGGCTGGAGAAGAACCAGTCTGCCTCTTCCCCCCCCCCCCCCCCACTGCCCCAAACCCATCCTCCCCTCTGCCCCACACCCTTCTCCCCCACTACCACCTCCTCTGTCTCTCCTGGAGTCGCCACTACACTCCACCTTGGAAGTGGCAAAAGATGAGACAGGGGGAAGCCTCCCATTGTCTGAGGGTGTGCTGTCATTGGCAGTAGCCTGAAGAAAGCGTGTTTTTTTTTTGTTCAATATTTTTATTAGAAGTAAGTGCATATTAAAAGAAGAATATACATGTCACATGCATTCTTAATATTATTAATATTAACAATTATATCTTATTTGTACTTCAATGCATTTTTTATTTTTAATACAGGTAGGAAATAATAGAGAAAAATAAAGTAAAAATAGAATATCAAAAAGATGAATGAAGTGTTAAGCAGGTTATACATCATTGGAGATATATCTATGGTTCATTATATGTGATTCTTCATCTATTCTTTCATTCAGGCTTCAGTCAGGTTCGCGCACCGAGCCATTTTGACCCTTTAAATATTCAATAAATGGAGACCATATCCCTCTGAAATGATCCAGCTTGTTCAGTAGGACAAGTCTTAATCTTTCCAGGTGAAGTGTCTCTGACATTCCTGTAATCCACATTTTGATTTGTGATCTAGGAACTTTCCAAAATTTGAATATTAATTTTTTCCAAATTATTAAACTGTAATCAATAAAAATTATTTGATTCGTTGTTATTAATTGATCTGTTTCTAATATTCCTAATATTATTAATTTTGAGTCAGGAACCAAATTCGTATTAACAACATTCGAAATTATCTTAAATATTTCTGTCCAAAAGTTAGTAATTTTTATACAGTTTGTGAATGAGAGCGTTAAATTAGCTTCTAAGTGCTGACATTTATCACATATGGCAGATACATTTGAAAAAATTATATGTAATTTGGATTTTGAATAATGCAATCTATGTAATACTTTAAATTGTATCAGAGAGTCTAGCATTTAACGAACAGTGGTGTATATGTTGTAAACTTTCATCCCATACTTCTGGTCCGATTATTTGACCTAATTCGTTTTCCCATAATTGCCTATATATTTCTGTCATTGGGACATCGTTTTCCAATAAAATGTTATAAATATATGATATCAGTTTTTCTGTGTTTGGGTGTTTATTTAGACATTCATCTAAAATTTCTGTCTTTCTATTTCTAAATTCCTGTGTATTTGATTTTACATAGTCTCTGATTTGTAAATATCTAAAGTAATCTTTTGAATGTAATCCATAAATTTGTTGTAATTCTTGAAATGAAAGAAAGGAGTTTTCCCTGTAGAGATCGCCCATCTTATTAATTCCATAGTCTTTCCATTGTAAAAAACCTTTGTCCATCATTGAGGGTTTAAATGTAACATTGTTTACAATGGAGAGAGCTAGTGGCATACATTCCAATTTTAATGTTTTCTTTAGTTGTTTCCAGATACGTATCCCATTTTCTATTTATAGGGTTTTCTCTATAGGTTTCTTACCTAGTTTAGTATTGGCAAATAAAATCGAGCTAATTTCAAAAGGTGAACAATCTTCTTTTTCCATTTTTAACCAATTTGGTTGTTTATCTGTTTCTTCCAACCAAAAGTTCATATTTTTAATATTAACTGCCCAGTAATAAAACATAAAATTTGGCAGTGCAAGATCTCCATTTATTTTTGATTTACATAAATGTTTTTTATTTATTCTATGGCTCTTATAATCCCAGATAACGTTGGTGACTATGGAGTCAACCTTCTTAAAAAAAATTTTAGGAAGGTATATCGGAATCAATTGGAAAAGATGTAGTAATTGCGGGAGAAAAATCATTTTTATTGCATTAATTCTACCTAGCATTAAAATAGGTAATGTTTTCCAATATAAGATATTCTTATGTAATTAAAATAAAAAAATTAAAAAGGGTTCCAAGGCGGACAAATGAAATCAAACTTTATATTCAGCGCAATTATAATTACTATTTATCTGATTCTAAATAATTCAGTTATGATTAAGTATTAGTCATTAATGATAATTATTAACTCTAATTAGTAATGGTACCGCGCTATAGTTTTAGTATTTATTAGTTATTTGTATTAATAGTGCTATTATTCTAATTATTAGTATCCATGGGAGAGTTTCCAATCCACATCTTTCTCCAGCATCTTTCTCCATCTTCCTTAGACAAGTCCTTAGTTCCATCCAATCCTGCAAAGTCAGTTTATTCCTTGATGTAGTTCGATTTTAAAGATATTATTCAATCTTCCACTTGATCCTTAGTCTTCTGGGCAAAGTCCAGTGCTTCCACAGGGTTGGTGAAAAAATGTTGTTTCTGATTGTAAGAAACAATCTTAGGGTTGCTGGATACCTCAGACCATACTTCAAATTCTTCACTTCCTTCAAAATTATTTTGGTCTCGTTAAATGCGTTTCGTTTCCTGGAGACCTCTGCTGGATAGTCTCGATAAATACTGATCTTATCTCCTTCATATATAAGATTTTGGCTTCTTACAATTATTTCCATCATCTCCTCCAGAACATAGTCATACTGGACTTTTATTATTATTTGTCTTGGAGGGGCGTCATGTCTTGTCTGACGTCTCATCACTCTGTGTGCTCGAGCTTTTGATCCAGAGATAAAACTTTTTGCAGTAAGTTTGCAGTAAATTCTCGGGGATCTTGATTCGCCTCTCTCCCTTCTTGAATACCCACAATTCTTAGGTTCTGTCTTCTCTGGCGTCCTTCCAATTCAGTGCATTTATCAGTTATTTTGCCCAGTAGTTCAGATAGACGTTGATTTTCTCTGATAAGTTTTTCCGCAGTCCGAGCACTTGTTTCGGCTATCTCCTCAAGGTTCTTTATGGCTGTTGTCTGTTGATTCAGTGTTTGTTCCACGGGATCCTGCTTTTCCTCAAGATCAGTAACCACCTTAACATTTGTCTCTTTTGTCATAACTGCAGCTTGATCAGTAAGTATTTCTGCAGTTTTCTTCCTCAGTTTGTCCGATAGATTCATAACCGTGGAATTAATTTCAAGTTTTAACTCCATCATCTCCTCCTTGATTTTTAAAATTTCTTCCTTGAAATTCATTTTCTTTCATTCTTCATTCATTTTTGCAAGTTCAGTCTTTAATTCCAGCTTTATTTCATCCTTTAAATTTGCAATTTCTTGTGCAATAAAAGTTCTGAGATCTTCACTTTCCAATTTTTTCGTTGTTTTTTTTCGATACATCTTCTTGGGATAGTGCCCTACCTGAGCCCGAGGCTTCAATCGGGCCTTTTTCTTGTTCTGCCGGTTTCTACCTAGTAACTCGACTTTTCGGTTTTTCAGCGAGGGGGCTGAACTGCATAGACATTGCAAGTCGCGCGCCTGATGACGTTACTCACGCAGTCGGTACAGAAGCAGCACGTAGCAGGTAGGTCATTTTCGCCCCGGTTTTTTCAGCGTTTTCTCAAGGAGCTGGCTGGCGTTGCTCCCTAGCCCTCCATGGTGCCACCAGAAGCGTGTTCTGTTGGGGGCTACAATGGAGGAGGCCCAGGACAGAAAGGTCAGTGTGGGAATGGGAGGGGGTTTCAAGTGTCCAGCAACCAGGAGATCAGGTAGATTCAGGCGTTCAGGTTTAGGAATAACCATAATAGGTTGGGGGACCTGAGTTTGAAGCTCAGAGAAGACTATCCCCCTCTCAGCAGAGTGAATCTGGCCTATTCATTCACACAGATAGCATTTGAGTCAAAGCTGCGAGGCTTGTGAGTTAGTGTAAAAAGTAATACATTGGAACAGTAAATCAAACGTTTTTAGAAATCAGTGTTTCCAATGCATACTTAAGTAACCTAGGCGTTAATAAAGATTAAGTTGTACTAAACCTTAGCTTGGAGTCCTTTGTTCAACATGTCAGTTCATACCCTATAGAGGAAAAGGGGTCAACAGCATGCAAGATATTTCCTGTCGATATGTGTAACTCTAACCAACTGTGCAAAGGAAATATTGCACTGATCAAGGAAGAACATGAAAGCCTTTGCTTTAGAATCAAAGGCATTGAACAGGAAGTCATAGAATATTAAAATAACCAGAAGACGGACAACAGAGGGGAAATCCAATCTACTCCTTTTGAAACAAAAATATTTTATAATGATAAATACCAGTGGGGTTTCTACACCATTGCATTCCAGGACTTTCAGTATAATTTCAAAGTCATGCAAAGGCATTTTGTTGAGTTTATTGAAAGGACTGTGAAGATTTTTTTGTTTAGATTAACATTCATTGGACCTTGCATTGAAATAATTTAAAATCAAATCACAAATACGAAGGCTGAGTCAATGCATTGCAATTTTATTTCACTTACAAAACAAAGGTATTCATATTTTCCTCATGCCCTGTCAATATCATTAACTTTAAAAGTGCCACCTGCAGTCTTTTGAAAGCACTCCACAAAAGCAGGCAGTGAGGTGTCGATCATATTGGAGGGCAAAAAACAGAGATGCATAAGTGTGAATATTCCAAATCCGGGGGTATGGTTTATATGCAGAAAACTATTCATCCAAGCAAGTGTAGAGAGTCCAAACATCATGTACAAACATTGTTCTTATTAAGACATTACAGGTTTGGCATACATGTGAGCTTGGTACACTTTAACATAAATTCATTGTTGCTGCTGTTGAGTGAGGTTGTTGACTCGCGATCTCATGCTAAGTATCTGCTGTTGTTGTAGGACACACCCCTTAACTGATGATGATCTCTTCCTGCCCAACGCAGTCATGTAACCATTCCAGTTCTGGTGACGAAGGTTCAATCAGTAAGTGGATTGACCACCAGGTGGTGCCACATGACCACCACCCCCCTCCCCCCTAGAACTGGAGGAATGAAAACGAGCAGACAGACAACCCGCGGCAGGCTGAACTCGTAAACACAACACTCGCGCCGGGAAACACAGCCGGCAAAGATGAGAGCATACAAGACCACCTGTATGGGCTGACCAATGTCCCAAATGAGTGGGCTTGAGACGGGCCACCCATGCCGAGCACAAAAGTCAAGTTATGGAGACACCTAGGCAGTCCTTGAGGGCGGGATGGCGAGACAGAAGAGAACGAGCCCACCTTCATCCAGAAGATGCGGCAGCATGATCGAGGGCTGTTCCTGCTGTGGGTACGTGGCCACCCCTGCCGTGGGTCGAGACTGTGGGGCCCACGGGTGCAGTCGGCTCTCCGGCTGTGGGCCATCCTGGCCATGGGCCGGGGGTTGCAAGGATACCTTGGTAAAAACTACAGAAGAGGCAAGACTCTGTCCCTTCTCATTAACCAGCAGGTGGTGTGCCAGGAAAAAAAAAATCAAAAAAACTAAAAATCTTAAAATCAGCCCCCAGCAGTGGCTGGGAAGCATTGGCAACAAGAAAAAACAAGGGAAAACAACAAGAACCGTAAACAGAAAAAAACTGTGCAGACACCGGATGTCTGGATGGGCTTCCATTGACGGCACTCAGAGCAAGGCCCGGCAGCACAGAACGAGCGTCAGACCCCTCAACGAGGCAAAATGCTCACCGCTGTTCCCGATGACGACAAAGAAACACCTCTCCAAGCTGGTCTCCAACGTAGAGGCAATGTTGCTAGCCGATTGCAGCATCCATTACTGGTGGCCGGCCAAGGCATTTCCTGGATGCTTGCAGGTCAGTCGGCCTCGATGGACCTAAAAACCCCACCGCTGGAGAAAGGAGCACCACGTACCTGCACCAGTGTCACTCAAGACCACCCACGCTGCCGCGCCCTCGGTGAAAACAGGAACTGGCAGCTGTTGGTCGGACCGTTGGCTCCGCGGGCGCAGTCTGCACTGTGGCTATGGGCCGTCCCAGCCATGGGCCATGGAATCCATCGCGGTACCACCGACTCATGACCAACCGAGGCTCCACCCTCCAGTCATAGGCAGGAGTCGAGTGACCCAATCTCGGCGGTGGATCGTTTTGGAACATCGGGTCACCACTGTAGAGAGTCCAAACGTCGTGTACGAATGTTGTTCTTATTAAGACATTTCAGGTTTGGCATACTGCAAGTTTGGCACACTCTAACATAAAGTCATTGTTGCTGCTATTGAGCGAGGTTGTTGACTCGCGATCTCGAGCTACGTTTCTGCTGGTGTTGTAGGACACACCCCATAACTGATGACGTTCTCTTCCCACCAAACACATTCATGTGACCATTCTAGTTCTGGTGATGAGGGTTCGATCAGTAAGTGGCTTGACCACCAGGTGGCGCCACACAAATACCTTTATGTTCATCTCAAGAAAAATTGCTGCACGATTGGGTTGTTACAAAGTTTTCGATTGAATTCAATCTGGAATGCAATTGATCATTGCCAGCTGCCAAGTAATGTGCAGCACGATCTTCAATTATCAGTAAGTGCTGTACATGAGGCATCATGTACACTCTGGAGTTTAGAAAGGTGAGAGGGGATCTCTTTTTTTTAAATATTTTTTTATTAGAAGGAATGTACAATTATATAAACCAAAAATAACATAATACATTTCATGTACCACTTCTTGTTTTAAACTTTAATAATAGAAAAGTAACAGAAGCAAGAAAAAGAAAAATAGAGAAAGTTAGATAAGATAGTGATATTAATAGTACATGAAAAAGTGGAAAGAAAGAGCCTATAAAGACGTAGAGCACGAGGAAGAGTAAAAGAAAGAAAAATAAAACATAAAAAAGGAAAATATAAAGAAAATGAGATAAAAGGGAATAAAAATAAAATCAGGTATCATGCTTCAAATCTTTACACACCCCTCACCAGGTCCTGAAACAGTTTATTTCCAGAGTTATGTTGCACCTAATGCTTGTAATGTCGATAAATGGAGACCAAATCTTTAAGAATTGGTTTGATTTGCCTGCTAGGATGAATCTCATGTCTTCGAGGTGTAACATTTCGGACATATTTGAAACCCACATTTTTAACGTTGGTGTGGGTGCATTTTTCCAAGGGGATCTCATTGAAACATATGAGATTGTTAAGCGTTTGGACATGCTGGAGGCTGGAAACATGTTCCCAATGTTGGGGTAGTCCAGAACCAGGGGCCATAATTTAAGAATAAGGAGTAAGCCATTTAGAACGGAGATGAGGAAACACTTTTTCTCACAGAGAGTGGTGAATCTTTGGAATTCTCTGCCTCAGAGGGGGTTGGAGGCAGGTTCTCTGGATGCTTTCAAGAGAAAGCTACATAGGGTTCATAAAAATAGCAGAGTCAGGGGATATGGGGAGAAGGCAGGAACGGGGTACTGATTGGGGATGATCAGCCATGATCACATTGAATGGCAGTGCTGGCTCGAAGGGCCAAATGGCCTACTCCTGAACCTTTTGTCTAATGTCTATTGTCTATTGTCTATTGTCTATTGTCCTCAATGTCGATCAAATATTGACATTACATGGCTTTCTACTCAATGTGACCACATCATGTTTGATGTCTTGGACCTTATCTTGTATTAGATAAACAACTCTCACAGTCACTGAAGGTTAATGGAAGAGGCAATAAAAATTCTGAAGCTTCTCTTTAAATGTTCTGCTATGTCTTTACAAGTGGACTTATGATGTCTTCACTTTGCTGTTTTTTATGCGTCTTTAAGGGGGCAACCAGGGAGAAGGTTGGACTATTCAAAGATATAGGAGGGAATCTATGAGTAGAGTCGGAGGATGTGGGTGAGGTACTAAAGGAGAACTTTGCATCAGTCTTCACCAAGGAGACGGACTTAGAAGATAGCGATATAAGTGTAATGAATGCAAAAATGCTGGGCCAGTTTGAGATTGAGAAGGAGGTGCTGCTCAAGCTTTTGAAAATCGTTATGGTGGATATGTCCCCGGGGTCTGATGGGACCTATCCTAGTATTGAGGGAGGCAGGAGAGGAGATTGCCGGGGCCTTGAAGAGGATCTTTGTTTCTTCTCTAGCCAAAGACAAGGTCCTGGAGGAGTGCCGAGTTGCCAAAGTTGTTTCTTTGTTTAAGTAAGAAAATATAGAGAATCTAGAGGTGAGAGGCCAGTGAGTCTCACACCAGTGGTAGGTAAACAATTGGAGAGAATTCTTTGAAATAGGATTTATGCTCATTTGCAAGAGATTGGCCTAATTAGAGATAACCAGCATGGCTTGGTACATGGCAGGTTGTGTCTCATTAGTATTTAGTGATAAAAGAGATTGATAAAAGTAGGGCAGTGGATGTTGCATACATGGATTTTAGTAAGGCTTTTGATAAGGTCCCTCAAGGTAGGCTGTTCAAGAAGATTAAGATGTACAGGATTCACAATGACTTGGTCGTTTGTATTGGGAACTGACTTGTTGTGATGCAAGATAGATATTCTGACTGGAGGTTTGTGACCAGTGGAGTTCTGTAGTGATCCGTGCTGGGACCTCTGCCTTTTGTGATATATATAAATGACCTAGACATAAGTGTAGATGGGTTGGTGAGTACGTTTGCTGATGACACCAAAATTAGAGGAGTTGCAGACAGTGAGGAAGGCTGTCAGATGATGCAGCAGGGTATAGATCAGCTGCAGAAATGAGCGGAAAAATGACAGTTGAGGTTAAACCCAAGTAAGTGTAGATGTTGCACTTTGGGAGGTTGAATGCAAGGAGAGAGTATATAATTAATGGCCAGACCCTTAACAGCATTGATGTGCAGATTGATGTTGGAGTCCAAGTTCATAGTTCACTAAAGGTAGCAGCACAAGTAGACATGGTGGTAAAGAAGGCATATGGTATACTTGCCTTCATGGCCAGGGGCATTGAATTTAAATCTGGAAGTTGCTGCATCTCTATAGGACTTTGGTTAGGCTGTATTTGGAGTATTGCATGTAGTTCTGGTCACCCCATTACAGGAAAGATGTGGAACCTTTGGAAAGGGTGCAGAGGAGGTTTACCAGAATGCTGCCTGGATTGGTGGGTTTCAGCTGCAGCTGGATAGACTCGGATTGTTTTCTCTGGAATATTGGAGGAGAGGAAACTTGAGAGAAGTACATGAAATTATGGAAGGCATGGATAAGATTGACAGTCAGAACTTTTTTCCCAGTGTGGAAATGTCCAACACTAGAGGACATAGCTATAATGTGAGAGGAGAGGAGGAAAATATAATGGAGATGTGTGAGGTAAGTTTTTTAAAATGAGTGGTGGGGCCTGGAATACATTCCCAGGGGTGGTGGTAGAGGCAGATAAGATGTGGCATTTAAGAAGCTTTTAGATAGGTTTGTGGATTTGCAGCGAATGGAGGGATATAGATCATTTGCAGGCAAATGTGATCAGTTCAGCTAGGCATCATGTTTGCGACAAACATTCTGGGCTGAAGGGCCCATTCCTGTGCTGTGCTCTTCTATGTTCTATGTTTTATGAGTGAGTTAAGAGAACCCACACCATGAACTATGTCTTCTGATCTATTTGCTTATTGTGATAGGAGCAGATGTAATCTTGCAACATTATTTTCTTAAAATCAACATTGGACAGATATTTAAAAAAATAAAGAAATCTTGATGGATGAGAGTTTATAAAGTGTCTGTCTTCACAAATGGAATCCTTGTTCCCTCTTTTATGATACCCAGGGTCACCCAATGAAATAATGATTTCACCGTTCAGTGGTGATTAATAGTAAGATTAAATGAGAACTTACCAGTTTGAAGTTTGATCTTTAATTTATGAGGCGTTACGATGAGCGAATACGTGAAGAACCCCGCCAGTCGGCATGCGCGTCAATCTTCAAAACAGCGGTGTGAAATCACAGAAGAACAGCAGTTGAAGTATTATAGTAAGATTTTAAACCTAGAACTACCAGATGAGCTTCGTGATATGAGGGTTGGGAGCGGTGGGCACGTAATCGCTCATCGTAACTACTCATAAAGTAAAGATCAAACTTCAAACTGTTAAGTTCTCGTTTAATCTTACTATTTTACTTCGGAGTCACGTGAGTGATTCCATGAAGATTTCAAAGATCTGTGATTTCATGCCAATTCAAATCCAGGCGTCTCACACTGCAATCAGTTGACTCAGGAGGAGTGAATATTAGCAAAACATCGAACATGATACTGATTAACATGTTAAAGCTTTAATTCACAAATAAACAAATATACTATAGCGACTCCTCTCTCCCAGGGAGAAACTATGAAACAGAACTTAAAACAGAATGGGCGAACACCCCGGCTTCAACAAGCGGCTTATTATAAAACCTTTGAAAAGGCAATTCATTTGACCATCCTGCAGCCGTGAGGATATGGTCTAGAGGGACGTCCATTGCCCTCGTCCTGGTGGAGTGAGATTTAAAATTGTCAGTATTAACTCCTGCACACCCCTTGCTTCAGCCATCGTGAAATGGTCTGAGCTGACACTTTCATATGTGGCTTTTTGTGGCTAATAAACAATGCTTGCTCAGAGCCTCTAAGGCTCTTTGTGACTTCAATATAACGCCGCAAGTGCGCCACCACACACAGCCGTAAATCCATGGGATAAGCTGACAGTACAAGCATGAACCCAGACACCCCTGGCCTGCTTTGTTTAATTAGGTCATAGATGTAAAATTTAACATCATTCTGCGAGGACACCATCCTGCCCAGGTGCAGTTTATGCAAGGTCTGAACCCTTTGCGCTGATACGAGCGCCATGAGCATAACCAACTTAAGGGTAATCTTTGTTAAGGGCAAAGATGTGGCTGTACCCTATTGACGAAGCAGCGTCAGTACCATGCTTACATCAAAGATTTCAGAATACCTAGGCCTCGGATGATTAGAATTAAAAACACCCTTCATAAATCTGGAAATTAACGGATGAGATCCTAGAGACGGAAGGTCTGACCCCCAGCATAGGTATGAGGACAAAGCGCTCCTGGCACTGTTGATGGCACGATAGCTCAACCCTTCATCGAAATGTAAGTTGGACAGAAATTCAAGCACATCTGGGTTGGAGGCTGTGTGGTATGTAATGTTCCCCTGTAAACAAAATTCCTCCCATTTCCTGACATGAGAGATGTACTGCCTTTTCGTACTATCCCTCCAGGACGCTGTGATGACATCCACGGTCCGATTGGATAGTCCCAGACCCAAGTATGGCCTTCGTAAAATCTGGAAATCAACAAATTTAGATGATCATACAATGGGTGTTGAACTCCAGTCATAGGGTGTACTAACAGATTATGACATTTAGGAACCACCATAATAGGCTGTGTCCTAATACCTGAAATCTGAGGGAACCATGGCTGTGTAGGCCAGTCGGGTACCACCAAAACCCCTGAAGCGGAGTCCTGTTTGATCTTAGTCAAGCACCGACTGATGAGGCAGAAGGGGGGAAATGCATATAAAAACATTCTGCCCCAGTGCAGTGAGAATGCATTCACTGCAACTGCCCCTGGGTCTGGTATTCATGAAACATATTTCGGTACCTGGTGATTAAGTGTGGATGCAAACAAATCGATATCTGGTACCCCATACCGGAGAGCAATTTCCTTAAATACATCATGATTCAACATCCACTCAGTGTTGTCGATTAATTTGTGTGACCTGGTGTCTGCCACCATATTGAAATGCCTGGCAAGTAGACAACTGAAATCCAAATATTCTTTTTAATTCACCAGTGCCAAATAAGGTTAGCCAAGCCATCACAAGATTTCGATTTGATTCCACCCATGTGATTGACATACGCCACTGCCGTGGTGTGTCAATCTGAAGCTGAACATGTAAGTGATGCTTAGTGGTACAGTAAGCTTTGAGCCCATAAAATGCTCCTAAAAGCTCTAAATAATTAATTCCATGTGATTGGAGAATCAACGCCTCATGGATATTTCATCTGCCTCCACAGCTAGACCTGGTGTCAGTAGCACCCCAGCCTAGGGCACTAACATCAGTCTGCAAAACAACTGAAGGTGTTTCGATCAAAATGTTGCTAGAACAATTTGAAATGTTTCTAATCCACCACTGTACTTCAGTAATGGCTGCAGATGGTAAGTGCATAGACCAATTAAAAAGACCTGCATGTATTCTCAATGCCTGCACCTTTGCCCTCTGTAAATGTTGGTAATGCAAAGGTCCATATTCCACAGCTGGAAAGGCAGCTACCAATTTACAATTACGCTGGCCACCTGTTTAATTGAAGGTGATTGCTCCCCCAAGAGCTTGATACAGCCTTCAATTAAATCTAATCTCTTGCCCTTGGGCAGAGTCACACACATGTTAATCGAATCTATTGTGAATCCCAAATAACCGGCACCAATTTGGATTGAGCTGGGTGAATAATGAACCCCAACCTCTCATCCATGAGTTTAACAGCTGAAACTGATAATATGGCTGTCACAAAGGGGTTTCCAATTATTAAGATGTCATCCAAATAGGCCATTACAATATGGCCCTGTGACCGTAATAACCCTACTACTGGTTTTAGCAATTTGGTAAATAAGCGAGGGGCTGAGGTTAACCCATTAGGCAGTGCTCTAAACTGCCATAATTGCTCCCCATCCAGCTAAATTTCAAATATCTCCGATACTCTTTAAGAACAGGCACTGAAGAATATGCATCTTGAAGATCTATACATGCCATATAACACCCTCTGGAAAACAATTGCTTGGCAGTAGCGAACGATTACATCTTAAAATGATTATATTGCACAAACGGATTAAGTCCTCAGGTCCAAAATAATCCGACACCCACCATCTTTCTTTGGTCTAGGAAACACATTAGACACAAATTGATGAGTTTGATAAACTGTTTTCGCAATTACACCTTTAAAACATAATTTTGCTATTTCAGCTTGAATCTCCAAATTCTCCCGTTGTGAGAAAATGAGTGCCCACTCTGGCTTATTCTGGGTGGGTGGAAATAGGTTGGGAATAAATTCAATTTGAAACCCTTGTATACTCTGCAGTATAATCACATTTGATATTATTTTACACCATTCTTTGAGAAACATGTGTAACCTCCCCCCAACTGGTAGGTAATTCTCACTCAATATGTTTCGATCAGAATCAGACCCACCTACCTCCATGGTTACTGGTGGAGTTCTGTGTCACCTGGCTCTGGATGTAAAAGGCATGTTTGCCCGTACTCCTGCTGGAGTGTGCCAGCTACGCTCATTGAATGGGCGGTTTGGTCCTTGTCCGGACCCGGTTTCAGCAAACCGTTTGTAAAGGTACTGTCGCCGAAGGATTCTGCTGGCCACTGACACCTTGATGAGCCTGACGGTTTTTGCCTCTTCGTCTAGTTCCTTTACCCTCTTTGTGAGGTCTTCGCCGAACAATAGGTTCGGGCCCTGTATGTTGCTAGGCTTGCACAGGGCAGCGAACCTTGGGTTAATGGTAGGTTGGATGGCGCTCTTTCTAAGACAGTTAATTTCAAAGTGCACATTGCACATGAGAGTCAGGGCATCCTGCTGAACTTCAGTCAGGAGCCTATCATCCACCGACCTACCAAAAGGCATAATGCCGGCTGCGAGCAGTTTCAGCATCCATTGCAGTTTTAACTCCTGCGCTCGGATGCCTAGTCCCATATGGCCCCAAATGGCATGGTTGACGGCCAGCACTTTGAGCAGAATACTATTTTCTAGGGGGTCATATTTTTTGGCCGTTGTGTTCATGGCCTGTTCCTGAAGCTGGCGCGAAGCCAAGTAATTTATAAAGGCAGCCAGCTCTTCCCCCAGTGACTCTCCTCGTCTATTGGGATGGCAAACCTGGCCACCAGGAATGGGACCTCTGGCTGGTGCCCTTCCTCCCGTGGGGCAGCCTCCAACGCTAAGCCCTCAGAGTTGGCATCAGAATCATACTGACCCGGTATACTCTCCTCCTCCAAGAGAGAGATACTAGGCAGCCCAGTAGGTGCTGCTGGCGCAGGCTCTTGGAAAGGCCGGTGCTCTTGATGGAGCATCCACTCCAATAGGAGCTCCATCCTGGATACCCAGTACGGTATCCATTCTTGAGGGAGAACCCTCCCGACCGGACTCATCCGAGTCTATCGGCCGGACAGATTTTTGAGTGGCCTTATGATACTCCGGCATAGCCACGGTGCTCTCAGACACCAAGTCTGTAATCGCTGGTCTCACTACCAGCGACTCCGTAGATGAGCTAGGCAGCTGCCCGCTACCCGCACTCCACTTTTGCTACGGCTCACCGAACTGCTAAGCACTTCTTCATGCTTGAACTTGCCCTCCTGTACCAATTAACAAGCGCAGAAAATCGACCTACAACAAGTTTGACACTTACCAGAGGCTTTTTAAAATTGACCGCTGGAGGAGCGCTGTTCCTCCCAACCGATCACTGCGCATGCCGACCGGCGGGGTTCTTCATGGAATCACTCACGTGACTCCGAAGTAAAATAATCAATGTCACACATAGCAGAATTCTATTTTGAGACGGATGATGGAATTCAGTGTGGATCATCACTGTGTACCAATGGCCTGCATAACATCATTAGAGGCAGAAACTTTGGAGCAACTTCCAAGGTTCTTGGGAATGATGTGTGGTGAAGCATATTGTACTGCAGGGAAAAATTACTGAAGCTATAGAAATGGCAAAGAACGCTACAATATATTAAAAATGATCAGAAATCCAATGAAATCAATTGGAGAGACTTAGTGGCTTGATGGGCCAAATGGGTCTGTCTATACTGTATTGTTTTATGATACCAGTGTTAGTATTACATACACCTTATGGTTAGGTATTTTGCTCACAGACACAGTGAGTAGACACATTAACTTTCTACCTGTCGCATCTCAGATTATTCACCTCTTTATCTATTATGGCTTTACTGGAGGAGCCACGAGAACCTTCCAAGCAGCAAAAACATGCCATGTAGTGGAGAAGGACATCTCAGTGAACTATAAAAATGCTGATCACACTGTCATGTAAGTAAAAACCAACAAAATAATCCTGACGGTTCTGTACATCACTGAGAGAGTTTTTTTTGTGCATTCAATCCAGTCAGCAAAAAGACAATATACACAATTACAATCAAGCCGTCCAGAGTGTCAGGACACAGGATAAAGGGAATAATGTTCCCTGTTTAGTGCAAGATAAAATAGTAAGATTAAATGAGAACGTACCAGTTTGAAGTTTGATCTTGATTTTATGAGGAGTTACGTTGGTGATTACGTGAAGAAGACCCGCCAGGCTGCATGCGCACCAATCTTCAAAGCAGCGGTATGAAATCACAAATAACAACACCGAAGTGACATAGTAAGATGCGTGACTCGAGAACTACCCGATGATCCTTTATGAGAGAGGGTTGGCGTGGCGGGCACATAATCACCAATGTAACTCTTCATAAAATCAAGATCAAACTGGTAAGTTCTCGTTTAATCTTACTATTTTACTTCGGAGTCAAGTGAGTGATTCCGTGAAGAGTTCAAAGCTTCATGATTTCATGCCGCACATTACAAATCTTGGCATCCCACTGCAGTGATTGACTCGAATGAGAAATCAATACATTAGTAGTAACATAGCACTTAATGCAGTAATAAAATTTATTTAAAAAATATAAACAAACAACAGTATCCCTCTATCCCAGGGCACTTCAGACAGAACTTAAAATAGCTTTGGCAAACAGCCCTGGATTGGCAATCGGCCGATGATACAAATTCTGAAATGTCAGCTCATTTGCCCATCCGGCAGCCGCCAAAGTATGGTCAATGGGCATGCCCCTCGCCTTGGCCGCCGACGTAGCTGCTGCCCTAATGGAAAGAGATGTAAACACACTATCTAAATGATACGCTGATGTTGATGCTCACCTGGTGGAATAAGATATACAATCGTCAGTGTTAATACCTGTATTACCCAGACCCTGCTGCAGCCACCTTGAAATAGTCTGCGACCTACCTTTGTGTAGTTGTTTGTTTACTAATAAACAATGCGGATTCCATACTTCTTAGGATTCTAGTGGCCTTGATAACATAGACGTGAGACTGTGGGGTATCCAAAATGATCTTAAATCATGCCATCCCTAGTCTACTCTGCTTGTGTAGACCAGAATGTAAAATGTAATGGCACATGCAGCCAATTCCATCCTATCTAGCCACAGCGTTTGCAATGTTTGCCGTCATTGTGCTGATATTAGTGTCATAACTAAGGATGTAGCTGGAACCCCTTGGTGAAGTAATGTTCACACATTTACAATAACCAACTGCATAATCTTGTAGTGGGAGAACTTGTGTCAAGATCTTTTAACAACTCAATATCCGGGTTGAACCCGACTGTAGTTCCCTTATCTTGCAGCTGTAGTGTCTCTATAACTGAATTATTGTCAAATACCATTTAAAATGAACTGGAAAACGTCAGTAATCTGTACCATATTAAATGTAACATTAACACTTCTTATCCCCTCAATATAAATGTACTGCTTTTGGGGTGGGGTGCTTGACCCTGTCATCCACTGCAATGACTGTGCACCTTCAGTTGAAACGCAGTTCTTGTTTTTTGCCATATATGTGTGACAACCTGAGGCATAAGGTCTTTCTGACTGTTTTAAGACCCGGCTAATGAGGCAAAAATGAGGAAGACAAAAAAGACCATTCCTCCTATTGAAGCAAGAATGTATTTCTCCGCACTGTTGTGCCACATATTTTTGCAATCAGTGAACAAACATGCACAAACATGTCAATATTCGATGTAGTATTGAACCATACTTTCATCATACTTTGAGATCCAACACTTATTCTGTGTTATCATCGATCTGAACAAGATGATACACCAGTGACAAAGGAGATTAATTACAGGATATTTTTACTTGATTACCATGTGACTAACATATGTCACCATCGTAGAGTAGCAACTTGATTTTGAGCATGTAGAATATGTATATTCGCTGAATAGCCTCTTATCCATGGGTGCATTTAGTGTATATATTTAGTTGATACCAACAATTGAAGAATTGGTAACTCATGCAATCTCCAATACCTCCACGTAGGTGATGATATTTGGAACTTCTCATCTTAGTCCTCAGCGTCAGTTTATAATAACTGAATTCAACCGACCACACTACTGTAGCGAGTTTCAAGTTCAAGTTCAATGAGTTATTGTCATGTTCAGCAATGCTGAATACTGTTACTTCATCATTGTGGCTGAGGTAGCTTCAGCTGACAATAGCATAAGGTTGTTAACAATGGTCTAATTGCTACTTACACAATATCAATCCCTTGATTTGCTCGGCTGACCACATCTGCTATATAGCCAATTACTCTTGATGAAAATAACTCAGTTTTGTAACACATTGCTATAACTCCAATCTCTTGCCACAAGGCGGAGTCAAGGCTAGTAATAATTAAAGGTAAATCCCAATGACCAACAAACTTTATCCCATACCCCAAAGCTTTACTGTTATAGTACAGTTATATTGCCTTTGATAACCTCTGTAATGGGATTTGTATAGCATGTATCCTTATGAATCTGTTGTAGTCAGGAAAATAAGTTCCATATTTGGCAAGTTCATATGCCTGACTCTCCATTCTTCATAATAACATGCCACTCCTGCCTTATTCCATGGGTGGTTTGCAGGAGAACTTTTGCCCGATTTCCAAACCGTGGCCATAATCCAAACTTGCTTGGAATGCTCCGACTGTGCGTCAACCAAATATTTTTACCCTTTGTGTGTTGTACAAAACAAATGTAAATATTAAAACTTGTGAACGGTGCACTACCCAAAATTTGGAAGTGCTAGGCCCATTTAGTTGAGTATGATTGGAAGGTGCATGGAATATCTGAGCTATCATGCTACTGCTGATGAGCGCCTGGGGTGCGTTCTGAACGATGACTTTTGCCCGCGGTTGGCCTAATTGATATGTCTGCCAGGCTTTCTTCCCCTGTAGAAAAGACCTACCTGAATAACAGATTCAGCGGCTGGCTCTCACATCCCCCTGTTGGCGTTGATCACTGCCGGCACATATGTGCTTAAGTATGTTCTATTGACATCTTTAGAGCCTGGAGTCATCTTGACCTTTTGCTCTTTCCTCCTCAGAGAGGGTGATTCATAGGCAACCCTAACAGGCGCTACCGCAGGCCGCAAGATACCAATACTGATACAAACCCATTGGCCTTCGCCCAATAGAATATTCTGCCGGGATGGCAACATTGTTATCAGGAAAAGGTACCTCTAACACGTGTCCTTCATCCCTTGGGGGTATGCCCCACGGCCATACCCTGAGACTCAGTGTCAGCAGGATACTGACCCGTCTTGGTCTCTGCCTCCGAGACGGAGACCTCTGTAGCACTGTATGCAACAGTTGCTGTATTTGGGATAGTCATTTCAAATGCACTATTCAGCCCCGGTGAGGAATTCATCCCCCGACTCCGTGGGCCTTGCTATCCAGCCCCAGTGGAGAATCATCTCCCGACTCTGTGGGCGAGCAGATATGTGTGAACTTGAGCAACCCTGTCCCAGGCGTTGCTGGTGCCGCCTTTCGTAAAGGTCGGCACTTTTTGACATGAAACAACCCTGCATCAGGTGCTGCCGGCACGGCTCTCCCGTAGGCCAGCACTTTTACACATGAAGCAGCCCTGTCAGGTGCTGCTGGCGCGGCCTGTCCCATAGGCCCGCGCTATTACAGTGTAAGCTCACTAAATCAACATTTTTAGTGTACAGCTTTACCTGTAAAGGGTAAAAATAATTCATAGTAACGTGCTAAACAACAAGGATTACATTGTCAGAACATATAACAATAACTTTTTATGATTTTAACTTTGCCTTTAACTTTTAACTTTAAGAAAAACACTATAAAATACATACTTTTTATTATGAGGAGAAACCCTTTATAGCCCAACTTACCTGAGTCCAAATAGGGCTGAATGAGTCCCATTTAATTCCTTGCCTGGGGACCAACATCTGTGAGCCACTGACCCCACTGTTAGTGACTCCAGCGTTGCTTCCTTACCATTCCAATGGCATCCCCACAGGCTGGGAGCTGCTGACCCCACTGTCAGCGACTCTGCTTAAATTTCTTGCCGTTTTACGGCATCCCCACAAGCTGGGAGCCGCTGACTGCACTGTTAGCGGCTTCTTATCTCGCAACCCGATCAATTTGCCAGTTATCTACATTTGCGGTCGGAAAGGGGTTTCCCCACAGTCCATAACCGGCACACTCGTCGGGCTGCGAAACTGGCAGGAAAAACTCTGGTTAGTAAAAAACCAAACTTACCTTTTAGGTTTAATTTACCACTGGCAGGAGCTCTGTCCTGCCAGTCTGGTGCTTGCGCCAATGCGGCTGACATATTGGTGCGCATGAGGCATGGCAGGTCTTCTTCACGGAATCACTCACGTGACTCCGAAGAAAAATTCAGTAAAGTCCATTTAAAGATAGTCTGAGGGTCTCCAATGAGATAGATGGTAGGTCAGAACCGCTCTCTAGTTGGTGATAGGCTGGTTCAATTGGCTGATAACAGCTGGGGAGAAACTGTCCATGAATTTGCAGGTATGCATTTTTACACTTGTGTACCTCATGCCTGATGTGAGAGGGAAGAAAAGGGAGTATCCGGGAAGAAAAGGGGTGAGATTAATCCTCAATTATGCTGGTTGCCTTGACAAGGCAGCACGAAGTGTAGATGGAGTCAATGGAAGGAAGGTTGGTTTGGGTGATGGACTGGGCTGCTTCCACAATTCTCTGCAATTGCTTGGGTCTTGGATGGACTATGCTGTGGTGCATCCCGACAAAATGCTTTCTACGGCACATCCGTAGAAGTTGGTGAGAATTGTTGGAGACGTACCAAACTTTCTAAACCTTCTAAGTGGTGTGCTTTCTTGACTATTGCTTCGATAAGACTAGTCCTGGACAAGTAGCTGGTGATAATTTTACTTTGGAGTCACGTGAGTGACTACATGAAGAAGTCCCGCCAGAGCGCATGCATGTCATAACGTCAGCGCATTGGCAAGCACCGGACTGGCAGGGCAAAGCTCCTGCCGGCGGTAAGTTTAAACCTAGAAGGTAAGTGTTTTTACTTGCCAGCATTGTGTATTCGAGCAGGAGCCTCTCTTTTCAAGAGGCCATTTTAGCCTGCTGGATCAGGAGAGTCCTGGGATGCCTAAAGCCTGGCCAACCCCTATGGGTTTCTATGGCCTGCGGGGAACCCCAGTCCTACCGCTGAAGCACTCTCGGCAAATAATGTTCCTTCCCAGTTTTGGAGACCAAAACGTATCGGGTGCGGTTCCTGATAACAGCCTTTTGCTATGAAAGCTAACATTTCCATTCGCTTTTCTCACTGCCTGCTGCACCTGGCCTACTTTCTTCCAGCCTGCTAATAGGCATTTAAATAATAGTTCTGCTTTCCTGTTTGCCGTTATTCACATTTAAATAATGCTAGAGTCTCCTAGACAGTCTTGGAGGTCAGCATTAATATATATTTGACTCACAGACACGTTGCCTGCCAGGCGGTTATGCCAGAGAACCCCTAAAAAATTGGACTTGTCGAAAGCCTTCTGAAGTCCAGATTACCACATCCAACTTTTCAGAAAAATTCCACCCTATTGGTCCAATAGATTTCACACTTTCAAATGTGGGTGCAGTTTCCCCACTCGATGTTAGGGCTGCAAGGGTTCCCTCTCCAGAATCGATTATAAATACTAGGGTATTTTCATCCCTTTACAAATTTCACCACTACCAAATTTTCAGTGACCACTCCCCGCTATTTCACTTAGTGAAGACGGAACCAAGTAGTTATTCGTCCGGGATCAACTCACCTGTTTCTGACTGCAAGGGACTTTTGCAGTCGTTTTTTAGGTTTTTTCCATTCATTAATCTATTTTTCCTTTCCAAGCCCTTTGTCCCCTCTGCTGGTCTCGAGCAGCGCCTAGGACTGGGCTGCTTCATATGTGAAAGCGGCAGCCTATGGGAGAGCTGCGCCAGCAGCGCCTACGACAGGGCTGCTTCATTGTAAAAAGCGCTGGCCTCTACAAGAGGCGGTGCCAGCAACGCCTAGGACAGGGTTGCTCAAGGTCTCCCTGCTGGAGGGGGAGACCAGGACGGGTCAGTGTGCTACTGACGCCAAGTCTATGACTGCGTTGGCCTATGGGAGAGCCGCGCCAACAGCGCCTGGGACAGGGCTGCTTCATGTGTAAAAGCGCTGGACTACGGGAGAGCAGCGCCAGCAGCGCCCAGGACTGGCTGCTTCATGTAAAAAAGCACCGGCCTCTATGAGAGGCGGCGCCGGCAACGCCTGGGACAGGGTTGCTCAAGGTCTCCCTGCTGGAGGGGGAGACCAGGACGGGTCAGTGTTCTACTGAGACCGTGCCAGCATCGCCTATGAGAGGGCTGCTCAAGGTCTCCCGGTGGTAAAGGGCAGACCAGTTCGGGTCAATGGGTTGCTGACACCGAACTTTTCACAGCGCAGGCCTACGGGAGAGCCGCGCCATAAGCACCTGTTGTCGGGGCTATGTGTATGACCTCCTGTAAGCTGGAGCTGGGCAGTATAAATCTGACCCTGAAGTGGTGACCTCCTGTGAGCAACAGCCGGGAGAACCAGGGCAGTAGGATGCTGACCCTGAAGTTTGGGGACCCAATACACCAGCACTTCGTTTAGGGCTGAGTGTGTGACCTCCCGTGAGCATCAGCCGGGAGAGCCAGGGCAGTAGAATGCTGACCCTGAAGTGGTGTCACTGCTTATGTGCATACACCAAAGCACAAGAGCCACGCTCCAGGTGTGCCGGATATGGTTAGCAATTTACCATACCGGTGAAGTCAGGGATGACAATCTGGCCAGCAAATTAATGGTCCTCAACAGTTCCAGGACTTCATAACGGGAAATTAAAAAAAAAAAAAAAATCACATATCAAACACATGTTTACTGTGCATCGCTCTAAAGGAGCGTATCATGAGGGCGCATGAATTAAGGCTGCAAAAGTCTTTTTTTTTTAATAAATAAAAAATAATAATTTAGAAAATATATATTAAAAATAAATAAATAAATAAATAAATAAACGATTTTAAAATTTAATGATAAATAAATAAATATTTATTTTAAAAAAAAAAGGAAAAAAAACTGGTTGAAGCAGGAATTATGGCGTTTGGACAAATGGCAAGGCCACTATCTAAACACCGCAGGATAAGGACCCTGTTGTGTAATGCCCATTTGTTAGTTTAATATTTACGAATAAATATCCAGCCTACGCTCAACCCACAGTTCACAGCCTTGCGCAGATCCTCTACTACCCAGGGGAACACCTGGACGATGAGACTAAAACTGAGGCCAGGATGCCACCTCAAAAACCATATCCTTTCAGATTAAGAAACGGTAAGTGAATATTGGACTGTATCCGGGGATCTCGAATATGTATCTCGGAAGTACATCCACCCATACAAAATACACATAGTTGGGTATTGGGGTTCAATACCACTAACTCTACAGGTAGATGGTGCATATCAGCCTTAACAATTGTGTCCAAATCCCCAGCCAAAAGGACGATGGTGGGTGTCGAGTCATTCTGGGCCGGAACATACTTAACCCTTAAGGTCCAGTATAAAAGATTTAAATAAAAATGTCAGTATTATAACTGGGATAAAAAAGGGTATCAGCCATAGATCTGAAAGATAAATATTCAGCTACCACACACCTGTTGAGAGGTTAGGTCTCACCCATCTAATTAAACTTAGATTAGTACCATTTAGAATGATTGGCTATTTGAGGTCATCATTGGTTAATTAACATGACAGTATTTTGCCTACGGCCAAAATTGTAACTAATGTCGCGATGTACTAGCGACATTCTGACTCAATAACCTTTAGTTTACAAATTGATGTGAGCTTCAGGATGAGTAGCCACTGATATCAAGTCTGGCTGGGGCGACAGATAAAATGTGAAAGAAACATTAACCCTACAGAGGCTGGGGTAAACTGGGTTTTTAGAATTGCTGGGTGCATTCTATGGCCTAAAGAATTCTGCTCAACAAAGCATGATTGCATGTGCAGCTTCAGATTCATAATACCACAGCTGGTACCCATATCAATCACATGGGTAGAATGAGGTCATTATTTCTGTTACAGTCTGCCTGGCCTCATCTGGCACTGGTGCATTACAAGGGAAACATCTGGGTCTCAGATATCTAACCTACAGGTAAGATAATGCGAAGGATGCAGACACCAGTCATGTAAATTCCTTGACAAACAAAAAATGAATTAAGAATCCAAAAAAGTTTCAAAATCATTTGTTAGCCAGTATTTTGGATTTTTTTGCCAGACCTAGATCTGTTGCATCTGGGTTAAATTACCAGTACTGTATTCGCATGGGAACCAAATCTAGGGGCAGTAGCAGAGGATACATTCTCGCTACATGGGGATGTACATTCTTACGCTTTCCCCATTTCTTCCCTCATTCAATTAAGGTCTCACCAAAATAGAGTAGGGCTACACTTAGGTGTTTAGTGGGTTCTAAACTGGTCCACACAGCATGGTTCCATTGGTTTGAGACGGATGACACAGCATTCATGATCATCCCAATTACAGTAACTTGTTGGTTCACAGTGGGACAGGAGGAAAGTTCCCCTTTACATGAGCATATTAATTTATTGATTTGTATCTTCTGACCAGACTGTTCCAGGGACTCAGACTATTGAGTAGAACCATCGATGTGATTACGATGGTCTGGAGAGATAGTACTAAAAAATAATTAAAATATTAAAAAAAACAATATGTATCTCATGTTAAGAAATGGGAGATGTCCTGTTTACAGTTAAATATACCTTATCATAAGTTGTAGGCATACCGGATGTATTGGAGTTCCTGGCTACTTTGCAATTTGATGAGCAGTTAAGCTATAGTGCCATTTATAGTACTGGAAGTACTTTGTCCTCCTATTTAGGGCAAGGGTCTGGACAACACTCTGTCGGATCTCATCTATTGTTGGCCGATTCATAGGAGGTATTTTAACAAAACCCTCCCAGATGTACTTATTCAGAAATCCGGGATGTGAGCATAGTTTTCACACTGCTTTGGCAATAGGCTCCAATTACATCTCAGCCTTTCCGGAAGTTAACACTCAAAGTGATTACGTTCATGGTGCTAGTGGCAGCATTATGCGTCCAAATATTGCAAATGTTATGACAGGACAGCATGCATTCTTCTGTAGATGATATTGTGTTTTATGCATATGATCTAATCAAACAGAGCAGGCCAGGGATGGCTGAAACCAAAATAAGCTTAAAATATACCCATTGATCGAAGACTAGGTGTAGTTACGCATCTGAGCTAATATATCAAGGTCATCAAGAGTCTCAGAGGCTCTGAAACAGCGATGGTCATCAGCCACATAAAACCTCATACAAAGGTGTCAGTCAAGCTATTGCTAGATGACCGAAACAGGTTTGCATTTTGCTGGAGTAGACACTGATGTGTTTAAATCACTCCACCAGGGTGGCGTCAACGTACACAGCAAAGGCGCAGGACGTGCCATTAGACCAAATCCTCACCGCAGGATAGTCCAGTTAAGGAACCTTTTAGGGTTTATGACAAACCTGTCCTCGCAATGCAAAGATTGGGCAAGCAGTTTGGGGTTCAGTTTGAGTTCTCCTTTGTAATTTCCCCTGCGAAAGAGGGGTTATTACTGTTGTGAAAATTTTTATTGATTAAGTCATTTATTGTATAAATTAAACAATGTTTGATACATTATTTGGTTATCCTGTGTTAACCAAGGCAGTGTGTCATATGGAACTGTATCTACAGCATGAAATCACAGAGCTTTGAAATCTTCACTTAGTCACTCACGTGACTCCGAAGTAAAATAGTAAGATTAAATGAGAATTTACCAGTTCGAAGTTTGATCCTTATTTTATGAGGAGTTACGATGAGGGATTACGTGCCCTCCGCTCCCACCCTCATAATCTAAAGGATCATCTGGTAGTTCTAGTCTTCTAAAAGCCTTACTGTGTTACTTCGGCTTTTGGGTTTCTGTGTTTTCACGCTGCGGCTTTGAAGTATGACAAGCATGCACTCTGGCGGAACTCTTCACGTAATCCCTCATTGTAAATCCTTATAAAATAAGGATCAAACTTTGAACTGGTAAGTTCTCATTTAATCTTACTATTACTCCTAGGAACTTGAAGCTTTCAACCATCTCTACATCGGCGCCATCAATGTATATTGGGGTATCTGTACCGCTTTGCTTCCTGAAGTCGACCACTATCTCCTTTGTCTTGCTGTCGTTGAGGGAAAGGTTGTTGTCTGGAAACTAGGTTACAAGGTTCTCAGTCTGCTTCCTGTACTTCGTCACGTCATTATTTGATATAAAGCCCACTACGGTGGTGTCGTCTGCGAATTTGTAAATTGAGTTGGATTTGTATTTGGCTGCACAGTCGTGAGTGTATAAGGAGTAAAGGAGGGGACTGAGAACGCACTCTTATGGCGTGTCTTGAGGACAGGATGATTTGTCACCTATACCTCACAGACTGTGGTCTGTTGGTCAGGAAGTTTAGGATCCAGTTTGCGAGATGAATGCTGACTCCAAGTTCCCTGAGTTTGTAGAAGAACTTGGTTGGGATAATGGTAATGAAAGCAATCTTGTAGTCTATGAATAGAAGTCAGATGAATAAAAGTCATTCCTATCCAGGTATTTTGTGAATTAGTGTAGGGCAGGGGAGATGGCATCAGCTGTAGAAGTGTCAGCTTTTATGCCCAGAAGTAAAAAGTTCCAAGGTAGTTTTTATGAAGAAAATCTAAGGTATTTTTCTCAATGCCAAGCAAATACTTTTCTTATTAGAATTTACTATGTGATTAAAATTCTTCTGCTGGCAAAGTCTTGTGCAAATGGAGTTGCAGTGTTTCTTACATTACGGTAATTGCACATACAAAGACCTTTGTTGTCTGTAAAATGCTGTAGGAGATGCATAAATTGTGAAGGCTGCTTGAAAAATGGTTGTTATTCTTTTCTCCAATGCTATTGTGAGAATTCTTACCAATACTCCTTTAAAGAAGAGATTTTATTTTGCAACACTATCTCACAGAGAAGACTAAATATCTCAGAGCCATTAAAATATAGTAACATCTCTGAAGACATAACATAATGTTATGTGTAAGAAGGAACTGCAGGTGCAAGTTTTTACCAAAGGTAGACCCAAAAAGCTGGAGTAACTTAATGGGACAGGCAGCATCTCTGGAGAGAAGGAATGGGTGACGTTTTGGGTCAAGACCCTTCAATAATGCTATGATTTTCTCTCAGGAATAATTCTCATTACAACAAAGTGGTGAATATTCAAGAGGCTTGCTCATTCATTGCTGCTCCACAATGTTAAGGTTAAGGGATACGGTTAACTGCTTCGTTTTTTGTTTTTGTTTTAGTTTAGTTTAGCATTGAACTGGCTTCACTCTCATTCATCGTAAACGCCAGCAAACAGGTCATATGTTCAAATATTCTGCTCAATACCCAGATTTTCTTTCACTACAAATGACTAAAGACAGAAAGCTAAAACCAAATGTACTTGCATCACATAATAGCCTTATGTTATCAAAATACTGCCAGAGCTAAAATTGCACAATGATGGTGGAAATACTCAACAGATGAGGAAGTATCTGTGGAAAGAGAAAAACTGCACGACCATGGACCCTCATCAAATATTTGTGGTCACTGCAGTGAGATATGTAGTTGCGTGTAACTCTTGTTTAAGAACTTGAAAGTGAATCATTGAAATTGTAGCTGAAATCATAAAGAGGACAGGAGGCAGGACAATTAATCCTCCCTACAACCACCCAAAACTACACTAATAATTAAAAAGACATCTGGAGCACATTTCAATCACATCCTGGTCTGTGTCAGTGAATTGTTTGCTGTTCATTTTAATGAGAACACCAGATGGAAAGGCTGCAGACTATATTGGAACATGAGCTTAATAATGGATCTATTTGAATGAATCAATCCTGTCAAGCCAGAGAATGAGGTAAAAGCCAATAATAATAATTTTACTTCGGAGTCACGTGAGTGACTACGTGAAGAAGCCCCGCCAGGCGCATGCGCGTCATTACGTCCGCGCATGTCGCACTGAACGGGCTGGAGGGCGCAGCTCCACCAGCGGTAAATAGAAACTTTGCAGGTAAGTGTTTTAAACAACTTTCCCTGCAGAGTATTTTAACTCCGTAAAGCTGGCTCGAGTAGTCAGTCGGAGTTTTAGAGATAGATAGGTCCGGACGGAGGGTTCGCTCAAAGCGTGGGTCCAGCGACGACTTGCACTTTCGATCGGGTCAGGAGATAAGCGCGGCAACTCCGGTTCCGATACCGGGTGCTGTTTCACCGGCAGCTGAAGTCAATAGCGAATCCTCTAGGATAGTTCCTCAAACTGTGCAGGCTGAGCCTGCTGAGAGCCGCAGGAAGGCTAAATGAAAATGGGGCAGAATACAGCACATGGAGAATATGCTCCAGATTCTGATACAACAAGGGGCTAAGGCCCCAGTGCTTCCCCAGGCTGCTGAGCAGCAGGGCCCTTATGAAGAGGACTATATGGAATACTGCCAAGGGGAGTTCCTTCCGGCGCCTGGTATAGGACTGGGGGATGCCTCCCTGGATTACCAATTGGGAGATGCGGGGCAGGATGCAGCTGACCCTGAGTCTGGTGTCCCTGCTTATGTGCAAACACCAGAGCACAAGAGCGACGCTCCGGGTGTCCCGGACATAGCAATGAGCTTTGCTATTCCGGAGGGAACTGGTGAGGCAATGGAGGAGGACCTTGCAAATAACATTAATTATTTAGTTTTCACCAGCTACAGCCATCGGTCATCCAAGAGACCAGTAATAAATACAAACCACCTGTCAACTGTGCGTCGTTAAAAGTGCCTATGGTGAACCCAGCAATATGGGCACCTATGACTCCTTCTATGAGGGGTCAGGAGGTACGTTACCAACACGTCCTCAAACTGGTGGCGGCTACAATCACTGCATTTTGCACCATGGTCCAAGGGACCGTGTTAACTCAATTACACAAAGACATGTTGGCTATGATGTGCAATGCTTTCTTTGAGGTTAATTGTATTCGAAAAATCGCCATCAGGCCGACCCTGAATCAAAAGTTTGCTGCGCTCTGTAAGGCGAGCAATGTCCAAACGCCTAACCTCCTCTTTGGTAATGATCTCGTGAAACAAATTTGGGATATTGATGAGGAGGCAAAAAACATATGCTTAATGAAGCCGACCATGTCTCGACCGTCTATTCGGAAGCCGGGGGGCATTTACCGAAGGTCAGATCCGGCTGCTGGGCCCAGCAGGGGGAGACCAGGGTGGCAACGAGAATATCCACCACAGCAGTTTGCCTGCAACCCCAATACGGCCAGACAACAGCCTTACAAGCCACCTGGAGAGGTACAGGGACTGTGTTCAGGTTAAGGATTCTGGTGTGCAACCTCCTATTGGAGGTAGATTACAATTGTTTTATAATGAATGGTACAGTATAACGTCTGATATGTTTATACTAAATACTGTGTCTGGTTCTACCATTGAGTTTATCTCAGGGATAGATCCACCTCACCAGCACAAGCCTAGTAAAATGTTGGTGTTTTCTGCTCCAGAGACTGAGCAGGTAAATGTGGAGATTCAGAATTTATCCCGAAAAGGTGTGATTGAAAAAAACATTCATCATCCTCAACAATTTGTGTCTAATATTTTTTCCCAGACCTAAAAAAGATGGTGGTTGTCGAGTAATTCTGGACCTCAATTAAATGCTTCAGTTCTCTATAGGCATTTTAAAATGGACACATTCATTACTGTCACAGGGTTGTTATATGGCCACCATTGCTTTACAAGATGCCTATTATTTGGTGCCAATTCATGCTCATTATCACAGGTACTTGAAATTTAATTGGATGGGACAGCTGTGGCAATATAAAGCATTGCCTAATGGATTAAGTTCAGCACCTAGGCTATTTACTAAATTGGTAAAACCTGTGGGGGCTATTGAGGGCCCACAATCACAATGTTGTGGCTTATTTAGATGATATCTTAATTGTCAGCAACACTAAAGAGTCAGCTGAGGAATCGGTTGCAGCAACCAAAAATGTGTTTGAATCATTGGGGTTTTTGGTCCATCCAACTAAGTCCAAGTTACAGCCAACCCAACAATATGATTATTTGGGTTTTCTTATTGATTCCGCTCATATGACAGTCACATTACCAACAGGCAAGGTAGTCGATATTGTTAATGTCTCTATTTGCCTTACACAAAACCTTTATCCCTCCATCCGAGACGTTGCCAAGGTCATTGCGAATAGCCTTTCCTGCAGTACAGTTTGGACCTTTGCATTATCAACATTTGCAAAGAGCCAGAGAACAAGCATTGAAACGAAATGCAGGCCATTTTGATCGGGTTATGCAGTTACCAACCACGGCTCTAGCAGAATTGCAGTAGTGGATTGTTAATGTTAGTCAAGCTACCAATCACATTTTGGTGGACGAACATTCAGTGATCTTACAGACTGATGTTAGCGCTCTCGGATGGGGGGCTACGGACACAGAGTCTAGCTGTGGGGGTAGATGGACTGAACAAGAAGACTTGCTTCTCCGCACACATGAGATTAATTATCTGGAATTATTGGGGGCATTTAATGGATTAAAAGCACATTGCTCCACAATGACTGATTTACACGTTCAACTCCAGATTGATAACACCACAGCTGTGGCATATATTAATCATATGGGAGGAGCTAGATCAGTGTTATATGATAACTTGGCCAATGTTATCTGGCATTGGTGTATTTCAAGGAACATCTGGGTTTCAGCCATCTATCTACCAGGTATAGACAATGTGGTATCAGACCTTAGGTTAAGAAAGTTTAATGACAAAATAGAATGGATGTTGAATGCTAAAATATTTCAAACGATTGTTACTCGATTTGGATTGCCACATATTGATCTCTTCGTATCCGACTGAATCACCAGTTGCCTAAATATGTCTCCTGGGAGCCAGATCCAGGTGCAGTAGCTGTGGATGCGTTCTCGTTACATTGGGGACACTCATTCTTTTATGCATTTCCTCCATTCTGCCTGATCGCGAAATGTCTCACCAAAATAGAGTGTGACTCCACCACCGGCGTTTTGGTGGTCCCAGATTGGCCAACACAACCATGGTTCCCATTGGTACTGAGAATGATGGCACAGCCGTTTATGATGAATCCCAGCTGTAGTAATTTATTGGTGCATCCGGTTACAGCAGAAAGTCATCCATTACATGACCGTATCAATTTGTTGGTCTGCAGGTTCTGACCAGACCATTCCAAGGGCTTGGATTATCGAACAGGACCATGGAGGTTATCACTGCAGGCTGGAGAAATAGCACTAAAAAACAATACATGGTGCACATAAAGAAATGGGAGATGTTCTGTGTACAATCCAATATATCTTATGATACTGCTAGCAAATGTGATGTGTTGGAGTTCCTTGCTACTTTGCATTTTGATGAGCACCTCAGTTACAGTTCTATTAACACTGCTCGCAGTGCTTTGTCCTCTTATTTAGGGCAGTCTTCAGGACAACAACCTATCGGGTCTCATCCGTTAGTATCCCGGTTTATGAGAGGAATTTTTAACAAAAACCCTCCTTGGCCGAGATACACAGCAATCTGGGATATCAGTATAGTTCTCACACTGCTTCGGCAATGGGCTCCAATTACGTCATTATCTTTGCAAAAATTAACTATTAAAGTGGTTATGCTAATGGCACTGGTTTCAGCACAACATGTACAAATATTACACTTGTTAAGAATAGATTGTATGCATTTCTCTCTCGATGACATTACATTTTATGTCTGTGATTTAATCAAACCAAGCAGACCAGGAATGTCAGGAACCAAGGTGACGTTTAAAGCATATCCTGTTGACCAAATGTTATGTGTAATTAAACATTTAACCCGATATATTGCGTTAACAAGGAGTCTCAGAGGTTCTGAGATAGGACTGCTCCTTAGTCACAAAAAGCCATATAAACGAGTGTCAGTACAAACTATTTCTAGATGGTTGAAACAGGTTCTCATTTATGCTGGAGTCGACACTGATTTGTTTAAATCTCACTCCATCAGGGCGAATGCTCAGGACATGCCACTAGACCAAATCCTCGCGGCCGCAGGATGTAGATAGTCAACCTTTTCTTGTTTTTATGACAAACCTGGTCAGACAGTGCCACGGTTTGGGCCTGCTGTTTTGGGTTCCATTTAATTCTGTTGCTTTGTTTACATCGATTATTGTTTGTAAGGGGTTAGTGTTTTTTTGTTATCATTATTAAAATAGTTATTGAATAATTCATGCAATGTTCAATATATTATTTATTTACTACTGTGTCAACCGAAGCAGATTGCCGTATGGAGTGCATCTATGGCATGGAAACACAGAGCTTTGAAATCTACACGTAGTCACTCACATGACTCCGAAGTAAAATAGTAAGATTAAACGAGACCTTACCAGTTCGAAGTTTGATCCTTATTTTATGAGGAGTGACGTTGAGGGATTACGTGACCTCCGCTCCCACCCTCATAATCTAAGAGATCATCTGGTAGTTCTAGTCTTCTTAAAGCCTTACTATGTTACTTCGGCTATTTGTTTTCTGTGTTTTCACGCCGCTGCTTTGAAGCATGATGCGCATGCGCCTGGCGGGGCTTCTTCACATAATCCCTCAACGTCACTCATAAAATAAGGATCAAACTTCGAACTGCTAAGTTCTCATTTAATCTTACTATTATCACACCATATGGACTAGGTTTATTCAAAAACAAACCTAAGTCCACTGGTATTAGCTGAGGATAAATCATCTCAGTATACTGTAAGTAACACAACTTCTTACAATACCCTGCTTCTGAGGATTTTAAAGCAAGTGCCTGTAGAAATAGTACGTAATCTACCTAAATTCTTTGCATTCTGGATAGGGCCCATACAAAATTGAGGAGTTAAATTATGCTGATCTACACCACATATTGTATTTTTGAGAGGTCTTCAGTCATGCAGCCTCTGCGCGTATGAAACTCCCAGTGTCTTGCCAGCCTTGCTCCTGCAGGTGATTCTATGATGTGGAGTAGCCACGAACTAGAGTGGTGATCAGAACTCTAGTGTTCCCTGAATGGCATCAAAGTCCTTCTGACTGATGACCAGAGACCTACAAATCACTTCAATAAGTAAAAATATTAATATTCATTCTAAACCCATATCTGTAATCAAATAGATTAATGTGATATAAAGTTAAAAAAATAATAGTTTTCTGATGCTTTCCTTTCTATTGAAGATTAATGATTGCATTCAAGTTAGGTGTTCCAAGGGTGGTAAATCTGCAGAATTGGGTCGGTGGGGGCGTTGCAAGACGGCTGCCCTGCCAGCAGCTGTTACTTTTTTCTATTTCTTTTGTTTTTTTAGTGCGTCCCAATGTGTGTTTTTAATGTTTCTCTGTGTGTCTTGTGTAGGGGGTGGTGTGGGGGTGGGGAGGGGGGGGAGGGGTAAGGAGGAAACAGCTTTGGTTGCTTCCTCCACGGAGAGGTGACTTTTTCCATGTTGCCTCCCCCGCGGGCTAACATAGAGGATCGGTGCGGCCATTCCCGGAGACGCACCCGGGGCTTCAGCAGCGGGCGCAGCGTGGACTCTTTCGTCGCAGAGCGGGCGAGCCCTCGCCGGGGGTCACCGGAGAGGTGCACTCCGTTCATTGGCCCGCGGCAGCCTGAAGCCATGGTCTGCAGAGCTCCAGCTGGCACAGCGTCTGGAGCCTGGGATCTCTCGTTGGGAATCCCGGAGGAGAAGCTTAGACCGCCAGCCCACGGCCTACTTCTAACCGCGGGCGCGGCAGGGACTTACCATCCGGAGCGGGGTCTCTCGCCGAGGATCCCTGGAGAAGAGCTCTGACCGCCGGCCCGCGGCCTACATCATCTAGAGGCTGTGAACTGTGGTGCTTCCAGCTGGCCCGGCGTCCGGAGCCTGGGATCCCTCGTTGGGGACCCTGGAGAAGAAGAGCTCCGACCACCGGCCCATGGCCTACTTCTAACCGTGAGCGCAGCGGTGACTTATCATCCGAACGGGATCCCTCTCCAGGATTCCCTGGAGAGGAGCTCCGACTGCCGGCCCGGTGGTCTGCAGTGCTTCTGGCTGCGGCGCCGCGGTGACTTTAGATCTTCGACCGGCAGCCTGCGGCCTACACCATCTTTAAGCCATGGTCTCCGGTAGGGAAGCACCGATTCGGGACTTACCTTGTCTGCACATCTGGCCGCCCGCAGTGGCAACTGCGGTGGGTTGTGGTCCTGACGACAGGGGAAAATGGAGGAGGACTGACCAAACTTCCACCACAGTGATGAATGTGTGCCTTCCACCACAGTGATGAATGCTATGATGGATGTTTGTGCTACATTTTTTTATTGTGTATTGTGTGTTCTTTATTTTATTGTACCGCTGCTGGCAAGTTCATTTCACTGCACTTTATGTGCATGTGATGAATAAATCTGACTTGACTTGACTATTTGCCACAGAAGGCTGTGGAGGCCAAGTCAATTGATATTTTTAAGGCAGAGATGGATAAATTCTTGATTAGTACAGGTGTCAGTGGTTATGGGAAGAAGGTAGGAGAATGGGGTTGGAGGGAGAGGTAAATCAGCCATGATTGAATGGTGGAGTAGACTACATGGGCCAAATGGCCTAATTGTACTCCTATCACTTATGACTTTATCAACTCATGACCTCCAGCCGTGGTTGGCATAATGAGATATGCCTTTAGTTTCGCATTCTATGAAACAATATAGGATTCAATGCTGGGAGATCAGGGAAGGAGAAGGAGGTCAGGTACAAAAGCATCTATCCATCAGATCTTACAGACTTGCATTCCACATTGCACAGGTGTGGAGGTCAGCATGGCACTGACTTACACACAGCAGACAATCATTATAGAGTACAGACTTTAAGAGGCATCTGCACAGATGTTCGTACGAGCAAGGCATAGTGAGATGTGGAATTAATCCAGTGCAAATTGGTAGATTGGCTGGCATAGACATACAATACTATACAATGCGATAGAACTTTATTTATCCCAGGAGAGAAACTACTCTGCCAACAGTCATAATACACAACAAGATACATGAAAGATGAAATTAAAGTGACGAGTAGAAAGTCCAGGATTGTGGATGTGCAAAGATTGGGGAAGGGGGTGGAGGGAGGGGAGTCAGTCTACACCATGATAGAAGAGGGAGGAATTGTACAGTTTGATTGCCACAGGGAAAAAGGATCTCCCGTGGCATTCTGTGCTGTATCTTGGTGCAACCAACCTGTTACTGAAGGTGCTCCTCAGGTGCACCTCAGGGTGACCAGTGTGTCACTGAGGGGGTGAGCTGTATGATGGAACAAAGAGCCTGTTTCAATGGTGTACAACTTTACGGGTTTCTGACAAACTAAGGCTGACTCATTCTGACTCAATCTAATGTTGACTCATTCTAAGGCTGACACATTGTTTATATTACACATTCTGAGGAAAACAATGTGATAATAACTACCATTAGAGCACCATTAGAACCCCCCCCTTCTGCTTTAAAGACCCAACTTTGAATGTAGCCCTTCTTGCAAGTGTTTTACATTTGGAGAATGGGTCAGAAAACTTGACGTATCTGATATTAGGGTTACACATGAATTTACTTCTGTAAATTTAATAAATAATTTATTTGATTGCTGAGTAACCAATTGATTCTTCATATTTGGTCCAGCCTTGGTCTCCATATTTCTGAGAAGAGTCGAAGGGAATGCCTCACGAGCAGAATGAGGGAATAGTGGTAGATGCACCTGTTAAGGAAAAAAATGTATATTTCTTACATCACCACTTCAAAGGCTGAAATAATTTTAGGGTGTTTTAATCAGGAGGTAAATTATGTGTTCAGACTAAAATACTTTTTCTCCTCACTCAATCACTGGACACCTGCTAACTGCTGATTTTACTTCGGAGTCACGTGAGTGACCACGTGAAGAAGCCCCACCAGGCGCATGCGCGTCATTACGTCCGCGCATGTCGCACTGAAGGGGCTGGAGAACGCAGCTCCACCAGCGGTAAGTAGAATCTTCACAGGTAAGTGGTTTTGAAAACTTTGCCTGTGAGTATCTAACTCCGTCAAACTGGCTCGGGCAGTTAGTAGGAGTCCGTGATATGGAGTGTAAGGTAAGAAAGTTCATAGTAAGTGTGGGATTCACAAATTAGATCGGGTCGGCAGATTGGCGTGGCACCACCGGTTCCGATACCGGGTGCCGTTTTACCAACAGCCGTTAGTCTAGAGAATGAACTTTCTACACCAGCTCCAGAAGCTCAGGAGCCTGAGGCCAACTGATAGCCATAGGAAGGCAAAAAGAAAGTCTTTCAGACTAGTTTGTCAGAAAGTCTGAAGAACAAGGAGACTCCCCTCCAAATAATAAAAGAATGTGGGGGAGGATGCAAAATATGGAGAAGATGCTCCAAACTTTGATAAAGCAAGGGTCAAAGACCCCAGTGATTCCCCAGACAGCTGTTCAAGAAGGCCCATATCAAGAAGAATATGTGCAGTATCAGCAAGAGGATTTCCTTCCAGTGCCTTGTTTAGGACTGGAGGATGCCTCCCCACAGTATGACTTGGGAGAAGCAGGGCAGGATGAAGCTGACCCTGATTCTGGTGTCCCTGCTCATGTGCATACACCAGAGCACAAGAGCCAAGCTCCGGGTGTCCCGGAAATAGCAATGAGTTTTGCTATTCCGGAGGGGACTGGTGAGGCAATGGAAGAATACCTTGCCAGCAATATCAATTATTTAGTATCTCACCAGCTCCAGCAAGCTATGATGCAAGAGACTATAAACAAAATATAAGACACCTGTCTAATGTGCATCACTGAAAGTGCCCACGGTGAACCCAGCTATCTGGGCACCCATGAGTCCTTCTATGAGGGGACAGGAGGTTTCGGTTTCAACACGTCCTCCAACTGGTGCTGCAGCAATTACTGCATTTGGCACTATGGTCAAAGGGACAATCATTACTCAAACTCAAAAAAGATATGTTGGCTATTATGCAATGCATTTTTGAGGGTAAATTGCATCAGGGAAAATCGCCATCAGGCCAACACTCAACCAAAAATTTGCTGCTATGTAAGGCTACAAATGTACAAACACCTGAATTCCTGTTTGGAACGGACCTTGTCAAAAAATTTGTTGAAATTAATGAGAGGCCAAAACAATTGGCTTAATGTAGCCCAAGCATTTCAAGGCCACCTATTCGAAAAACCTGGGTTAATATACCGAAGGTCGAATCCAGGTGCTGGGCCCAGCAGGGGAGGCCAGTGGGCAACGAGGTTACCCCCAAGACAGACCGCTACAACCCCAATATGGGCAGACAACAGACTTACATTTATCAGGGCAACTGTAGAGGTACAGGGAATTTTGTATTAACGAAATAATTTTCTGGTGGACAATCTCCTATTGGAGGTAATTACAATTGTTTTATAACGAATGGTGCTGTATAACATCTGATATGTTTATACAAATACTGGGGGTTTACCATTGAGTTTTATCTCAGGATAGATCCACCGCAACAGCACAAGCCCTAATAAAATGTTGGTGTTTTCTGCTCCAGAGACTGAACAGGTAAACGATGATGATTGAGAAAGCCATTAATCATCCTCAACAATTTGTGTCTAATATATTCCCCAGACCTAAAAAAGATGGGGGTAGTAGAGTATTCTGGACCTCACTCAATTAAATTCTTCAGTTCTCTATAAACATTTTAAAATGGACACCTTCATTACTGCTAAACAGCTGGTATCACAGGGCTGGTATATGGCAACTATTGATTGGCAAGATGCATACTGTTCAGTTCCAATTCATGCTCATTATCACAGGTACGTGAAATTTAATTGGATGAGACAGCATGGATTAAGTTCGGCACCTAAGCTATTTCCTAAATTGTTAAAACCTGTGCTGGGGCTATTGAGGGCCCATAATCACATTGTCATGGCCTATTTATATGATATCTTAATTATCAGCAACACTAAAGAGTCAGCTGAAGAGTCGGTTGCAGTAACCAAAAATGTGTTTAAACATTTTTTCAACTGTCTCTTCTCTCTGATTAGCCTCTCGATCTCCTGCTGCCTCCTGGACTTGATTGGTGTTGGTAACTTCTTTCCACCTCTCCCTTTACTCACCCCAAACCGTTCTTCTCCATAGCTGTAGATTATGTTGCCCATCCTTTCAAGCTTTTCCACTGCTGTGCCCACTTGTTGCTCCAAGAAATTATAAGGTCACTGTTGACCGTCTCCCACTCTTTCTTTTCAACAGCTTTGGGCCACTTCACTCCAGGTTTGTGCCCTTTGATCTTTCCCTCCAATGGAGGTCTTTGTAGTTGTTGCGTGGGCTCCTCCACCAGCATTTCTGTGCTTGTATCACCCTCTTCAGTGACATGGGTGCTGATGCTCTGCGAACTTTGGTTTGTGTCCCGTCGCTGTGCTTCATTCGACTGATTTGACTGGTTGCTTCGTAAGAAGTACTGGTCAATGCGAGGCCCATGTCTCTGCTCTCTCAAGCACTGATGTTTCAAGTCGGGATCCTTCTTCAGACTCATAACCTTGACAGGACGCCCTGCAGACTTTATCATTTAACTGCTCATTTAAAGGTGGCAAAAGAGGACAAATCATCAGCCGAGGAATTTCCATCAAGGAAATCAAAATAGCAGAACCAGCAAAATACATCACAACAATAGGACGGGCTATACAGTTTGGTGTTAAATATTTTGGAATCAACCAGCGTTCCTTGATGTTTTATTGCACATGAATTGATTTTCAATATTACACAGTACTGTAGCTCCTTCAGATGCAATGTTCTCTTATTTATCAGGTATAAAACATTCAAATCCAAATTAGAATTGACTTTTGGTGGAAAAAATAATTAATCTTGCTTGCACAGAAAAGTTCAAAGTTGAACGAAAGCAGGCATCTTCCATTTGAAGTAGAGCTTTGAATTATCACAGAACAATTTATTGATACTATCTCTCCATCTTCCTTTGTTCAGTTAAGGCATCTAAATCTGTTCAGGTTTCACAGGCAAATGCTGAACTTCACCTGTGATATGTTTCATCTTCTATGTGTTTGTAATGCAGGCCGCTTGTAAAATTTATCAGATGCTGTGGTTTTAGCAGGATTAAGTGCAAAATCTGAAGCTCAGATACAAATGGTATTGTGCAGTGAGGGCAGTGCTTCATATTTACAGGGAACTGACACACCAGAAGATACAGATAATCTGCTTTATAATGTTAGGAAGCTTATCTATATATTATTTTTGAAAAATACAATTCTCTTTGTATTTTAGTCTCAGCAATGTGAATGAAGGATAAGCAAAACATTGATCAGAGATTCTGCCTTTCAGTTTCTGCCTTAAAACCCTGCAGTTTTTGGTGTAACTTTATTACATTCATTGTGATGGATCAAGGCAAAGCGATCATACTTAAAATTCTGCTCAATTCTTCAACTAAAGTCTGTGTAGGAAATCCATATTCAGACCTGACCAATCGATAGGCTTCAGGGTAGCTCCTCTTCCTGAGATTAATCTACAGTCAGGAATGTCATTGTGTTATCAGTTTGTTATTCTGCAGTCCTAAATTCATTCCATTGACATGACAATGGCACATTTAACATGTTAATCCTGGCCAGATTGGAGAAGTTTGGACATTAAAATTGGATAAAGGCTTCAGGGCTGCTGGGATATTTGGTCAATTTGAAAGTGCTCTCTGTGGAACTGGGACAAGCTGCAGAGTGGTGCCAGTTTGTCTAGAGCCTAGATCAGGGGTGGGGAACCTTTTCAAGTTTGAATGCCACATTAAGTTAGCTGTAATCTAATAAAGCCGCATCCAAGAAACTTCAATTATATACACTTCAAAATGTACATTATTATAAAAATGATATTTCTCCCACAATTATTATATTTATTTCAATTAATCCCGATATATCTTCCAAAAGTTTTTTTTAAAAAAGTAGATTCTTTAATTACGAATTTTATTTGGGATTATAAGACTCATAGAATAAATAAAAAACATTTATGCAAATCTAAAATAAAAGGAGGATTAGCATTACCAAACTTTATGTTCTATTACTGGCAGTCAATATTAAAAATATGAATTTTTTGGTTAGGAGAAATTGATAATAAACCTAAATGGTTAAATATGGAAAAAGAAGATTGTTCTCCATTTGAAATTAGCTCTTATAATATTTGCTAATACTAAGTTGCTAAGAAAGTTTTTAATGAAAATCCGATAATAGAAAATGGAATTTGCATATGGAAACAAATAAAGAAAGCATTAAAACTAAAATCTATCCCACTAAGTCTTAAGATGTTAATAATTTTATGTTTAAACCTTCTTCTTTATTGATAAAGCTTTTTTACATGGAAAAATAAAGGAATTTCTAAGATGGGTGATCTTTATAAGGAAAAACATTTTTTCTTTCATTTCAAGAGTTTGCAACAAACTTACGGGCTACTAATAAAGAATATTTTAGATATTTACAAATTAGAAACTATGCCTCCGCAAATATATATGAATTTAAAAATAGAAAAATAGAAATATTAGAGAATGTTTGAACAAACATCCAAATATGGAAAAAAATGATATCATATATATATAATATTTTACTGGAAACGATACCCCATCAACAGAAACATACAGAGAGTCTTGGGAAAAGGAATTGGGTCAAATAATAAGACCAGAAATATGGGAAGAAAGTTTACAACATATACATTTATTGTTCATTAAAACGCTAAACATTCTCTTATACAGTTTTAAAATATTACATAGATTACATTATCTTCTAAATATAAAATTACATAATATTTTCTCAAAGATATTCTCCTATATGTATAAATGTCCAAATTTCAGAAGCAAATTTGACACACTCATTTACCAACTGTATAAAAATTGTAGAATAATATTGGAAGGAAATATTTAAAATAATATCGGCCGTTATTAATAAAAATATAACTCCTGACCCAAAGTTAATTAGTATACTTGGAATTATTGAAACCGCATTATCAATAACAATGAGTCAAAGAACTTTTATTGACTATGGTTTAGTAATTGGGAAGAAATTAATATTAAAATTTGGAAAGGCCCTAACATCCCCAACAATTAAAATGTGGAATATAGAAATGTCGGAGACACTCCATTTGGAGAGATTGAGGTTTGTCATTATGGATAGGCTAGATCTCTTCAGACGGATTTGGTCTCCATATATTGAATATTTACAGGGTCATAATAGTTCGGGCGCGCGGAACCTGACTGAAACCTGGATACCCATTGGGATGAAGAAACATATATTAATTCATGAAATAAAATCTATAAACACGATCATTGACGAATACTTTATTCTCCATCAAACCTTTTATTTTTACTCTTTACTACCTTTCATTTTTTTAAATCTTTCTATTTTCCTATATCTATATAAAAAATTAAAAAAATGTAGAAACACATTAATAACTTTAATCTTTTGATATTAGTACGAATAAAATATTATTAGATTTATGAGAATATTATTAATATTATTAGTACTTTTAGTTTTATATACCTTTAATTATATAAAATTACGTATTCTTTATCAGTATAATTATCCTTAATATTAGGAAGAAAAAAATGGAAATTTATATAAGTTTTATTAACTTTTTTTATTATCAATATTATTACTAAATTGGGCCTTATACCTAAAAATTAGAGATAAAATGAAAAACTTACTAATATATAATGCTATATTATAAATGTATTATTAGTATTATGTACTTTTAATCATATAAAATATATAACTTTGGAAGTTATAATTAAGGATAATACAGCATAAATAATATTGATATTATTATTAATATATTAATAGTATGAATTAATTACTAAGACTATGTACTACTACTGTAGAAATGTAATATGTTATTTTGTTTCTATAATAAAAAAATTAAAAAAAAAAAAAAAAAAAAAAAATGTACATTATTTTGTTAAAATAGCCCTCCTGACTTACTAATGTTTTAATTGTGGGCGTCAGTCGGGCAGGGTTATTTCGTTGAATCTTTTTTTACTCTTTGGTATTTTAAATATGTTCATTTTAAGATTAAAATATAAATAATCAGACAAACAAGAACTTATTAAAAATAAAAGGATTTATTCTACAAAATTTGGATTCATTCTAAAGGCTACACTTAATGGCCTAGAAGGCCACATGCGGCCTTAAGGCCACAGGTTCCCCACCCCTGGCCTAGATCCAACTGGCAGGAAGGGATTTGGAACTGCTGCAGATTCTATCAATTAGGTGCAAAATGCATAGAATGGATTGGATGACTACAAACCAGACATACACCTTGTAAATAACATTGCAAAGCTTTACTTTACTGAATGTTGATTGGATGAGGTATTGAGCCTTGTCTAGTTTTCTTGCAAAACAGGGTAAATGTTGCAATGTTTCCTTTCTCCGAGAAGCCCTGTTTGAATACAATGTATTAGCCACTTATTTATTGGGTTATGGAAATGTCTTTTATGTATGGGGTTAATTGCTATCTGTAATTGGATTGTAAAGAGACAATCCCCATGTGGTTCAGCCCCTCAAGGTCCGGGGACCTGTAAAAGTCCACTGCCATGAGGTCCTGCATCTATCTTCTGGGAGAACGCTTAGGACTGTGTGACCTTCTGGAGTGTCTCTGTTTGAGCGAGGCCTAGAGGGCTTGATCAGGCAGATACGAGGATCAAACTCACAGTGGTTAGGTATAGTAATTGAATTGTATTTGTGTTTTGTCCAAATAAAGATTAGTTATGCAAGTGCTTGTTTCAGTGGGTTTTGACTGAAACTAGACTGGGGGGAAGCTTAGAATGAGCTATTTACAAACACAACTAACTACGCACGAGTGCCTGGGTCCTTGTCGTCTCCTTTCCCAAGTTGTGGCTGGAGTGAAAAATATCCAGGAGATGGCCAGTCCAGATAAGATGTAGTTCATTGTTCAAATAACTTTAACCCAAACATCTCTGATCCATGAAGGGATACACATTCAATCTTGCATAAACCACTACTGTTACAAATTCCATATATCTAACCAACATTTGGTCAGAGCTTCTAATATTTCCTTCCCTTATATTAGTATGAAATGCCTAGTATGCCTAATAACTGTTTCCTTACTGTAGGTTTGATATATCCTCTAGTTGTGTATGTTTTCAGGTTACCTCCAGGTTCTATTCCTGAGGACTGTTTGTAACTCGAACAGTTCGCAATCAAAAAGTGCCCACCTGGCAACATACTTAAACAAAAACAGAGGTCAACCAAGGGCATGTAGTTAAACCAGGTCATTTTTCTGCAAAATACAACTACAGTGCCGAAAATGAGTTCCCGCATAGCAGCTGATTGAATTATCTCACTGGTCTAACAAATGCTCATTTGTATGTATGGTTGAATCTAAGTTGGGCATTCATAACCTGGGGAGGAGGCGTGTCATGTTGTCATAAAGTATTCAGTGGATAAACAGAGATAAAGATGATAATATATAAATAAGTAATGTTTGTTGATAATCTGTAGTGCAATGACCAATGAATATAACATGCAGCCCCTGCTAACATGCTATTATTTCCATAATAAACACACTGGGTTCAAATTTTTTGAGTGACTATCACTAGTTGAACCTAAGACTGATTGTCCACGGCCTGTTTTACCTTTAGATGATATTCTTGACAGAAAATGTTCACTACGTCTCCAATATATTCCTTCTCGTTATTTCATCATTCTATTTCTTCATAACATGACCTCAATCTAACATTTCCACACATTCATGCCTAGGCGTTCAAAATATTCTGGCCCAGCTGCCTCCGACCCTGAATCTTGTCATGGCATGGCAGTGAGAGGATAAGGTCATAAGTAATAGGTATAGAATTAGGCCATTCAGCCCATCAAGTCTACTCCACCATTCAATCATGGATGAAATATCTCTCCCTCCTAACCCCATTCTCCTGCCTTCTCCCCATAACCTCTGGCACCTGTACTAATCAAAAATCTATCTAACTCTGCCTTAAAAATATTCACTGACGGCCTCCACAGCCTTCTGTGGCAAAGCATTCCACAGATTCACCACCCTCTGACCAAATAAATTTCTCCTCATCTCCTTCCTAAAAGAACGTATTTCAATTCTATGACCTCTAGGCCTATACTCTCCCACAAGTGGGAATATCCTCTCCACATCCACTCTATCCAAGCTTTCCATTATTCTGTATGTTTCAATGAGCCCCCCCCCCCAATTCTTCTAAACTGCAGCGAGTACAGGCTCAGTGCCGACCATTACTCATCATAGGCTTACCTATGCATTCCTGGGATCATTCTTGTATAGCAGAAGGAACGTTCAGAAGCAGCGTGTCAGCTGAAAATTATCAATGAATTAAGACATAGTGTCAAGAGGATGAATATATGCTCTCCACATCAGAGAAACAACTGGAATGGCTTCAGAGCGAACTTCGGAAGGGAAGCACAGGGGCAATGTATGCCATCATTCAGATTCAGATTCATATTCAAAATAGTTTATTATTATATGCACCAAAGGGAAATGAAATTCCTTGTTCACATGAAGCAAATTAGCAGTACGTGTAGAGTAATGATAAAGACAACAACAGATTCAATGATGAATGCAAACCCACAGAAGGGTGGAAGATTGTAGTACAAAATCAAAGTAGTCAGAAAGAATATAAAAATGTAGAATTGGAGAATAATACAATGACGTAAAATTAAGAGTGCCTGGCAGCACCTCTGAGAAAGGGATGTGAATGAGGTGATCGGTTCAGGAGTCTGATAGTCATGGGAGATAAATTGTTCTTAACTCTGGGCAACCAGGCTTTCAGTTGAGGATAGGAGCAAATAGGTCAATTTGCAGTTGTATAGGGCCCAATCACATTGAATGGCGGTGCTGGCTTGAAGGGCCGAATGGCCTACTCCTGCATCTATTGACTATTGTCTATTGTCAAGCTGCTGTATCTTTTCCCAGAAGATAGAAGAGAGAATAGCCAAGATGACAGGAATTCTGCTAGCCTTTCTTCTGCGGCAGCACAGTGAGAAATGTATGGAAGAAAGTATCAAGCCCCTGATGGACTGTGGTGTGTTCACCACTCACTGAAGAGTCAGGTGGTCAAGTGGAGGGCAGTGCCATATCAGATGCAGCACATCAGAATACCTGGAGAGAAGGGATGGGTGATGTTTCTGGTCAAGACCCTTCTTCAGTCTTGACCCGAAACGTCGCCCATTCCTTCTCTCCAAAGATGCTGCCTGTCCCGTTGAGTTACTCCAGCTTTTTGTGTCGATCTTTGGTTTGAACCAGAATCTGCAGTTCCTTGTTACACATCAGAATACCTTCCAAAGTACACCTGAAAGAATCCGCGTGGACATGCTATATCTTCTCAGAAAGCAAATACACGGATGCACTTTCTTGATTGCTTGATTGAAGAGACCAGATTGTATGGATTCAAGAGATATGCGGAAATGGGGATATGGAGAAAAAGCCAGAACAGGGTACTGATTTTGGATGATCAGCCATGATCATATTGAATGGCGGTGCTAACTTGAAGTGCCTAATGGCATACTCCTGCACCTATTTTCTATGTTTCTATATGTCTATGCTTAAGTTGCTGTTGATATGGATGCCTAGCAACTTGAAGTTGTCAATAATCTCTACCTCTGCTCCATTGAAAAGAATAGCTTTATGTTCACCCACTCACTTCCTTAGGTCAGCAACCAACTCTTTTTGTCTTACTGACCTTAAGCGCTAGGTTATTGTCCTGACACCATAATCCCTTTCCTATACTTCATGTCACTGTTGCTGTATATCTATCACACAACAGTAGTGTCATCAATTAAATTAAAAATTGAGTTGGCGTTGCACTTAGCCACACAGTTAAAGGTGAACAGGGGGTAAAAGGGACTAAACACACAATCTTGAGGGCACCAGTGTTGAGGGTCAGGGTGGAGGAAAGGCTATGACCTATTTAACCCACTGAGGACTGCCTTGGAATTTAGTTACTTTAGTTTATTTTCACGTGTACCTAGATACAGTGATAATTTTTGTTATGTGCTAACCAGTCAGCGAACAGAGAATACATGATTACGATCGAGCCATCCACAGTGTACAGGTCCTGCTGTTGGAGTAGTGGTTTCAAAGAGTGGAGTGATTGCAATACGTAATTGCAGAGCCACATCTGTGACCAGCACACAAAGAGTCACCTGGCTTGGGTGCCATCTTGGATCACTTTATAGATATTATGGGAATTATGGATAGGATCAAGGTTCATCACTGTCTGAATACAGGGTCCCAAACACCAGCAGGACACCAGAAAGGCAGCTGATAAATACATTGAGCAACTATAACTTAAACATGATTGGCTGTTTTGTTAAGATTAACTGTTGGAGGAACACAAAAAAAAATTTGTATTAAAGAAAGCTTCCATTTTTGGGTGCTTCTTTGTTCGATAAAAATTGTGAAAGGAAAAGACTGGTTGACTGGACTGAATGTTTGAAGCAAGGAGATTGTGTCGTGCAGCATCAGATCCTCACCATGCATAATGAATAATGGGATCTGAGGAGCAGTGGGGGAAGGAACTAGAGGTTGCAAAGTATTTCTGGCCTTTTCCATTCCTCTGATGTTGGCTCCTGATCTGAAATGTTAGATCTGCTTCTGGCCACAGACCTTGTTTCATTTGCTAAGTAGTTTTGTCTTAATATCCCAGTGTTTGGGGCTTTCAAATAAATCTATATGACCTTATAAATATAAATCTATAGGACAGGTTGCAATTGCACCCGAGGGGAACCAATATCCTGGCGGGGAGATTTGCAAAGGCTACTGGGGAGACTTTAAACTAGATCGGTTGGGGGGGAGGGACTCAAATTGAGAAAGCTAGTAGACAGTTTGTGAGGCAGGAGGCAGAGAAGGGAAGCACTCAGACCCAACATGTAGGGGGGAAAGAAGAAAAAATAAATAAAGAGAGAATAAGGGGTGGTGGATTTCTTAAATGTGTGAGCAGAGAGACAGAGGGGTGTAAAATGAGGGTAGAAGCAATAGGTAGCAAGATGAAAAGTAAAAGTGGCAGGCAGACAAATCCAGGGCAAAAATCAAAAAGGGCCACTTTTCAACATAATTGTATAAGGGGAAAGAGCGTTGTAAAACAAGCCTGAAGGCTTTATGTCTCAATGCAGGGAGCATTCATAATAAGGTGGATGAGTTGAATGTGCAGATAGCTATTAATGATTATGATATAGTTGGATCACTGAGACATGGCTCCAGGGTGACCAAGGCTGGGAGCTGAACATCCAGGGATATTCAATATCCAGGAGGGATAGACAGAAAGGAAAAGGAGGTGGGGTAGCGATGCTGGTTAGAGAGGAGATTAACGCAATAGAAAGGAAGGACATTAGTTTGGAGGATGTGGAATCGATATGGGTAGAGTTGCGAAACACTAAGGAGCAGAAAACGCTAGTGATAGTTTTCAATACCAACATGTAGAGGAACCAACGAGAGAGCAGGCTATTCTTGACTGGGTATTGAGTAATGAGGAAGGGTTAGTTAGCAGCCTTGTTGTGCGTGGCCCCTTGGGCAAGAGTGACCATAATATGGTTGAGTTTTTCATTCGGATGGAGAGTGACATTGTTAATTCAGAAACACGGGTCCTGAACTTAAAGAAGGGTAACTTTGAGGGTATGACACATGAATTGGCCAAGATAGACTGGCAAGTGATTCTTAAAGGGTTGACGGTGGATATGCAATTGAAGGCATTTAAAGACTGCATGGATGAACTACAACAATTGTTCATCACAGTTTGGCAAAAGAATAAATCAGGGAAGTAGTGCATCCGTGGATAACAAGGGAAATCAGGGATAGTATCAAAACAAAAGATTAAGCATACAAATTAGCCAGAAAAAGCAACCTACCAGAGGACTGGGAGAAATTCAGAGTCCAGCAGAGGAGGACAAAGGGCTTAATAAGGAAAGGGTAAATAGATTATGAAACAAAACTGGCAGGCAACATAAAAATTGACTGCAAAATTTTTTATAGATATGTGAAGAGAAAAAGGTTAGTTAAAACAAATGTAGTTACCTTGCAGTCAGAAACAGGTGAATTGATCATGGGGAACAAGGACATGGCAGACCAATTGCATAACTACTTTGGTTCTGTCTTCACTAAGGAAGACATAAGTAATCTGCCTGGGGAGGAAGACATATCCAGGTTAGCGGGAAGTGGTGTGAGTTCAATAATAATAGGCTGCATCCAGAGTATTAAGGAAGTAGCCCCCGTCAAAACGCTTTAGATTCTGGAGTAGTTCTGAGGATTGGAGGAAAGCTATGTAACCCCACTTTTTTGACAACGGGGGAATTAGCAGAGGATCAAGATGGGATCGCATTTGGGGACAACATTGGACAAAGTGATGGATTTGGTAAATCATGGAACGATGTAACTGTAGAATCAGTGGATGCGTTATATATGGACTTTCAGAAGGCTTTCGACAAGTCCCACATAAGAGAATAGTATACAAACGCACACGGTATTGGGGGGTATTGAGTGGATAGAGACTGGCTGTGAGGTAAATTCAGAATGGATAGTGACAAGTGGGGTACCGCAAAGTGCTCACAATAAATCCCCAGGGCCAGATAGCTGCTGCTTGGATAGGCCAAGATGCAGAATAAGGAATAGCCCAAAAAACAGGAATACTATTATCTGAATGGTGGCCGATTTGGAAAAGGGGAGATGCAACGTGACCTGGGTGTCATGGTACACCAGTCATTGAAAGTAGGCATGCAGGTGCAGCAGGCAGTGAAGAAAGCAAATGTTTTGTTAGCATTCATAGCAAAAGGATTTGAGTATAGGAGCAGGGAGGTTCTACTGCAGTTGTACAGGTTTGGTGAGACTACACCTGGAGTATTGTGTACAGTTTTGGTCTCCAAATCTGAGGAAAGACATTCTTGCCATAGAGGGAGTACAGCGAAGGTTCACCAGACTGATTCCTGGGATGTCAGGACTTTCATATGAAGAAAGATTGGATAGACTCGACTTGTACTTGCTAGAATATAGAAGGTTGAGGGGGGATCTTATGGAAACTTCCAAAATTCTTAAGGGGTTGGACAAGCTAGATGCAGGAAGATTGTTCCCGATGTTGGAGAAGTCCAGTTTAAGGATAAGGAGGAAATCTTTTAGGACAGAGATGAGAAAAACATTTTCACACAGAGAGTGGTGAATCGATGGAATTCTCTGCCACATAAGGTAGTTGAGGCCAGTTCATTGGCTATATTTAAGAAGGAGTTATATGTGGCCCTTGTGGCTAAAGGGATCAGGGGGTATGGAGAGAAGGCAGGTACGGGATACTGAGTTGGATGAACACCCATGATCATTTTGATGATCCGAATGGCCTATTCCTGTACCTATTTTTTAGGTTTCTATGTTTCTATGACCTCTTAAAGAGAAGAAAATGCTCCAAATTGCTTCACGATATCATTAGGGTCATTGTGCATACTTGGTCAAAGTGAGCGTTTGTAAAATAACTCCAAAATGAGAACATAAAATATTGTATCCCCTCTGAAGGTGTCTTATTTGGACTGCTGTGCAACACTATCACTGCAGGGGAAGCTGCTGCCTCACAGCTCTGGTGACCATTGTTTCTATCCTACTTTTCAGTACTGTTCTCCCAATGATTGAGTACGGGTAAACTTCCTACCATCTTTGTCCCTAGGGTGCACTAATAGGAAACTGTAAATTGTTCCTAGTGCATGGGTGGAATTAATGCAAATGTGGTTTAGCCCAGGATTAGTGTGCACAGATGCTTGACCGACAACACGATTCAGTGGATTGAAAAGCCCGATGCTATGCTGTGTGTTTCTAAGAAGGCAGTTCACCGCCACCTTCTCGAGAATACATAGAATGAGCAGCAACGTTCAACTTCTGAGCAATGAATTATTTTACTTCGGAGTCACGTGAGTGACTACGTGAAGAAGCCCCGCCTGGCGCTAGAACGGCATTACATCGACGCTGACGGCAGAAGCAAGAGCTGCAGAGCGCAGCTCCTCACAGCGGCCGGAACGGACCCGCAGGTAAGTGCAAGGAAAAAATAGGGGACGTTCTAAAAAAGTCGTTACGCTGGTAGAACCAGCAAAAGTGAAAGTAAAATTTAAAATCAGAGTCACGCTGGCGTACTGATTTAGCCACATAATAAAAAAGAAAAATGGAGAAGTCTCAAAGGAAAATTTTGCGGGTAAAAAGATCGTCCCGGGGAGAAGCTAAAGAGTCGGGACAAGAGATTAGTGCGGATCCGGTTCCAATACCGGTGGCCACTGATTCACCCGTTAGTGAGACTATAATTTCTCCAGAAATGCAAACCACGGAGGAAAATGTTCCTAGAAAAAGTAAAAAGAAATCCGTGAGGCCCATGGTTTCTGATAATGACTCTGATAATGAAAATATGGTATCTCACCAACTTCAAGATTCTGTGATGGTTGAAACAGCAGAATTATATAAAACACCGGAAAATTGCACCTCATTGAAGGTACCTACGGTTAATCCGTCTATATGGACGCCAATGACTCCAGGCATGAGAAGACAAGAAATAAGATTTCAAAGAATCCTCAAACTGATTTCAGCTGCCTTTACTGCTTTTGGAAGGCAAATGGAAGGGTAGGAAATGGTTAAAATCCAAAAAGATACTTTGGGCAATTCCTTTTATGAAATTAATTGTATGAGGAAAATTGCGATTCGGCCCATATTTCATCCAAGGTTTGCAGGTCTGTGTCGATCAAGTGGTGTTCAAGCTCCTGGTTATCTATTTGGAGAGAACCTGCCTAAACAAATAAGAGAAATGGATGAAGAGGCTAAATCTATTAGCCACATGAGACCTTTCATTTTTGGACAAAAAAGGTATTTTTCGTCAAGAAGGGGATTTGATTTTGGAAACAGAGGCAGGAATATGATAAGAAAATATTACCATCCGACACAGCCTAATGTTCACACTTAACCGTATACGGGGAGAAGGAGACCACCACGTTCATATGGAGAGGTACAAAAAAGTATTCTATTCTTAAAGAAACTGTGGACAAATCTCCAGTTGGAGGGAGATTACAAATGTTTTATGATGAATGGCTTGCCATCACATCTGATTGGTTTATTTTACAAACTGTTTCAGGAGCTACTATAACATTTAAAGAAGGTGTTAACTCTCCGGTACAAAATAAACCTGCTTATGGTTTCATGTTTTCTGCTATTGAAGAGGCAGAAACTAATGTGGAAATTGACAAATTGTTCAAAAAAGGTGTTATTGAAAAAACTGTTGAACATAAACATCAATTTGTGTCAAATATCTTTCAAAGAAGTAAAAAAGATGGTGGTTGCAGAATTATTCTGGACCTTACAAACTTTAATACATTTGTCGAGTATAAACATTTTAAGATGGAAACGTTCAACACTACAAGACATTTGATATCAGCAGGTTGTTATATGGCTACAATTGATTTAAAGGATGCATACCATTCAGTACCAATACATCAATTTTTTCAAAGGTATTTAAAATTTAATTGGCTGGGACAGCTGTGGCAATTCAAAGCTTTACCAAATGGGTTAAGTTCAGCTCCCAGGCTCTTCACAAAGCTGTTGAAACCAGCTTTAGCACAATTAAGAGCACAAAAGCACATCATTATGGCTTATCTGGATATCATTTTAATTATCAGTAGTAATCAGGAATCAGCTGGAAATTCAGTTTCAGCAACCAAAATTTTATTTGAGAAGTTAGGTTCTTGATTCATCCAATTAAGTCCCAGCTGCAGCCAGCACAGTCAATTAGCTATTTGGGGTTTGTGATTAATTCAGTTACTATGTTAGTAACTTTGCCAACAGATAAGATTGATGATATTTTAATGACCTGTAGGGGTCTCATTCACAAACCTTATCCCTCCATCCGGGAAGTAGCAAAGGTTATTGGTAAATTAGTAGCAGCATTTCCTGCAGTAGAATTTGGTCCATTACATTACCAAAACCTTCAAAGGGACAAAATAAGAGCTCTAAAAAAGAGAGCAGGCCATTTTGATAGGCCTATGCAATTAACAAAAGAAGCTTTATTGGAATTGCAATGGTGGATTGAAAATGTCCCACAAGCTGCTAAAAACATTTTAATACACCAGCCTGAAGTATTTTTACAAACTGATGCTAGTGCTCTCGGATGGGGGGGGGGGGGGGGGGGCGACAGATTCATTTACCAGTGTGGGGGCAGATGGACTGTCCAAAGGAAATGTTTCTCCAAACATATGGTATTAACTATTTAGAGTTATTGGGGGGGGCGTTTTATGGATTAAAAGCCTATTGTTCATACAAAAAGAATCTGCATGTTACTGATACAATTAGACAATAAAGCAGCTGTTGCATATATTAATCACATGGGTGGAGTCAGATCGGTATCAAGTGATTGTCTGGTCAATCAGATATGGCAGTGGTGTATTAAGCACCATAAATTTGGATTTCGGCAAATATATCCCAGGTAAAGACAATGTGGTGGCAGACAATAGATCAAGGGTGTTTAAAGACAACACAGAATGGATGTTGAACCCAGTATTTTCAGTAAAATTGTTGATTCAATATGGGTTACCAGACATTTGATCTGTTTGCATCAAGATTAAATCATCAATTGCCTAAATATGTGTTTTGGGAACCAGATACAGATGCCTCCCCCCCTCGCCCCTCCCCCTCTTTTTAAAGGACTTATCATACACTGTGCTAGCTGTCTTAACCATCCTGTTCATCACGGTGTGTGTCTGTATCGCTTTGGCTTCGCACCGTGTGAATTTCAGACAGCGCTCCCCCACTTTCCCTGTTCCGGGGGGGGGGGGGGGGGGGTGGGTGGGGTGTGTGTGTGGGTGTGTGTGTGTGTGTGTGTCCATTCCAGTTCCTGGTTTTTCAGGCGAGTGGCGCGAACTTGACAGTCGTACGCAGTCTGCTGAAATATCGCCTAAGTGGGACATGCCCTTTAATAATCTTATGTGTTTCAATATAATCCCCTCTCATCCTTCTAAATTCCAGAGTGTACAAGCCCAGCCGCTCCATTCTCTCAGCATGTGACAGTCCCGCCATCCCGGGAATTAACCTTGTGAACCTATGCTACACTCCCTCAATAGCACCCAATGGGAAGGAAAGTTGAAATGGCCTGTAACTGGAAGTCCAAGATAGCTATGGCTGACAGAGTGCGGGAGCTCTGCAAAGCAATTGCCTGATCTAAACTAGGTCTCACCAAATATAATATAACAGGTTGTCGGAGGTGCAGATGATTCTCTGCCTTACCTGGGAGGACTTCAGGTCCCTGGAATGTGATAAAGGAGAAGATGAAGGGACAACATTACGTTGGTGAGGACACATTTAGAGTATTGTGTTCAGTTTTGGGCACCATGCTATAGGAAAGATGTTGTCAAACTGGAAAGGGTACAGAGAAGATTTACAAGGATGTTGCCAGGACTGGACGGTCTGAGCTGGAGGGAAAGGTTGAGTAGGCTGGGAGACTATTCCTTGGCACACAGGGTGATCTGAAAGAGGTGTATAAAATCATGAGATGAATAGATCAGGTAGATGCACAGAGTCTCTTGCCCAGAGTAGGTGAATCGAGGACCATAGATTTAAAGTGAAGATTTAATAGGAATCTGAGGGGTAACTTTTTCGCACAAAGGGTGGTGGGTGTATGGAACAAGCTGCCAGAGGAGGTAGTTGTGGCAGGGATTATCCCAACATTTAAGAAACAGTTAGACAGGTACATGGATAGGACAGGTTTGAAGGGATATGGACCAAACACGGGCAGTTGGGACTAGTGTAACTGGGACATGTTGGGGCAAGTTGGGCCGAAGTTCCACATTGTATCACTCTATGACCCTATGAGTCTATGACAAGTTTGACACTTCCTAGAGTTTCAAGGGAAAAGGTCAGGGGATGGGGAGGGGTGGATGGGAAGGAGAGAGTGTACCAGGCAGTCACAGAGAGAATGGTCCATGCAGAAAGGAGAAGATAAGGGGATGAGAGTGGAAGATGTACTTGTGGTGGGATCCCAGTGGAACTGGTGGAAATAGCAGAGGATGTTATGCAGGAAGTGGAGGCTACTGGGGTGAAAGATGAGGAGCAACAGATCTTTCTCGGTACTTTCTGGAGGGGGGGTGGAGGAGATCAGATGTCCATGAAATGGAGGAAATGTGTGTAAGAGGTCCGTCAACTACTCAAACCGTTTCATGCCAAATTACATACTGTTGTATATATTAATTGTCTTCTTCAGGCACCGGATTAAGGCAGGATTTACTAATTTTACACTTGATCCTCACAGTCAACGATTTGGCAAGCTATTAATTTCACCGGCACGAGATCCAACTCTAAATCTTCAAGGTAAAAGTGAAATCTAATAGACCTGGGAATTTTGACTTCATAACCAGTGCTTTGAAAGTCAATACTGTATAAGGATCCCCAGTCAAATCAGGTGAAAGCTAAAATTATCCACTTCATGTGTTTTTTTAATTAAAAAAACACTGCCCTAAATCTGCTCTAATCATCATGTCTGAAAAATGCTTTATCTATCTATGTTTTCCACTGTTTTAAGGACCTATTTAAAAACATCTTATTCCAGGGGCATTGTCAGACTAACGGCTGAAAATAGTTACGTACACTCTCCTAGACTCGGTGTGCAGAAAAACACTTGCTTAAGGACATCAGCATGTTATCCGACAACAAAAGGATTCATCGCAGCAAAATGCAATTATTTTAATTCCTGCAATTTCAGTGTGCCTACAAGCTTCCCACTTATAAAATCTCAACCAACTGCAGAATCCTTAGCAGTTCATCAAAAGGGACGTGCCAGCAGCAGTTTGTTACTCTCGCAAGATCCCATGAATTTTTAAACAAGAAATTTGAATTGCCCATAGTAATTTAGTGGAAATCAGCAAAGTTAGCTGAAACTTCACTCCTGCCCCCAAAAGTTACATGGGAAGAAGAAATGAACACAATTTGAAATGTAAAGAAACTCGAAGATGCAGGGTATCTGAACTAAAAACAGACAATGCTGAAAACACTCACCTGGACACGCAGCATCTGTGGCAAAAGAAACTGAGTTAATATTTCAGATTGAAGATTCCAACCCCCCCCCCCCCCACTCCTTTCACAGTTCTGAAAAGAGTGAGACCTCAACCCACAATATTAACTGTTTCTCCTTCCACAGATGCTACCTGTGTTGCTGAGCATTGCCAACATTTTCTGCTTTTATTTAAGAAATGCAAATTTCTTCATAGGGGCAATCACTACTGCAGTGGGTGCAATCATCAGTCCTGGTATAAATACCACTCAACATTATCTACATTTCAAAATAGTGTTTATTCATTACAATTTGTTCTGCTTTCTTTTGGAATAGCTGAAGCTCAGGTTAAAATTTGATAGAAATTCATAAAATTAAGAGGACCAAGTACAGGAAAAATAGATCTTTCTTATTTATTCCAGCAAAACCTGGGAGTCACAGATTTAAGTAATTGATCATAAGATCAGAAGGCAAATGGAGGTTCATGCATCAGATTTTGCCAGGAGTTTGTAACTTACTGCTTCGGAAACTTTATATTACTTCAGAGATACAGCGTGGAAACAGGCCCTTCGGCCCACCGAGTCGGTGCCAACCAGCGAACACCCCATACACTAGCACTATCCTACACACTAGGTACAATTTACAGAAGCAAACTAATCTACAAACATGTATGTCTTTTTGGAGTGTGGGAAGAAACTAGAGCACCCAGAGATAACCCATGCGGTGACAGGGAGAATGTACAAACAGCACCCATATTCAGGATCGAACCTGGGTCTCTGGCACTGTAAGGCAGCAACTCTATCGCTGCGCCACTGTGCCACCCTTTGACGTTCAACACATTTTGAAAAGTATATACATGTGTACTTGAAGAGCTTTTCCATCAGCAGGTCTACAGACCTGCTGATGGAAAAAGTGCTAGGCTGTGGAATTCTTTGCCGGTGAGTATGGACATAATGGACTGAATGGCCTCCTGTGTGGTCAATAATCAATGATTTTAAGCCGTGTGAATTGTCACAATCAAATGCTGTTTGACAAGATAATAATTTTTTTTAACACATTAGCATTAATAATATTCCTCAGTATAGTGATAACATAAGCAGATTTAATGAAAATGGATGAAAAATAGGATTAACACAAAAACCATCATGTTTGATTAGAGTTTTAAATTCACCAACCAGAGGTAATCTGATTTTAAATATAGTTTTGGAGAAAACAATTCATGTACATTTACCAGTTGCATTAATGTGTCTATTGTTGAGCTGAACCAATTAAAACTTTTACAAAATATGCCTCTAATATCCTGTACAGGATTCTGACCCCCTGTTACCTGTCCCATTGAAACATTCACGTTCTTTCCCCCTCCCTCTCCCTCCATTCTGGCTGTCTAACAATTCACTCACTAACTCCAGCCCATTCTCCCTGATTATTTCCTTCTTTCACTCTTCCCTTTGCCTCCCCCACCACTCCCTGTCTCTCGCTACCACATTTGCCTCCCTACTTTCCTGTGTATTCCCTCAACCCCAGCTCTCTCGCAATGCTTCTCTCTCTCACACATATAATTGTTCCTCCCCTTCCCCCCCGCATCCACACCCAGTCTCTCTCTCCTCCGTGCCCATCCATCTGCCCTGATGTCTCCCTCCTCAGGACTACCTCGTCTTCCAAACCCCTTCAATCCTTTTAACCTTTTCTATCTCTCGTTTCCAGCATAATTCCTCTCTCCCTTTTTTCTACCCTCATACTCCCCACTCTGCCTTTCCCTCCCAACCTTTTTCTCCACTTTCCAATTTCTTTCATTCAATCACTCCAACATCTTGATTCCTTCCTGTCATGCCCAACTAACTCATTATGAGCAGGGAGGTTCTACTTCCCTTTGAGACCACACAAGTTTTGGTTCAAATTGAGAAGGACATTATTTAGAGGGAGTGCTCACCAGACTGATTCTGGGTTCTGTCTTATGAAGAAAGACTGGATAGACTTGGTTTATACTCTCTGGAATTTAGGAGATTGAGGGGATCTTATAGAAACTTACAAAATTCTTAAGGGGGTTTGGACAGGCTAGATGCAGGAAGATTGTTCCCCTCCAGGACAAGGGGTCACATTGATAAGGGTGAAATTCCTTTAAGACCGAGATGAGAAAGCACCTCACTCTCTGCCCACAGAGGGTAGTTGAGGCCAGTTCATTGGCTCCTGGATGATCAGCCATGATCATATTGAATGGCTCGCTGTATGGCCTACTCATTTCTATGTTTCTATGTTCTATTATATCTCACTGTGGTGCATCGGCTACCTAACCACAGTAAGAGGCTACGTTTGTTACCAGCAGTCCGAAACATCAGCAGCTTAGAATCAACTTGGTTCTGCATTGAGGCAGAAGGATTCTAGATCTAAAGTGGGAGACCATGGAGTATTGGCAGTGGGATTCTGAAAATCGCAGCATCCAAGGTTGCAAACCAGGCCAAGCCTAATACTTTCTTTAAAAACTCCTTTTTTTTTGTAAAATATTTTTATTAGAAGTAAATACATATTAAGAAGGAATAACATAAAATCAAAAAAGGAAAAAACATATTATTCGTCACATACTTAATATTTTTAAAGTTTACAGTCGTTCTTATTTATACTTCTATATTTTTTATTATTTTATAACAGAAAGAAAATAGTAAAGAGAAATAATAAAAAGAAATAAAATAGAAGTAGAAAATCAATAAAATGAGTGGAGTATAAAGCAAGATATTCTTCATTGGAGATATATGCGTGGTCTATTGTATATAGTTCTTCATCTATTCCTTCATTCAGGCTTCAGTCAGGCCCTCGAACCGGACCTCCTTGACCCTTTCAGTATTCAATAAATGGAGACCATATTCCTCTGAATTGATCTAGCTTGCCCAAAAGGACAAGTCTTAGTCTTTCCAGGTGAAGCGTCTCCGACATTTCTGTAATCTACATTTTGATTGTGGGGGATGTAGGACCTTTCCAGAATCTTAGTATTAGTTTTTTTTTACCAATTATTAAAATGTAACCAATAAAATTATTTGCTGTGTTGTTAGTAGATGATCCGTTTCTATTATTCCTAATATGATTAATTTTGAGTCTGGAGTCAGATTTGCATTAACTACTTTTGAGATTATGTTAAAAATTTCTATCCAAAAATTAGTAATTTTTATACATTTTGTGAATGAATGCGTTAGATTAGCTTCTAAATGCTGACATTTATCACATATAGCAGAAACATTTGAAAACATCATGTTTAATTTGGATTTCGAAAAGTGTAATCTATGTAAAACTTTAAATTGTATCAGGGAGTGTCTGGCATTTAATGAGCAGTGGTGTATATGTTGTAAACTTTCATTCCATACTTCTACACTAATTGTTTGTCCTAATTCGTTTTCCCATGCTTGCCTATATATTTCCGAGTTTGGTAAATCATTTTCCAGTAAAATATTATAAATATATGATATTAATTTTTCTGTATTCGGATATTTATTTAGACATTCATCTAAAATTTCTGTCTTTCTATTTCTAAAATCATGTGTGTTTGATTTAACATAGTCTCTAATTTGTAAATATCTAAAGTATTCTTTTTGAGTGTAATCCATAATTTTGTTGTAATTCCTGAAATGAAAGGAATAAACTTTCCCTGTAGAGATCACCCATCTTATTTATTGATAGTTCTTCCATTTTAAAGAACCTTTATCCATCATTGAAGATTTAAAAGTGATGTTATTTGCAATGGGAAGAGCCAGTGGTATACTTTCTAATTTTAATGTTTTCTTTAATTGTTTCCAAATACGTATGCCACTTTCTATTATTGGATTTCCTCTATAACTTGTTTTATGTATTTTAGTATTAGCAAATAAAATCGAGCTAATTTCAAAAGATGAACGATTTTCCTTTTGCATTTTTAACCAGTTTGGTTGTTTATCTACTTCTTCCAACCAAAAATTCATATTTTTAATATTAACTGCCCAATAATAAAACATAAAATTAGGCAATGCAAAACCTCCATTCATTTTTGATTTACATAGATATTTTTTAATTTATTCTATGGCTCTATCCCAAATAAAGTTGGTAACTATAGAGTCCACTTTCTTAAAAAAAAATTTAGGAAGATATATCGGGATCAGTTGAAACAGGTATAATAATTGCGGAAGAAAAATCATTTTTATCGCATTAATTATACCTAGCATTGAAATAGGTAATGTTTTCCAAAATAGGATATTCTTAAGTAGTTTATTCAATAGGGGTGGGAAATTAGATTTAAATAAAGAATCATATCTTTTTGTTACATAAATTCCAAGATATTTGATCTTTTCATTTGCTATCTTAAAAGGATATTGTTGTAATATACGTGAGTTATTTCCCATTATTGGCATGAATTCACATTTATTCCAATTAATTCTATATCCTGAAATCAATCCAAATTGAGTTATTAAATCTAATAAGTTAGGAATACTAATTTCCGGCTTTGTAATATAAAGTAATACATCATCTGCATATAAAGAGATTTTATTTTCATTTTCTTTGGTTTCATACCCGTATATTTCAGGATGTAATCTGATGCGCTGTGCTAAAGGTTCAATTGCCAGTGCGAACAGTAGTGGAGATAGAGGACAACCTTGTCTACAGCCACGGAATAAATTAAATTTAGTTGTTAACATTTGATTTATTAATATTCTAGCTGTTGGCTTAGTATATAGTAGCTTAACCCATGTTATAAACTTCTCCCCCAACTGAAAAGTTTCCATAACCGAAAATAAATAAGACCATTCAATCTGATCGAAAGCTTTCTCTGCGTCCAATGAAATAATTGATAAATCTTTATTAATGTTTCTTTTCGAGTATATAATATTGAATAATCTTCTCAGGTTGTTTGAGGAGTATCGTTTTGGTATAAATCCTGTTTGATCTGGATGAATTACTTTATTAATCACTGTATTTAGTCTTTGTGCTAGTATTTTGGTTAATATTTTTTGATCAGTATTTAAAAGACCTATGGCTCTATACGACCCTGGATCATCCAGATGTTTATCTAACTTAGGTATAAGTGTTATAATAGATTAATTTAATGTTTCTAGTAACTTCTGTTGTGGATAAATGTGTTTATAAAGTGTCTTCAAACGTGGAGCTATCATATCATAGAATGTTTTATAAAATTCTGATCCAATACCATCCGGTCCTGGAATTTTACCATTTTTTAATGACCTAATAGCTTCTTCGATTTATTTAGTAGTTATTTCAGTGTTGAGTGATTCTCTATTTTCTGAATCCAGTCCTTTTAGATTACAATTTTTAAAAATGTTTCTACCCCTATTCGATTTTCTGTCGTTTTGGCTCTGAATATAAATTTTTATAATATTGCACAAATCTCTAATTTATATCTTTAGTTTGTACTAATAATTCCCCGTTGTCTGATTTAATCCTATGGATTAATTTTTCTCCTTCCAATTTTCGTAATTGACGTGCCAATAATTTTTGTGGTTTATCTCCGAATTCAAATTGTATTTGTTTAGTATATTGGTATAGTTTTACAACTTGGTGTGACTGTATTTTATTTAATTTATATTTCAATGCAAAGATTTTATTATGTTTTATTATAGTTGGGTTAACAGCGTTTGCTGTATCTAATTGTTTGATCTCCTTTTCCAATGCATGTTGTTCCCTCCGATTCTCTTTATTATAAAATGCTTGAGAGGATATCATAATTCCCCGAAGATACGCTTTAAAAGTTTCCCATAATAGGGATGAAGATATTTCTGGCGTATCATTTATTTCAAAGAAAATCTTCATCTGTTTTGTGATGTATTCTTGAGTTATTTTGTCTTTTAATATTTGTGGGTTAAATCTCCATTGTCCCTGTTTTTCCGTTTTACCAGTTATTTTTATCATAAAAGTTAAAGGTGCGTGATCTGAAATTATAATATTATGATATTTTGAATTATAAGTGAATGGGATAAGTTTTGAATCTACCAAAAAATAATCTAATTCTTGAATAAGTTTTATGCACAGGTGAGTAAAATGAGTATTCCCGTCCAACTGGGTTTTGCATTCTGCAAACATCTTTAATATTACTAGTATCTATATATGTATTTATTAGATCACTGGAATGCGATTTAAGTTTCCGTTGTTTGATGATCTGTCCAAATAAGGATCTAGTGTACAATTTAAATCTCCTCCAATTATTAAGTTGTGTTGTGATAATTCCGGAATAGTATTAAATATTTTTTTAAAAACAGTGGGCTGTCAAAATTTGGGCCGTATACATTGACAAAAATCATTTTTTGTGTGTATAATTCTCCTATTACAATAATATATCTACCATCATTATTGGTTATTGTTGAAGTGTGTTTAAATGAAGTGCCTTTACGAATTAATATTGCTACACCTCTAGATTTGTGTGTGAAAGAAGATTGATACATTTTGTCAATCCATTTAGCTTTTAATCTATGTTCAGCCTCTTTTTTTAGATGTGTCTCTTGGATGAATACCACATCTGCTTTAAGTGCTTTTAAGTGTGCTAATACTTTGCCTCTCTTAATTGGTCATTAATACCTTTAATATTCCAGCTACAAAACCGGTATTCCTCCATTCCCCATATTCATTTGTAAGTCTTGCATGTTTTATCTAAAGGAATATATAATAGGGCAAATGGTTCAGCTCGACATACCCGACTTTACACCCAAACTCCGAATAGATGAATTTCAAGACACTTGACTATATCTCACGTATATACCTCCTTTGCATTAATTTATAACTCCATTCAAAAGTAAAATAATAATAACAAGAGATAATATTAAAAAAAGGATAGATTAAGAGATTAATAGGGTGCACACATCTAATATTGGTGTAGTTAGTGTTAGCCATACTACCAGGGCTAGCAATCTATAGACTTCCGTAGTCGATGTTACTAACTTATCCAATTCCATGATTCATTAAAATTATTATTCCATACAAATATTTAACTGGGAGTATTAAACTGTGATGTGTACAAAATCCATCAGTCAAGTATTTGATAATATCTATACGTAATACTTATTAAAAGCAATAATAATAAGAAAATATGAAAAATAAAGTAATAATAAAAAATAAGAAAAAGGGAAGAAAAATATAGAATAAGTAAAAAAAAATAATAAAAAGTACCGGGGGGGGGGGATAAATAAAATTAAAGTTTATATTTTGTGTATTTATATTTATTATTTACTTAATCCTAAATAAATCAGCTATAGTTAGTTGTTAATCATTAATTGGTAGTTATTAGCTTTAATTAATAATAATACCAGAGTATTAATTTTAGTATGTGTTAGTTATTAATATTTGTAGTGTTACTATTCTAATTATTAGTATCCATAGGAGCGTCTCCAATCCGTATCTCCCCGAATTCCCATCTGCATCCTTCTCCATCTTCTTTAAATGAAACAAGTCCATAGTCCATAGTCCATTCCAATCTTGAAAATACAATTTAATTGTTGTTGTTATAGTTCATCTTTGAAAGCTTTCTTTCAGTCTACCTCTCGCTCCTTAATCCCTTGGGCTAAGCTCATTGCATTCGCTGGGTTTTGAAATAAAATGCTCTTCCTGGTTGTAGGTAATTCCTCAGGGTGGCTGGGTACCTCAGACTGTACTTCAGATTCTTCACTTCCCACAAAATTCTTTTGGTCTCCTTGAACGCATTTTCGTTTCTTGGAGACCTCTGCTGGATTAGTCTCGGTAGATGCTGATCGAATCTTCTTCATATGTAAGATTTCTACTTTTTATAATTTTCTTCATCATCTCCTCCAGGACATGATCATACTGGAACTTTTACTATCATTTGTCTTGGAGGGGCGTCGTGCTTGTGGGATAACGTCTCATTTACTCTGTGTGCTCGGGCTAGTAAATGATTTTGTTCCAGAGATAAAACCTTTTGCAGTAAGTTTGCAGTAAACTCCTCGGTATCTTGATTCTCTTCTCCTCCCTTCTCGAATACCCACGATCCTTAGGTTCTGTCTTCCCTGGCGACCTTCCAACTCAGTACACCTATCAGTAATTTTGCCCAGTAAGTCAGATAAAACGTTGATTTTCTCTTTGAGAATGTGTTTTCGTAGTCTGAGTACTTGTTTCGACTAGTTCTTCAAGGTTCTTTATGGCTGTCGACTGTTCCTTGATTTCTTCACCACCACAGGTTCCATTTCTATTTCCACCTTATTTTTGATTTTTTTCATTCATCTCTTCCACTATACTTGCAAATTGATCCGTCAATATTTCTGCAATTTCCTTTCGGAGTTCGTCAGATAATTCCGTGGCCGAGGTATTAATTTCAGACTTTAACTCCTTCATCTCCTCCTTGATTTTTTTAATTTCTTCCTTAATATTTATTTTTGCCAATTCAGTCTTTAATTCCAACTTTAACTCAGCCATTTCTTGTACAAAAACAACTTTAAGTTCTTCAATTTCCGATTTTTTTTTTTTTTTCTTCGGTTTTTTTTTTTTTTTTTTTTTTTTTCGACACATCTTCTAGGAATAGTGTCCTACCTGAGGCCGAGGCTTCAGTCGGGCTTTGTTCTTGTTCTGCCGTTATCCTTGTATACCGGAGTTTTGTTTTATCTGCGGGTGGGCTGCGCTGTGTTGCCATTACGAGTCGCGCGCCTGATGACGTCACTCACGGCAGCCGGTGCAAAAACAGCAGGCAGCAGGTAGGTCTTTTCTCCCCGGTTTTTCCTCAATTTTTTCACGGAGCTGGCTGGCGTTGCTTTCTAGCCCTCCATAGCACCACCGGAAGTCCCTTTAAAAACTCTAAAGCAACTTTTTGATTAGTGAACTCACATGGTCAGTGCTTGCAAAATTTAACACGTTAATTCACTGTCATGCATTTAATCAATAGATTTAATTTTGATTCAAAAGAAAATCTTTCACTTTATTTTTCTTATTAGAATCAAAAGGCTTGATTTTATTTGAGTGTCCGCAAAGGTACACAAGGATTAAATTAGCAGGAACTGCCCATAGTGAAAATTTAATTGAGTGATATTGTTGGTATTCTCCAGAGTCAACAATAAATGCATTTGTTTAGAAATTCCTTCCCATGGACTTGGTGAAATGCATTCCTTCTTTATATTGCACCATTAGCACTTCTTATTCTGCCTCTGGTTCAATACATGGGCTCATACAGAGAGAAAAACAAGAATTACATGTTACAAGCAATGGCATTGGCATGTTCAGTAGGTGGTTCTTTTCAACAAAAAAATCTAAATGCAAGTCAGATTTCTAAGATTTTTTTAAATCATGTTTTTGCTTGCTGAATAAATAATTATATTAATTATTTAAAATCAAAATTGGAAATGCCAGAAACATGAATTGGCTCTATTTTAAACCATCCAGCAGATGGAGTGAAAACATTACTCATACTCATTTTGCAGCTTCCTTGAAAAGTCAAACTTCTAATGTACATATGTTATTATTGAATGAATAAGAAGTTACATTACCCTGGTGTTACAACTAAAAGTTTGAATCTGCCAAGAGAATATAATTCATGACATTGGCCTTCGGTTTGAAAAGAATGCTCTGTCAAACATCAACCTGTTATTTTTAAATTGAAGTATTCAGATAATTCTTATTTAAAAGTTCATTAGCAGGGGAAATGTTTGCATTATTAAGCCACGTGAATGCGTTATTATTAATGAAAATAGCCCACTGAAATTATGTAGAACTTCATGCCTAGACCGGTGCAAAGGTTAATCTGGCATACCCGAGGAAAGTGAATGAAATTCATGTGAATAGTGAGGAAAGGTGAGTTACTGCCTACTACAAGGTCACATGTGTGATATCAAGGAGCCAGTGTAAAAATAAGTTAATGGGAGGGTGGAGAAATGTCTGGACTGGCTGCACTGGTTGGCATGAAGGTTGTAGCGGTATGAATAATCTGGCCTGTCCCAGCAGTTGTTGCAGGAGATCCTCAGGGCAGTGCCCGAGGCTAACTACTTCCAACTGTGTCATCAATAAAGGGCCTGTCCTACCAGCATCTGACTCCTTGCGGTGAGCGCGATCAAACCGGCAGCGGGGGCCGTGCGGAGGTCGGGTGATCCCTGTACAGGGCCGTTCACAACAGCATGCGCCTGCATACGAAGAGCATGACCAAACCGGCAGCGGGGGCCGCGCGGAGGTGGGGTGAGTGGCGCAACGCGGCGCAAAGTGAGGCAAACTTGGCGAAGTCTTAAAGGTAAGTTTGCCAGGAAAGAGAGGGACACACAGAGAGGGGCACAGAGGCACACACAGAGAGGGGCACAGAGGCACACACAGAGAGGGTCACGGAGGCACCTACAGAGAGGGTCACGGAAGCACGATGTCGAGGCGGTGTGTAATGTGTCGAGGCGACTGTGAGCCGCCAAGCCGTTGCCGCGCGGAATTTTTGAACATGGTCAGTTTTTCGGAGCCCCACGCGATGTCGGGACGAACTCCGCACAATTCCGCAGGGCTCCGGCGATCGAAATGGGACCGGCCCCGCGACGCCGGACGGCACAAGCGACCACATTAGGTCGTGCTCATCGCATGTAGTTGCATGCTGCTGGGACAGGCCCTTAATTATCTCCATTGCAAAGTCAAAACTGGGGATATTCATATGCTAACAAAATGATCAACGGAGTCAGGGGATATGGGGAGAAGACAGGAATGGGGTACTAAGTGGGGATGATCAGCCATGATCACATTGAATGGCGGTGCTGGCTCAAAAGGCCGAATGGCCTATTCCTGCATCCATTGTCTATTGTCTATAATACTTTTCGTAGCTCCTTTTATAATATAACACTTTATGGCTGAATGCAATAAGATCTGGGCAACATTCAAATGTGGGGTTATCAGCAGCAAGTGGTATTCATGGCACGTTAGTTGCAAGTACAGTCCATCCCAAACAAGAGAGTCCAACCACTGTTTGCCATTCAATGCTAATGCCATTTCTAAATCTCCCATATCCAAGTGTTTGCTGCAATAGATGATGATGATATTTGGGATTGAGATTATTCAGATTCCTGATTGCACAAGTAACGTAAGAACTGCAAGACCTGGCCAGTTTAAGATAGCACATTAGCCAGCTGATAGAGTTGCTACCTCACAGCAACAGTCATCTGGGTATGATTCTGACCTGGGGGTTGTTTGAGTGGAGTTTGCATGTTCTCCCTGTGACTGCATGGGTTTCCTACGGGTGCTGCGGTTTCCTCCATGCCCCAAAGACGGGCAATTTTGAAGATTACGTGCCCTCTGTAAATTGCTCCCAGTGGGTAGGGAGTGGATGAGAAAGTAGGGTAACATAGAACTTGTGTGAATGGTGATCAACAGACAGTGTGAACTCTGAAGAGCCAGTTTCCATCTTGTTTCAGTAAACTAAACAAAAGTATATGGTCAGAGGTCAGATATCATGAGATGAGACACTCCCTTCTGACACTGTAAAATGACAAACTATCATTTCCTACACAAACATAGGATGGAACCATTTCTACATGCTGGAAACTGGAGGTATCCTGAGCTAATTCTGCTACCACCATCATCTATTGCAGCAAGTGATGGCTCCCACTGATTGTCGGTGGAAGCTTGCGTCCTTTTCAGGATGGACGATGACAGCAAGGTCAACATTTGTTGCAAGATGGGCACGAAAAGAAGAAGATTGATACAATACACTCTACCGTTTACCAATACAGTGGAAACAACAGTTTGTCAGTACAGTGAACTCAATATCTTACTGACTTAGCATACTGTAAAGCGCAGTTATTTTTTACCTAACTCTTTACTTGAGGATTTTCCAGGCATGATTACAGCTCTACCAATTGTATCAATTGTATCAATAACCTCTGCAAATTAAACAAATACAATCTTTTCATCAGTTTCAAGCTTCAGTCATATCCCTGCTAAGCCTTTGTATCCTTGGCAAATATTTCAGAGCCAACAAATATAAAGGTTTAAAGATTTGATATCAAGCTGGTAATTCTTCACATCTCTTCTTGCAGAATCAGGAATAAAAATAATCTCACAATTGAACTAAAGCTGGATGCAGGTATTAGGGCATAATGCAACTGTGAAGAAGCATCAGATTACCACAGCTATAATGTTAACTCATTCAACTGAACATTCTCCACTGTTTCAGTCAGATTTATTACGTTACTGTAAAATTCCACTACTTTCTTACTATGATTTTAAAAAAATCAAATATTAAATTACAGCTATCAAAACAAGATTGTTTAATGTTTCCTTCAATGTTTTCAACAAAAATTCTAAATGCAAGACAAATTTCTAGGAATTTTTAAATAATGTTTTTGCTTGCTGAATAAATAATTATATTAATTATTTTAAATCAAAATTGGAAATGCCAGAAACATGAATTTTATTTTGTATTTATTTATTTATTTATTTATTTTTATTTTTTATTAGAGGTAATGTACATTACAGTGATATAAGCCAAAAATAACATAATACATTTCATGTACCACTTCTTTTTTTAAACTTTAAGAAGAAGTAAAATAGGGAATGTTGGATAAGATAGTAAGTGCGTGAAAAAGTGATCAGGAAAAACCCATACAAGCAAACGTAAAACACGAGAAAGAAATATAAACAAAAGAAAAAGAGAAAAACTGAAAAAAGAAAATATAAGAAAGTAAAATAAGATAAAAGGGATGTACCTACTTCATATCTTTACACACCTCTCACCAGGTCCTGAAACCGTTTATTTTCAAAGTTATGTTGCACTCTATGCTTGTAATAAGTTGATAAATGGAGACCAAGTCTTTTGGAAATGGTCTGCTAGGAGGAATCTCATATCTTCAAGGTGTAACATTTCGGACATATTTGAAATCTACATTTTTATCGTTGGTGTGGGAGCGTTTTTCCAGAATTTATGTATAAGTTGTTTTGCCATTATTAAGCCATAATTAAGGAAGGTCTTTTTGGAACAAAGTCAGCTCAAAGCTGGCTTCCATTGTTCCAAAAATAATCAGTTCTGCATTCGGTTTCAGTTTTATTTTAAACTATACCAAGTGCAGACCCGTTGGGTCTGTTTCCCCTAACGTGCGGTTGCGGGGGGGGGGGGGGGCAGCATGAGGCGTCACACACTAACTACCACCCTGCACACATGCTAACTAACCCCTTGATATTGTATTAATATTATAAATTTGCTCCTATTATCCCATAACTGCCCTATCCACTGATGCATAGCCCCAAACTCACAGGAGCATCTAGAGGTGGGGGGGGGGGGGGGGGGTTAGAGAGTGAGGGCAGAGAGAGAGTGGGGAGAGACAGAGAGAGCAGGGCAGAGACAGAAGGGCAAGAGAGAGAGGGGGAGGGGCTGGAGGGGAGGAGTGAGGATGGGTGAGTGAGTGGGGGAGGGTGGGGAGGGGGAGATGGAGATGGGGAAAGGGAGGGGAGGGGGGGGGAGATGGGGAGAGAGTGGGGAGGGTAAAGGAGGAGACAAGGGTAGGGGGGAGGGTGTGGTAGAGGGGGGGGTAAAGAGGGGGGTGGGGAAGGGGAGAGGAGAGGAGAAGAGGGGGAGGTGAGAGGAAAGGGGTGGGGGAGAAGAGGGGAGGAAAGGGAGAGGAGGAGGAAGAGGAGGAGGAAGAGGGGGAGGAAGAGCGGGAGGGGAGAGGTGGGAGAGAGAGTGGAGGGGGAGAGAGAGGAGAGGGCGAGAGTTGGGGGGAGAGAAAGGGGAGGAGAGAGGTGGGGAGGGGAGGGAGAGGGGAAGGGTGGGGTGTGAGGGGGAAGATGGGTGAGCAGGGAGTTGTGCAAGAGGGGAAGTGGTGGAGGGGAGATGGGGGTGAAGAGGGGTGAGGGAGGCTGAGAGAGGGGGTTGGAGGGGAGGGGGAAAGGGTGAGAAGAAGAGGGAGTGGGAGATGTGGGGGAAGGGGGGGTAAGAGAGGGGTGTTGAGGTGGGTGAGAGAGGGTTTGGAGAGGGAGGAGCAAGGGGTGGTGAGGGGGAGAGAGAGGGAGGAGGGGAGGGAGTGGAAGGAGGAGGGAGAAGGGAAGAGAGGGGGAGAGGGGTAGGGGAAGAGAGCAGGAAGAGTGTGGAGGGAGGGGGAGAGTGGTAGGGGGAGGGGGGTGGGAAGGGAGGGGGATGAGCGGAAGAGAGGGGTAAGCATGGGGAGGGAGAGGGAAGGGAGGGGGAGAGTGAGGGGTGGTGGAGGGGTGGGGGGTGGGGTGGGAGAGAGAAGTAGAAGAGTGGGGGGGGAGGTGTAGTGGGAAGTGGTGGATGTTGGAGAGAGGGAGGGGAGGGGGAGTGGTGGAAGTGGGAGATTGGGAGGAGGGTAGGGGAGTGGTGGAAGATGGGAGAGAGAGGGGTGGGGGAAAAGGGGTGGGGCAGAGAGAGGGGGAGAGAGAGGGGTGGGGGAGGGAGAGGGTTGGGGAGGAGATGGGTGGGGAGCAAGAGGGGCCGGGGAAGGGGGAGAGGTGGAAGTTTGGGGAGGGAGGTGTGAGGGATAGAGAGAGTTCTGGAAGAGGGACAGAGTGGTAGGTGGAAGTTGGAGAGGGAAGAGGGAAGGGGGTGGAGGAGAGAGTGATGTGGTGGGGGGGAGGTGGAGAGGGATGAGGAGAGGGGAGAGGGGAAGGGGGGTGAGAGGGTTCTGGGAGGGGTTGAGAGAGGGGTTGGGGGAGGAGGGAGAGAGTAGTGGGAGAAGGGGGCGGGAGGGAGGGGAGACAGGGGGAAGGGTGTGGAGGGAGGAAGAGAGGGGTAGGGGAGAGAGAGGAAGAGTGTGGAGGGAGGGGGAGAGTGGTAGGGGGAGGGGAAGAGCGGAGAGAGGGGGAAGAGTTAGGGAGGGAGAAGGGGAGGGGAGAGAGAGGGTGGTGGGGAGATGGGGAGGGGTGGGGTTGGGGAGAGAGAAGAGGAAAAAGTGGGGAGGAAGGGGGAGAGGGTGTAGGGGGGATTGGTGGAAGTGGGGAGAGAGGGGAGGGAGGGGGAGTAGTGTAAGAGGAGAAAGGGGTGGGGGGGAGATAGGGAGGGAGGGAGGGGGAGGGGAGGGAGAGAGGTGGGGAGGGACAGGGGTGGGGAAGGGGGAGAGATATGGAAGAGTGGAGAGGGAGGGGGAGAGTTGTAGGGGGGCGGTGGAAGTGGGAGAGAGGGATGGGAGGGGGGTTAGGGGGGAGTGGTGGAAGAGGGAGAGAGGGTTAGGGAAAAAAGGGGTGGGGAAGAGATGGAACGGGGTGGGGGAGAGAGGGAAGGGGGTGGGGAAAAGAGGGATGGGTGGGAGGAGGAGGGGGGGAGAGGGTGGGGTGGGGGAGGAGAGGGAGATGGAGAGGGGAGAGGAGAGGTGTGGGGGAGGGGAGGAGAGGAGGGGAGGAGAGAGGAGAAGGGGAGGGAGAGGTGTGGGGAGGGGGAGGGAGGGGAGGGGGAGATGGGGTATGGGAGAGAGGGGGAAAGGGCGTGGATGGAGTGGGGAGGGGAGGGGAGGGGGAAGAGGTGGGGTGAGAGAAGGAAGGGGGTGGGGGAGAGAGGGATGGGGTGGGGAGAGGGAAGGGGTGTGGATAGAGGGATGGGGTGAGAGGAGGAACAGGGAGAGGGGTGAGGAGAGGGAGATGGAGAGGGGGAGGAGAGATGGGGTCGGGGGAGGTGAGTGGGGATAGAGAGAGTTCGGGGAGAGGGACAGAGGGGTATGGTGTTGGTGGGGGAAGTGGGAGGGAAGAGGGAAGGGGGGGTGGGGGGAGGCCCCCCCCCCGGCGAGAGTGATGGGTGTGGGGGGAGGTGGAGAGGGATGAGGAGAGGGAGATGGAGAGGGGAAGGAGAGAGGGTGGGAGAATGGAGGGAGAGGGAGGAGAGAGGTGGGGGAGGGGGGAGGGAAGGGAAGGAGGAGATGGGGTAGGGGAGAGAGGGGGAAGAGTGGGGGGTGGGGGTGGGGGGAGGGGTGGGGAGGGAGGAAGGGGGGTGGGTGGGGGGGAGAGGGAAGGGGTGGGAGAGAGGGATGGGGTGGGAGGAGGAGGAGATAGTGATATGGAGAGGGGGGATAAGAGAGGGGTGGGGGAGGGGTGGAGAGAGGGGTGGGAGAGGTGTGGGGGAGGGGGAGGGGAGGGGGAGAGGGAGGAGAGGGAGGTGCGGGGGGAGATGGGTAGGGGAGAGAGGGGAGATGAGGTAGGGGAGAGAGGGGGGAGATGAGGAAAGGGACAGAGGGGGGAGATGGGGTTAGGGGGAGAGAGGGAAGAGGGATAGAGGTGTAGGGGGAAGGGGAGGGGAGAGGGAAGGGGGTGGGGGAGAAAGTGATCGGGTGGGAGTAGGATGGGAAGGGGTGAGGCGAGTGAGATGGAGAGGGGGAGGGAGGGTGGGGTAAATGGAGGAGAGAGGGAGGGGCAGGGAGGAGAGAGGGGACGGGGCAGAGAGGTGTGGGGGAGGGGGGAAAGGAGAAGGGAGATGGGGTAGGGGGGAGGTGGGGGAAGAGTGTGGAGGGAGGGGAAGAGTGTGGGAGGGGGAAGGGGGTGGGGGAGAGAGGAGGGATGGGGTGGGGGAGAGATGGATGGGGTGGGAGGAGGAAGGGGAGAGAGGGGAGAGGAGAGGGATAAGTCTGTTCCCCTAACATGCAGTTGCGCAGGGGGGGGGGGGCAGCATGTAGCATCACACACACTAATTACCACCCTGCACACATGCTAAATACTCCCTTTGATATTATATTAATATTATTAATTTGCTCCTTTTACCCCATAACCGCCCTATCCACTGACACATAGTCCCCAACTCGTAGGCGTGTCTGGGGGTGCGGGGGGGTAGAGAGTGAGGGCAGAGAGAGACTGGGGAGAGACAGAGAGAGAGGGGCAGAGACAGAAGGACAAGAAACAGAGGGAGAGGGGGCGGAGGGGAGGAGGAGAGGATGTGTGGGTGAGAGGGGAGGGTGGGGAGGAGGGAGATGGAGATGGAGATGGAGAGGGAGTGGGGAGGGTGTGAGGGAGATGGGAGAACGTGGGGTGAGGGAGATGGGGAGAGTGGGGAGGAAAGGGGAGAGGGAAGGGAGAGAGTGGGTGAATGGGGAGGGGAGGAGAGCAGGGAGGGTATAGGAGGAGACAGGGGTAGGGGAAGGGGTGGTAGAGGGGGGGGGAGGGGGGAAAAGGGGGAAAACGGGGGGATGAGGGGGTAGAGGGGGGAGGGGGGAGGGTGGGATGAGGGGGTAGAGAGGGGTGGAAAAGTGGAGGGGAGAATGGGAAGTGGGGGGGTATGAGAGGGGTGGGGGAGAAGAGGGGTGGAAAGGGAGAGGGGGAGGAATGGGGAGAGGAGAGGGAGCGTGAGAGTGGAAGGGGAGAGAGAGGAGGGCGCGAGAGAGAGAGTGAGGGCAAGAGAGAGAGAAATGGGAGGGAGAGAGCTGGGGAGGGGGAGGGAGAGGGCAGGAGTGGGGAGTGAGGGGGAGAGGGGTGGCAGAGAGTGGTGCAAGAGAGAGGGGAAGGGGTGGGGTGGAGATGGGGTGAGGAGGGGTGGGGGTGGGGGGGGGGAGAGAGAGGGGAGAAGGGAGGGGGTGAGGAGAGAAAGGATGAGGGGGGAGAGGAGGGGGAAGGGGTGAGAGGGGGAAGGGGTGAGAGGGTTCGGGGATGGGTTGAGAGAGGGTTGGGGGGAGGAGGAGAGAGAGTAGTGGAGAAGGGGCGGGAGGGAGGGGAGACAGGGGGAAGGGTGTGGAGGGAGGAAGAGAGGGGTAGGGGAGAGAGAGAGGAAGAGTGTGGAGGGAGGGGGAGAGTGTAGGGGAGGGGGGAGAGCGGAGAGAGGGGGAAGAGGGGTAGGGAGGGAGAAGGGAGGGGGAGAGAGAGGGGTGGTGGGGGATTGGGGAGGGGTGGGGGTTGGGGAGAGAGAAGAGGAAAAGTGGGGAGGAAGGGGGGAGTGTAGGGGGGATTGGTGTGAAGTGGGAGAGAGGGAGGGAGGGGGAGTAGTGTAAGAGGGAGAAAGGGGTGGGGGAGATAGGGAGGGAGGGGAGGGGGAGGGAGAGAGGTGGGGAGGGACAGGGGTGGGGAAGGGGGGGAGAGATATGGAAGAGTGGATGAGGGAGGGTGGAGAGGGTGTAGGGGGGGCGTGGAAGTGGGAGAGAGGGATGGGAGGGGGTTAGGGGGGAGTGGTGGAAGAGGGAGAGAGGGTTAGGGAAAAAAGGGTGGGGAAGAGATGGAACGGGTGGGGGAGAGAGGGAAGGGGGTGGGGAAAAGAGGGATGGGGTGGGAGGAGGAGGGGGGACAGTGAGAGGGTTGAGGAGAGGAAGATGCGAGAGGGAGATGGAGAGGAGAGGAGAGAGGTGTGGGGGAGGGGAGGAGAGAGGGAAACACCAAGGGGAGAGAGGTGTGGGGGAGGGGAGGGAGGGGAGGGTGAGATGGGGTATGGGAGAGAGGGGGAAAGGGCGTGGATGGAGTGGGGAGGGGAGGGGGAAGGGGTGGGGTGAGAGAGGGAAGGGGGTGGGGGGAGAGAGGGTATGGGGTGGGGAGAGGGAAGGGGGGTGTGGAGATGAGGGATGGGGTTGGGAGGAGGACAGGGAGAGGGGTGAGGAGAGGGAGATTGGAGAGGGGGAGGAGAGAGGGGTCGGGAGGTGTGAGGAGGGATAGGGTAGTGGGAGAGATATGTGGTGGAGGGGGGAGGGGAGGGGGAGTGATGGCGATGGGGTAGGGGAGGGGAGGGGGAGAGGGGTGGGAGAGAGGGGAAAGAAGTGGGAAGGCATCACTCCCTATCACACCCAATCCTCTTTCTCCATTCCCACACACGTGATCACGCGCTTCAACACCGGCTGCGTGCGGGCGGGGGGAGGCTGGTGCTGGTGCAAAGGCAGATGTAAATGAGATCCATTCCGATTGGCCATCAGTGAGGAATGGCATTGCGACATCACGCAATGGAAAGTGCTGCAACTTCAGACTGGGGGGGGGGGGGGGGGAGGCTGGGGCTGGAGCAAAGGCAGATGTAAGTGAATGCATTTTTTTTTTTTTTTTTTTTTCCGATTGGACATCTGTGAGCATTGGGCATTGTGACATCACCCAATGGAACATGCACCAACATTCTATGGGTGAGAGCAGTTTGATTTTTTTAATTTTGAAATATTGGGTGGGGGAGGAAGGATTTTATTAAAAATTGTGTACATAAAAATGTTTAAATTAAATGAGCAGTGCATGAGTGAATGTAAAAGCGTAATGTCTAGCAAAATGGAAAAAATCGCAGCGTTTGAGCTTCTGGTTTTGGAGATAGATAGATAGATAGATAGATAGATAGATAGATAGATAGATAGATAGATAGATAGATAGATAGATAGATAGATAGATAGATAGATAGATAGATAGATAGATAGATAGATAGATAGATAGATAATATTGTAAACATTTCAAAGATTTACTTCCAAAATTTTTGGATTTTTATGCAATTAAAAAAAGGAATGTGCTGTAGTTGCTTCTTGGGATAGACATTTATCGCAAATGGGGGAGGCATTTGGAAAACATTTACTTATTTTAGTTTTTGAATAATATAATCTGTGTAGGGTTTTAAATTGGATTAGAATATGTCTTACATTGATCGAGCATTTGTGCACATATAGCATGTGTTTCTCCCACAGAAGCATGAATTTTGACTATTTTAAACTGTGCAGCAGATGGAATGAAAACATTACTCGTACTCATTTTGCGGCTTCCTTGAAAAGTAAAACTTCTAATGTATATATGTTATTATTGAATGAATAAGAAGTTATGTTACCCTGAAATAATAGTTTGAATCTACCAAGAGAATATAATTCATGACATTGGCCTTGGGTTTGCAAAGAATGCTCTGTCAAACATCAACCAGTTATTTTTAAATTGAAGTATGCAGATAATTCTTATTTAAAAGTTCATTAGCAGGGAAAATGTTTGCATAAGAAAGCCACGTGAGTGTGTTATTATTATTGAAAATAGCCCACAGAAATTATGTAGAATGTCATGCTTAGACCGGTGCAAAGGTTAATCTGGCATACCCGAGGAAAGTGAAGGAAATTCATGTGAAGAGTGAGCAAAGGTGAGTTACTGCTTACTACAAGGTCACATGTGTGATATCAAGGAGCCAGTGTAAAATTAAGTTAGTGGGAGGGAGGAGAAATGTCTGGACTGGCTGCACTGGTTGGCATGAAGGTTGCAGTGGTGTAAATAATCAAGCCTGTCCCAGGGGTGTTGCAGGAGTTCCTCAGGGCAGTGCCCAAGGCTAACTACTTCCAACTGTGTCGTCAATAATTCTCTCCATTGTTAAGTCAGAACTGGGAATATTCATATGCTAAGAAAATGATCAGTGGAGTCAGGGGATATGGGGTGAAGACAGGAACGGGGTACTGAGTGGGGATGATCAGCCATGATCACATTGAATGGCAGTGCTGGCTCGAAGGTACGAATGGCCTATTCCTGCACCTATTGCCTATTGTCCATAATACTGCATGGGTTTCCTACGGGTGCTGCGGTTTCCTCCCACGCCCCAAAGACGGGCAATTTTGTAGATTACTTGCCCTCTGTAAATTGCTCCCAGTGGGTAGGGAGTGGATGAGAAAGTAGGGTAACATAGAACTTGTGTGAATGGTGATCAACAGACAGTGAACTCTGAAGAGCCAGTTTCCACCCTGTTTTAGTAAACTAAACAAAAGTATATGGTCAGAGGCCAGATATCATGAGATGAGACACCATCTTCTGACACTGTAAAATGGCAAACTATAATTTCCTACACAAACATAGAATGGAACCATTTCTGCATGCCTGTATAAGTAAACTGAAGAATGTTGATCCTGCCAAAGGAAGTCTCTGGTATTCGCACTCCATCAAAAAGTCAAAACAATGCTTGTACCCATCACTGGCACACAGGGTTTGCATCTATAAAATGCATGATACTTATTCTGACTGTGGGACATTCCCACCAGCATGGACATATTTTTTTCTAATCCTGCTTCTGACTCTTTCTCATAAACACTTCAGTTCATGACATTTTATTGGACTGAGAAACAACTACTGGAGTTCTAAACAGATCTTTATTCAAAAGTTCGATATCCAGTATACAGGTAACTCAGACACGTCTGCCCACAACGGTGGTCAGCGCTGAACTAACTAGCGCAAGTGAAAAAACATGCGAAACAAGCAACCCCTCTCGAGTCACGTGACCGCGGCTTTCGAACGGCTGGGTTCGATATATGCATGCGCAAGAATCTGCGGTACGGAAACGCACGGGTAAACGGACAGTTCGACCGGAATGCGTAGTCCGAGGGCGCGGGGCGAGCATAACATTAGAGACCGGTAAAACAGGACCGGAGGGTCGCGAAAAACACGAACGAGGGACAGGCGTAACAAAGGGGACCGTAGAAATACGACCGGGAATAACAGGTGCAGGGGGCGGTAAAATGGCAGGTGGACGTCCTCTACGCCGTGGAGAAGCCACTGTCACTGGGCTAGCCTCGTCAACATCCTCGTGTTGGTTTAAGGTGGCTCACGGAGACAAACTCCTCTCTGCCACCCATGTCCAACACAAACATCGAAACACCAGTACTGTGCACCTTGTATGAACCCTCATACACCCCCTGTAATGGCAAGCGATGAGCGTCTCTACAGTGAAAAACATAAGCACAATCCCGTAACATAGCAGGCACATGCACCGAAGACAAACCATGCCGGGATGTGGGAACCGGGACCAAAGCATGCGCCCGCTCGCGAAGGTCCGCGTACAACGATGAGGTCCGAAACTCTTGGTCCTGGGAGGTAGGCAAGAAATCCCCAGGAAAGCTCAAAACTGAGCCATAAACTCGAACGAGGAGGCTTTGAGGTCCTCCTTAGGCGTTGTTCTGATGTCTAGGAGGACCCAATCAGGGCCGGTGAGTCGAGCTTTTAATGCCGACGAGGTGCCTGTGGAAACACTCAACTAACCTGTTGGACTCCGGGTGATAGGTGGTAGTCTGATGCAGCTTCACGCCATGCAGCTGCGCCATACCACTCCACAGGGAGGACGTGAACTGGGCCCCATGATCGGTAGTGATATCTGAGGGAACCCTGAAACGAGAAATCCAATTTGAGACAATGGCCCTCGCGCATGCTTCAGCGGAGGTATCCGCTAACAGAATTGCCTCTGCCCAACTGGTAAACCTATCCACGATGGTCGTAGCCCCACGCGAACAGGGCAACGGGCCTATCAGGTCGACATGGATGTGCAGGAACCTGCCGTCCGGGACGACAAAATCCTGGACCGGTGGGTGCACCTTGGAGGTCTGGCATGGGATGCATGACCGAGCCCATGAAGCGACTTGCTTCCTTAACCCGCGCCAGACAGCTTTGCCAGTGGAGATATCGCAAAGGACTTGGAGGCACCACACGGCACTTTAAACCAGCTTTAGTCCTGATTCAGCATTGTGGTAAACCTCCATACCGGCATCAGTCTGTTGGACAGCGGCCAGCTCCTCATACTCCTTGCCTGAGCGCTGAGACTTCGGGCAGCACTGGACGGGACAACGCATCAGCCACAACATTCAGCTTCTCTGCCACATGCCGAATATCAAACGTGAATTCGGAAATGTAGGCGAGGTGCCGTTGCTGTCTGGCAGACCAAGGGCCAGACACCTTAGTCAAAGCGAATGTTAGCAGCTTGTCGTCAGTGAATACGGTGAAAGCGCATCCCTCTAGGAAATAATGAAAATGGCAGATCGCTAGGTAACACGCGAGTAGCTCCCTGTCAAAAGCGCTGTATTTAACTTCAGGGGTTCGCAGTTGCCTGCTGAAAAATGCCAGCGGCACCCCGTGACTACCAACACGCTGCTCGAGGACGGCGCCTACCACAAAGTCAGAAGCGTCCATGGTGAGGGCCGTTTGGGCTGACACCCTAGGGTGTTCCAACATAGTGGTGTTGGCCAATGCGGTCTTTACACCCTCAAAAGCCTTCTGTGCTTCTTTGGACCAGACCAGGTCCTTGGGCTTACCGGCTAGGCATTTGAATAATGGTCGCATGATGGCGACTGCAGACGGGACGAATCGGTGGTAGACATTAACCTCGTCGGGGTAGACCGGGATTTGATTATACCCGCAGATAAGGTCGACCTTTGTGAAGATAGTCGCACCTTCCAGATGGGCCGAGAAATCCTGGATGTTCAGGACTCTATACCAAATCGGCGGTGGTTACTGCGTTCAGACGCCTGTAATCACCGCAAGGTCTCCAGCCCCCTGACACTTTGGGCACCATGTGCAACGGGGAAGCCCAGGGGCTATCCGACTGCTGGACGATCCCTAGGTACCCCATAACTTGGAATTCTTCCCGCGTGATGTGCAATTTATCTGGCGGGAGACGGCGCGCGCAGGTGTGTACCGGTGGTCCCTCAGTGGGAATGTGGTGGACCACGCGATGACGGGGTGCAGCCCCGTCGAACCGGGGCATGAGCAACCCTGGAAAGTCGGCGAGCTGGACTGCGAAAGATTGCTGGATCTTAGCTACCTCGACAATTGCTGTAGGGGCGTTGACGGGTTGCGCGGCATGGCAGGGTGTGGACCCGGCATAGGGACCATTCATCCCCCTCGTACATCAACTAACAGGGAGAACGCGCACAAGAAATCAGCCCCCAGGATCGGTTGGGTGACGTCAGCAATGATAAACTTCCACCTGTACCGGCAGGAGTCGAAATTTAAATTTGCGGTCCGCGTACCTGTAGGTGCGAATGTCGCTCCCGTTAACGGCTGCGAGGACGGGTCCTACCTTACCAGCTTGAATTTCTCAAATGCTTGGAGGCAGGATACTGGCATGGGCACCGGAGTCCACCAGGAAACGGTGGCCGGACAGTCGATCACAGACGAAGAGGCGTGCATTGGGGCCGATCACGTTCGCCTCTACAGACGATCGGCCAGGGCGTTTCCCGGAAATGAACAGGGGCTCCAACATCTTCGAGCTTCAGGTCCATTCGTTGGTGGTAGTAGCACCATCTGCGTTGACTGTGGACCACTGGCCGCGGCGATTCCTCTTCGGCGCTGGGCTGGGTCTCTTCTTCTTCCCCTCGATGTCGGTTCAGCTACACCCGTTGTGTGACCAGGGGGCGGGAAAAAGCGTAAACGTCCCACCGTCTGTGCGCCCACAGTTAGTCGGCTCTCTCTGTGAGCCGTTGAGGGTCGCTGAAATCTGCTCAGGCAAGCATTAGCTGCACTTCGTCGGGCATCTGCTCTAAGAACGCTTGTTCAAAATGCAGGCAAGGGCGGTGGCCGTCCATCAGGGCCAACATCTTTGCCATGATCGTTGATGGCCATCGGTCATCGATAACATCCATATGGTGCAGCCTTGCCGCCCTGTCTCTACGGGTAAGGCCGTAAGCATGGAATAACAGGGCCTTCAACCCTTCGTACTTGCCGCTGGATGGAGGATCTCTGATATAAGGCAACAGCCTCAAGGCACCTTCCTGTGGTAATGCTCCCACCACATGGAAATACATGGTGTTGTCGTCGTCGATGCGATGTAGGTGAAACGGTGCCTCAACATGGGCGAACCACACCTGAGGTTGATCAGTCCAAAAGGTTGGCAGCTTGAAGGCCGGAGCGCCCTGCCTCATGCTGGCCGATTCTGCAGGAACACTCTCTTCCTGCATAATTCTTCTTGTCTAACGACGGCTAGACAGGTTGGGGTCACCAATTTAGTGGTCTGAGAAACGACTACTGGAGTTTTAAACAGATCTTTATTCAAAAGTTCGATATCCAGTATACAGGTAACTCAGAAACATCTGCCCACAACGGTGGTCAGCGCTGAACTAACGCGCGTAAGTGAAAAAACGCGCAAAACAAGCAACCCCTCCCGAGTCATATGACCATGGCTTCCGAATGCCAGGTTCGATATATGCGTGTGCTAGCAGGTGCCGCGACAACAAAATACATCCTACAGCCTTTTGTGTCATTTATTTTACATTTTATTGATACAACGGCCCCATAGCAGAAGCGTCCATGTTGCGAGGCTGAAAACTGGAGGTATCCTGAGCTAGGGTACACAAAAAGCTGGAGAAACTCAGCGGGTGCAGCAGCATCTAAGGAGCGAAGGAGATAGGCAACGTTTCGGGTCGAGACCCTTCTTCAGACCCCTCAAGGTATCCTGAGCTAATTCTGCTACCACCATCATCTATTGCAGCAAGTGATGGCTCCCACTGATTGTCGGCGGAAACTTGCATCCTTTTCAGGACGGACGATGACAGCGAGGTCAACATTTGTTACAAGATGAGCACGAAAAGAAGAAGATTGATACAATACATTCTACCGTTTACCAGTACAGTGGAAACAACAGTTTGTCAGTACAGTGAACTCAATATCTTACTGACTTAGTATACTGTAAAGCGCAGTTATTTTTTACCTAACTCTTTACTTGAGGATTTTCCAGGTATGATTACACCTCTACCAATTGTATCAATTGTATCAATAACCTCTCCAAATTAAACAAATACAATCTTTTCATCAGTTTCAAGCTTCCCTGCTAAGCCTTTGTATCCTTGGCAAATATTTCAGAGCCAACACAAATAAAGGTTTAAAGATTTGATATCAAGCTGGTAATTCTTCACATCTCTCCTTGCAGAATCAGCAAAAAAAAAAATCACCTCACATTTGAACTAAAGCTGTTGCAGGTATTAGGGCCAAATGCAACTGGTCAGATCACCACAGCTATAATGTTAACTCATTCAACTGAACATTCTCCACTGTTTCAGTCAGATTTATTACAAGTTACTGTAAAATTCCACTACTTTCTTACTATGCTTTTTAAAAATCAAATATTCAATTACAGTTATCAAAACAAGATTATTTAATGTTTCCTTCAATTACCATGTTTCTCAGAATTAGTGAAACCGCCTCCTTTTCACCTTCTTTCCCCCTCTCCCCCCAATTGATATTTGCTGCTCATTCTGGTGAGATGTGAGTAAAAGTTGGATTTGGGGTGGTGGGACTAGTGTATCTCTTTGTCATGATTGCAAAGGATTTGTAAGATGAACACGTCGATGGATATTTTTAAGGCAGAGATAGGTAGATTCTTGATTAGTATGGGTGTTGGGGGTTATGGAGAGAAGGCTGGAGAATGAGGTTAGGAGGGAGAGATAGATCAGCCATGATTGAATGGCAGAGTAGACTTGATGGCCGAATTACCTAATTCTGCTCCGATAACTTATGAACTTAAAAACATTAACCGACTGAAACAATTTTTAACATTAAGATTAAACAGTTTTCTGTTTGTGTTTTCAGATAGCAGATACACTATCAAGTTGTTTCCTTAGCGCTGTACAAATGATCTCGATCAGAACAATTACATTGTTATATGTAGGTCACAGAAACAAACTAGTTGTTAAAATATTTCATTTGTATTAATATTACTATTGTTCTTCGAATGACTAACATGGAAATCGTATTTAAACTACATTGTCAATATTGATTAGACTCCCAAACAGATATAAATTGACAATAAATTTTTATCATTGTTGACAGCAGAAAATATCATAATTAGGGGCAGATTTCACTATTGGTTCTTCTCCATTACCCACTGGATACACAGAGGGTGAAATATTTTTCATTACATTATTCCAACAGCAATATCTGTATAGTAATACATACATATAAATGAGAATATAAATTACTATGACATGACAATCTAGGATTCAGGTCTGCCCTTTTTCACGAGACAACTTGTGGAATTGATGAAAAGAAGCTGATGTCACTGAGAAAAAAAAATCAATTTTAGTTAAATCAAATATCTTCATGGTTGCTTAGTTCAATACCAAATCCTTCTGCCAGAACTGTAATTGACGGTTCATCCTCTGACTCATTTCTCATTAACTAACTGGTTTGGGAGGGTTAAGTTCTCTCCCAATCCATATTCAGTTAAAGCAAAGCAGAAATACTGCATTCTGGTACTGCCTTCATCTTTCAATAGAAATTTTAAGCATGATCTGCTCTTCAAACCTAAAGACTAAGAAAGGGCCCAATGGTAATTTGACCCATCAGGCAAAACATTTGGGGAGCAGTAGCAAGCTGCAGAAGAAGCCCACTCATACAACATAAATCGAAATAATAAATAGTTCAGTACAGGACAGGAACAAGCCCTTCAGCCCACTATGACTGTGCCGAACATGATGCCACGACTGGTTCACATAATCCATATCCTTCCATTCCCTGCATATCCATATGCCCATACAAAAGCTTATTAAATGCCACTATTGTATCTGCCTCCACCACCACCTCCGGCAATGAGTTCCAGGCACTCACCATCCTCTATGTAAAAAATGTGTCCCACATATTTCCTTTAAACTTTGCCCCTCTCAGCTTAAAGCTATGCGCTCTAGTATTTGATATTTCCATCCTGGGAAAAAGGTTCTGACTATCTACTCCACTCTACCTATGCCTCTCGTAATTTTATATACTTCCATCAGTTCTCCCCTCAACCTAAAGCTTTCCTAAGAAAACATTACAAGCCTGTTCAACCTCTCCCTATGGTTAATATCCCCTAATCCAGGCATCATTCTGGTAAACTTCCTCTATACCCTACCTAAAGCTTCCACATTATTCCTGTACTTGGCGACTAGAAATGCTTCAAATGCCAACGCACCAGTCCTATAAAGCTGTACATTGACTTTCTGATCCTTAAACTCAATAGCCTGACCAATAATGGCAACCATACCATATGCCTTTTCACCACTCTATCTAAAAGAAAATGCAAAGTGCTGGAGTAACTCATCAGGTAGCATCAGGTAGCATCTCTAGGGAACATGGAAAGGTGACATTTTGGGTCAGGACCCTTCTTCAGACTGACCCTCTGATTTATGCAAGCATTCTGTATCTTTTTTGGTAAACCAGTATCTACAGTTCCTTGTTTCACCACTCAATCAATCTATGTGTGTTGTCACTTTCAGGGAGATATTACCGTGGACCCCAGATGTATGATAATGCTGTTAAAGGTCTGTACGATAATGCTGTTAAGGGTCTTGCTATGACGTGAGATTCACAGGCCTATAATTTCCTGAATTCTCCCTATTTCCCTTCTTAAACAAAAGAACAACATTAATGTCTCTCCAGCCCTTCAGGACCTCAACTGTGGTTAGAGAAGGTACAAAGAACTTCTTCAAGGCTCCAACGATTTACTCTCTTGCCTCTCTCAATATTTGAGCCTTCGAGACCCTCAGTGAGGTCCAAACAAAAAGATGTTCTTTGGCTCCCAAAAAGATCACAAGGATTCAACAATCCACAAAAAATCACTGTGGAATTTGACCACATCTTTCCTAAACACCCAGTTATCTTTTCAAGCTACTTCAGATGAGAACAAAGTTAATGCGGACAGCTGCTTCCCTCCAACCTCCTGGATCTTTAAAATGTAATATTGCCTATTTTAAATTGTTTTCTTTATCTTCACTCCCACAAAATCATACTGGCAGACAAGTGAGGTCCCACATGAGGGTTAAAATCAATCCCCTAGGTTCAGAGTGCAAAATCAGTAGCGTAGCTCAGTACCTTGAATAAGTCCTTAATAAGTAATTGGAATGTGTCCACTCTAAAGTAGGATTATGAAATGTCATATTTATTAAATTCAACATGCAAATGCAGCATTGCAAAGAATGTTCAAAAAGTACAAAAATATATATGTATTTATACAACAAAACTGCTGGAGAAACTCAATGGGTCAAGCAACATCTGGGGAGGGAATGGATAGACAGTATTTAGGGTCCGAGCCCTTTTAGAGTCATAGAGTTACAGAGTGATACAGTGTAGCATCAGGCCCTGCAGCCCAACTTGCCCACACTGGCCAACATGTCCCAGCTATACTAGTCTCACATGCCTGCATTTGGTCCATATCCCTTCAAACCTGTCCTTTTTTTAGACTATTTATGCAGTGTTGTTTACATCCCTTTCAGAATATCTTATGATATACCTTTGAAACCTTTTTATCTTTAGAAAAAGCTCAACCAATTTGCAGAAACACAGTTTTCTACTTCTATAACACTTGTTTAGACAAAATAAGTTATCATACTTCTCTTCAAAACAATATTGTGTTTTTTCTATCAATCACAGAGAGCAAATTGGCATCTTTGTTTAATAATTCTATGAAAACAGTATCTCTGCTGGAGCTGACCTCCTTCCTTAATTCACTGGATTGCCTGTATAAATCTTTCTGTTCAAGTCTCAATTATGAGACTTTAATTCCCTATCCTCTGGGTGGGGCTCAGTGGGCCGAAGGGCCTGTTTCCACGCTGTATCTGTAAACTAAACTAAATTAAACTAAACTAAACAAATGCAAGAATGTCTTAATCGCACAGGAGAAGAGACAGAAGCATAAGAGGGCAATAATGACCAAGGATTTTGTCATGAAGGGAACATTCAGGCAAATCTGTGGGGATGGACACGACTGTGGGATGTTATGTTACTTTCCAGGCGGTAGGCTCAAGAATGTCATTGAACAGCTACAAAGGACTCTGAAGGGAGTGGTTTGTGGTCCACATTAGCACCAATTGCATATATAGAGAGAAGGATAAAATAATGCAGGCATGGTGTGGAGAGGTAGGAAACAGGTTAAAAAGCACAACATCAATGGTAACAATCTCCGTCTAACCACCAATGCCACGAAGAGGCATTAAGACATAATCGTACAACACAGAATCAGGCCCTTCAGACCACCAATCTTCAATATATTTTATCTTTTAAATATTGTTGTAGTACCTGGCTCAACTACCTCTTCTGGCAGCTCGTCCCCATATACCGACCATTCCCTGTGTAAAAAAAGTTGTGCCGCAGGTTCCTATTAAATTTTTCCCTTCTAACCTTAAACCTATGTCCTCTATTTCTTGATTCCCCTACTTGTGGAAGAAGACTGCATTCACCCTATCTATTCCATTCATGGTCTTATACACCTCTGTAAAATCTTTCCTCATCCACCCGAACTCCAAGGAATAAACTCTTAGCCTGTTGAACCTCCCTCATCAGCGTGTTGTACAAATCAACATACTATTCCAACTTTGTTACTCAGTACCCTGACTGATGAAGGCCAATGAATCAAAAGTTGTCTTGACCAATCTATCCATTTCATTCATCACATCTTTCAAATTCACCAAACTTACTTGCCATGTCATGAAAGCTTATATTAATCGTGACAAATTCTATATTTATAAAGATCAACATCTTATAATATCTGTAGGAAGGAACTGCAGATGCTGGTTTATACTGAGGATAGATGCAAAATACTGGAGTAACTCAGCAGGACAAGCAGCCTCTGAAGAACGGTCTCGACCCGAAACGTCACCTAGTCCTTCTCCCCAGATATGCTGCCTGTCCCACTGAGTTACTCCAGCATTTTAGGTTTATCCATCTTATTATATCTGTTGTTTTCCTCGATCTGTATCTCCATGGACATTATAAGCCCAGACTGTTATAGTTAGCCTCAACCCCAGACACCATACAGATCTCCATATCAACAGGGCTGATTGTGACAGGATGATGCTTGAATGAAGCATTGGTACATTTGACATACGCTTGCAAGAGCAGCAGCAGTTTAATGGAGTAAATACCATGATTTGTTGCCAATCTCTAAACCTCTGTTCCTTTGCACTTCTGATTCATTTGGGAATAATATAGATCTCGCAGTTCTCTTAACTAAATCTTCAAGAATTTCCTTGAAATAGCAGTGAATTGCTGCTTAATTAAAGTAGGTGCTGCTTGGAAGGATCCTGTGGCAAAGGAACTCAAGGCAGCAGCTTTAGTTTCAATTAGGATGAAAGTGTGTGGGCTGCTGTCAGGTACTTTGATGCCTCATTCGTGAAATTGCTTGTTTCTACTTTTCCTTTTGTATTATTTAACAGGACCTGAATATACCCATTGGGGAGACTGATTAATGCTTCGAGCAAGAATAACAAGATCAGGTCCAACGTTTTTTCAGGGTGGTTGGGTTGGCAATGTTTGGTGGGTGAACACTGGTTCAGACAACACTTTTGTTCTCCAAAGTCTGGAGTAAAGGCTTTTGTAATTTTCATTAGCAAATATATACAAGCACAAAAATTCTCAGCATTACAGATGCCAGCTGACTTCAAACCATGCTCCAGTTCAATGTTTGGGCAAATGCAAACGGATCACTGGCCTAAAGATGGTAAATACATGGATATTTGCATGACAGCATATAAATGAGCAGCAGTGGTGCCTTCAGCATTCAAGAATTCCATTGTACCGTCAGCAACCAGTTAACGTTATTGATGTGCTTGTCCTGATAAAAATTGTGTCATAATGCCACCATTAGTCAAGTCCGTCAAGTAAAGTTTATTCATCACATACGCATACGAGATGTGTAGAGAAATGAAAAGTGGCAATGCTTGCGGGTTGTGCAAAAAAACTACAAAACAGAATGGGACAGAATCAGTAATTACATATTTGTGGGGAAAAAAAGAAAAAAAACAGCAATTTAAAAAATACACTACACAACAGTAAATTGGTACAGTAAGTTAGTCCCTGGTTAGATAGGAGTTTACAGTCCTAATGGTCTCTGGGAAGAAACTCCTCATCCTCTCTGTTTTCACAGCATGGCAACAGAGGCATTTGCCCTACCATAGCAGCTGGAACAGTCTGCTGCTGGGGTGGAAAGGGTCCCCCATAATGTTGCTGGCTCTGGATCTGCACCTTCTGATATATAGTTCCTGCAGGGGGGCGAGTGTAGTTCCCATAGTGCGCTCGGCCGAAGGCATTACTCTCTGCAAAGCCTTCTTGTCCTGGCAGAGCAGTTCCCAAACCAGATTGCGATGTTTAAGCAAGGTTATGTTAAGCAAGATTACGTTAACAACATGTTGGGAATTATGTGCCTCCAGTTTACAGATAGTTACTCTGACAAACTCAAAACATCGACCAAGAGGCAAAATTAGCTGGGCCCATATAGTTACCCAATTTACATTATCATTCTGCCTCTGGCTCAAGAAATAGAAAGGTATTTTACCCAGGACACAAGTGATGGATTATTTTTATTGATGCCCTCAGGGAGTAGCTCCAGTTACTCCCATTTGCCTATGTGACGTTCCAAAAGACTGCTTCAGAATAATAAAATGCAGATGTCAAGAGCAACAGTATTGTCCTTTGCAGACAATTTACCATTGTTCTCTTGAACCATCCACCTTCATCTACAGGATTAATCATTGTGTGCATGACCCTAAACTCCAAAATGTGCTCATATTTGGCATAATTTCAATAGACAATAGACAATAGTTGAGGAGTAGGCCATTCGGCCCTTCGAGCCAGCACTGCCATTCAATATGATCATGGCTGATCATCCCCAATCAGTATCCCGTTCCTGCCTTCTCCCCATACCCCCTGACTCTGTTATCTTTAAGAGCCCTATCCAGCTCTCTCTTGAAAGTATCCAGAGAATCGGCCTCCACCGGCATCTGAGGCAGAGATTTCCACAGGCTCACAACTCGCTGTGTGAAAAAGTATTTCCTCTTCCCCGTTCTAAATGGCTTACCCCTTATTCTTAAACTGTGGCCCCTGGTTCTGGTCTCCCCCAACATCGGGAACATGTTTCCAGCCTCTAGCGTGTCCAAACCCTTAATAATCTTATATGTTTCAATAAGATTCCCTCTCATCCTTCTAAACTCCAGAGTATACAAGCCCAGCCGCTTCATTCTCTCAGCATATGACAGTCCCGCTATCCCGGGAATTAACTTGTAAACTTGTAAACCTACGCTGCACGCCCTCAATAGCAAGAATGTCCTTCCTAAAATGACCAAAACTGCACACAATATTCCAGGTGTGGTCTCACTAGGGCCCTATACAACTGCAGAAGCAATTTCCAAAAGCAACTTAATTTCTATCATCACTTTTTTTTTAAATTCCATAATTTAAGGTTACTCTTGAGGTGTGGTATATAGTTGCAACATTTAAGGATCGCAGTCCTGAGCACTGACTCACAATTTGGAAATGACTCGATTTTATAATCTTTTCCCTTGTATCCAAAATTTCTTGTGGACTTGCTTCTTGTGACTTAGACATCAGTCTTTAGAGATTCTGCATGGAACCAGGCCCTACGGCCCACCGAGTCTGTGCCGACCAATGATCACCCTGTACACTAGCACTATCATACACACTAGGAACATTTTCACTGAAGCCAATTAATCTACAAACCTTTTTGTGACATTTTGTGAGCAGGATTTCATCAAATCCTTAGGCTAATTTATACCAGAAAGATTACATTAATTTTGCAATTAAATAACTCTATATGCCAAATTCAGATTATAATTTTTATCATTGCTGGATGGTGGATGACTGTTTGTCAGGTTGGAAGCCGGTGACCAGTGGGGTGCCTCAGGGATCTGTGTTGGGTCCACTGTTGTTTGTCATGTACATCAATGATCTAGATGATGGGGTGGAAAATTGGATAAGTAAGTATGCAGATGATACTAAGATAGGTGGTGTTGTGGATAATGAAGTAGATTTTCAAAGTCTACAGAGAGATTTGGGCTATTTGGAAAAGCGGGCTGCAAGATGGCAGATGTAGTTTAATGCTGATAAGTGTGAAGTGCTACATCTTGGCAGGACAAATCAAAATAGGACGTACATGGTAAATGGTAGGGAATTGAGGAATGCTGTGGAACAGAGAGATCTAGGAATAACTGTGCATAGTTCCCTGAAGGTGGAATCGCATGTAGATAGGTAAAGAAAGCCTTTGGTGTGCTTTATAAATCAGAGCATTGAATATAGGAGTAGGGAAGTAATGTTAAAATTGTACAAGGCATTGGTAAGGCCAATTCTGGAGTATGGTGTACAATTTTGGTCGCCTAATTATAGGAAGGATGTCAACAAAATAGAGAGAGTACAGAGGAGATTTACTAGAATGTTGCCTGGGTACCAGCAACTATGTTACAGAGAAAGGTTGAACAAGTTAGGTCTTTATTCTTTAGAGCGCAGAAGGTTAAGGGGGAACTTGATTGAGGTCTTTAAAATGATGAACGGGATAGACAGAGTTGACGTGGATAAGCTTTTCACATTGAGGGTAGGGAAGATTCAAACAAGAGGGCATGACATGAGAATTAAGGGACAGAACTTTAGGGGTAACGTGAGGGGGAACTTCTTTACTCAGAGGGTGGTGGCTGTGTGGAATGAACTTCCAGCAGAAGTGGTGGAGGCAGGATGGATTTTAACATTTAAAAGTAAAGTGGATAGGTATATGGACGGGAAGGGAATGGAGGGGTATGGTCTGAGTGCAGGTAGATGGGACTAGGGGAAAACAAATGGTCAGCTCGGACTGGAAGGGCCGAGAGGGCCTGTTTCCGTGCTGTAATTGTTATATAGTTATATGTTATATGGTTATTTATCATTCGATAAGATGGTTTTCTGATGCCCCAAGATTTTGCAGCAGAACTTGTGTAGTAGTGTCCATTTGGTCACATGTTAAATGTGTGAATTAAAAGCAGAGTAACCGTTTTTATATTTATTGATTTTTTGTTGTTTATATTTTGTGTTTAAGCTTTCCATAGAAATACTTAATAATGAATAGAACTTCAAATCATGAAATAAAAATCTAGTTTACGCATCTGTTGTCCTCTCCTGTTGAGTAATGTTGTGAATGCTATTTATAGTGCTATAACGAGTTTTTTTTGCAATAGTTGCAATTTTTTTTACAAATTCAAACAATGCGATTATAATGACCCTGGCGTGAACTACGGGCCTCGTGGTAGGTTAGGTGCCAACATTTTGTAAGGGAGCATAGCAAACAGTAAGTGTCTTATAAATACTTTTTCTCATATTTCTTTTCAAATTTTGAAGGTATTACATTTTGGTCGATTTGGATTACAAATTAGCTCAAAAGAATCATAGGTGGGCCCATTTTTAATGCTGTGGTATTTCATTATGATTTAACAACTTTCAAATTTGGCCACCCATGTTACAGGTTGGCACCCTTATTTACGGAAACACCCATATTGTTCCCCTTATTACACTCTCCTCTTTTCCATTCCCAATTTTCATTATTCCATTAATGCTGACTTATTGGGCCCTCCTCCCACCCTCACAAAGTACCTTAACTCTAATTTAAAAATCTACCCTAATCCCACAAGCAGCTTCATAATCATACTGTCCCAGTTCCAAAATAGCAGGAAAAACTAATTTTCGTTCTCACACTAATACATCCTTGAGATCTGTTAACATATCATAATCCAATGCATGACTGACTATTCAGATAATTTGGGCATTCTTTTGAAAACCATACATTTGTCTTGAGACCTTCAACAGAAGTTAAGTGGGGATGAATAATTGCAAGTAAAATTGGACAGAAGAAGCAAGAAAAGCTCAGGCCAAAATAAAGGCAACTGCAAAATGCAGAAACTCCAGAAAAAAGGTCCCCACACAAAACACCACCCATCCATATTCTCCAGTGATGCAGCCTGACCCACTTAGTTACTCCAACATTTTGTGTTCCTTTTTGAAGAAACTCAGGAATATAGGAATATAAGCACACGGACACCAATCATTAGGCTGCCCACAAACTCAAAAAGCCCAGAGGATGCAGACTCCGCAAGTGGAATATCAGTTGCTGTTCCTCCAACTTGCGGTGTTGCTCACTCTGGCCGTGGAGGAGGCCCAGGACCGAGAGGTCGGATACGGAATGGGAGGGGGAGTTGCTTTGGTGTCACCTCCTGCACCCACACACAACTGACTGACTTCATCCATTTCACCACCAACTTCCATCCGGCACTCAAATACACGGACCATTTCCGACGTTTCCCTACCATTCCTTGACCTCACCATCTCTATTTCAGGTGATACACTCCTGACCGACATCCACTACAAACCAACTGACTCCCACAGCTACCTGGACTACTCGTCCTCCCACCCTGCTTGCTGTAAGGACTCCATCCCCTATTCCCAATTCCTCTGTCTACGCCGCATCTGCTCCCAGGAAGAGGTGTTCCACACCACGTCATCACAAATGGCCTCATTCTTCAGAGAAGGGGGATTCCCCTCCCCCACTATAGATGAGGCTCGCACCAGGGTCTCCTCCATATCTCGCAACACTGCCCTCTCTCCCCATTCCCCCACTCGCAAACAGGGCAGAGTCCCCCTGGTCCACACCTTTCACCCCACCAGCCGGCAAATACAACACATAGTCCTCCACCAGTTTCGCCACCTCCAACGTGACCCCTCCACTCGCCACATCTTCCCATCTAACCCCCCTGTCTGCCTTCCGCAAAGACCGCTCCCTCCGCAACTCCCTTGTCAATTCTTCCCTTCCCTCCCGCTCTACCCCTTCCCCGGGCACTTTCCCTTGCAACTGCAAGAAATGCTACACTTGTCCCTTCACCTCCCCCCTCCACTCCTTTCAGGGACCCAACAGTCCTTCCAGGTCCGACAGAGGTTCACCTGCACCTCCTCCAACCTCATCTACTGCATCCGCTGCTCCAGATGCCAGATGATCTATATCGGTGAGACCAAGCGGAGGCTTGGCGATCGTTTCGCCGAACACCTCCGCTCGGTCCGCAATAACCAAGCCGACCTCCCATTGGCTCAGCACTTCAACTCCCCCTCCCATTCCGTATCCGACCTCTCGGTCCTGGGCCTCCTCCACGGGCCAGAGTGAGCAACACCGCAAGTTGGAGGAACAGCACCTCATATTCCGCTTGGGGAGTCTGCATCCTTTGGGCTTGAACATTGAATTTTCTCAATTCTGTTAACCCTTGCTGTCTCCTCCCCTTCCCACCTCTCCCTCAGCCCTCGGGCCCTGGCATTCCCTCTCTCTCTATCTCTCTCCCCAACCCTAGTCGCACTAGCTTCTCATTTTCACACTACAAACAGCTTACAATGGCTTGTTCCCTTTATCATCGATACTTTTTTGCATATCTTTCATTCATTGTTCTTTATCTCTCCACATCACCGTCTATATCTCTCATTTCCCTGATCCCTGACAAGTCTGAAGAAAGGTCTCAACCCGAAACGTCGCCTATCTCCTTTGCTCCTTAGATGCTGCTGCACTCGCTGAGTTTCTCCAGCTTTTTGTGTACCCTCCCCCCCTTTAGCATTCATCACTGTGATTCCCAACTTAAAATATCTACCAATACATCTACCTCAAAACCGAAAGGATCGGCCAAGTTTTTGATCACTTGTCCTAATATCTCTTTATGCAACACTGTCAACTTTTTCATTGCAATACTCCTGTGAAGCCTTAGGATATTTCACCAGATGAAAAGCACTTTTTGCTTATTGATGTTGCAACATATGAGAACCTTTTTAAGTTGTACAAGTATACAAAAAGTCCAACTAATCTAATCTTTAGTTTAGTTTATTGTCATGTGAAAAGTACAGTGAAAAGCTTTTGTTGCAATAACAATTGACGTGTTCAAACAGTCAATAGACCTGGTATTCTTGGAGTTATATACAACCTCTTTTCCCCATTAATAATCTATTGTGATTTTAGACAGAGATTTTAGTGTTACTTTTTGCATTGAAAGGTATGGGTGGAATTAGTGGGGGATATTCATGAACTGCATTGCTATCCCTCTAGCCACCATGTTCTTTGCTTCTCTTCACGTCCTATTGATTCATCACTTTCCCTGTTATTACAAGAGACAAGATACAAGATACATTTATTTGTCACATGTGCCAGTTGGCACGGTGAAATGTGTGATCACCATACAGCCATACAATTAAAATAAAGTACACAACACATGATAGAGTCCAACATAAAACATCCCCACATAGCAGAATCAAAGTTTCCCACTGTGAGGGAAGGTACCAAAGTCAGTCCTCTTCCTCTGTTGTTCTTAATGTTCACCCATGGTCAGGTCCTGTCGAGCCCTCCACAGTCGCCGTCCACAGGCCGCGCTGGGTGGAGATTCAAGCTGGCGGACCTCGACAAAGGGTCCCAGGGACTCCGCGATGTTGAGGTCAGCGCCGCCCATGTGGGAGCTCTTCAAACCTCAGCTCCACGATGTTGGTACATGGGGCCCAGCACACAGAAGCTTCAAACAGTGATCCAGGTAGGCATCCCTGTGCTCCGCGGTGAATCCAGTGCTGCGACTCCGCTGCTGAACCTCTGGTCTGGGACCCCGGCAGGAAAGGCTGCTCCGATAAAGTTAGCAGGCCGCGAAGAGGGGGGCGAGGACGGGACTCAGAGAATGGTCGTGTCCTCGCCAGGAAGCGACTGAGTAGTGGTTTCCCCCTTACCCTACCCACCTCCCCCACATAAAAAAAGTAAAGAAACTCCAAATACACACTTTTAAGACAAACAAAAATTTTAAAAAGTTTTAAAAAACGGACAGACTGTTGGCAGAGGCTGTCTTCAATGCGGCGCGACTAGTGGACCTATTAGAAAGAATCTGTAAGATAATCAATTAATCTGCTAGATTTTTAGGCTGCAGTTTAGTCTGGTCAACATGAGCTTTTTGCGATCAGGATACATGTGCTCACATGTACATTGCCTATATCAAAGAGCCATTGTTATGCTTAGCCGAGAACAATAACCAATGTCAGTGCCGTACATTAGAATTTGCAAATTAAGGCTTATTAATGGCTATGAACAGTTAGTGTGGAAGTAGGTCATGTGTGGCTATAACTGAAGATGATAAGATTTTACAGAATAACAGTCTAAAGAAGGGTCTCGACAAGAAGCGTCACCCATTCCGTCTCTCCAGAGGTGCTGCCTGTCCCACTGAGTTACTCCAGCTTTTTATGTCTATCTTCGGTTTCAACCAGAATCTGCAGTTCCTTCCTATACAATCTATGAACCTTGTGGAGTAGAAACCTGGGTGTGACTAAATGCATCTAAGAATTAAGTGAAGAAATAATTACCAAGGAAGATTCTGTCTTGCATACATGGCTTCTTGATTTGGAAAATGGAACAGGAAGATGGCATTAAATTATTGGCCTAAGTGAAGTGCACATTATCCGCTAAAGTCAAAATCAGGCAGTTGAGAGTGTAAGAGCCATAGCCCATCTTATGTTGATGAACCTTTACACACTGTCGATCCTGGTTAACTGGTATGTTGTGATTGTAATTTTTCGGTAAACTAGGAAACTACTGCAAAACTTTGATGCTTGAGAAAAGTTGGAGCATATATTCAGAGTCTGGGGGAAATCATTTCACAAAAGGAATGGTTTGGGATTATAGCTTGTGCAATTGTGCCATCTGGTGGCGAACAATTGTCACACTTTCAAAAAGAGATCTTGTGGGAAGAGAAGATTCCGGGTAGATCACAGAAGAGTTCAGAATCCATCATGAACTTGTTCCAGACAATACTTATCAAGTGGCAATGTACTTTGCAAACTGACAATTTGGAGGTGTGTTTGTAACCATGTTTTTGTTATAACTCAAGATAAAATAAAGTACTTTACACAGAGCTAAAGTAGGCAGGTGCCCACTATGTCCTAACACTGGGTCCTGAGGTAGGTGTCTGCCCATTACTTTCTACCACTGGGTCGTGACCCAGGTGTTCAACCTTCTACCACCGGGTCCTGAGATAGGTGCTTGTCACTTTTTATCTTTGGGTCCTGAGATAGATGCCTGTTAGTTTTTTTCTACTTTTTAGTTTATTTAGTATGTCCCAATGTGTGTTTTTAATGTTTCTCAGTGTGTCTTGTGTGGGGGGGTAAGGGGGAAACCGCTTTGGTCACCTCCTCCATGGAGAGGTGACTTTTTCCATGTCACCTCCCTCACGGCCTAATACTAAGGATCGGTGCCACCTTTCCCGGAGACGCGCGGAGTGGGTGAGCCTTTGCCGGGGGTCGCCGGAAGGGAGCACTGGATTCGCTGGCCCGCGGAAGCCTGAAGCCGTGGTCTGTGGCGCTCCAACTGGCGTGGAGTCCGGAGCCTGGGATCCCTCGTTAGGGACCCCGGAGGAAAAGAGCTCCGACCACTGGCCCACGGCCTACTTCTAACCGCGGGCGTGGTGGGGACATACCATCCAGAGCAGGATCCCTCACCGGGGATCCTTGGAGAAGAGCTCCGATCGCCAGCCCTGCGGTCTGTGGTGCTTCTAACAGTGGCGCGGTGGGGATTTTAGATGTTCGACCACTGGCCTGCGGCCTACACCATCTTGTAGCCGCGGTCTCTGGTAGGGAAGCACCGATTCAGGACTTACCTTGTCTGCATATCTGGCCACCCACAGCGGCGACTGTAGATGGCTGTGGTCCCAACCACGGGGGAAAATGGTGGAGGACTGACTAAACTTTGTGCCTTCCACCATAGTGATGAATGCTGTGGTAGATGTTTGTGTTAAATTTTTATTGTGTATTGGGTGTTCTTTTTTTAATGGTACCGCTGCTGGCAAGTTAATTTCACTGTACTTTATTGTGCATGTGACGAATAAATCTGGCTTGACTTGCCATCTTCTATATTAGGGTCCTGACCCAGGTATCCGCAACCTTCAACCACCTGGACCTGAGGAAGGTGCCTGCTACCTTCTACCATTAGGTCCTAATCTGAATCTAATCAGGCACTCTGATTCAGATGTTATAGTTTGGGCCTCCCATTTAGCCATCATCACAATCCTGTTCAGATTCCAATTTGTAACCATTGCATTCCCTCTCTTTGTCCCTCCCCCACGCTAGTGTCTTGCTCGTTTCACTGTTCGGATCCGTTTCCATCTCCCCTGACTCACTTCAGAAGAAGGGTCTCGACCCAAAACATCACCTGTTCTTTTTCTCCAGCGATGCTGCCTGACTGCTGAGTTACCGGCATTTTGTGTCTATCTTTGGTGTAAACCAGCATCTGCAGTTCACCACAACATTTCCCTACTGTATAATTGGGCAAAACTTTTGACAGCATGATTGACAAAGGCAGTGATGCTTCTGGAGTTCATTAAATCCCATGTTCACCACAACATTGGCATACCATGTAATAACTGTACAATCTGTATAATTGGGCAAAATTTCTTTCTCATCTTCTAATATTTGGAGTCAGTATGTAAATATTCAATATTGACCAAATGGCCAAAATTCTACAATTACTGCAATTATTATACCGATGGAATATATAAATGGGTAATTTTTTTATGAATTTCTAAATGTTGTTAACACAAATATTTTATTTCACTCTTCCACGTCTCATTTTTGGCATCAGCAGTCCAATAAGATGTTATAATATATAATAAGTGCTATAGTCTGCCAAGAAAGGACACTAGCCAAAGCAATCAATAATCTGTGTAATTCTATAGTAATTTTTTTATTAATTATAAATATAGTCTGTGATATTTGTATTCAGTTTTAATGTCTTTTGATGAAGAAATGAAGCATTGATTCCTTAAATCAATGTCTGTGGGAGATAGTGTCAGATTATTTCTAGCCATTATTTCACAGCATAATATTTTACACAGGGCCCTTAATGTGTATGAAGTAGCCTATAAATATTGTGCAAAATGATTTTTTAGAGATCTGATAGACTCTTCAATTTATTTTACTGTTATTTCAGCGTCTAATAATTCTCTATCTTTCAAATCTAACCCTTTAAGATTGCATTTTTGTAAGATTGCTTCTATTCCAGTCCGGTGACCTATCGTTTTAGCAAAATAAAAGTTTTGATAATATTGCAGAAATCTCTCGTTAATATCCTTAGGTTGTACTAGTGGTTCTCCTTTGTCTGATTTAATCCTATGAATTGTTTTTTCCCCGTCCAGTTTCCGTAATTGACGAGCTAATAATTTTTGAGGTTTATTTCCAAATTCAAATTGTAATTGTTTAGTATATTGATAAAATTTTACAACTTTGTCTGAATATATTTTATTTAATTTATATTTCAATACTGCAATTTGTGTTTTATCATGGTTGGTGTAACCACATTCTCAAAGTCTAATCGTTTAATTTCCCTTTCCAATGCCTGTTGTATCACCCGATTCTTTTTATTATGAAAGGCTTGGAAGGAGATCATGGTTCCACGAGTAAATGCTTTAAATGTTTCCCATAGTAAGGAGGCAGACGTTTCAGGGTTATCATTTATTTCAAAGAACGTATTAATCTGTTTAGTAAGATATTCCTGAGATGCTTTTTCCTTTAAAATTTGTGGGTTAAGTCTCCATTGTACCTGTTTCTCCATCCTTCCATTTATTTTAATCATAAATGTTAAAGGGGCATGATCCGAGATTATAATATTGTGGTATTACGAATTATAAGTAAATGGAATAAGCTTAGAGTCCACCAAAAAATAATCTATTCTTGAATATGTTTTATGTACTGGTGAATAAAATGAATATTCTCGTCCAGTTGGGTTTTCTATTCTCCAAACATCTTTGATATTACTAGTATCTATATATGCGTTTAATAAATCACTGGAGTGCGATTTTGTTTCCCGTTGTCGTGATGATCTATCTAAATAGGAATCTAATGTACAATTTAAGTCTCCTCCAATTATTAAATTGTGTTGTGCGAATTCCAGAATTGTATTAAATATTTTCTTAAAAAACAAAGGACTATCAACATTTGGAACATAAACATTAATATGAGTCAATTTTTGTGCATATAATTCACCTATTAATATAATGTATCTACCATCACTGTCCGTTATAGTTATATATGTTTAAAAGGTATCCCTTTATGGATTAATATTGCAACACCTCTGGATTTATGTGTAAATGAAGAATGATACACTTTATCAATCCATTTAGCTTTCAATCTATGCTCTGCATCCTTTTTTAGGTGAGTTTCTTGGAGGAATATTACATCTGTTTTAAGTGCTTTTAAATGTGCTAATACCTTACCTTTCTTAATTGGTTCATTAATACCCTTAACGTTCCACTTACAAAATGTTATTCCTTCACCCCCAATCTTTAGGTATAACAGGTCCTTAGTTCCATCCGATCTTACAAAATTACATTGTTCGTTGGCGTCATTTATTTTGTAGATACTATTCAGTCATCAGGCAGGTTCTTGATCTTCTGGGAGAACTCCAATGCATCCGCAGGGTTGATAAAGATATGTTCATTCTTATTGTAGGTAACTCTTAGTGTAGCCGGGTACATCAGACCATACTTCAGATCTTTCACATCCTTCAGTATTCTTTTTGTCTCTTTAAACAACGCTCTCTTCCTGGAGACCTCCACAGGATAGTCTCGGTAAATACTGATCTTATCTCCCTCGTATGTGAGATTCCTGGTGCGGACAATTTATTTCATCATCTCCTCCAGTACATGGTCATATTGCACCTTTACTATCATTTGTCTTGGTGGCGCATCTGCCCATGGGCGACATCTCATCTGTGTGCTCGAGCTAGCAGAGGCATTTGATCCAGATTTAAGACTTTTTGCAGTAAGTCTGCAGCGAATTCGCGAGGGTCTCGTTTCCCCTCTCTCCCTTCTTGAATGCCGACGATTCTTAAGTTCTGACGCCTCTGATGTCCTAGTTCAGTGCATTTTTCAGTTATTTTGCTCAGTAGCTCTGATAAGCGTTGGTTTTCTCTGATAAGCTGTTTTGTTGCTTCAGCACTTGTTGCAGCAATCTCCTCTAGATTGGTTAAGGCTATAGCCTGTTGATTCAGTGATTCCTCGACAGGCTCCAGCCTTTCGTTGAAACTAGACTCCACCGAGTTGATTTTAACATCCATCTCCGCATCCATCTCTGTTATTTGCTGGTTCAGCTTTGCTTCTGTTTCATTCTTCCATTTTTCTGATAATTCAAGGACAGTGGAGTTAATTTCTTCCTTCATTTCCAACTTAAACTCCTTAAACTCTTCCTTGAAATTTTGAATTTCTTCTTTAAAATTCACTCTCTTTAGTTCTTCCTTTAGTTCTTCCTTTATACTTTTAATCTCCTGAGTTAGAAAAATCTGAAGATCTTCTACCTCAGATTTTTTAGGCTTTGGTTTCTTCGAGACATCTTCCTGGGACAACGTTGTACCTGAGCCCGAGGCTTCAGTCGGGCCTTGTTCTTCCGGTGCCGTTTTTTGCCTGACAACTTGTTTCGGTAGCTTGGGGGGGGTATGCTGCATAGACATACCGGAGTCTGATGACGTCACTCACATGTTGCAGGCAGCCGGTGCAGAAACAGCAGGTAGGTCCGTTATTCCCCCGTTTTCAGCGATTTTTTCATGGAGTTAGCTGGCGCTGGTCTCTAGCCCTCCATAGCGCCACCGGAAGTCCTTGGCTCGGAGTTTTATAAAACATTCTATGACCTGATTGTTCCGCGTTTAAAGACACTGTACGAACATATTTATACCCAACAGAAATTACCAGAAACGCTAAATGAATCTATTATAACAGTTATACCAAAAATAGATAAGGATCTGGATGATCCAGGATCATATAGAGATATAGCTCTTCTAAATACTGATCAAAAAATATTAACTAAAATCCTAGCACAAAGATTAAGTACAGTGATTAATAAATTAATACCCCCGGATCAAACAGGATTTATACCAAAACGGTAATCCTCATATAACCTGAGACGATTATTCTATATTATATACTCAAAAAGAAGTATTAACAAAGACCTAGCAATTATTTCGTTAGATGCTGAGAAAGCTTTTGATCAGGTGGAATGGTCTTATTTATATTCGGTTATGCAAATTTTCCAATTGGGCGAGAAGTTTAGTGCATGGGTAAAACTTTTATATACTAACCCAACAGCTTGAATATTCACAAATCAAATGTTATCAGCTAAATTTAATTTATCTAGAGGCTGTAGACGAGGATGTCCGTTATCCCCGCTATTATTCGCACTCGCAATAGAGCCATTAGCAGAAAGCGTGAGGTCCCATCCTGAAATATATGGGTATAACACTAAAAATACTGAGAATAAAATGTCCTTATATGCAGACGATGTATTAATCTACATTACAAAACCTGAAGTTAGTATCCCAAATTTATTAAATTTAATAACTCAATATGGCTCGTTTTCAGGATACAGAATTAATTGGAATAAAAGTGAAATCATGCCAATAATGGAAAGCAACCCACATATATTACAACAATTCCCTTTTAAAATAGTAAATGAAAATCTCAAATATCTTGGAATTTATGTAACAAAGAGATATACTTCTTTATTTAAATCTAATTTTCCGCCTTTATTGAACAAATTACATAAGAATATTTTATATTGGAAAACATTCCCTATTTCAATGATGGGTAGAATGAATGCGATAAAAATGATTTTTCTCCCGCAGTTATTGTACCTCTTTCAATTAATTCCGATATATCTCTCAACATTTGTTTTTAAGAAAGTTGACTCTATAGTCACCAACTTTATCTGGGATTATAAGAACCACAGAATAAATAAAAAAAACTTATGCAAATCAAAAATAAATGGAGGTTTAGCACTACCGAATTCTATGTTTTATTATTGGGCAGTTAATATTAAAAATATGAATTTTTGGTTGGAACAACTGGACAAACAACCAGATTGGTTAAAAATGGAAAAGGAAGACTGTTTATCTTTTGAAATTGGGTCGATTCTATTTGCTATTACTAAATTAAGCAAAAAAACCTATAAAGAAAACCCTATAATAGACAGTGGAATACGCATTTGGAAACAATTAAAGAAGACACTAAAATTCGATTGTATACCACTATCTCTTCCCATTGTAAACAATGCTACAATTAAACCCTCAATGATGGATAAAGGGTTTTTTACAATGGAAAAATCACGGAATTACTAAGATGGGCGATCTCAATAAGAAAAGTTCATTTCTCTCAATTCAGGAACTACAACAAATTTATGTGCTTCATTCAAAAGACTAGATATCTACAAATTGGAGACTATGCCAAGTCAAATACACAGGACTATAGAAATAGAAAGACAGAAATTCTTGATGAATGTTTGAATAAACATCCGAACACAGAAAAATTGATATCTTATATTTATAATATTCTATTAGATAATGATGCACCCATGACGGAAACATATAGGCAATCATGGGAAAATGAACTAGGTCAAATAATAAGGCCAGAAATATGGGATGAAAGCTTACAACATATACATCACTGTTCGTTAAATGCTAGACATTCTTTAATACAATTTAAAGTATTACATAGATTGCACTATTCAAAAACCAAATTAAATAGAATCTTCCCATGTGTATCCCCTATTTGTGATAAATGTCAACACTTAGAGGCTAATCTAACGCACACATTTGTAAGCTGTATAAAAATTAATAATTTTTGGACGGAAATTTTAAAGATAATTTCGGAAGTCGTCAATGCCAAATTGGTCCCTGATTCAAAATTAATAATATTAAGAATACTAGAACAAAATCAATTATTTACAATGAACCAAAGAACCTTTATCGATTATAGTTTAATAATTGGGAAAAAAGTAATATTAAAATTTTGGTAAGGCCCTATAACCCCCACAATTAAAATGTGGAATATGGAAATGTTCGAGACCCTACATTTGGAAAGATTAAAATTTGTCTTAATGGACAAACAAGAACTATTTACAAGAATATGGTCCCCATTCATTGAATATTTGAAGGGGCAAACTGGTGCGGCACGAGAACCTGACTGAAACCTGAATTAAGGAATAGATGAAGAATTACATTTTATAATCCGTGGACATATCTCCAATGATGCATAATCAGTTGAATACTCCATTCTTCTTTTGGCTTTTTTTTTGTGTGTTTTTTTTTCTTTCCCCCTTGTAGAGAAGGTACACAGACACCTTAAGGTCTTCACTACTTTATTAATCATACATCATATAACCCTAGCTGTACGTGGTCTGTCACGATCACCAGAGAGAGAGAGAGAGAGAGCTAGGGGCGTGTGGGTTACAATTATACTAACTGGTCGGGGGGTGGTTAGCATGGACATCGTCACTATCAATTAAAGGTGTATACACATATCATCTACACCCCTCTCTACTACTTTCTATCTATATAAAAATTTAAAAAAATATATAGAAGTACAATTACTATACAATTGTAAATATAAATAATATTAATAATGTATGGCTATAACAAACAAAATGCTTTTTATTATGTATTTACTTCTAATTTTCAAAAATAATTAAATAAATAAATACATATTGTGCAAAATGTATTTCAGTCCCATTAAATAATTAGTGGGAGAGGCATATAGAAATAGAAATTAGGTGCAGGAGCAGGCCATTCGGCCCTTCGAGCCTGCACCGCCATTCAATACGATCATGGCTGATCATCCAACTCAATATCATGTACCTGCCTTCTCTCCATACCCTCTGATCCCTTCAGCCACAAGGGCCACATCCAACTCCCTCTTAAATATGGCCAACGAACTGGCCTTAACTACCTTCTGTGGCAGAGAATTCCACAGATTCACCACTCTCTGGGTGAAAAACGATTTTCTCATCTCGGTCCTAAAAGACTTCCCCCTTATCCTTAAACTGTGACCACTTGTCCTGGACTTCCCCAACATCGGGAACAATCTTCCTGCATCTAGCCTGTCCAACCCCTTAAGAATTTTGTAAGTCTCTATGAGATCACCCCTTAATCTTCTAAATTCCAGCGAGTACAAGCCAAGTCTATCCAGTCTTTCTTCATATGGAAGTCGTGCCATCCCAGGAATCAGTCTGGTGAACCTTCTCTGTACTTCCTCTATGGCAAGAATGTCTTTCCTCAGATTAGGAGACCAAAACTGTACGCAATACTCCAGGTGTGGCCTCATCAAGACCCTATACAACTGCAGTAGAACCTCCCTGCTCTTGTACTCAAATCCTTTTGCTATGAATGCCAACATACCATTCGCTATCTTCACAGCCTGCTGCACCTGCATGCCTACTTTCAATGACTGGTGTACCATGACACCCAGGTCTCGCTGCATCTCCCCTTTTCCTAATCAGTCACCATTCAAATAATAGTCTGCCTTCCTGTTTTTGCCACCAAAGTGGATAACCTCACATTTATCCACATTATACTGCATCTGCCATACATTTGCCCACTCACCCAGTCTATCCAAGTCATCTTGCAGCCTCCTAGCATCCTCCTCACAGCTAACACTGCCCCCCAGCTTCGTGCCATCCGCAAACTTCGAGATGTTGCATTTAATTCCCTCGTCCAAATCATTAATGTATATTGTAAATAGCTGGGGTCCCAGCACTGAGCCTTGCGGCACCCCACTAGTCACTATCTGCCATCCTGAAAAGGACCCGTTCACCTACTCTTTGCTTCCTGTCTGCCAGCCAGTTCTCTATCCACATCTATACTGAAGCACCAATACCGTGTGCTTTAAGTTTGTATACCAACCTCTTGTACGGGACCTTGTCGAAAGCCTTCTGAAAGTCCAGATATAACACATCCACTGCTTCTCCCTTATCCACTCTACTAGTTACATCCTCAAAAAATTCAATAAGATTCGTCAGACATGATTTACCCTTCGTAAATCCATGCTGACTTTGTCCAATGATTTCACCACTTTCCAAATGCGCTGCTATCCCATCTTTAATAATTGACTAGCAGTTTCCCCACTACTGATGTTAGACTAACTGGTCTGTAATTCCCTGTTTTCTCTCTCCCTCTTTTTTTAAAAAGTGGGGTTACATTAGCTCCAATCCTCAGGAACTACTCCAGAATCTAAAGAGTTTTGAAAAATTATCACTAAGGCATCTGCTATTTCTGAGGCTACATCCTTAAGTACCCTGGGATGCAGCCTATCTGGCCCTAGGGATTTATCGGCCTTTAATCCATTCAATTTACCTAACACCACTTTCCGGCTAACCTGGATTTCACTCATTTCCTCCATCTCATTTGACCCGCGATCCCCTGCTACTTCCGGCAAATTATTTATGTCTTCCTTAGTGAAGACAGAACCAAAGTAGTTATTCAATTGGTCTGCCATGTCCTTGTTCCCCATGATCAATTCACCCATTTCTGACTGCAAGGGAACTACATTTGTTTTAACTAATCTTTTGCGCTTCACATATCGATAAAAACTTTTGCAGTCAGTTTTTATGTTTCCTGCCAGTTTTCTTTCATACTCCATTTTCCCTTTCCTAATTAAGCCCTTTGTCCTCCTCTGTTGGTCTCTGAATTTCTCCCAGTCCTCTGGTAGGCTGCTTTTTCTGGCTAATTTGTACGCTTCATTTTTTTCTTTGATACTATCCCTGATTTCCCTCGTTATCCACGGATGCGCCACCTTTCCTGATTTATTCTTTTGCCATACTGGGATGAACAATTGTTGTAGTTCATCCATGCAGTCTTTAAATGCCTTCCATTGCATATCCACCATATAGTCACCTAATTGTTCCAAATTAATTGACGGAGCTAAATTTACTTAATCATGAATGCTAACACTAAAACTGAATTAATGTATCTTTTAGAATTAAATCTTTTAATTAGAGAATACTCTCCGATTCTTTTGGTTAGTCCGACAATGTAGATCACATGAATTGACTACTTCTAAATTAATGTAAGTCCAATTGGAAGATTTTGTTGGCTGTCAAAGAATCCTAATCAATTAATTTCCAATTATCTCAAGTTAACAAAGCCACTAGGTGCCAGTTGGTGTCAACATTAAAACAAGTACCCAGTTCCACAAATCCCCATAGGTGGAAAACAGTTTTAGATAATCTACCCTTAACATCCAAAGTTCAAAAATGCAGTGAGTGAGTGAGTGAGTGAGTGAGTGAGTGAGTGAGTGAGTGAGTAAGTAAAACCCCTGTCTCACTGTGCGAGTTGGCCCACGAGTGACCCCGAGTTTTCACTCGTGGTGATCACGTAGCGGGAACGTCGGAACTCGCACGAGCAACTTATCGACTCATGGCGCTAACGGCAGGTACTCGGGAAACTTGTTAACTCGTGAAAAAAATCAAACATGTTTGATTTTTTCCACGAGTCAAATTAACTGTTCAAGTTAAAAATGGAAACATTTAAACTCGTTGTAATAACGTAGTGGCCCCCGTGCGTTTATCTTAGGTCTCGTGAGTCTACCGTGGGAACTTTAATAATCTGTTCTTTTGCTCGAGTAAAGACTGAACCAAAGATAGACACAAAATGCTGGAGTAACTCAGCGGACCAGGCAGCATCTCTGGAGAGAAGGAATAGAGTCGAGACCCTTCTTCAGACTTACCCGAAATGCCACCCATTCCTTCGCTCCAGAGATGCAGCCTGTCCCGCCGAGTTACTCCAGCATTTTGTGTCTATCTTCGGCCTTTCTGCCACTTGTCCTTTATTACTGAGGCGCCTGCCCGTGGCTTCACTCTGTCTCAATGAACGGCTTAAAGACCTGCCGAAGGGGCAAGTCTGGGGTGGTGGGTGGGATGTGTCCACGTGTGATGCTCCATCCACCCCCCCGGGGCCGAGAGTGTGGGATTGGGAAGGAACTGCAGATGCTGGTTCACACCGGAGATAGACACACACAATGCTGGAGTAACTCGGCGGGACAGGCTGCATCTCTGGAGCGAAGGAATGGGTGGCATTTCGGATAAGTCTGAAGAAGGGTCTCGACTCTATTCCTTCTCTCCAGAGATGCTGCCTGGTCCGCTGAGTTGTGTGTGTGTGTCTCTCTCCCTCTCTGTCTATCTGTTTGTATCTGTGTGTGTGTCTGATGTCGGGTCCCGGCGGCCGCTCAAAGTCACCCGAGCTGCTTCCTTCCTCTGAAGTGGCGGCCAGTCCTGCTGTCTGTGTGTATCTGTGTGTGTGTGTGTGTGTGTGTGTGTGTGTGTGTGTGTGTGTGTGTGTGTGTGTGTGTGTGTGTGTGTGTGTCTGCTGTCGGGTCCCGGCGGCCGCTCAATGTCAGTCACCCGGGCTGCTTCCTTTTTTAAAATTATTTAAAATAGAGATCCATTGCAAAAAAGTATTTAAAAACATAAAACAACAAGAAATGCTTGGTTACTGAAGGATGCGCATTTTCCCATTGTAGGTCATATCAATAGATGCCGCCGCGCTGAAATAACTCAAAACCACAGGATGGAGATGTATTTTAACATTGTTGCTTTATTAAAACATACCTTCATTCACGTTGGCTCAAGAGTAAACATAGAAACATAGAAACATAGAAATTAGGTGCAGGAGTAGGCCATTCAGCCCTTCGAGCCTGCACCGCCATTCAATATGATCATGGCTGATCATCCAACTCAGTATCCCGTACCTGCCTTCTCTCCATACCCTCTGATCCCCTTAGCCACAAGGGCCACATCCAACTCACTCTTAAATATAGCCAATGAACTGGCCTCAACTACCCTCTGTGGCAGAGAGTTCCAGAGACTCACCACTCTCTGTGTGAAGAAAGTCTTTCTCATCTCGGTCTTAAAGGATTTCCCCCTTATCCTTAAGCTGTGACCCCTTGTCCTGGACTTCCCCAACATCGGGAACAATCTTCCTGCATCTAGCCTGTCCAACCCCTTAAGAATTTTGTAAGTTTCTATAAGATCCCCTCTTAATCTCCTAAATTCCAGAGAGTATAAACCAAGTCTATCCAGTCTTTCTTCATAAGACAGTCCTGACATCCCAGGAATCAGTCTGGTGAACCTTCTCTGCACTCCCTCTATGGCAATAATGTCCTTCCTCAGATTTGGAGACCAAAACTGCACGCAATACTCCAGGTGTGGTCTCACCAAGACCCTGTACAACTGAAGTAGAACCTCCCTGCTCCTGTACTCAAATCCTTTTGCTATGAAAGCTAACATACCATTTCGCTTTTTTCACTGCCTGCTGCACCTGCATGCCTACTTTCAATGACTGGTGTACCATGACACCCAGGTCTCGCTGCATCTCCCCTTTTCCTAATCGGCCACCATTTAAATAATATTCTGCTTTCCTGTTTTTGCCACCAAAGTGGATAACCTCACATTTATCCACATTATACTGCATCTGCCAAACATTTGCCCACTCACCCAGCCTATCCAAGTCACCTTGCAGTCTCCTAGCATCCTCCTCACAGCGAACACTGCCCCCCAGCTTAGTGTCATCCGCAAACTTGGAGATATTGCCTTCAATTCCCTCATCCAGATCATTAATATATATTGTAAATAGCTGGGGTCCCAGCACTGAGCCCTGCGGTACCCCACTAGTTACTGCCTGCCATTGTGAAAAGGACCCGTTTACTCCTACTCTTTGCTTCCTGTTTGCCAGCCAGTTCTCTATCCACATCAATACTGAACCCCTAATACCGTATGCTTTAAGTTTGTATACTAATCTCTTATGTGGGACCTTGTCGAAAGCCTTCTGGAAGTCCAGATATACCACATCCACTGGTTCTCCCTTATCCACGCTACTAGTTACATCCTCGAAAAATTCCACAAGATTCGTCAGACATGATTTACCTTTTGTAAATCCATGCTGACTTTGTCCAATGATTTCACCACTTTCCAAATGTGCTGCTATCCCATCTTTAATAACTGACTCTAGCAGTTTCCCCACTACCGATGTTAGACTAACTGGTCTGTAATTCCCCGTTTTCTCTCTCCCTCCCTTCTTAAAAAGAGGGGTTACATTTGCTACCCGCCAATCCTCAGGAACTACTCCAGAATCTAAAGAGTTTTGAAAGATTATCACTAATGCATCCACTATTTCCTGAGCTACTTCCTTAAGTACTCTGGGATGCAGCCTATCTGGCCCTGGGGATTTATCGGCCTTTAATCTATTCAATTTACCCAAACACCACTTCCCGACTGACCTGGATTTCACTCAATTCCTCCTTTGACCCACAGTCCCCTGCTATTTCAGGCAGATTATTTATGTCTTCCTTAGTGAAGACGGAACCAAAGTAGTTATTCAATTGGTCCGCCATATCCTTGTTCCCCATGATCAACTCACCTGTTTCTGACTGCAAGGGACCTACATTTGTTTTAACTAACCTCTTTCTTACGGGAGAGAAACTTGCTAACTCGGGAGAGGAACTAGGAACATCGCAGCAATGACATACCCGTGGGAACTCGGTTACACACTTGATCATAAACTTGCAGTCTCGTGCACAGCCACGAGTCTGTCACTCGGGGTACCTCGTGGGTCAACTCGCACAGTGAGACAGGGCCATAAGTTTATTGGCCAAGTATTCACATACAAAGAATTTGCCTTGGTGCACCGCCCACAAGTAACAACATGACATACAGAGACAGTTACGAATGACTCAGAAAACACTAAACGTTAATAATAATAAGACATTAATGATAAAACACCATTGATCAAACACGTGAACCAACAAAATACCAGATCAAAGGGAGGCTACAGATTTTTGGCTGTTAAGTAGAGCAACTACTCGTGGATAAAAACAGTTTTTATGTCTGGCTGTGGCAGCTTTGACAGTCCGAAGTCGCATTCCAGAGCGAAGTGATTCTAAGAGTTTGTGGCCAGGGTGAGAGGGGTCAGAGATGATCTTGCCAGCTCGCTTCCTGGCCCTTGCAGTGTACAGTTCATCAATGGATGGAAGGTTGCAGCCAATAATCTTCTCTGCTGATCAGACGATTCACTGCAGCCTCCAGGTGTCGTGTTTGGTGGCTGAGCCAAACCAGACCATGATGGAGAAGGTGAGAACAGACTCTACGATGGCCGTGTAGAATTGGACCATCATTGCCTGTGGCAGATTGTGCTTCCTCAGCTGCCGCAGGAAGTACATCCTCGGTTGTGCCTTTTTTACTGTGGAGTAGATGGTAGCTCCCCACTTAATGTCCTTGGAGATGATGTTCCCAGGAACTTAAAAGACTCCACAGATGTGACTGTGGTGTTGTTGATGGTGAGTGGGGTGAGCTCTCCTAAAGTCTACAATCAAGTCCTAAGAACAGTAGGCTCTAGGTTGTGGCTATGACACCAGGATGGCAGGAAAGTAACTGTTCTTAACTTAGTGAAGTAGGATTTCAGGCTTCTGAACCACCTGCCCAATGATAGCAGCAAGATTTGGAAATGGCCAGATAGTGATGATCTTTGATGATAGATGCCGGCCTCATGTTGATGGCATTGATTCTGGAGAGGGTCGTGCCTATGACGGATCCGGTTGAATCTAACACTCTGCAGCCTCTTGTGTTCTTGTATTTTGGAATTGCCATACCAGGCTATGATGCATCTAGTCAGGATGCTTTCTATAAGACATCCATTGAGGTTTGTTGGGAGTATTCAGTGACATGCCAAATCTTTTCATATTTCTAAGAAAGTAGCATTGCTGGTATGCCTTCTTTGTGAATACATCTATGTGCTGGACCCAGAACAGATCTTCCGAGATGTTAGTGGTCAGAAATTTGAAGGTGTTCTCTCTCCACCACTGACCCACCAATGAAAATTGGCATGTGGTCAAGCTCAAGTGCTTCAAGTCCCAGCAACATCTTTGTGAATTGTCTCTGCATGCTCTCTAATTTAACTACATTGCTTCCAGAGTATGATGACCAGAAATGTACACAGTATTCCAGGTGAGGTCTCACCAATGACCAGTACAGATGTAACATGATGCCCCAACGCTTGTACTCGATGCCCCAACCAATAACAGCAACCATCGAATGGGTGCAACTCACTACCCAAGTTGAATCCGGTCACCTGCACAACTTCAACAATTACTAGGATTTAAAGCATCCCCAAATAGGCAAAAAAAACACGAATATTTTCGTAGAGCACATGTTTAGACTGATTCTTCTGTCAAATTACTTCTAGTCAAGCAAGAATGAAAGTATTACTCAACTTAACTGTGAGATAGGACAAAACTGATGTAAATGTCAGAGAACAAATGAGAAATAGTGATGACACTGCAAGACTCAATGTGAAAATAGAAAAGAAGAATTAAAGATAACCATTTTGGACTGATAAAAAAGTGAGTTCAAAGTCATAAAAAAGATTTATGAGGAATTGTTACAAACAACTCAGAGAGATGGCCATTAATTTTCAAGTAGCATATGATAAAAAAGAAGATAGAGTTTCTTTTCAATTTTATCGCTATTTCAGCAGATAGCATTTAATACTAATTTAATAGATAAGTTTCCAACTGATTCTTACATGCTATTCCCTGAACATTAGGTAGACTCGACTTATACAAATTAGATAAAGAGAACAATAGAGTAAGAACATTGACAGGGTTTTGAAATTGCAAGGATTTTTAAATACTAAAGGGCCTGTCCCACTTACGCGATTTTTTTTGACGACTTGCTGGCACCCGCCATAGTCGCAGCAGGTTGTCGAAAATTTTCAACATGTTGAAAATCCAGCGGCGACCAGTAAAAGGTCCGACTTTTTGGGCGACTACTCACCATGAAACAGGCGTCACCCCGCGACATAAATAAAAACATTATTCTCTACAGAATGAAAATTTAAAAAATAAGTCTAGTGAGATTAAACAAAGTTTGGAGGTTTTGAATATATAATTACAAAGGGTCTGAGCAGTGGTGAACTGTTATTTTATAGATGGGTGGGTTGTTCCACAAATGTCAGGGTTAGGACCACCGTATTTAATATATGCCAATGACTTTGACTTAGGTTTACAGTGTATTATTTTCAACATTTGAGAATTGCAAAGAACACCAAACAACATTGTGCTCAGTAACAGATTTGGGGTAGATTGGTGAAATGAGCATTAAGTACTGTCGCTCATGAAATTTAATGTAGAAGAGATTAGTTGAGGGTATTGAAGACAGGCAATAAATGATGAAGGGATGCAGTTAGAGATACGAGGGACATTTGTACACAAACACCTGCATATGGCATGTCAAGGCCAGAGGGCTCTTAAAAAAGGTTGTGGTATCCCAGTCATTAATAACAGCACAGAATACAAAAGGAAGCAGTGATAGAGATTATTAAATTACTGATCAGCCAGCTGCCATATTGTGATTAAATCTTGTGACTGTTACGAAGAAGCAGCTATAATCAAAAATAAAATGTATAAGAGGAAATAGCCATTAATACAAACATGAAGCATCTTGAAATTGTTTTCAAATATAACACCAACAAGCAGTAGTCAATTTACAATTGAAGCTGCGTAGACGATCATGGGCCTGCTCCTCTTAGGCAAATTTTCAGCAGACTGCCAGCGACTGTCACGGTGCCGGCAGCCACCTGAAAAACAGGCAACTGGAACGGCAACTGTCAGAGTGAAACACACACACAAACACATCACTTCCTTCACCAGCCCGTTATGCAGGCAGGGGATAGGGCAAGCGGGGAAGCGCTGTCTAAAAAATTCACACGTTGCAAATCTAAGGTGAAACAGACCAACAGGAAGGTTGGTGCTGTAAAAATACGTCTAAAGTACAGTGTATGGTAAGTCCTTTAAAAGGGGGGGGGGGGGGGAAAGAGTGGGGAGAAGGAGTGGAGACAACTTTTAAGAAGCCAGAGATACACGGCTGTGAAGCTTGGCGGACATTTAACATTACCGATCGGTTATCCTTGGTTCTGAAAACTACTGCTAACTTTTTTTCCCCCGATGAGCCAATGAAATTCACCAGTCAGCACCGGCTACAACCTACGAGAACCTCCAAGAACCTTCGACCTCCTGGCAACCCATTAGGACCCACGTACGGTTCGAGAATTCTCGCTAATCTCCATGGCAGCTTCATTCTAGTCGCCGCTAATTTTTCAACATGTTGAAAAATTCACGGCAACAATAATGAGGCTGCGATAAGTTCCCAGAATGTGGGAAATCCTCACGACCATGAAGGTGACTCCTCAGCAACCACCCACGAATATGTGGCGACCATGTGGCGACTGCATAGTCTCCTGCAGTCGCCTAAAAAGTCGCCTAAGTGGGACAGGCCCATTAGGTCTGTGTATGAAGACAGCGAAGGCCACTTAAGCAAAATATTTTGGAAACTGATTTAATCATGAGATATCCTCATATGCACTAGCCATACATACAGACAGTAGGGTGATGTTAATTCAAGTCATGGAGTCATTGAGAGACTGCAGGAAACAGTCCCATTGGCCCATCATGTCCATGCTGATCCATTTACACTATCTCGATTTTTATTCTCTCTGCATTCTCATCAATTCCCTCCATATTTCATAATTCATCCAGACATTAGAGGAAATTTATAGTTGCCAATTAACCAGCCAACCTGCATGTCTTTGGAATGTGGGAGGAAACTGGAGCACTTGGAGGAAACCCATGCTGTCACAGGAAGAATGTTCAAACTCCACGCAGGCAGTGCCCAAGGTCAGGATTGAACCTGGGTCTCTGGCACTGAGATGCAACAGTTATATCGCTGTGCCACTCTGCTGGCCTACAAAAGAACTGGGAACCAGAAAACTTGTGTTAAAATACATAGTATCTTCATGACAGAATTCAAGGAATGATCTAGTCTGCCTTCTTTTTTAGTAATTAGCACATCAATCATGGTTATAGGCAAATCAATAATTGGTGTATTTTGGGAGAGGGAGAGGGAGAGGGAGAGGAAGAGGAAGAGGAAGAGGAAGAGGAAGAGGAAGAGGAAGAGGAAGAGGAAGAGGGAGAGGGAGAGGGAGAGGGAGAGGGAGAGGGAGAGGGAGAGGGAGAGGGAGAAGAATATTTTTCTGACTGCATATATATATATATATATATTAAACAAACACTTTGTTTAAATCTACAAATTACAAACAACAAAGGTCCCAAAACCAATCCCCGTGGTACGTCACTTGTTAAATAAATGCAGTCAGAAAAACATTCCTCCACCGCTTCTCTGTCTCCTATTACTCAGACATTTTTGGATCCAGTTCACTAACATGTCTTGGATCCCTTGTGCCTTAACCTTTCGGAACAGCCCAGCATGAGGAATCTTGTCAAAATTCCGAAGAAGTGAGAAATTACATGGATAAAAAGAATTGTCCATGATCAAATTAGTCATTAACTACTCATTAGTTACCACACTGAGAAAAAGAAATGCAACATCTCCAGTGACTCCTTGGAGTGGAGAACCATTCAGATGGTGTTGAGAACCTTAAATGTATGCATTGAGAGACTTCCGGTGGCGCTATGGAGGGCTAGAGGGTAACGTCAGCCAGCTCCTTGTAAAAAACGGAGAAAAATTGGGGAGAAACCGACCTACCTGCTGCCTGCTGTCTCTGCACCGATTGCTGTGAGTGACCTCATCAGTCGCGCGACTTACTATATCCACACAGCGCAGCCCACCCGCGGATAAACCGAAAAGTCGGGCTACCAGGCTGAAACCGGGAGAAGGCCCGACTGAAGGCTCGGGAGAAGGCCCGACTGAAGCCTCGGGCTCAGGTAGGATGTTACCCCAAGAAGATGTGTCGAAAAAAACGACGAAAAAAATCGGAAGGTGAAGAACTTAAAACTTTTATTGCATGTGAAATTGCTGGTTTAAGGGAAGAAATAAAGCTGATGAATGTTGGTGAAGAAATAAAAAAACAAGGAGGAAATGAAGGACTTAAAGCTTAAAATTAATGCCGCGACTAAGAATACATTGGATGAATTGAAGAAAGAAATTGCAGAAATATTGATTGGTCTGACAAAGGAGATGAATGATAAAATCAAAAATTTTGAAGAAAGGCTGAATCCTGTGGAACAGGCACTGAACCAACAGGCTGTTGCCATAAAAGACCTTGAAGAACTAGCCGAAACAAGTGCAGCAAAGCTTATCACAGAAAATTAACGTCTAACTGAATTGCTGGGCAAAATAACCGAGAAATGTACTGAATTGGAAGGTCGCCAGAGAAGACAGAACCTAAGAATTGTGGGTAATTCAGAAGGGGAAGAGAAAGATCAAGATCCCCGAGAATTCACTGCAAATTTACTGCAGAAAGTTTTATCTCTGGAACAAAAGCCTTTACTAGCCCGAGCGCATAGAGTGATGAGACGTCGGAGAAGACAAAACGCTCCCCCAAGACAAATGATAATAAAAGTACAGTACGACCACGTCTTGGAGGAGATAATGCAAAAAAGTCTTGCATTTGAAGGACACAGGATCAGTATTTATCGAGACTATCCAGCAGAGGTCTCCAGGAAACGAAAAGCGTTTAATGAGACTAAAAGTATCTTGAGGGAAGTGGAGAATTTGAACTATGGTCTGAGCTATCCAGCTACCCCAAGAGTCACTAACAACAAGAAGGAACATTTTTTCACCAATCCTGTGGAAGCATTGGATTTTGCCCAGAAGATTAAGGCTTGAGAGGATGCTTGAATAATACTTGTAAAACTGCCTCACCATTGAATAAACTGACTTTGCAGGACTGGATGGAATTGAAGTGGTGACTAAGGAAGCTGGAGAAAGATGTGGATTGGAAATTCTCCCATGGATACTAATAATTAGTATAACTGCACTACTAATACAAATAACTACTAAAAGTATACCGTGGTATCTTTACTAATCAGAGTTAATAATTATCACTAATGACTAATACTTACTTATAATGGAATGATTAGAGTCAAATATAGAGTTCAATTTCATTTGCCCTCTTTGGAAACCTTCTTTCCTTTTTACTAGTAATTTTCATTTTTATTTTCTTTTTTCCTTTCTTTTCGTTTTTTTTAAATTAGATTTTCAAAAAAGTTTTAAATATATGTATCCTCACATTTCCGACTATTGGAACCCGAATAATTTAAAATTTAATATCCCCGGTAAAATACTGCTATGGAATAAAAATTCCAAGAAACCAAGGTGCTGGTTAAGTTCGTAACATCAACTACGGAAGTCGGTAGATGGTTAGCCATGCTAGTATGGCTAGCACTAACTACACTAATACTAGATGTAGTGTTTTCCTTCTTTGTGCACAATACTAATTTCTTAATCTATCCTCTTTTCTTCTCTATTATAATCTATCATTATTATTTTCAGTTTGAATGGAGTTACAAATTGGATCAAAGGAGATATACACTTGAGAGACATTCAAGGGTCTTAAAATTTATCTATTCGGAGTTCGGGTGTAAGGTCGGGTCTGTCGAACTGAACCATGGGCTCTACTATAGATCCCCATAGACAAAAGATGCAAGATTTAAAAATGAATACGGGGAATGAAGGAATAACGTTTTGCAGCTGGAACGTTAAAGGTATTAATGAACCAATTAAGTGAGGTAAAGTATTAGCACATTTAAAAGCAATTAAAGCTGAAGTGATTTTCATTCAAGAAACACATTTAAAAAAAGATGCCGAGCATAGGCTGAAAGCTAAATGGATAGATAAAACATATCATTCTTCTTTTACACACAAATCAAGAGGCATAGCAATATTATTTTGTAAAGGCACTTTATTCAAACATACATCAACTATTACTGATAATGATGGTAGATATTATTGTAATAGGAGAATTAAATGCAAAAAAAAAAGATTTTTGTCAATGTATATGGACCAAACTTTAATAGTCCACTGTTTTTTAAGAAAATATTTAACATCCCGGAAATACCACAGCATAACTTAATAATTGGAAGAGATTTAAATTGTACACTAGATTCTTATTTAGATAGATCCACAAGACAAAGGAAAACCACATCTCATTCCAGTGACTTATTAAATGCATTTATGGATACTAGTAATATTAAAGATGTTTGGAGAGTAGAAAATCCAACTGGACGAGAATATTCATTTTATTCACCTGTAGATAAAACCTATTCAAGAATAGATTATTTTCTGGTTGATGCTAAACTTATATCACTCACTTATAATTCAAAATACCATAATATTACAATCTCAGATCACGCACCTTTAACATTTATGATTAAAATAAATGGTAAAACGGAAAAACAGGGACAATGGAGATTTAATCCACAAATTTTAAAAAAACAAAGCAACTCAGGAATATATTATAGAATAGATAATATTAAGATTGTCTTTGAAATAAATGATAAACCGGAAATATCTTCTTTCCTATTATGGGAAACATTTAAAGCATATGCCCATGGAATTATGATTTCTTCTCAAGCATTTTATAATATAGAACATTGGAGGGAACAAATGAATTGGAAAAGGAGATTAAATAATTAGACACAGAGAACTCTGCTAATCCATCCATAACAACACATAATAAAATTGCTGCACTGAAATATAAATTAAATAAAATATACTCAGATCAAGTTGTAAAACTCTATCAATGCACGAAACAATTACAATTTGAATTTGGAGATAAACCTCAAAAATTATTGGCTCATCAAATAAGGAAGATGGAGGGAGAAAAAATAATCCATAGGATTAAATCATATAATGGTGAACCATTAGTACAACCTAAAGATATTAATGAGAGATTTTTGCAATATTATAAAAATTTATATTCAGCTAAAACGACAGAAAACAGGATAGGAATAGAAGCATTTAAAAAAAAATGTAATCTGAATGGGTTGGATTCACAAAATAGAGAATCATTAAATGCTGAAATTTCAGTAAAAGAAATCGAAGAATCTATCAGATCATTAAAAAATGGTAAAACACCTGGACCAGATGGTATTGGCTCGGAATTTTATAAAACATTTTATATTCTGATTGCACCACGTTTGAAGATACTCTATGAATACATTTTTTCCCACCAGAAACGTTAAATGAATCCATTATAACACTTACACCTAAAATAGACAAAGACCTGGATGACCCAGGATCATATAGAGCTATAGCTCTTTTAAATACTGATCAAAAGATAATAACCAAAATATTAGCACAAAGACTAAGTACAGTTATTAATAAATTAATTCACCCACATCAAACAGGATTTATACCAAAACGATATTCCTCATATAACCTGAGATGATTATTCAATATTATATATTCGAAAACAAGTATTAATAAAGACCTAGTAATTATATCGTTAGATGCAGAGAAATCCTTTGACCAGGTGGAATGGTCTTACTTGTTTTCGGTTATGGAAACTTAAGTTGAGAGAGAAGTTTATTACTTGGGTTAAATTATTATACACTAATCCAACAGCCACAATAATAACAAATCAAATGCTATCAACTAAATTTAACCTATTTCGAGGCTGCAGACAAGGTTGTTCTTTATCCCCGCTACTGTTTGCACTTGCAATAGAACCATTAGCTCAACGTGTGAGATTACATCCTGAAATATATGGGTATGACACCAGAGGTACTGAAAATAAAATCTCCTTATATGCGGATAATGTATTACTTTATATTACAAAGCCGGAAAATAGTATCCTAAATTTACTAAAATTAATAACTGAATTTGGATTATTTTCAGGATATAGTTTAATTGGAATAAAAGTGAACATGCCAATAATGGTAAATAACTTACATATATTACAACAATTTCCTTTTAAGATAGCAAACGAAAAAATTAAATATCTTGGAATTTATGTAACAAAAAGATTTGATTCTTTATTTAAATCCAATTTTCCACTTTTATTGAATAAATTAAATATGCACATTTTATATTGGAAAACATTACCTATCTCAATGCTAGGTAGAATTAATTCAATAAAATGATTTTTCTCCCGCAATTACTATATCTTTTCCAATTGATTCCGATATATCTTCCTAAAAATTTCTTTAAGAAGGTGGATTCTATAGTCACCAACTTTATCTGGGATTATAAGAGCCATAGAATAAATAAAAAAACATTTATTTAAACCAAAAATAAATGGAGGTCTAGCACTGCCGAACTTTATGTTTTATTACTGGGCAGTTAATATTAAAAATATGAATTTTGGTTAGTATAGACAGAAACAGCCAATCTGGTTAAAAATGGAAAAAGAAGATTGTTCGCCTTTTGAAATTAGTTCAATTTTATTCGCCAATATTAAACTAGGTAAGAAAACCTATAGTGAAAACCCTATAATAGAAAGTGGAATACGTATCGGAAAACAAATAAAGAAAACATTAAAATCGGAATCTATACCACTAGCACTTACCATTGTAAATAACGTTACATTTAAACCCTCAATGATGGACAAAGGTTTTTTACAATGGAAAAACTATGGAATTAATAAAATGGGCGATCTATACAGGGAAAATTCTTTCCTTTCATTTCAAGAATTACAACAAATTTATGGATTACATTCAAAAGATTACTTTAGATATTTACAAATTAGACACTATGTAAAAGCAAACACACAGGAAATTAGAAATAGAAAGAGAGAAATTTTAGATGAATGTCTAAATAAACACCCAAACACAGAAAAACTGATATTATATATTTATAACATTTCATTGGAAAACAATGTCCCAATGACAGAAATATATAGGCAATCATGGGAAAACTAATTAAGTCAAATCATTAGACCAGAAGTATAGGATGAAAGTTTACAACATATACCCCACTGCTCGTTAAATGCTAGACACTCTCTTATACAATTTAAAATATTACATAGAGTACATTATTCAAAATCCAAACTACATAGTATTTTTTCAAATGTACCTGCCATGTGTGATAAATGTCAGAACTTAGAAGCTAACTTAACGCATTCATTTACAAATTGTGTAAAAATTACTAAATTTTGGACAGAAATATTTAAGGTAATTTTGAATGTTGTTAATATGAATCTGATCCCTGACTCAAAGTTAATAATATTGGGAATATTAGAAACAGATCAATTAATAACAATGATCTTACAGCACATGGACATTTCTGAAAAGTTAAAAACTAGAATTTCCTTTTAAAAAATGTTTTAATATTATTTGATTATAAATGTTTAAAAAATAAAATACAGTTTAATAATTGGGAAAAAATTAATATTGAAATTCTGGAAAGGTCCTACATTCCCCACAATCAAAATGTGGATTACAGGAATGTCGGAGACACTTCATCTGGAAAGATTAAGGCTTGTCCTACTGGACAAGTTGGATCTTTTCAGAGCGATATGGTCTCCATTTATTTAATATCTAAAGGGTCAAAATGGCTTGGTACAAGAGCCTGACTGAAGCCTGAATAATGGAATGGATGAAGAATCATGTATAACAAATCATGGATATATCTCCAATGATGGATAACTTTTTTAATACTCCACTCATTTCTTTATTTTTGATTTCCTACTTTTACTTTATTTTTCTCTATCTTTTCCTACCTGCAAAAAAAATGTATAGAAATACAAATAAGACATAATTGTTAATATTAATAATATTACAAATGTATGTGAGAAGTATATTCTATTAATATGTACTACGTCTAATAAAAATATTTAACAAATGTATGCATTGAGACTGCACAGAAGTGACAATAGCGTACCATCTAATAAAGTGTCCACCAGCACATTGCTCCCTCATGTACCTCCTGTTCCTTCATGGATTAGTCTGCAGTTCCTATATTGGCCTCATCATTCACCCCGGAACTCACAAAACCAGAGTAGATTAAATCATCCTCAATCCTTTTGGAGTTTAAACTTTAGAGATACAGTGCAGAAACAAGCCCTTTGGCCACCAAGTCCGCACAGACTAGCCATCACCCTGTACGCCAGCAATATCCTACAAACTAGGGACAATGTACAATTTTACTGATGCTAATTTACAATCCTGTAAGTGTTTGGAGTGTGGGAGGAAACCAGAGCACACAGAGAAAGCTCTTGCAGTCACAGGGAAAATGTACAAACTCCGTACCGACAGCACCCACAGTCAGAATCGAACCTGGATCTCTGGCGCTGTAAGGTGGCAAATCTATCGCTGCCCCAAACAGACGTCTTAAGGAACATTACTTAATGAACTTACACTTACCTACAAGTGAGCCAACCTTGTGGTACTGCAACCTTATATGCTTACACTCAGTGGATTGGCATCAGTATCAGTTACAACTGTTACTGTGCAACCTGAGGCAGAGTGAAATTCCTCTTGAGAGCAAACTCTTATGTCGCTCTATACACTCCTTCAAAATGAGGGATGCTGTGATTACAACCCTTATCAATCCAAAGTGCAGGCTATTGCCTTTAGATCACATAATGAGCTGAAGGAGATGCAATTAAAAAATTCTCCCACTTTTTCAAGTCCGTAGCTTCACAGCATGTAGCTTGGCAGTTCATTAATGGAGAAAGAAATACAATATTATGATTTATTAAGGACCTATATCTCCAGGGGTCCTTATTTGATCAAATGTGTTAAAGTTACACTGTAAATTGCAAAATTAGAGAATAATTTAGTACTGTATTTTCTTACTGATACAATATTAATATATTCCATATGTTCATTGTGATGGTGACAGAGTGTGTTCAGATTGTTTACATGATTTTCACATTACAATTCTGTATTTTTCTTTTGCACACATCAGAATACTAAAAGAAAATACTCTCACACCACTGTAATGCCCAGTTTTAACATAATCAAAAGTGCAGTCATATCACCAAGGTACACGACAACTTGAAATTACAATGAAATGAAAAGTGAAAAAAAAAGAAAAAGACAAGCACAGCCAATTCACCCTGCAACCTTTCCCAACCAAGCAAAGGTGAACATGTGCAATTATGAAGTACTAGCAGGAAGGCGGCTGAGGTAATCAGTACAAATAGATTAGATTGCCAATGTTACTGGTATGGCTGCATATCAATTCAATTCACTTACTCCCTTTTTGTGATCTTACAGCACATGGACATTTCTGAAAAGTTAAAAACTAGAATTTCCTTTTAAAAAATGTTTTAATATTATTTGATTATAAATGTTTAAAAAATAAAATGTATTAATTAAATTATGTGCTCAGGCCCTTAAACAGCTTAAGCAGTTTATAGGATGATGATCCGCCACATACACCATGAGCAAGGATAGCAGTTCTTTTCTCATGATGTGTGGGCAGATCATCGCAACCTTGTATGGTAACCATTATATTTGTATACAGCGTGCCTGCCTCACTAGCACACAAAACAAAGATCCTCACTGCATCTCGCTACGCATGACAATAATACAAAACATTCCAAAACACTGCTCTCAGACCAAAATTCCTGACTTTGCTTTTACTCGATGAAAAAAACATTGCTTTCACCCATGTGAACAAGGACTGAAAATTGAAAATCAAATGTTTACGCTCTTACATTTAGCACCATTGCTGATCTCAGGCTCAAACCACACAGTTTGCACACACTGTTAGCTATTCAAACATGACGGGCAAGGCAAAAGAAAAAGACTAATGGCACTTCCTTCAGCAGGCAATGTTTAAATGCGGCAGCGGGCACTATAACGGGGTAGGCAACTAACTCATGGAAGGACAGGATCCAGGCTATTTTTGGAGCATCCACTAATGAGATTGTGACCAATAGAGGGTTCAACAAGTGATGAGCAGTATCTTTACATCAATCACAGCTTGTCACACCTTAATTTCATCAGAGAATCATACACCCTGTGCTCCTTAGCATAACTTTATCTTTCCATGCCTTCATCAGCTACCCAAGAAATGCTACTTCGCCACACAGTGGAAGGCAACAGAAAACAAAGCCTCCATCAATCAACTTTCACTCATGAACTCCAAGACAAATCATTGTATAATTTAGAATTTAGCTCAGAGTTAGGAATTGCATTAGTGACCTGCAGCCAAAGTAAGGGGACAACAAGAATAGATAGAGCAGCAGCAATTTGCAAATAATAAAAGTAAACAGCTTCACAACATTAGATGGCATAAATAGGTTAGTCCACAGAAGAAGTGATGGGAATATACAATGAAATACTTGAGATGCTGGGAAGCTCAGTGAATTGATTGCATTCAGTGATAAAGGCCACAAGGGAGCATGACTACAAATTCACATAGGGGTTATTCTCAATAGACTTATCAGTGAGGTTTGATCATTCAAAATCCTGTAAAATGAATTACTCCATTGGAAAACCATAGTCCACCTGTATTGCAATTGCTAATGTACCATTCAGAGAGACAAAAGATACATTTCAAGAATGAACAGACATAATCTCTTATCTGTGCTTTGATTCTGTGCGTGTATTAATATAGAACTGGATAAATCTTTAATTGGGTATATTGCCAGCTAATGCGAGTGTTTGATTCACAGAATCTTTTATTTTAATTTTTTGAGGTAAAAGTTGTAGATTTATTTATGCTGTGGCTAGATCTGTCTTAGTGATGAGTAGTCAAATTAATATTTGCTGATGAAACAGTGATCAATGAAATATGATTATAAGACTTTGTTCTTTTTTTTTAAATACTTGTAGATCCTCACAGTAGTAGCATTATTTAGATTTTCTATGACAATATTGGATGTATTTCGTATAATATTGGAAAAACGTGGAAGTAATGGGCTGGTCCCACAGGTAATTTTTGGCGACTACACGAGACTAGGCAGTCGCCACATGGTCACCGGTGGTTGCCGGGGTGTCGCCTGTATGGTCGTGAATAGTCTCCTCGTCTCCCAAAGAGTCGTAGTGTCTTTCTGATCGCTGACATTTTTTTAACATGTTGAACATTTTTCGCCAACATTGGAGACCATGGGTTGGCACCAATGCGTAGCTTGAAGTAGGTGCAGTTGTAGGTTGTCACCAGGTTAACGTAGGTAATCGCCAGGATGTCATAGGTTGTCGCCAGGATGTCGTAGGTTGGCACCTGGTGAGGTAGGTTGTCGCCGGTGCTGACCAGTGAATTTCAATGTCGTATTCACCAGCATTTATCTAAAAAATCGCCTTAGTGGGATAGGCCCATTAGTCCAGTCTCCGGTTTTTCAGCAACCTGCTACGACTACGACAGTCGACGGTAGTCGCCTAAAAATCGCCTAAGTGGGACAGTTGTTAAAATTAATATTGAGTTACTTTAAATTTCACTGTTTCACACCATGGCAAATTTGCTTTCTAAGCACTAACTTTTCGGTGCTTATGGGATACATGAAAATTTAACATTTTCAGCTACTAATCACTTTTGGTGATTTCTTAAATGTGGAATATGACTCACATGATTTTTGACAAATAAAATCAGGGTCTTCAGAGTTTGCTCTAAACAATGTTTAGTGAACAAGCTGCCTCAGAATGAATTGATAAATAACAGCAATTGGTCTGCCACTGTACATGTGCAAGTTTGGGTGTTGCTCAATACCAATATTTACACTAATAATACTGCATTCCTAGAAATTTGATGGTTTTTACACATTTATCCTGTAGTGTTAACAGCTGGAAAATAGATGTTTCCCCATTATGAAACATGATGATCATTTCAGAGATTTTCGAAAGCTCTCCAGGAATTTGGCTGGATGCAACTCACACCCTTGATTAGATACACAATTAATCCCCACATAATGCTTCTTTGCAGACCTGTCGGAAAACTGATCATGCCAGGAGATTTAATTGTTGGTCTTTGTTTTGAACCCAATGATTGGGGCCACTTTTATGTTAAGTCCCTCACTTATCTTGGATACTTTAATCTCCAGGTTCCTGTCCCTTCCTAATTTCACTCACTCCAGGTCACTTCTCCAAAGACCCAGATCAATTCACCACAACCTGCACCCTTCCTTTCCACTTAACATAGTCTCCATTCTTGACTCTTCACTCAATGTTGCTCAGCCTTCCCACCGGACCCTATTCTTCAGTCTCCAGTAGCTTATCCTATTCTCCCAGCTTCCACCAATGCACCTACAAGGCCAGGAAAATGTAGAAAGAAGGAACTGCAGATGCTGGTTTACAAAAAAACAGTGCTGGAGTAACTCAGTGGGTCAAGCAGCATCTCTAGGGAACATGGACAGGGGACTTTTGGCTTGGGACTCTTCTTCAGACTGATTGTGGGGATAGGAGGAGCTGCAAGAGAGGTGGGGTTAGGATAAAGCCATGCAAGTATTAGGGAGATACAGGTGAAAGTTTTTTTGAGGCAGATAGTTGGAAAAAAGCCAGGGATGAAAAGACAGAATATGTGAGACATAAAGATTGAAGAGGTGTGAATTGTGAAGCTAGAAGAAGGAGTGTTGGTGGGATGGAAGGGGAGGGGTAGTAGAGAAATAGATATGTCCAGGTGCAGCACAGGGCAGAGAGGGGGGAGGAAATGGGTGGAGGGGAAAGAAAGGGGTGTGGGTTGTAGTTACCTAAAATTGGAGTATTCAGTTCGATCACTTTTCAATACCGATACCAATTCAATTCAATTTTATACCCTTTGATTCTAAAGTAGCCAACCAACTAAGGTGCTGTTCCTCCAGTCTATATACAAAACATAATATTCTACATTTGTACTGGTAGGGCCATGGACACTGTTAAAACATTGTTATATATGTTGAAACAAGGAACAGCAGATGGTGAGTAACAAAACAAGACACAAAGCGCTGGAGTCACTCAGCGGGTAGGGCAGCATCTGTGGAGAATGCTCAATCATAATCATCCCGAAAAAGGGTCCTGACTCGAAACATCACCTGTCCATTTTCTCCAGCTGACCAGCTGAGTTACACCAGTACTTTGTGTCTTTTTTTTAAATAGAAGTTATCTCTGCTACAATAACCTAGCTTAGACAAGCAAATAAAGATCTAATTGTGATTGAAACAATCTTCGAATAACTTGAAGCTAGGACCTCGAGGAGTTCAATAGATTCTATATACATGTAAGAGAAAATAATATAAATATGTTTTCTACATGAATAATCGAACGAATGCACTATTTGCCATAACACAAACGTAATGGCAACCAGCCAAGGAATGTGTCCTTCAGATGGTATCACCATGCAAGCAAATGTGGTTGGATTTAAAAATATATATAATTATTTTCTATCAATGCCCCCATTTATCAATATGACTACTGTGGCATATAAAGAATGCTGATTAAATAGTTCTAACATTCTCGCTGCTCCCTTTAAATCCATGTCCATGTGGAGAGATTTTGGTGATGTAACGGAACTTTTATTGTAATAAAACTCAGCAGGGCCAAACAAATCAAACAAAGGTCTGGCTGTGCACCAAAGGATTGGCAATTTGCTGAATGAAAAAAAATGAAGACTACTCATTGGCACCTCTAATTGTGTTCTGAAAAAATCTATTCCACGCAGGTTATTTTATAACATGCGCTATTTTTGTGCAGGCTCTTTTTACCTTGTTAAACAGTCCACTCAATCGTAGTGCCACAAAATTGTGCAGCTTTGCATGATTGCAAGTCTTTTCAAAATTCACTGATTGAACAAGTATCTGACCTCCATGCCATCAAACTTTCCCAACGCAAAATGCTGACATATAATTATGTCTGCATCACTTGGCTTACATCAAATTTAATATCTTTCTATGTTGTCCCAAAAGTTTAATGTCTTGCATTCCTTTTTTACTACTGCTATGACAGAAGACCCAGAATGCTTAACTTTAGGTCATGAAATGTTTTCTTGACTTTTTCATCATGTTATATTTTCAGTATACCAGAGCTGCCAACTCTCACGCTTTGAGCATGAGAATAACGCATTTCGACAAATTCTCATGCTCTCACATTGATCACAAATTTCTTACGCTCTGTCGTGAGAAATTCTGTGATCAACGAAAATGTAAAAACTCATATAAACTGCATGGGCCAAGGGTGTTGTAGAGCCGGAGCTGAGGGAGGGATGGAGCGGCGGGGACAGCGGCGGGTTGCTGGCGCTGGCGAATGTTTGCCGGGGCTGGCAAGTGTTTGCCGGTTGGCGAGTGGCTGATTTAGTTTGCGAGGGCTGGCGAGTCGCTCGCTGCAGCTCCGGCCGTGGAGCAGCCTCAGTGCAAGAGTCCCGGGCTGTCGGAAGCGTTGCGCCGCTGCCGTGAGAGTCACTGTGCTAAAGGGGCAGATAGTCTCAAAGGGAGGGGGAGAGAGAGAGGGGGGGAGGAGACAGGGAGACAGGGGGTGGGGAGAGAGAGAGAGAGAGAGAGAGAGAGAGGGGGTGAGCGGGAGAGAGAGGGGTGAGAAGAGAGAGGGGTGAGAAGAGAGAGAGGGGGTGAGAGAGGGGGAGAGAATGGGGAGAGAGAGGAGGGAGAGAGGAGAGAGGGGAAGAGAGGTAGGAGAGAGAGAGAGAGGGAGAGAGAAGGGTGGAGAGGGAGGAGACAGGGTAGGAGAGAGGGAGAGGGAGGGGGAGAGAGAGGGGAAGAGAGGGGTGGTAAAAGAGAGGGGGAAGAGGGAGAGAGGGAGAGAGGGGGAGAGAGAAATGGGGGGGGGAGAGAGAAATAGAAATAGAAAAATGAGATAGAGACAAAGGAGAAAGAGAGAGGGGAGAGCAAGTGGGAGAGTGAGGTGGGAGAAATGGGGAGAGATGGGGAGAGAGAGGGGAGAAAAAGGGGAGAGATGGAGGAGAGAGAGGAGAGAGAGTGAGGGGAGAAAGAGAGGTGAGAGAGAGAGAGAGAGAGAGAGGAGAGAGTGAGAGGGGAGAGAGAGAGGAGAGAGAAGGGTAGAGAGGGAGGGGAAATGAAAGAGAGAGGGGGGAGAGAGAGAGGGGACAAGGGGGAGTTGGAGGAGGGAGAGAAGAAAGAGAGGGGGAAGAGAGAGTTAGGGGAAAGAGAGGGGAGAGAGAGTTAGGGAAGAGAGAGGAGAGAGAGGAAGAGAGGAGGGTGAGGGGGGAGAGAGAGAGAGAGAGAGGATGGAGGGGGAGAGAGAGGAGAGAGGGGGCGAGAGAGGGGGAGAGTGAGGTGAGAAGGAGAGGGGGAGAGAGAGAGAGGGAGAGATAGAGGGAGGGAGAGAGAGGAGAGGGGAGGAGAGGCGAGGGGGAGAGAGAGGCGAGGGGGAGAGAGAGGCGAGGGGGAGAGAGAGGCGAGGGGGAGAGAGAGGCGAGGGGGGAGAGAGAGAGAGAGAGGGGGAGAGAGAGAGGGGGGGGAGAGAGAGAGAGAGAGGGGGGAGAGAGAGAGAGAGGGGGGGAGAGAGAGAGAGAGGGGGGAGAGGGGAGAGAGAGAGACAGAGGGGAAGAGAGAGAGAAGGGGAAGAGAGGAGAGGGGGAGAGAGGAGAGGGGGAGAGAGATAGGGAAGGGAGGAGAGAGGGTGGAGAGTGGAGGGGGAATAGAGGGCCAGGGCTGCCAACTCTCATGCATTGAGCGCGAGAATCAAGCATTTCACAAAATTCTCACGCTAATCACAAATTGCATCTTACTGGTGGGACCAGCATTCTGGCAGGCAGGCTTGCAACTGCTACAACGGTGGTTTTAAACTGAATAAGGGGGGTGGGATGTCAAATGAGATAGTCGACGATGGAGTTAAAGGGAAAGAGAGTAAAGGGATGGTTAATGACCCCAGAATTAACAGGAAAGGAAGCTCACAAAGGGATAGGAGAGTATGGCCAAGTGTAATAGGGATCGATGTGAAAGGTGAATCCTTAAGGAATTAAAACTATTGTATATGAATTGCGCGAAGTATAAGTAAAGTAGATGAGCTTGAGGCTCAGTTAGAGGTTGGTAGATATGACATTATGGGGATTACTGAAACGTGGCTGCAGGAGGACTGTGCCTGGGAACATAATATTCAGGGTTATACATCCTATAGAAAGGACAGGCAGGTGGCAGAAGAGGGGGGGTAGCTCTGCTGGTGAGGGATGGAATTCACTCCCTTGCGAGGGAAGACATAGGGACTGACGAGGTAGAGTCACTGTGGATTGAGTTGAGGAATTGTAAAGGCAAGAAGACACTAATTGGTGTTATTTACAGACCCCCAAATAGTAGCCCGGATGTAGGATGTAGGTTGCAGCAGGAGTTAAAACTGGCATATTACAAAGGTAATGTCACTGTGGTGATGGGGGATTTCCATATGCAGGTAGACTGGGAAAATCCAGTTGGTTCAGGACCCCAAGAAAGAGAGTTTGTAGAATGCCTCAGAGATGGATTCTTAGAGCAGCTTGTAATGGAGCCGACCAGAGAAAAGGCAATTCTGGATTTGTTGTTGTCCAATGAACCAGATATGATAAGAAAACTCAAGGTAAATGATCCCTTGGAGGTAGTGAACATAATATGATTAGTTTTAATCTGCAATTTGAGAAGGAGAATGTTAAATCGGAAGTGGCAGTGATGCAGTTGAACAAAGGGGACTATGAAGGCATGAGAGGGGAGCTGGCCAAAGTAGACTGGAAAGGGTTTGTAGCAGGAAATTCGGGGCATAATCCAGAAGACGCAGGATCATTTCATTCCAAAAAGGAAGAAAGATTCAAAGGGGAGTAGGAGGCAACCGTGGCTGACAAGAGAAGTTAGAGATAGAATAAAACTAAAAGAAAAGATGTATAACACAGCAAAGAGTAGCCGGAAGCCAGAGGATTGGGAAACTTTCATAGGACAACAGAAGGAAACAAAACGGGCAATGCGGGCTGAAAAGATGAAGTACAAGGGGAAGCTGCCCAGGAAAATAAAGGGCAGTAAAAGCTTCTTTAGATATGTTAAGGGAAAAAGAGTAGCAAAGTCAAATGTGGGTCCCTTGAAGGCAGACACGGGTGAAATTATTATGGGCAACAAGGAAATTGCAGAAGAGTTGAATAGGTACTTCGGATCGGTCTTCACTAAGGAGGACACAAACAATCTCCCAGATGTACTGGAGGACAGAGGATCTAAGGGGGAAGAGGATCTGAAATAAATTTTCATTAGGTGAGAAATAGTATTGGGTAGGCTAATGGGACTGAAGGATGATAAATCCCCTGGGCCTGATGGTCCGGCATCCCAAGGTCCTCAGGGAGGTGGCTCTAGAAATAGTGGACGCATTGGTGATCATTTTCCAATGTTCAATAGATTCAGGATCAGAAGCTGTGGATTGGAGGATAGCTAATGTTATCCCACTTTTCAAGAAAGGAGCGAGAGAGAAAACGGGGAATTACAGACCAGTTAGCCTGACTTCGGTGGTGGGAAAGATGCTGGAGTCAATTATTAAAGAGGTAATAATGGAGCATTTGGATAGCAGTAAAAGGATTAGTCCAAGTCAACATGGATTTATGAAAGGGAAATCATGCTTGACTAATCTTCTGGAATTTTTTGAAGATGTGACAAGTAAAATGGATGAAGGGGTGCCAGTGGATGTAGTGTATCTAGACTTTCAGAAAGCCTTTGATAAGGCCCCACACAGGAGACTGGTGACTAAAATTAGAGCACATGGTATTGGGGGTAGGGTGTTGACATGGATAGAAAATTGGTTGGCAGACTGGAAGCAAAGAGTAGGAGTGAACAGGTCCTTTTCAGAATGGCAGGCAGTGGCGAGTGGAGTGCCGCAAGGCTCGGTGTTGGGGCCGCAACTGTTTACCATATATATTAATGATTTGGAAGAGGGAATTAGGAGCAACACTAGCAATTTTGCAGATGACACAAAGCTGGGTGGCAGTGTGAACTGTGAAGAGGATGTTAGGAGGTTGCAGGGGGATCTGGACAGGTTGAGTGAGTGGGCAGATGCAGTATAATATAGATAAATGTGAGGTTATCCACTTTGGCGGCAAGGGGGCAGATTATTATCTCAATGGGGTTAGGTTATGTAAGGGGGAGGTACAGCGAGACCTGGGTGTCCTTGTACACCAGTCACTGAAAGTTGGCGTGCAGGTACAGCAGGCAGTGAAGAAAGCTAATGGAATGTTGGCCTTCATAACAAGAGGATTTCAGTACAGGAGTAAAGAGGTTCATCTGCAGTTGTATATGGCTCTGGTGAGTCCACATCTGGAGTAATGTGTGGGTTGGAAGATTGCAACCTTCACGTGGTCTGCCCTGTTTCGACTAATGCAATCAACTCGACGTGCATAAACGGAAGATCAAATAAAACAAGATGTCCAACAACTTTAGGCTGTGCACGCCACACGAAAGAAGAAGAGTATTGTGTACAATTTTTGTCTCCTAATTTGAGGAAGGACATTCTTGTGATTGAGGCAGCACAGTGTAGGTTCACGAGATTGATCCTTGGGATGGCGAGACTGTCATATGAGGAAAGATTGAAAAGACTGGGCTAGTATTCACTGGAGTTTAGAAGGATGAGGGGGATCTTATAGAAACATATAAAAGTATAAAAGGACTGGTCAAGCTAGATGCAGGAAAAATGTTCCCAATGTTGGATGAGTCCGGAACCAGGGGCCACAGCCTTAGAATGAAGGGGAGGTCATTTAAGATTTTCACCCAGAGAGTTGTGAATTTATGGAATTCCATGCCACAGAGGGCTGTGGAGGTAAAATCACTGGATGGATTTAAGAGAGAGTTGGATAGAGCTCTATGGGCTAGTGGAATCAAGGGATATGCAGAGAAGGCAGGCACAGGTTATTGAGAGTGGACGGTCAGCCATGATCACAATGAATGGCGGTGCTGGCTCGAAGGGCCGAATGGCCTCCTCCTGCAACTATTTTCTATGTATCTATGTTTCTAAATATCACACGCTCTGTCGTGAGAAATTCTGTGATCAACGAAAATTTCAAAACTCACATCAACTGCATGGGTGTTGGAAGCAGTAGCAGCAGCGGACACAGATGCGGACGGGGAGCGGTGCTGGCGAGTGTTTGCCGGGCTGGAGAGTCGCTCACTGCATCTCTGGCCATGGAGCAGCCTCAGTGGAAGGGTCCCGGACCGTCGGAGGCGTCGGAAGCGTTGTGCCGCTGCCGTGAGAGTCTCTGTGCCAAATTCGCCCAGGTGATCGATCAGGCTGCAGCTCAGTGCATCCTGGAGGACAACCAGTGGTTGCTGGAAGTAAGTATCAAGCACTGGGTAGAAACGGTGGAAGATAGTGGACTTCAAATGGGGGTGGTTGGAGAAAGCATCCTGCTTGCCTGCTAGATTTTCACTTACTGTAACTGCAGGAAAAATGTTCCCAATGTTGGGCGAGTTCAGAACCAGGGGTCACAGTTTAAGAATAAAGGGTAAGCCAGTTAGGACTGAGATGAGGACAAACTATCTTCACACAGAGAGTTGTGAATCTGTGGAATTCTCTGCCACAGAGGGCAGTGCAGGCCAATTCACTGGATGTTTTCAAGCGAAAGTTACATTTAGTTCTTGGGGCTAACGAAATCAAGAGATATGGGGAAAAAATAGGAAAGAGGTACTGATTTTAGATGATTAGTCATGATCATATTGAATGGCAGTGCTGGCTCGAAGGGCCGAATGGCCTATTCCTGCACCTGTTTTCTATGTTTCTATGCTTGAGTATTTGAATAAGGTTAGACTAAATTACATTCCTAATTACATTCCACAGTAAAACCAGGCTCTGATCAACACGTGCATGGCGTATCTTGTGTGGATGGAAATAAGGAAAAACTCAATTTTGAAACCCTTTATACTATGCAACATAAATGGATCTGAGGTTATCTGCCACCATTCATGCAAGAACAAACTTAACCTACCACCACCTTGTAATTGCTCCTCACACCCCATGTGACTGATAGAACCAGGCCCACCTACCTCAAAGGTTACAGGTGGTTCGATACCATGCCCAGCGGACCCTAATTCTGGATTTGTTTTATCCCCCTCGCTCTGAAAGGTTGAGCTGCTGGGACGAGAGGCTGCCGCATCTTCCATGATGGGCGGGACGGGCCTAGGCGTAAAAAAAGACCTGTGACCGGGTAGGACAAATCTGGAGTTCCCACTGGCTTCAGAAAACCGCTTCTTGCTAGTAGAGGCGTAGGGGTGCTGATGCCGAAAGAGCGGAGACTTGCTCATAGGAAATGCTTTAATCATGCCTGCTGCTTTAGATTCCTCGTGCAAGTCCTTGACCTGTTTGCTCAGGTATTCTCCGAAGAGGAGATTTGGAGGCTGAATATTACTGGCCCTGCACAGATGTGTGAACTTTGGGTTCAGTACTGGCCTGCTGGCGTCTTTCCGGAAACAGTTTATTTCAAAATGGGCATTGCACATCAGTGCCATAGCATCTTGCTGAACATCAGATAATAGACCGCCATCGATTGACCTGGCAAAAGCTGTGATGCCTGCAGACAATAACCTTAGGATGCGTTGAAGCTTCATTTCTTTGGCTTTGATGTTGGGCCCAATATAACCCCAAATAGAGGCGTTGACTAAGGGCACATTTAAAGTTACACAATTTTCTGGAGTGGGGTATTTTGCAGTAGTTTCCACTAGTTTCCTCCTTTAATTGGTGGGAAGTAAGGTAGCTGATTACATTACCCAATCCTCTTGCTTCCCGCTCATCTTTGCTACGTTGTACTTCTTCATTTTAATGTTTATACTGTCCCTGATGTCCCTTGTCAGCCATGGTCGTTCCTTTCTCCCCTTGGAATCTTTCTTCCTCTTAGGAATGAACTGATCCTGCACCTTCTGTATTATTCCTAGAAACACCTGCAATTTTTGTTCCACTGTCATCCCTGCTAGCGTATCTTTCCAGTCAACTTTGGCCAGCTCCTCCCTCATGGCCCCATAGTCCCCTTTATTCAACTGCAACACTGACACCTCTGATCTACTCTTCTCCCTCTCTAATTCTAGATTAAACCTGACCATGTTATGGTCACTGCCTCCTAATGGCTCATTAACCCCGAGGTCCTTTATCAAATCTGGTTCATTACATAACACTAAATCCAGAATTGCATTCTCCCTGGTAGGCTTCAATACAAGCTGTTCAAAGAATCCATCACAAAGGCACTCTACAAAGTCCCTTTCTTGGGGTCCAGTACCAACCTGATTTTCCCAGTCTACCTGCATGTTGAAATCTCCCATAACAACCACAGCATTACTTTTACTACATGCCAATTTTAACTCCTGATTCAACTTGCGCACTATGTCCAGGCTACTGTTTGGGGGCCTGTAGATTAGTCCCATTAGGGTCTTTTTACCCTTACAATTCCTTATTTCTATCCGTACTGACTCCACATCTCCTGTTCCAATGTCACCCCTTGCAAGGGATTGAATTTTATTCCTCACCAACAGGGCAACACCACCCCCTCTGCCCACCTGTCTGTCTTTTCGATAGGAGGTATACCCTTGAATGTTCAGTTTCCAGGCCAGGCCCTCTTGCAGCCATGTCTAAGTAATTCCCACAACATCATACTTGCCAGTTTCTAACTGAGCCTCAAGCTCGTCCACTTTATTCCTTATACTTCGCACATTCATATACAGCACTTTGACCTCCGTCTTCACTTCCCCCCTCCCACCGTTCGCAATTGGCCCTGACCTTACTCTGTTGTCCATTCTCAAGCTTTCCTTCCCATTAATTCGAGAATCTTTTGTAATTTTTCCTGTAGCCACTTCCCCTTCAACTCCATCTTTATACTCCCAATTTGTCAATCCCTCCCCCCCACTATAGTTTAAGTTAAGGTGTAACCCATCCCTTTTATACAGGTCACCCCTACCCCAGAATAGATCCCAGTGGTCTATAAATCTACATCCTTGCTCCCTGCTCCAGCCCCTCAGCCACACATTCAGATCTCCAATCGCCCTGCTCCTGTCCTCACTAGCACGTGGCACTGGGAGCAATCCAGAGATAACCACCCTAGAAGTCAGGCATTTCAGTCTTCTTCCCAACTCTCTGAAGTCATGTTGGAGAACCTCCTTCCTCTTCTTCCCGATGTTGTTTGTGTCTACGTGCACATCTACTGCCGGCTGTTCTTCTCTCTCTCTCTCTCGAATGTTCAGAATTCGGCTCGTGACATCCTGAAACCTGGCACCAGGGAGGCAACAGACCATCCTCGCATCTCGTCTGCCACCACAGAACCTCCCGTCCACTCCTCGGACAAGGGAGTCACCCACCACTAGGGCTCTGCCCAACGTCGGTCTCATCGGTCGAGCCCCATCTCCAGAATTGGAGCCACCGACGTGTCCGCCGGTAGGACTGGAAACATCGTCTCCCCAGACAGTTCCCAAGAGGGATGTCTCCCCGGACAGTACCTAGAGGGAGTCACACCTGTTAGATTAACTACTCCCAAATCGGTTCGTTTTCAGGAAGAAGAGGATGTGACTGCGAATAAGGTAGGTAGGGAGATCCAAGAGATGGTGTTGGAGGAGCCTCAGCCTTTGTGCCTGTCTAACAGGTCTGAGTCTTGTTCCCTGTGTGGATGAGAGTGGGGGTTGCAGGATGAATGAGCAACCTAACTATGGCACTGGGGATCAGTGAGCCATTCTACACGGGGGGGGGGGGGGGGGGGGGGGGGGGGGGGGGGGTGGGGAGGGAGTAGAAGAAGGGACATGTAGTTGTAATTGGGGTTAGTAAATCAGGGGCACAGAAACAATCCTCTGCGGCAAGGATTGAGTTCCGAGGCTTTGCTGCTTGCGAGGTTCGGGACATCTCAATTGATCTGTAGAGGAGTTTAGAATGGGATGGAGTAGATCCAGTTGCGTGGTCCATGTTGATACCAACGACATGTGTAAAGCTAAGAAAGAGGTTCTGCTGTGGGCATTTGAGCAGCTAGGAACTAAATTAAAACACAGAACTAAAAAGATAATAATCTCTGGGATGCTACCTGAACCACGAGTAAATTGGCATAGGATCAATGAGATTAAATAATTAAATGCATAGCTAAAGATTGGTGTGTAAGAAGCGGGTTTGAATTTGTGGAACAGTGGGACAGCAGTAGAGATGCTGCCTTACAGTGCCAGAGACCTGGTAACGATCCTGACTGCGGGTGTTGTCTTTACGACCATCCCAATGGGACAGACTGCACCGGGACTATGTTGGGATCCCGTTGAATCGCATAATTAGGGCTTTAAACTAAATAGTGCGTTTGGGGTGGGATGGGAGGGTGGGTGGGGGACGTGTTTAAACACCATGGAAAAATATGGATAAAGATAAAGAGAAGAATAGCGCAGTGGAGGTTACTGAGGTCTACAGAATAAGAAATAGAATTTCTTAAAAAATATTTACTTTATCTGAGCAAGTGCAAGGCGCTGCACTTTGGGAGGTCGAAAAAATACAGTTAATGGCAGGATCCTTAACAGCATTGATATATTCCAGGTCTATAACTTCCTGAAAAGTGGCAACACAAGTAGATGGAGTGGTAAAGGCAGCACATAGTATGCTTGAGGCATTGTGAATAAACGTCAGGAAGTCATGATACAGCTTTATAGGACTTTGGTAAGTTGCATTTGGAGTATTGTGTGCAGTTATGGTCTCCCCAGTACAGGATGGACATGAAGGCTTTGGAAAGGGTAAAGAGGGGGTTTATCAGAATGATACTTAAATTAAAATACTAGCTACAAGGAGAGTGTGGACAGACTTGGGTTGTTTTCTCTGAAACACTGGATGTTGAAGGGGAACTTGACAGAAGTATATAAAGTTGTGAGTCAATGGGTACAAGGATGAAAATATCAAATACTAGAGCACACAGCCTTCAGGAGCAAGGGGCAAAGTTTTAAAACAATCATGTTCTTAAATACAGGGACGTGGTGTGCCTGGAACGCATCCCAGAGTTGGCATTTTAGGCAGATCTAATAGTGCCTTTTAAGAGGCTTTTAAATAGGCATATGGATATGCAGGGAACGTACGGATATGGATCATGTGCAGGCAGATAAGGGTTTTGTCTTGGCAACATATTATGCACAGACATATGGGCTAAAGGGTCTGTTCCTGCACTGTGCTGATCTATGCTCTTTACATGAATCAAGTTTAAACAGTTTATTTGCCCGTAATTAAACCAAAATTTCCCAGGTCATTGCTTCGAGATAATAATGAAGATATATATAGCTGTGTATTTGTGAGTATGTGTATATAAAAACACACATTTAACTTTTTTTTTCTCTCTTGGTTATTAAACCATGTTTACATATTCTGTTGTGCTGCAGCAAGTAAGAATTTCATTGCTCTACTGTATCTGGGACATATGACAATAAAAACACTCTTGAATCTTGAAGAGCTTCAGCTGTACTTCATCCTTTCCTGAGGAAGAATAATTTTGGTATATTTCTTCCAGCCAGGATGCTACATTAGCAGTCCATTCATTGATTGACTGAGGCCTGCTCATCCACTGAGAGAATATGGATTATCTTAGAAAATTCTATATAATCCAAGTTAAATATGCATCTGCATATTTATATTAAATTTAAAGTGCTATGCTCTTTTCACTTAATGGATTAATAAAGGAATGACTGTTATCCAAAAACCAATTGTACTGATATTAGATTAAAATCACATATTTTGACATTCAGTGTTAAAAAGATTACTATTGGGAAATCATACAAGGTTGATAAACTACAATCATTTTGTTAATCCTAATTTCAGGGCTGGTTTCCTCTGGGTGTCACAGTCTCCTCCAACACCCCCACAGATGTGCTGGTTGATAGGTTAATAAAGTCACTTACAGTAAATTGTTCCTCAGGTGTAGGTGAATGCTGGAATCTTTGGAAGGAGGGGTGTGTGGAAGAATGGAATTAATTAGGATTCAAGGAAAATTAAAACAATTAGATTAATGGACGATTAATATAAATGGATGGTTGATAGTCAGCAGATTCAGTAGACTAAAGACCTGATTTCTGAGCTGTATGTCTCAACAATTCTTAAACATAGACTAATTAGAAATAATCTCAAGGAATATTGAATACCAAGTGAAAACACGTCTTCCAAGATTTACTATGTCAATTGAGAAAGATCGAATACAAATAAATCAAAGCACAAAATTAATTTGGGATATTCTATTCATTGGTCATTCGTGCATCAACCCAACAAACGTTTCCTTCCATAATTGTGATTTTTTTATTTTTGTCCCATGGTTACGAAGTTTATCTGATCAAATATTAATATTAAAACAAAATACAATTACACTAATGATGTAAAACAGTATCAGACGTTTATTGCATGGCATGTAACCATTTGCTACATTTTATCAACAAGCTGAACTACAATAAAATTTAGTATACATACTTTGCAGATAAAAACAGGTTGTTAATCTGAAACAAGTTTGATGAGCGAGAAAAAAATTACTTAAATGGAATTAATCTGAACAGCACATCCAATCACAAATACTGAATGGCATCCCTACTAATTAAAAAGTAACCGCGAATCTTTGAGATTATACAACTGATCCCAAAGATTGTCATCACAACTTTTTTTTTGCTATGCAGCTAAAAGCTTCCTCTTGTCACTTACTTACTACAGCATTTACAGCAGTGGTATCTGTAAACATAATTGAACCTTAAAGTAGTAATGCAACAAAACTCTTTCATCACAATGTATGAACTATCTTCTATTAAATGAAAGCAAAGTTTTAAAGCTGCATGCACAACAATAATTTGGAAATAGACACAAGAAAGATGTTGTGGATTGCCATTAAAAACTGGTAGATTAACAATACAAAAGTGTAAGGATACAGCAAGACAGCGTGAGAGCGCGAGCAAGAGGCAATGTTTCTACTACTTCGGCTAATAATCTCTCAGTCTCAATGTTTTCTACAATCAGGTGATACTTTGTACCCAAGCACAAAGAGGAAAATCTGCATGTCACGAAGCACATTAAGAACACAGAGTTACATATTTTTAACATGTGAAAAACATAACAGCACATAGAATTCTGGGTGCCAGTGACATACAAGTGATTTAGTATAAAGGGTTAAAGTACAGCTGGCACAGATTTTTGTACCAGTTGGAATAATGCATAGAGCCATAAATACCTTATCAATGGAAGGAGGTTGACTATGGTTTGGAAACAAAAAAAATACTATATAAATCTGATGAGTTATGATTCCAAAATTGTAGCCCTCTTCTGGAGAGACCAAAAACATGGATTTAAAAAATCTTGCAAAAATTTCAAACTGATGAATGGTAATAGACTCTGTTGAAATATTAATAAAACATAAACTAATTATTTTATAAAAACCTAATTTTGTAGAAGCAAAACCACTTTAAAGGGAGTTGTATATATACTACAAAAAAAAAACAAAGTATAGGTAGTAAAAATTGGAATTAGAAGCAAGCAGAAGCAAATTGTTGCCAGGTCTCGCATCTTCCTATAATTTGTATCATAAAATATTAAATAGCTCATGGCTAGTACTGAATGATCCAAGTGGTAAAACATGTAGCAATATTAACGATTCTAAATTGCACCTATTCTCTGCAGCAATAAATTGTAGTGTTTAACAAGAAGTTAATATTAACGTTCTACAAAAGTACAAATAGAAAACTGAGGTATGCAAAATTATTTGCTATCTTCCCTGTATACTCCCTTTTCACACAAGTTATTTGTTCTACATTCACTTGGCTTCAAAATTTCACAATATACTGTTGATAACCCAGGCTGTCCATTTTATATCCAACTATGCCATTGGGTAATTTCAGCCTATACTCCCAGATATACAAAATATTTTGCTCCATGAATCAAAAGATGCATTTCAATTTGTATTGAGAAACTGTCCAGTTTGCAGTCATCTATTCATTGAAAAAGATCACAAAAGGTAAATTCTGTGGGATTTTACTCCACAAGGGCTGACTATGAAGATTGCTACACAAACATTTGTTAATGGAGTGTAGTTATTTCTGTCAAAATGTCATTGCAGCATGTAAGAGCATTCTTTTCAGAGTGACTGTCCTTCAGGAAAATATCTCTATTTTCTGACACCAGAAGTGATATCTGGAAGGTGGTTCTGCTAAATCGACAATGAAGAGAAGCATTACTGTTTTCTTCCCTCTTCTCATTGATCCTATTTATTTTCACCACCAAAGCAACAAGTTTAAACTTCTGATCCTTGGTCTTTATTCATTGGTGAATCTCACCTAAATAAAACCAGAAGCCTTAAAAGTGGCTTCAGTGTCCTTGGCTTAGTAAATGATGTGGATGAAAGTAAATCCAGTATTATTCTTTGGAATCCACCCAGTTTCGATTATTTAAAAAAAAAATGGAACAGATACTCCTGGAAAAATCAAAATAAAGTCTAAATGGGAGACTATTTTAATAATTGGTGGTAGTACTTTATCATGACCGAACAAATACACATGGCTTTGATCTCTAGGGACCAAACTCTGACACAAAATAACTTTAGCACTTTTCTTGCTGATTTGTCATTCACCCAACAAGTGCTCACCTCCAAGGTGGTCCAGCTGTAGACGTCTTCCATTCAGCTAACATTCCCAAATATTGCTATATTATTTACACTTAATAACAGCAGTCTCACATCATTCAGCAGCAACTTCAAATATTTAGACAGAAACACACATTCTTTTGAATGCTTGATTTCACAACCTCTTCCAAATGTCATTTTGAGGAACCTTGAAACAGTGAAATAATTATAATTATTCAACCTAAACGTACACACTAGTACATGGCAGAACCTCTTTTAAACAGCATCCTGCCAATTTGGGTCAACACTAAATTGTGCTAATGACTTCTGTGTAGTATTCTGTTAAACCAAGATACATTTCTTATTGTTTCAAGATAGCAGTAACGTTGGTAAACCACTCCAGACTCAACTTTATGGTGTCATCAAAGGTCTGTCATAAAATGATCTAACGTATGAGGCTTTCTAAACATAATCCCCAGACATATAAACAGCTGTTATTGTACTCCAGGAAAAAAACTAAAACGGTTACTACAGAAAACACATTTTTACAAAAACCTTAAATTTAGCCTTGAATCTTGAGACATAATGAATGACATGGGATTTTGTTTTACCTTTAAAGAAGGGAGTTTGTGATGAATTTCACTTTACCAGAATTTTTCTCTGAAGCCGACCCCAAAAATATGATTCATCATTAGCTTATATTTATTGATTGCAAGCATGGTGAAGTGGAATTGGCAGTGCCTACATCCCTCTCATCATGGCTGTTTTCAAAACAGACTCTGTAGCTTCCTTTACTATCACAGTATTTCACATTAGTTGACAAAACGTCAATACAAACATAATTTAATCATAACAAGATGGCAGTAAACTTTACAATGTAGCTTCTAAATGTATAGAGTGCATGCACAAAGACATACTAATTATACAAGTTAATAAAAACTAGAAATTCAACTCTGAGGTCACAACCCGCATGATGCCACAATTCACCAAAAGAGTTCTAAATGTAAAAATTAACTGTTATCTGTAAATTCAACAAATAGTCCTATTCCGTCATTTAATTAAACCTCGAGTTATCTATTGCAAAAATATTTAGTGTGTAGTCAGCAGTTTCATTAATATCAGTTTGCTTTAATCCTGAAGGATGTAGAAGTGTAGATTTGTATAATTGGACTTACTCCAAACTGCCGCACCTGCTTCATTGAGTTAAAGCTAACTCTATAAAGTTTAGCAAGGTAGAGGAACTTGGTATTTTAGCTAACATTGAGATGAAGTTCCTGATGTTTTAAGGTCCATCACTAAAACAAAACAAAACACATCTCGATCAGATCATTAACATACAACTATAATTAAATCAAAAATCAAACCGATTTTGATTTTTTTTAATTACTGGTATTTTCTAAGGGTGGAATTTCCTGTGTTAGATGAAGCAATTATCCTAACACAATTAGTACTTTCCTCATGTTACAACACAGAATGTAATAGAATGAAAGAGTGTATTTAAAAGAAATTACAAGAAAATAGATAGAGCTAAGTGGCAAAAACTAGTGGCAAAAGGATTAGACTAATACGTTTTGCAATATTGAAAATATTAATCTAACAGCAGTACTAGATGTAATGGGTGAACCTTAAAGGTTCTCAAATGTTAGGATGAGCTCGAGGAACCACAAAACATCCTTAAAAATAACTATTAAAGAATTACCAAAACTGTTTTTTAATTTGTTTTCTGCAAATACACATAAAACAAAATAAAAAAAATTGAACCAAAATCAGATATTTATATTCTGCTCATCCATTGAGAATTTGTGAATCGGGGCAACGCTAAATAATTTCACGGTATGACGTTTTTACAAAATGCAATTATTAAGTCATATAATCTAGCACAATATTTTATTCCTGATTTTGTCAACAGTTGTACTTCTACACCTAAGACCACTATGAAGGTTACTTTTGTTTTCACACTTCATTACTCAAAAAAACGTCTTGCTTTGTCTAATAGATATTTGAATATTATATAAAAAGAATAAGCAGAAATATGATACCATATTTTGAATAAAGATGTCATTTTCGAGACTAACAAAGTATCCCATGAGGATTTTGGCAATTATAACATTTCATATTCTCACAGATTTCAATGTATTTTCTGAAGGCGATACAAAAAGAGGTAATGGGCATCGACTTTTCCTTTGGGCCTCTCTATTGGAGCAATCTGAATGAAGAGGGTGATATGTTGCTTTAGTAAAATGCTGAAATGTTTTAAAAAAAAGACGGGAACAACCTTTGTAAACTTCCAATTGCTGGTGCGAGCAAATGAATAACAGAAAGTGGAACAATTCAAGTAATAAGTATAATGACATAGACAGCAACCAATGTTGATTGTGCCTACCTGTTGTCTAAGCCGCTAACTATCTCTTGCACCTTCTTCACAAGCTTCTCGTTCTGCTGAGGGTCGTTGTCTATGATACTATGAAGTTTTGTCATATAGGAATCAATCGTGTCAATTGTCAAGCTTTCTCCACTTCCTAAGGATTGAGGAAAGAAGAAGAAATGTTTTGCTGCACTTTAATTGAAAAGCACACAAATCCCATTTTAGTTTCCTAAAATATTATATATATTTGGTATAGCTTTACATAAACATTTTTCTCCACCAATTTTCACCATCCTGTATATGAATCTTTTCCCAAGAGCAACATTTTAACATTGAACACATTGGGTAAATAGTAAAACACTCACATGATCATAGCAGCATTTGATAAATCTTTAAAGTATAATAGTCAGAATCATACAGCATTGAAACAGGCCCTTTGGCCCAACTTGCCCATGCCAAACAGCATGTGCAATCTACACAGATGCTACGATCCAGTTGGAGGGACTTATGCTATACAGAGCTGATAGAGTAGCTTCGTTAGCTGGTAAGGCAAGAGGAGGGGGACTAGCTGTGTATGTGAACAGATCATGGTGCCGGGAAACTGTGGTGTTTTCCACTTACTGCTCACCCCATGTGGAGCTAATGACTGTGAAATGCCGACCCTTCTACTTACCCAGGGAGCTAACGGCAGTCTTCATAACAGCCGTCTATGTACCACCGAGCGCGGATGTGAAGGATGCTATGACACAGGTCTCAACAACATCAGTGAGCAGCAGAGGGAACATCCAGATGCTTTCTTCATGGCAGCTGGGGATATCAACCAGGCAAGTCCTACTTCTGTCCTACCTAAATTCTACCAGCATGTGAACATTGCAACCAGGGGAAAGAATAAACTAGATCTGGTGTACACCAACATTAAATATGCATATAAAGCAGCCCCCCTCCCCCATATCGGCAACTCTGACCACCTAGCGGTTATGCTCACACCTGCATACAGACCCAGGGTAAAACAGGACAGGCCAACGGTCAAAGAAGTCAGAACATGGCCACAGGGAGCTACCGAGCCACTACAGGACTGTTTCGAAACCACGCAGTGGGCCATCTTCAGAGAGGCAGCAACAGATGACAGTGGCATCAACCTCCAAGAATACACAGATTCCGTCATCGGATACATCAATAAATGCATCGAGGATGTAACGGTGGTAAAAACCGTCAGGAGGCGTGCCAATCAGAAACTATGGCTAACTGGGGAAGTGTGTTCCCTACTGAGAATCTGGAATGCTGCATTTAAATCTGGAGACAACGCAGCATACAAACTGGCGAGGAGTAACCTATCCAGGGGGATCAGGGAAGCGAAGAGGATGTATGGACAAAAACTTAATAGTCACTTCACAAATGACAAAGACACACGTCGCTTGTGGCAGGCATTTCATACCATCACTGACTACAAGCCCCCCCCCCCCCACTGCGGATATGCCAAAACGACCCCTCTCTACCAGATGAACTGAACGAGTTCTACGCACGGTTTGAGGTTAAAAACAGCACCCAGACACGTGCACTACTGCCATCTCCCAGTGACCAGTCACTCAGACTGTCTGCAGCCGGAGTAAAAAAGGCCTTTGCCAGCATCAATCCACGCAAAGCCACAGGGCCGGACAACATTCTTGGGTGCGTGCTAAGAGATTGCGCCGAGCAACTGAAAGATGTCTTCACAGATATTTTTAACACCTCGCTCAGCCAGGCAGTAGTGCCCAACTGTCTTAAGAGTGCCACCATCGTTCCTGTCCCGAAGAAACCAAACCCAGCCTGCCATAATGACTTTCGACCAGTGGCTCTAACACCCATAGTAATGAAGTGTTTTGAGCGACTGGTTATGCAGCATATCAAAAATAGCCTACCTGCTGACCTAGACCCACTGCAGTTCGCCTACACAGCCAACCGATCCACAGAGGATGCAGTCTCAACAACACTGATGTCAATTTGGTAATTAAATTGATTGGACATGATTTGGAAAGGCACAAACCAAGCCATGAAGACAAAGGAATTGTTGGTAGACCTCCGAGACAGGATTGTGTTGAGACACAGATCTGGGGAAGGGTATAAAACAATTTCTGCAGCATTGCAGGTCCCAAAAAGCACAGTGGCCTATGTAATTCTTAAATGGAAGAACATTGTAACCACCAGGATTCGTCACAGAGCTGGCCGCTCGGCCAAACTGAGCAATTGGGGGAGGAGTGCCTTGGTCAGGGAGGTGACCAAGAACCCAAACTACCCAAGATCCAAAGCATACCACCTCATCTGTGAAACACGGTAGTGGGGGTGGTATGGTCTGGGCATGTATGGATGCTGAAGGTACTGGCTCACTTATCTTCATTGATGATACAACTGCTAATGGTAGTAGCATAATGAATTCTGAATTGTATAGACACATTCTATCTGCTCAAGTTCAAACAAATGCCTCAAAACTCATTGGCCGGCAGTTCATTCTACAGCAAGCCAATGATCACAAACATACTGCTAAGGCAACAAAGGAATATTTCAAAGCTAAAAAATGGTAAATTCTTGAGCGGCCAAGTCAATCACCCGATCTGAACCCATTGAGCATGCCTTTTATATGCTGAAGAGAAAACAGAAGGGGACTAGCCTCCAAAAGAAGCATAAGCTAAAGATGGCTGCAAAACAGGCTTGGCAGAGCATCACCAGAGAAGACACCCAGCAACTGGTGATGTCCATGAATCGCAGACTTCAAGCAGTCATTGCATGCAAAGGATACGCAACAAAATACTAAACATGACTACTTTCATTTACATGACATTGCTGTGTCCCAAACATTATGGTGCCCTGAAATGGGGGGGGAAATTATGTATAAAGTGCTGTAATTTCTAGATGGTGAAACCAAAATGTATAAAAAATACCCTTCATTAAAATCTGACAATGTGCACTTTAACCCACATGTGATTTTTTTTTTCAAATACAAATCTCAAATTGTGGAGTGCAGAGGCAAATAAATAAATGATGGGTCTTTGTCCCAAAAATTATGGAGGGCACTGTATTTGTGCCCATACTGTGACAAACCAACTAATCCATCTGATGTAGTCACTGAATTTCCATCTCCCTGTTATTTTCTGATAGGTTGCAAATGGGTTGCTGGATGGGTTGTTGATGATAACAATAGACTAATCTGACCTGGCAGCGCGGCGTCAGTGAAACCAGTTGTTAACATTTGCCGTAAATTGTCAAGGTGCTTGTGTAGATTTGCATTTTGACTCTGTTCTTCAGCCAGCTCTTCCTCCAGTTTTTCTTTAGCACTTTTCATATTATCAATGTGCTTCTGCAGGACTGCATTCTGCTCTTCATATTCAATGTTTGTCTTTCGCAACTTTCTCAACTCTGCTTCTCGAGCTGTAAAACAATTAAAAAAATATGAAAATCATTTGCATTTGAAGGTGTGGTTTCCTTTATATTGAAGATCTCCAAAAAACTGCTAGAGTACATTTTTTCCACTCTTTCTGCAGGTGTGAGCAAGAGAAAGTTAATTCTGTAGATCAAGGATCTTCTATCATGGAGCTGTGATGAAAGAGTAGTGGGCTAAACATTAACTTGCTAGCTGCTGCTCATCTCAGTATCTTGCAATTCAGTATTTTGCTCTTTGTGTCTGTCATTTTTATGTAACGTTATGATCACAACTGGCTAGATAATATCTTAGATTTGCTTTGGACAAGTATCAAAGACCTATGGGAAGCATTATTACTGTATCAAGTATAACAACCTGATTTTTAATTTTGCATAAAAGGAAAAAACTGAAAATGCCTGGCTGTATCCAAAATATAAATTTCACATCAACAGTTTAAGGTAAACATAATTGTTTATTGCTATTTACATAAAAAAGGGAACACACGGATATTTGTAATGTTGTTCACAGGAGGCTTATTTTCCACACCCTCCCATTTCCAGTCTTACTTGATACTCACTTTCACACCAGACTCAACAAAGACTTCAGTGATTTGTTTTATTTCTCTGCTCTGCTGCAGTTTGAATTGGACTTGTCAGATGAGCAAAACGTTTGCTCTTTTTACTGAGGTTACTGGAAATATAGAATGAGCCTAGCAATATCTGGAGAGTAATGGCAGTGGCCTTGCTTTAACAAAATTCACTAAGGGAAAAGTGGGAATGTAAGCCAGGCAGCTGGAATGTTTTCATCTTCTTGCAAACCAGAAAACCTTGTGTTTATTTCGGATGCCATAGAACTCCACCATTTTTTCCCTTTTAATTTTTCTACAATTGACACTTTTGCTGTTTTCTTACTTCAACAACATTTCACCCACTTGCATGTTTTTCTATTTAATTTGTTGTCATTGTCATCATTGCAAAGCGCTTTAATATCACTCATCAGTTGCAGACCAATCAATCCATTAATTTTCCATCCCCTAGGTATAGATCACTTGCCTTTACCTCTAATTACCTTGCATATCCACTAAAGAGCTGCTTCAATTTTCAGTTCAGACAACAGATAATGGACATTTAGGCAATCAGCATTCCTTAATGTGTTTATAGTTATAAGGTGTTCTTTCTTGTTATACCTTTGTTAATTATACAATACCAAAGTTCGTCGTTTTGATCAGCATATTAAGTAGCCTTTGTTCACTTTGCCATAAACACTGTGTGATTTAAGATAGATGCACATCAGTGGCTTCTTTGTTTTACATCCTATTATGCATATTTTTTTTAACATTCATATTTCATGCGTGATCTTCATAAGCTAATATTTCCAATATCATGGCACTGATTAATACTGCCAACTTTTCAGAACCATCTGACACATCTATTTTGTATTAAAAAGATCTTAATAAAATTTTCATGGAACATACAATTTAATAAATGCATTTAAATTGTCAATTATCCACACAAAAACAACTCATTGAAACAGATAACTGATGGTACCCTCAAAGTCATTATGAAATGTCCTCCAATGGAAACAATAACCTTCTGATACTTCAAGGTCTCCAAGCACATCATGCTGTTTTGGATTTTCCAATAACAAAAGGGAATCTAAAATCTATAATCAATGTCCTTTGCATTATAGTTTCATCCGATTCCCTAAAACACGAGTTAAAACACCTATAAACAATGACCTGTTCCTATAAATCGCTCACAAATCTTATATCATGCCTTCGCTGATTACATTTATTCACAATTCATCTATTCACTTAATTTTATGATTTGAACATTGTATTGAAATCCTTCGATTGCCTCACAACACTCCAGATCTTTAATCTCCTCCTTACTACGTCTTATTTTCACCTTTGTTCCTCTGAAGTTAACCTGTTACATTCCTCCTGCGTTCACGGCATAATTCACAGCCAATGAGATCCCACTCTATATCTTAATTCTATCCCTCAACCTTCAACTCTCCACGTTCCATTTCTTCTTCACAACCACCCTTAAAAGACACCTTTTTGACCTTCTTCCTTGGCTCAATATTCATTATCCTGAAAACTTAATTACATTTCTCAATTACATCAGCAGATGTATACAAATTCAAGAGTGGATTTTTTGTACAAATTTAAATCATATAAGTGCACAGGTTTAAAGTAAAATATTATTGATTCCCTACCTTTGTTATGATCAAGAAATTCTTCTGTAAATATTGGAATATTAAACATAGACATTTTCCCTTGCTGTTCGTTGTTCTTCTGAGAATATAAAATGATAAAGATGAGAGCCTTATAGAATGCCTATTAAATCTATTGGATTGTGCTGATTCATACTGCTAAGCAAGACCGAACTAAACAGAAGCCTATACCACTTTCAGAATTTTTATGTTTTTTTTTTTAAACGTACTTCTGGTGCAACAACTTCATGTAAAGGCAGTCTTCAACTAAATAAGCACCAGCAATGTGGTATGGCTGTTTTGCAGTTTATTTCATGGTCAATGAGGGAGCTTATCTTGACGGACAGAATACTCTAAATTAAATGCTACAATTTTGTATATTAGCTGAGACACCTAGACTTGTGGCTGTTTGGACCCTTCCTCTCCAGCTGAAACATACTTGTGTTATAGAGCCACCTGGTGTCACTTTCCTACGCTGCAATGTCAATTAAATATTCTTATAGAAACAGCTGCTGAAATTGTAGCTGCAACTTGACTGATATAATTTCACAAATCTGAAGGCTGATTATAATGCAAACAAAATACACAACTGTAATAAAAAGACTGACAAAACTGAACTCCTTTTCTGAAAAGAACCCAACTGCAACATTGATTTCAATACCAAGGTGCATTCCAGAAGCTCTTACCTCAGCATGCATACCATTTGACAATGAATGAGCGGTTTCTAAAAAAAGCATAGAATGATAATTAATTGAGAAAGACAGAGTCTTGGAAAAGTATTGATCCATAAAATTTCCACCCATGTCTTACTGTACCTTAGTTTTATTTTCTTTGCAATCTGACGTGCAATGAAAAGATACAAATCGGTAAACATCTATTTTTAGTTTGCCACTAAGAATCCAGCTCTTAGACGGAACAAATATTCTGTAGTAGAATACAGTATAAATGATAAGAAATAGCAGAACTACCTTTCCTTAGCTTCTTTTCCTGGATGGCAATTTTGCTCATTTTGCAAGCTTCAGTTCGTTGATACTCCTGCAGTTCTTTTATGTACTGTTGCTTTGCCCGCTCAGCTTCATCCAGATAGCACTTAAAAATGAATGTGTATTTTTAACAATATAGAGTGGAGGGAATCAGAAGTAAATAATCCCTTGCTTTAATGGACATTTGAAGAAACATATTAACATTCATGAAAATATATCAATCCAAAATAATGGCACAGACTTAGCAGTGAGCAGCAAACTCTGCAAGTTCATTGCTACAGCCAGTAAATTACTTGCAATTACATTTAGCTTTCCTCCCAGCACATACCAAGAAAAACACCGGAAGGTTCTTCATCAATTAAGTCTTGTGCATTGTTGCATTATTCGGATTTTACAGGGGTATCGCATGAAGTAGACAAAACTGGCCCCATACAGAAAAATCTGAAAATATTGATGGTGGTCAAATTTAGTTAGAACCACTATACTTTTTGTCTCCTAAACACTCTGAAATGCTCCTGAATATCTCAAAATCATCCAACAATATTTGGTAACATATTAAAGCTTGAAAACACTGTCTAAAAGGAGCATGTGATTTGGTGCCTTGGTGGATGATTTTAAAGGGAGTGTGAGAACTGGGTTTTAAAGGAGCAGAGTTTGATCCTGGAATTGTGTCTTGAAAAACAAGCAGCTGGTTACGTTTTTAGGACCTGTAGGTGTAGTTAGACTAAAGTAACATTAATTTGTGGTCTTAAAATTCATCAGGGACGAAAGAAATGCTTGAAAATCTCCAACCCAGGGACCCGCATTGACCAGATTCTGTCAAGAAAGGTCAAATCAGCCGGATGAAACTCAGCGGCAGGAAGAAACCCACAGTCCGCAGAGTATCAGCACCCTACGGGATGTGGAAAAAGTCTCAGGCAACAGTCCAAGACACAAGCAGGCACATTGTAAAGTGGAGAACATGCAAAGACATAAGCCGTTGGTGAAATGGCCAAAGTCTAACAGCAAGGAGCAACAAGCCAAGGCCGCTTCAATGGCCAAGCAGGGCCAATCGACTAACTGGGAGAGCCTGGAAAAGAGGAAACTCAGCTAGCATAACATCTGGCAAATGGAGGGATCTCAATTAAGTTTTATCATCAGAGCCACTGATGACATTCTATCTTCACCGCAGAACCTGAAGCAGTGGTTCGGAGAAAACCCCTCTTGCTCCCTTTGCCAAGCACCTGCATCACTAAGGCACATTTTAACAAGATGCACTAAGTTCCTTGCCAATGGGTGTTACACTTGGCGGCATAACCAAGTTTTCATCTACATCTACGACCAGTCTATTGAAGAAAATGGGGGTGAGGCGTTGCTCCCTCCAACAAGCAATCAAGTCATTGTCAAATTCAGAATTTAAAAAACAGCAATTGGCTTTGGAATAATAGGAAAGACAACAATTGGGCTGCAAGATGAAGACAGGAGGGTATGGAACTGAGGGGGGTGTACCTGGGACGGCAGGTATCACCATTGAGCCCTCTGAAGATGTTGTGGGCTTATCAGTGAAATGTTAAAGAAGGAAGATGCCCAACTGATGTCCCAATGACGTACCTACCCTACCTTTCCCAATCCTACACTCCAATCCCACAGCCAATATCAAGTGTGCCGACTTACTACAGGGATCGAAATATCAAGTCCTTTTAGCTCTACATTGCCTGCTCAGCTTTAAACAGATAGCACTTAAAAATGAATGTGTATTCTTAACAATATAGAGTGGAGGGAATCAGAAGTAAATAATCCCTTGCTTTAAAGGACATTTGAAGAAACATATTAACATTCATGATAATATATCACCCCAAAATAATGGCACAGACTTTGCAGTGAGCAGCAAACATTGCAAGTTCAATGCTAAAGCCAGTAAACTAATTGCAATTACATTTAGCTTTCCTCCCTGCACATACCCAGAAAAACACCGGAAGGTTCTTAATCAATTAGGTCTTGTGCATTGTCGCATTATTTGGATTTTACAGGGGTATCGCATAAGATATGCAAAACTAGCCCCTTACAGAAAAATCTGAAAATATTGATGGTGGGCAAATTTTGTTAGAACCGCTATACTTTGTCTTCTAAACACTCTGAAATGCTCCTGAATATCTCAAAATCATCCAACAATATTTGGTAACATATTAAAGCTTGAAAACACTGTCTGAAAGGAGCGTGTGATTTGGTGTCTTGGTGGATAAGTTTAAAGGGTGTGTTGGAACTAGGTTTTAAAGGAGCAGCAGATAAAGGAGCAAGCAAATAAAAGGGCTAGTCATCCAGGTATTTGAACGAACTACCCACAGTACCAAATTAAACTCCAGCAGCTATGGAATTTAAATTAATATAGTAACTTAGAAAAACAATAACTTGTCTTTGTGATGATTAGTACAAAACTGTCGTATTGTTATAAAATGAATTTGATTCAGTAATATCCATTCGGGGACAACATATGTCATCCTTACTTAGTCTGGACAACATATGACTCCAGACCCATGTCATGTGGTTGGCTCTTAAATGGCCTCTGAAAAGATCTAGGAAGTCTTTGTTCACTGATACATTCAGATCAATGTCTTCACGACGAAGGCTGTCACGGAGAGACACACTGACCTCACGCCAGTGTTCTTCTCCGACCACTGCCTCCTTCAGGCTTCCTGTCACCTACAGGAGGACCGGAAGGCAGGCAGAGGGACGTGGAAGTTAAACACGAAACTGTTGACCCCAGAGAATGTCGTGGAGCTAAAGAGGGACTACGCATGTTGGAGAACGGTGAGGCCCCTCTTAGACTCCCCCACACTCTGGTGGGAAGCAACCAAGGAGAACATTAAGAGGTTCTTCATAATTAAAGGGGTTCAGAGAGCAAGACAGAGCCAGAGGGAATTGTGCCAACTCCAGACAGGTTTGCAGCAACGGCTCCTTCTGCAGTCGAGCGGGGTGGATGTGAGGGAGGAACTTAGAGAGTTGAAGGACCAGCAAGCTCAGCTCTTCACCTCTGAATCCTCCAAGATCATCTTCCGATCTAGGGTCCGCCATGTGGAGCAGGATGAGACGTGCTCACGTTTCTTCTTCCATAAGGTTCACAGGGGAAGCTCTGTGCTAGGGAGGAGGACGGCACGGTAGCATCCTCACAGACAGACATGCTGAGGATCTGCAAATCCTTTTACACAGATTTGTATGACCAAAGGACCACAGACAGTACCTCCTCCCAGAACTTCCTGTCCTCAATCACGGAGGTCTTGGAGGATAGCAAGCGGGAGAGTCTGGACCAACCACTGACCCTAGAGGAGCTGACTGGCTCCATCCATTCCTTTGACTCGAATAAAACTCCCGGAAGCGATGGCTTACCGGCCGAGTTGTATTTGGCTCTGTGGGACTGGATGGGCCCGGACCTGCTAGAAGTGTACAACGACATGCTTCTAGCTGGTAGCATGTCAGACTCCATGAGGAAGGGCAACATCACCCTAATCTACAAGCAGAAGGGGGAGATGAAGGACATCAAGAATTGGAGACCCATAACACTCTTGAATGTAGACTACAAGATCCTGTCCAAGGCCATTGCCAACCGGGTCAAGTCTGCTCTGCGACAGGTGATCCACCCGGACCAAACCTGTGCTGTACCTGGCAGGAAAATCTCAGACAGCCTAGCGCTGCTGAGAGATACCATCCCCTACGTGCAGGACAGACGGGTGGATGCCTGCCTAGTCAGCTTGGACCAGGAGAAGGCCTTTGACAGGATTTCGCACACGTACATGAGGGACGTGCTCTCCAAAATGGGTTTTGGGGAGGGAATCAGGAATTGGATCAAACTGCTCTACACCAACATCCGTAGTGCAGTCCAAATCAATGGGTGGGAATCAGACAGTTTCCCTGTAAGGTCTGGAGTTAGGCAGGGTTGCCCTCTCTCTCCTGTCTTGTTTGTCTGCTGTATTGAACCTTTTGCTGAATCCATCAGGAAGGATGCGAGCATAAGAGGAGTGACATTGCCAGGCAGTGGGGGCATTCAAGTAAAGACCTCCCTGTACATGGACGATGTCGCTGTCTTCTGCTCGGATCCAGGGTCGGTTCGCAGACTGATTAGTATCTGCGACCAGTTTGAGTCGGCCACGGGAGCCAGGGTGAACTGCAGGAAGAGTGAGGCCATGCTCTTTGGCAACTTGCCCGACAGATCTTCCGTCCCCTTCACCATCAAGCCTGACTTCTTGAAGGTGCTGGGGATCTGGTTCGGGGGGGCTGAGGCATGTAACAAAAATTGGCTGGAGCGGATAGCCAGGGTGGGGAGGAAGCTGGAGCTGTGGAGGCAACGCTCCCTCTCCATAACGGGAAAGAAATTGGTCATCAGGTGTGAGGTGCTCTCGGGGCTGCTGTACTTGGCACAAGTGTGGCCTGTCCCTCCCTCATACGCCACAGGGATCACCCGGTCCATCTTCCAGTTCATCTGGGGGTCGAGGATGGACCGGGTGCGACGGGCCACAATGTACAAGTCGGCAGACAACGGGGGTAAAAGCGTGCCCAACGTCGCCCTCATTCTGATGGCCACCTTCGTGTGTGGCTGCATCAGGCGGAGTGTAGAGCCAAGGCACGTGGGCACCAAGTGTCACTACCTGCTGAGATTCTACCTGTCCCCGGTGTTGAGAAGGATGGGCCTGGCGCAGGTGCCACGCAATGTGCCAATCAGCTGGACATTGCCGCTCCATCTGTTGTAGGTGGAAGGGTTCTTCGGGACCAACACCTTTGACCACATGTCCATCGGGCAGTGGTCAGCACAGAATGTCCTGCAGGCACTGCAGGGAAAGGACTCTATGGACCGGTGGCGTGGTTCCCTGAGCAGACTGCCCAGCTTGTCTGGCAAAATGCCTCATCGCCGTAACTCACCAACAAGCACCAAGACCTGGCTTGGCTGGCGGTGAGGGGAGCACTCCCAGTCAGATCCTTCTTGCACCGTCGGAACCTCACTGCCAGCGCATGCTGCCCTCAGGACGGCTGCTATGGAGAGGAGACGGTTGCCCACCTCTTTACAGAGTGTGGGTTTGCTAAAAGAGTCTGGAGAAAAATGCAAGGGTCCCTGGTACGCTTTATCCCGAACAGCTCCGTCACAGAGGACTCGGTGATTTACGGACTGTTCCCAGGGACACATTCAGAGGCTGACATCGAGTGCAGAGATGCCAACCCTAAATTTAGTTCACAGTAACATTCAACCCATTTGTCCGTAACAAATGGGGGTAAATGCATTTCTCTCAGTAACATACTACTCACTTGGGGTTGTTGCCGGCGGCTATGCGCCTGCGCACTGGTGCAGATCAGCGGGCTGCCGGCGGGCGGGTGCGGCACATGCGCACTTGGCAAGGTTGCCGGCGGGTCTGCGCCTGCGCACTGGGTGGGGGGGAGGCCCGGTGATGGGGCTGCCGCGAGCGGCCGGCTGGCGGCAAGAAACGTCGCCGTGTCGCTGATCTGGGCCGGGCGTGGCTGTGAGCTGCCGGGCTGGCAAACCGGGGGCACATGGCGCTGGCGTTCACCACGGGAGGAACACCGGCGCGGCGGTGTTCCGTAACAACATGTTTGGCTGCCGGAACACCGTAATATGGTTATTTCGCCGGGACAAAATACGGCGAATCCGGGACACTTGGCACCTCTGCGAGTGCTGCTGGAGGGTCATCAACTCGATAAAAGACACCCTTTGGTCTGCCCGAGCATTGTTCACCACCCAGCAGAGCGAGATGTCCGTCGGGGAATGTTGCCGACTGGCCCGCTGCAGACTGCAGGAGTACGTGCTGAGGGGCGCACTGAAGCTCGGTGCAGCCAACGCCAAGGCTCGGTGGGGGAGGGCCACAGTCTAAGGTCCTTCCGCTGCTGGACATAGGGGGTACGGTATGGTGGAGACGCCCCTCAATATAAGGGAAGGTATCCCACGCCATTGTGCCACATGAGTGGCACGAGTGGGGGACTGATTTGTGGAAATTTGGGGAAAAGAAATGTCTAAACTGTATTCATCAATTTGTACAGCCCCGAAAATGTCGGATGGATTTTCCGCAAGGTTAATGTATTGTATATATTTATCATTTGAATAAAGTATATTTTGAAATTTAAAAAAAACATTCAGATCAACAGGTACAGGGAAAGCACCACACTGATTCCCCTTCAATATACACAGCTCTAACATGAAAATACATCGCCTCTCCTTTCTTGCTAGATTTTCAGTGCTGTCATTTAACTAAATTTTGGTACGCTCCAGTCAATAGCAAAGTTGAAGCACCCTGCACAAGAAGAACTGCAGCGGTTCAAGAAAGCACCTCACCCAGTCTTCTGAAAGGCAAATACAAATGGGCAAAAAATGACACCCAGTTCCCAAATCAATGAATTTTTAAAAGTGGACCAACAATAGACTAACTTAAGTAGGTGATTTGCAAGTTAGATTATTTTTTGAACAACTCCATTAATGGTGTTGCATCCCCTTTCTCTCCAGCCCTCCCCCCACCTAAGTCGTGCCAGCTTCAAAGTCTCATTGCCTGTACTTGTTTTCACCTAGCACACAGTTAACAATGTTTCCTTTGTCATGGTTACGTTTTTGCATATCGTTCATTCATTTGTTCTATATCTCTCATTTCCCTTTCCCCTGACTCTCAGTCTGAAGAAGGGTCTCAACCCGAAACATCACCTGTTCCTTTTCTCCAGAGATGCTGTCTGACCTGCTGAGTTACTCCAGATTTTGCGTCTATCTTTATCAGCACGTACATTTATCTGTTGTGTCATCTTCATTAACCTGCTTAGTTACATTAACCAAATAATTTGTTCCAATTAATCAGATATCTTACAGGCTTTTCAAAATTAATTGTAATAATCCGATTATGCACTGTAAATCAGCAAACCTGTTTGTCTTCAGGCTGGAGTTTGCTCCATTCACTGCCCAATGTCTTGATGATTTCTTGAAAATGTAGATCTGGTTGCTGTGCACGCAGTTGTTCGCGACGCTCATTCAAGAACCGCATGTAGCCTGTCAGTGGAGCTTTGGGACCGTTGGGTACGTTTTTTTGGCACTTTTTGCCCTTTGGCCGGCCTCTTTTCTTGGTCACACGCTGCTAATGTAAATGTAAAAAAAAAAATAAAAAATGAACAACCAGTATCAAATCTGGAGTTAAAAGCTAACATCACCATTTTTGTTTTAAAAGCAACAAGATCAAACAATTTGTCACTTGAGTTGAACAATTATAATAACAGCAGCACATTTTCAATCAGTTTTCAGCATGGTAACTAAATTTTACTGGCATTCCTTGTTCATTTTTCCCACATTGATAACATTAACCACTAAAGATCATATAAAGAATAGCAATTTGCCCAGTGAGCATACTGTCGCTATGGCTCCATTTCCTGAACACTCCCAAAATAGAACATTTCCCCTCCTGGTGCCCATTGTGAGTGAATCACACAATTTGGAACCCAACTTTCACATCTGTGATGCATGCCACCAGGATTTAAACTTTCTAAACTCCACTTTACATATCACTGGCAAGTCAGAGAGAAAACCCTCATACCAAAATCTGCCAAATATTGTAGACAACAGCATTTTTGTTTAGTATATGTTTGGCATTCTATCAAATCTCCTCACTGTGCAATATAATACTTTCATGTTAAGCCATCATCCTCTCTGAAATGATAAATCCAGATTAAAATCTGACAGAACTGCATCTGGAATGATGAGCCCCCTCTGCATCAGTTCATACCAAATTACAAAATATTTTAAAACATACAGTGCAACCCTAAATCCTGGTTGATTGTTTAAATGTTCCAGTGTATGAAATATACATACAAACACATTATGGCTGAAGTCTCTCAATAAGACCCAGGATCCGAGCCATTATGTGTATTCACCTACATGAAACTAATCCATCACCTGTTAGTAATTAGTAAATCTAGCGATGGATGGGTAGAACTGTCTCCACGAGGTGTCTGCATCAGTAAAAAAAATTATGATCCTCAACCATTGAAGAGGATTAATCCATGTTCCCTTGATTTAGAAATTAAGGAAAATAGATTCTTCCTCTTATGTTTCATATTGGAAATATTTTGACAAAGGGAAAAGCTGAAGCAGAGATTAATGCATGCTTTATATGAGCACTCATGGCTATGCAGCATAAAACAGGCTCTTTAGCTCAGATCTATGCCAATGACCGTGCCTTTCTACACTAATCCCACTTGCCTGCAGTAATTCCATGTGCTTCCATGCCCTGTCAAATTAAATGTAATGATTGTTCCTGCCTCCAGCACCACCTCTGGCAGCTCATGCAAAGGGACCAAATGCACTGAGAAAAAAATACCCCAGATTACCTTTAAATCTTCTTCCAGATGGTTTTATGTACTCCTATCATATCACCTCCCAGCCTTCTTCACTCCAGGGAAAACAATACCCCCATTGTGACTCAAGCCTTCCATTTCAAGCAACATTCTTTCGACATACCAGACTGATTCCTGGGATGTCAGGACTTTCATATGAAGAAAGACTTGTACTCGCTAGAATTTAGAAGATTGAGGGGGGATCTTATAGAAACTTACAACATTCTTAAGGGGTTGGACAGGCTAGGTGCAGGAAGATTGTTCTCAATGTTGGGGAAGTCCAGGACAAGGGGTCACAGTTTAAGGATAAGGGGGAAATCTTTTAGGACCGAGATGAGAAAAACATTTTTCACACAGAGAGTGGTGAATCTCTGGAATTCTCTGCCACAAAAGGTAGTTGAGGCCAGTTTGTTGGCCATATTTAAGAGGGAGTTGGATGTGGCCCTTGTGGCTGAAGGGATCAGAGGGTATGGAGGGAAGGCAGGTACAGGATATTGAGTTGGATGATCAGCCATGATCATATTGAATGGCGGTGCAGGCTCGAAGGGCCGAATGGCCTACTCCTGCACCTATTTTCGATGTTTCTATGTATCTTTTATCCAACCTCTTGAGCTTAATTATGTCCCATGTGACAGGCATGTTATCAACTGACACTACTGATAATTGAGCAGCTTGGTCAATAATTTGCTCCTCCCAAGAAGATAGCAATTAACTATTCACATGCCTATCTAATGCTTGGGAAAGTCATGTATCAAGAATGGATGGATGACAAGCAAAGCACATAGCATGGATCTAGTAATTAACATTTACAGAAAAAAAATAATATTTTTGCCTGGATCTTTGTCGTTGTCAACTAAACGGTGGTTTTGTTTTGATCAAATGAAACTGGAAATCATTCATTAACAAAATTAACCCCTTAGAATTGGCAGATACATGGCAGATATAGGTAACTTTCAGATTACACTACTCACTTCTTCATTTATCTTCTCAATGTGTTTTTCATTTTTCTGGGGTGATCCATAGTATATATTATGACCTTTCGAAGTCTCACTCACATCCTGTTTTTCTCCAGGTGGTGACCCCGGTGTACCCGAGCATCTATAAAGGCAATACAACAGAAGTATTAGGATTCACATTCACTTACAATATTAAACACAGATACGATGTCACAAAAGTAACTGCATTGCCACATCTTAATTGGGACAACAATAAATGTAGGAAAATAGTAAACATTATCAAACATAATATTACAAATAGAATGTTACACAATAATTTTGTAAATAATATTTCACATGGAATCCAAGATACCCAATTGGATTTAAGACATCAAAGGGTAGATGTGGAGGTTTTTTTTTCTGATTGGAGGTCCGAAACCAGTGGAGTGCCACAGGAGTGGGTTCACTGCTATTTGTTCTACACATTAATGATTTGGATGAAAATGGAGATAACCTTGCTAGTAAATTTGCAGATTACACCAAAATTGGTGGCAGCGAAGAAGGATTTCTAAGTTTACAACAAATCGTAGATCTGTTGGAAAGATAGGCAAATGGAAAATGGAAAGAATGGCAAATGAAATTTTCAACTCTGAAAAGTACAAGGTGTTACATTTTGATTTGTTAAACCAGACCAGGACCTACAGAGTAAATGGTAGAGCCCTGTGTTTCAGAACAGATCTGCGAGTGCAGGTGCATGGTTCAAGTAGCATCGTTCAAGTTGGATGGAGTGTGGGGTGAAGACAACGTTTGGCAGGCTTGCCTTCATTGGGAAGAATATGGAGTTACAAAAGTTGGCACATCATGATGCAGCTGCACAAGTTATTGCTGAGACGGCACTTGGAATACTACGTGGAGTACTTAGAGCCCAACTGCAGGAAGGATGTCCGAGTTTGAACATTTGCAGAGATCTAATACAGCTACACCTAAAGGTTTAATCAGGCAACTAAGTTGACTGTGGAAGGAAATATCAAGAGGCAACAAAAAACTTGCTCAGAGAAAGATTTGTGTGTATAATAAAGGAGAAAATCTTAATTCCGAAAATCAATGTAGACACTAAATGCTGGAGTAACTCAGCAGGACAGACAGCATCTCTGGAGAGAAGGAATCGGTGACGTTTCGGGTCGAGAGCCTTCTTCAGATGAAGAAGGGTCTCGACCTGAAACATCACCCATTCATTCTCTCCAGAGATGCTGCCAGTTCTGCCGCTACTCCATTTAGTGTCCATCTTTGGTGTAAACCATCATCTGCAATTCCTTCCTACACAATAGATCCAATGTAGTTTTGTTAAGTAAGACAAACCAGTTGCACAATTACAGTGCCCTCCATAATGTTTGGGACAAAGACCCATCATTTATTTATTTGTTTCTGTACGCCACAATTTGAAGTTTGTAATAGAAAAAGTCACATGTGGTTAAAGTGCACATTGTCAGATTTTAATAAAGGCCATTTTTATGCATTTTGGTTTCACTATGTAGAAATTACAGCATAGGTCCCCCCCCCCCCCAATTTCAGGGCACCATAATGTTTCAGACACAGCAATGTCATGTAAATGAAAATAGTCACATTTAACATTTTGTTGCATATACTTTGCACGCTTGAAGTACTGCCAGTTGCTGGGTGTCTTCTCTGGTGATGCTCTGACAGGCCTGCATTGCAGTCATCTTTAGCGTATGCTTGTTTTGGGGGGGGGGGGGGGGGGGGGGGGGGGGGGGGGGCAGTCCCCTTCAGCATATAAAAGGAATGCTCAATTGGGTTCAGATCGGGCGATTGACTTGGCCACTCAGAATTTTTTAGCTTTGAAAAACTCCTGTGTTGCTTTAGCAGTATGTTTGGGATCATTGGCTTGCTGTAGAATAAACCGCCGGCCAATGAGTCTTGAGGCATTTTTTTAAACTTGAGCAGATAGTATGTGCTTCAGAATCAACTTATGCTACTACCATCTGCAGTTGTATCATCAATGAAGATAAGTGAGCCAGTACCTTCAGCAGCCATACATGTCCAGGCCATAACACCCCCACCACCATGTTTCACAGATGAGGTGGTATGGTTTGGATCTTGGTCAGTTCCTTCTCTCCTCCATACTTTGCTCTTGCCATCACTCTGATATGTTAATATTCATCTCATCTGTCCACAAGACCTTGTTCCAGAATTGTAGTTGATCTTTTAAGTACTTCTTGGCAAACTGTAACCCGGCCATCCTATTTTTGCAGCTCACCAGTGGTTTGCATCTTGCAGTGTAGCCTCTGTATTTCTGTTCATTGTCTTCTGCGGACAGTGGTCATTGACAAATCCACACCCGAAGAGTGTTTCTGATCTGTCGGACAGGTCTTTGTGGATTATTCTTTATTATAGAGAGTTCTTCTGTCAACAGCTGTGGAGGTCTTCCTTGGCCTGCCAATCCCTTTGCCATTAGTAAGCTCACCAGCACTCTCTTTCTTCTTAATGATGTTCCAAACAGTTAATTTTGGTAAGCCTAAGGTTTGGCTGATGTCTCCAACAGTTTTATTCTTGTTTCTCTTTCTCATAATGGCTTATTTGACTTTCATTGGCATAACTTTGGTAAACTGTTGTTTAACAGCAATAAAAGTTTCCAAAGGTGATGGAAAGACTGGGGGAAAGACTAGGTGCTGAGAGCTCTCTTATACCTGCATTAAGGTCGGTGGGGGCGCTGCAAGTCGGCAGCCCTGTCAACAGCGTGTTCGTTTTTTCTACTTATTTTATTTTTTTAGTATGGTTTAATGTTTTTAATGTTTCTTTGTGTGTCTTGTGTGGGGGGTGGTGTGGGGGGTAAGGGGGAAACCGCTTTGGTCACCTCCTCCACGGAGAGGCGACTTTTTCCAGGTCGCCTCCCCCGTGGCCTAACAGCGGGGATCGGTGCGGCCTTTCCCTGAGACACAACCCGGTAGAAGTGCAGACTCTCGGCGTGGAGCGGGCGAGCCCTCGCCGGAGGGGAGCGCTCCGTTTCGCTGGCCCGCGGCAGCCTGAAGCCATGGTCTGCAACACTCCAGCTGGTGCAGCGTCCATAGCCTGGGGTCCCTCGTGGGGGACCCGGGGGAAGAAGAGTTCCAACTGCCGGCCCGTGGCCTACTTCTACCACGGGCGCGGCGGGGACTTACTTACCATCAGGGAGCGGGGTCCTTCGCCAGGGGTCTCTGGTGAGGAGCTCCAGACCACCGGCCCTGCAGTCTGCGGTGCTTCTGGCTGCGGCATGAACTTTAAATCTACAACCGCCGGCCTGCGGCCTACACCAGCCTGAAGCTGCGGTCTCCGGTGGGGAGGCACCGATTCAGGTCTTACCTGGACTTTTTACCTGTCTGCACATCTGGACGCCCGCAGCATCGGCTGAGGAGGGTGGAGGTCCCGACCACGGTGGAAAATGGAGGAGGACTGCCCAATTTCTGTGCCTTGTGTTTGTGCTAAATTTTTATTGTGCATTGTGTGTTCTTTATCATTGTACCACTGCTGGCAAATTCATTTCACTTGCACTTCATGTGCAATGTGACGAATAAAACCTTATTGTATTGTATTGTAAAGGAGGTAATTAAACACACCTGAGCAATTCTAATCGAGTCCACACACAAGATTAAATGTTGTTCAGCCTGAGTTGAACACACTTCCCTTCATCTGCATACAATGGTGTCCGTCTCGTCGCTTCTTGTGCGTGGTGATGGAAAGATTGGTGGAAACAGGGCCGCAATGTGAACGCTCTTGACCCCACCTGAGAAATTATAAACACCCGTGAAGCCATGGATCCCAAACATTATGGTGCCCTGAAATGGGAGGATTATGTATAAACATAGCTGTAATTTCTACATGGTGAAACCAAAATGTATAAAAATACCCTTTTAATAAAATCTGTCAATGTGCACTTTAACCACATGTAATTTTTTCTATGACAAATCTCAAATTGGGGAGTACAGAGTACAATATATTAATAAAGGACAAAGGATAAAGAACAATGGACATTTATTGTCACATACACCAATTGGTGCAGTGAAATTTGAGTTGCCATTGCAGCACACCAATAAAATAAACACAACATTATAGAATTTAACATTAAACATAAAAAACACCCCCCCTCAGCGGGATCAATGTTTCCCACTGTGAAGGAAGGCAGCAAAGTTCACATCCTCCATGTTCACCCGTGGTCGGCGGCCCGATGTTTCAGGCCCTCTTGCCGGGTTGATGGAACACCAGCGACGGAAAAACGCTCTCAGCGGCTTGGAGTTCCGAAACGACCGCTTGCTACCAGAGATCGCGGCTCCCGAAGTCCACAGGCCGCGTTGGGCGGAGTTCCAACACTGGCAATCTCGGCGAAAGATCCCAGGCTCCGCGGTGCATAAAGTCAGTGCCACCCGCAGCTGGAAGCTCCAGACCACAGCTCCACGATGTTAAAGTCGGCAGGCCCAGCACTACGGAGCTCCAATATGGCGACCCGGGGAAGGCATCGTCCCGCTCCGCGATGGTACTTCAGTGCTGAAGCAGCAGCTCGAAGCTCTGGCCGGTCTCCGAAGGACATGGTAGGCCCCAAGAAGGGGGCGAAGATGCAGCACGGAGGAAGGATGCATCCTTGCCCAGGTAGGGACTGGAAAAAATCCGTTTCCCTCCTTCCCATCCCCCACATAAAAATACTAAAAGGCCTCCAGAACAAAACTTTTTAACAAACTAAAAATTAAAAAAAGGGTGAAGAACAACTGCAGGCGAGGCTGCCACACTCTATGGGACCACCACTCGAGAGAGTTGTGATGGGTCTTTGTCCCAAACATTATGGAGGGCACCGTATGTAATAAATGCGCATAAACAGATCTGAACTATTACATACAACTAATGAACTAAAGTGCAAGATTTCAGAAGTAAAAAATTGATCTTACCCAGACTCTGGTGTACAATCCATCACTGGCAATTATGTGATCAAAATCAGGGAGCTGAGTTTGGAGAGAGAGCCTGAATGGAGAAATATAAAAGCTGTATTAATATTTGAAAACTGTGGCTCTTCACAATGTTATTATGACATTCAAACATAACTAAGTTTGACAAATTATTCTATATTCACGAGGGAAAAAAGACTTGCTGGAGAAAATCAATGGGTTAGGCTGCATCTGTGAAAGAAAATTGACAAGACCCTACTTGAGATCCAGGCCACGTCAAAGCAACAACCAAGAAAGCACACCAATGCCTCAACTTCCATGGAAGGCTTAGGAAGTTTGGCATGTCCCCAATGACACTCACCAACTTATACAGATGCGCCATAGAAAGGATTTTATCAAGTTACATCAGGGTATGGTTTGCGAACACCTCCATCCAAGACCGCAAGAAATTAGTGTTGTGGACGCAGCCCAGACCATCACACAAACTAACCTTCCTTTCATTGACTTCATCTTCATGTTCCCCCTTACCCCCCCCCCCCCCCCCCGTCATTCCCTCTTCTCCCGTCTCTCATCAGGCAAGAGCAACAGACGTTTGAAAACGGAATAGCTCGTGAATCAGGGATAGTTTCTTTCCAGTTGTTATCAGGCAACAACCATCCTCTCACCAGCAAGAAAGCGGTCTTGACCTTCCATCTACCTAATTGGAGACCTTCGAACTATCTTAAATCATTATCTTGCTCTAAATGTTATATCCTTTACCCTCTATCTGTACACTGTGGACAGCTTGATTGTAATCATGTATCGTCTTTTCATTTATTGAAAAACGAAAACAAAAAGCTTTTCATTGTACCTTGGTACACGTAACAATAATGAACTAAACAAAATCACTGTCTGTCCGTTTCCTGCCATGGATGCCCCCTGACCCACTGCATTCCTCCAGCACTTTTTTTGCTTAAGATTCCAATATCTGCAGTCTCGTGTCATCTTCTATATCAGTACTTGTTTATATTCAGAATAAATATCTCACATCCTTGATTGTAAATTACACTATTCTGCAATATTTAAGAAAAGATGCAATTTAAAAACAATACACAAATAGCTTATTGGCTTCTCGGGCATTCTATTACCTCTAATTCTATGACTCTAATTGTCAATGCTTTTGATGATGTGTGCTGGACTGTACACTACGGCAACAGCTTGGTATACCTATCACAACACAAAGTATACATGTTGAGCTATACACCACAGCCTGATACAAATGTTTTAAAGGAGGAATTCTTCATTGAGAAAAGATGTTAACTGTAGCTAAATAATGCAAACTACCTGTGCAGTCATGATTAAGTGCCATAAACAAATCTAATCACTTACATACAAATGATGAACTCCAGTGCGAGACTTCAGGAATAATTGTCCTGAGATCTCCATCCTAAAAACTGAACCTACCCAAACATGCACGATCTATCATTGATGCAAATTAAGTCAAATGTATGTTCTGCACAGTACAATAAACTAGACAGGCAAGTATACATGCTGCAGTGCACAACAGAATTAGCGTCAGATGTACCAGCCAGTGTAAAAAAAAAGGGTAAAAGAATGCCCAATGTATACTGTACCCGAGTGTAGCAGCTATGATGCACTTATGGCTAAAACCAGGTACACCCATTCCTATGGATCATATCCCCACAGGCAGTTGTATCTGCCCCATTGGACAGAACCACCATCACTGTGCACATGCGGTGATATACTCCACCACCTCAGCGAGTGTGACTGCCAAGTGTACATGTACAATAACGTCACCATCTGCTGTACAGGCTGTGGTGCACACTAACATCACTGTCTAGGGTACCTGCCACAGTACACACCAACATCACCGTCCAGTGTAACTGCCACAATGCAAACTAACATCACCATCTAGTATACTTGCCCTGGTTCACACTAATATCACCGTCTAGTGTACCTGCCACAGTACACACCGACATCAACGTCTAGTGTACCTGTCACAGAACACATCAACATCACCGTCTAGTGTGCCTGTCACAGAACACACCAACATGACTGTCTAGTATACCTGCCCTGGTGCACACGAACATCACGGTCTAGTATAACTCCCATAGTGCACACTAACATCACTCCACTGCACCTGCCGCACTTAGATAATTAATACAATCCAGAAATATATTTTGATATGGTAAATTTACATAAGCCTTTCAACCACATCAGCAGTGATTTCCTCTTGGAGCTACGGCTTCTTAGCAAAAATAAATCACTTTCCAGTTGGGGTCGGGAGGGGATAGGATGGATTTTGTGCCATTCTGGTATCAAAACGCGCAACTATTCAGTATAAGAAAAGTTACCTTGTCCAAAAAGGACAAGTTACAGCGACAGACAAAACACAAACTGACCTACACAGAACCAACCCTAAATGTGTAGGAAGGAACTGCAGATGCTGGTTTAAACCGAAGATAGACACAAAACATCTGGATAACTCAGGCAGCTGGAGAAAAGGAATAGGTGATATTCCGGATTAGGACCCTTCTCTAGTCTTGAGACAGGTTAGTTTTACCCTACTGATGATGTGTTGTTGCAATAGTAATCCTGCTCAGTAAGAGAGCAACCGCGGGTTCGGACATTTGGTGTAAGTGCTTGGCTGAGGAGTCAATGGTGTGCAGCTACCATTAGCGGGATTATGTCAGAAGGCCTCTAAATCCGATTCCCGCCAATACCTTAGCGCCGCTCACTAGTTGGCCTGGGATAACCGGCCGCCATCCACGGGGCGGTGGTAAGCTTGAGGTTTGCTACTGGCCTGCGGACAAACATGCGCCGCCTCCCACCCATTTAGCACACCGTATGTTCGTGGGGTGCCTGGTTCTAAAATAATTGTAAGCGACCTGATTCTGAAGGGTCTCGACCTAAATTGCATGAAGCAGTTCTGAAGAAGTAAACAAAAAATAATAATTGACGTTTTTTTGCCTTTTTCCCTTTTTGAACAGGAAACAGTATATACTGATTCCTGTGCTGAATTTTAACTATTACATCTCCGATTCCAAGGCTTACTGCAAAAGCAAATAGATAGTAAACCTGAAAGCACACTTTAATTTACAGCTCAATAACCTCCCAGCATCTCCTTGTTCACCAACGTCACAAATTTACCAAAAATCTTGGTTACATCAAGAGCATATTGTGTACAAAAACAAAAATCAAAATTGTGGGATTCCATGAATACATAGCATAACTTCTCAAATATATATATTTTTTTACTCTCAATGCATGTACCAGAAATAACATTTGAAAAATGAAATAGTTGGGATCTTTGCCCAAAATTCATTGTAAGTCACAGCTTGTTAATGTTGCTGCTGCTTTGAGATAAAATCCTTGAAAATTCTCCTCTTCTAAGTAGCAAAATCTGAGCTCTATGCACTCATTCAACAGAATATTAAATGCATATGTGGGTAAGTGTGTGAAACAGACAGACAGTGAAAACAATAACCCATAATTTTGTGCACTCTCTAAACTGAATAATATCCCATTGGAAAAGTGAAGTGCCTTGCTGAGCCATTCACGAAACAAAGAAAGTTTCACAACAATTTCCCTGCATCACAAACAGAAATTCAACAGTTTCTCAGTTTACCATGTTAAAGCCATTAATTTGGACAGATCTGTGTCCCGCCCACTCCCCTGACATCAGTCTGAAGAAGGGTCTCGACCCGAAACGTCACCCATTCCTTCTCTCCAGAGATGCTGCCTGTCCCGCTGAGTTACTCCAGCATTTTGGATCTACCTTCGAACACAAGGATAGTCTGCCAGTGAGATATGCTGAACTCTCTATGGTTCAATGGTTACTTTATTATCGCAGGTACCGAGGTACAGTGAAAGTTTTGTTTGCATACAAATCTGGGTGGCATGACGGTAGAGTGGCTGCCTTACAGCGAATGCAGCACCGGACATGTGGGTTCGATCCTGACTACGGGTGCTGTCTGTACAGAATTTATACGCTCTCCCCGTGAACGCGTTGGTTTTATCCAAGATCTTCGGTTTCCTCCCACATTCCAGACATACAGGTTTGTAAGTTAATTGGCTTGGTAAATGCAAAAATTGTGCCTATTGAGTGTAGGATATTGTTAATATGCGGGGATCGCTGGTCAGTGCAGACTCGGTGGGCCGAAGGGCATGTTTCCACGCTGTATTTCTGAAACTAAAACACTAAAACTAAATTAATATTATTATTGTACATAAGTATGATCCTCAATTAAGTACTGAATGCATACTAACAACCACCAAATGCCAGAATCGTCAGAGTTTTATCGCTATTTCCAAACTCCCAGCTGCAGCTGGCCATACACTGCTGCATCTGTCGCCTCCATCCTCCATTTGTATCCCCAGGGGCATCTCCCACAGCTGACCTTGATGGCACGGCAGGTTAGATCACCAGTGGTCCTCACCGGCCCTTTGTCCAGCATCCATCGCTGTCTCCCTCCATCTTCAGGTTCCATGTATTTGGTGGTGAGCTGGAGACGAACCTCAGACGTGGCTCCCACCACAGGCGGTTCCACAGCGGGCAAACCAAGCCTGCTGCCGGATTATGGCAGCAGCACGCAAGCCCATTAGGGGAAGAATTCATCTTCAACAATACCCGAAAAATAAATCACTGGTCTGGGATGCTCAGAGTCCCCTTGGAGGGACTGCTCCTGCAAGTCCCAAGAGCAGAAACCTTGCAAGCAAATGAGTTAAAATTATGCTATGTGTTTCCTGTTGTCTGTTTTCATCTGCCTCACAAGGGCCACTTGTTGCTACAGCAGATAGAATTTTGTCATTGCCTTCATTGTCTTGCTGTCATTCCCGACTCTGAAGTTATACATGAAGTTCTGGCTCCTGTTCAGAACGACTTCTCAACGCCAAAGTACGGTGATGTAGTGCTGCATAGTCATCCGGCAACTTTTGAACTGGCGGAAATGAGAAAGATCTTGATACCTTTGTCCTCCAGGTCCATGGCAACGATCCACTTACTCTTGTCACTGGCTTTATCAATTTAGACTTGAGCCAAGGGTTTCAGATTCAGAAGCAGACAGAAGCTGCCCTGACTGCAGGTCTCCATCATCACCAGATGCCATTTCATTGAACATTGCGAGACCTATTCCCCTCTCTCTGAGGATTATGTCTTATCAAACTCAAATAGTACATATTTTAACTGTAAAACATTACCTTCTTCTCCTGTGATAACCTCAACAATCATTTGTTGGCTATTGGTTAAGTGTTTGCAGCTGCAAACTGCTCTATTGATTCTGTCACATTATTCACATTTTCTGGTGTAGTTTCATGTAATATTCCAGTTGCAGAAACTGATGCAGCAGGTGTATTTCAGTGTTGCATTCACTGCATGCATCACCTAGCCATGGAAAACTCAGTTCCATTTCACTCATGTTCTCTCAAGAAACAAACTTGGAACTTTTTGCTTCCCACAATTTATCCAGAGTCCAATATTGGTGATATTTTGCTTTATGCACTGGAAAAAGTAGTTTGTGCCAATGCCACCACCAGTGTCTTGCCTCGGTACATGCTAACGGCACTGCCCAGTGTACGTGCTGTGGTGCACACTAATGCTATTGTCAAACATCACTGCTGTAGTGTGTGCCACGTCAGAGTTGAGGTTACCTTCCATTGTGCACAGTAACGTCACCATCCAATGTACCTGCCACACGGTTCACTGTGGCTGTAACTAGTTGCACTTACTAAAGTGTAGCTGGAGCGAAGGAAAAGTACGGTCACAGCCAACCAGATTTGGCTTGGTGCAAACTATCACCTCAGCAAAATTTACCTGTTGTGGTGTTCACTACACATCCCCGTACCTGCTGCAGTGCAAAGAACATTACCAATTGCACTGGCTATAATGTACTCCATGCACCCAGCCATATGTTGGCTGAGGGTACCAGCCCCAGTGTATACAACATCTCCATCTAGGTGTACTTACCACATGAGACCCTGAGCTGGGCTTATCTACTTCCAGCCTACGTAACACACCTAGCCGGACATCCGAAGAAGGGTCTCGACCCGAAACGTCACCCATTCCTTCTCTCCAGAGATGCTGCCAGTCCCGCTGAGTTACTCCAGCATTTTGTGTCTACCTAATCAGACGTACCTACCAGTGTAAGCAACAGAGTCAAGTTCATTTTGCTGTGATGCCAGCCACAACTCGCTGAACTTGCCCAGTACACACTATGCCAACTGTCTCTATCGGCCACAATGTACTTCAGGCCCAAAGACAGTGTTGAAGGAGTTCATGCCTCCTACAGCCGGGGGGGGGGGGGGGGGGGGGGGGGGGGAGAGAGGAAGAGTAGGGGAAGGAGGGGAGGAAGAGTAGGGGAAGGAGGGGAGGAGGAAGAGAGGAAGGAGGAAGAGGGGAAGGAGGAAGAGGGGATGAGGAGTGAGATTAGGGGAAGGAAGGGAGGAGTAGGGGAAGGAGGGGAGTAGGGAGGGGAAGGAGGAAGAGGAGGGGAAGGGGGAAGAGGAGGGGAAAAGGAGGGGAAGGAGGAAGAGGAGGGGGTCAGGAGGGGACGTAGGAGAAGGGGGGGTGAGGAAGGGAAGGAGGGGGGGTGTACCTGTTGCCCCGCTGTTCACTCGCGCCCCCCACGCGTGGGGCTGGGCTCTCCTCTCCGGTTTAATCCCGGTTTAGTCCATGGGCTGGGCTGGGCGGGCCCGGGCCTGGAGCTGGGGCTGCGCCGCTTCCACTGCCGGGTTACCGGGAGGACAGGGTCAGGGTCCGGATCCCGGCAGCGCCTCCGCTGGCCGGAGGAACCGGCCCGAGTCACTGGACAGGCAGGGTTCATGGAAAACACAGCAGCTATATGAATTTAGGTCACAATTTTCCATAATCTTATTGAACAGCAGATCAGCTCAAGAGGGTTATGTCGTTCCCTTATTCAATAATTAAATTTTTTTATTAAATTAATTTCAGTGAAAATTGGCTGATCATTGTTGATGAAAGAAAAGTCTGGAGTGAACATTAAATAATTTGGAGTCAGAATAAGGAGCTTCAGAATAAAAGGAAGACATTTCACACCACTTTGCAGTTTCTTGGAACGTCAGCAGGTGGCATCTGGTGATTAGTTCTTGGACCTCTGACAACTGGAGTTTAGAGTTTAGTTTATTATTGTCACATGTATCAAGCTGCAGTGAAAAGTGTTTTTGTTGCGTGCTATCCATCAGCGATGATGACTACAATCAAGCCCTCCACAGTGCACTGATACAGGATAAAGGGAACAATGTTTAAAGCAAGATAAAGGCCACTAGAGTTTAAATAGATAGTCTGAAGTTCTCCAATGAGGTAGATGGTAGGGATGACATTTAGGGTCGAGCCCTTCTTCGGACTGATTCCTTCTCTCCGGAGATGCTGCCTGTCCCACTGAGTTAATCCAGCTTGTTTCTTCGGTTTAAACCAGCATCTGCAGTTCCTTCCTACACAGGTAGATGGTAGGTCAGGACCACCCTCTGGACAGTGGGAGGATTAATCAGTTGTCTATTAACAGCTGGGAAAAAACTGTCCTTGAATCTGGAGGTATGCATTTTTACTTTAATAAGGCCAACTTGAAGACTGTACTGCCGAAATTTTATCAACATGTCAAGTAGACGGAAGAACACGCTGGATCATGTCTATTCCAATATCAAGCACGCGTATAGAGCCATTCCCCTCCCCCAACTTGGCTAGTCAGATCATCTCTCCCTCCTGCTCGCCCCAGCCTACACCCCCCACAGACGAAGTGCCAGGCCCACCATAAAGACTGTTACAATCTGGCCTGAAAATGCACTCTCCAAACTACAGGACTGCTTCACGCACACCAACTGGGACATATTCGAACACCAGGATCTGGAAACATTCACAGAAACGGTACTGGACTATATCAAGTTCTGCATCGGAAACGTGACTGTGGACAAAAACATTTGGGTTTTCCCAAACCAGAAACCCTGGATGTCCAGCCAGGTCCGCACACTTCTCAGAGCCCGCGATGATGTATTCAGGTCAGGTGACAGAGCTCTGTACAGGGCTGCTCGAGCCGATCTGGAAATGGGAATTAAAAAAGCTAAGGTGGATTATAAGAGGAGCATAGAGTCCCACTTGTCCAGCAATAACATACGGGAGGTATGGCGGGTCATACAAGGAATCACAAACTATAGAGGCTGTGCCACAACGACAGAAGACCTGAGTCCGCTGCTGGCAGAGATGCTAAATTGCTTATTTTCCCGCTTTGAAACATCACAACAGCAGCACTCATTTGTTACAGCCCTGCTCCCACCCTTACCTGGCTCCTGCACAACTCCATTCACTGTAAGGGAGCACGATGTCAGACGGTTGCTCCTGGCAGTGAACCCCAAGAAGGCTGCCGGCCCAGATGGAGTACCTGGTAAGGTGCTCAAAGCATGTGCCCACCAGCTCACCGTCATCTTCACCAGAATCTTTAATCTCTCCCTGGACCAGGCAGTTATCCCGTCCTGCCTAAAATCAGTCATAATCGTCCCAGTGCCGAAGAAGTCCCACATCACCAGCCTAAACGATTATCGTCCTGTGGCCCTCACTCCGGTAATCACGAAGTGCTTCGAGAGATTGGACCTCCAGCACATCAAGGACTATCTCCCTCCAGACTTCGACCCCCACCAGTTCGCCTATCGCCCAAACAGGTCCACAAAAGACGCCATCACCGTAGCTCTCCACTCTGTGCTGAGCCACCTGGAGCTGGGGCAGAGCTACATCCGGATGCTCTTTGTGGATTACAGCTCAGCTTTCAATACTATCATCCCGGACATTCTCATCGACAAACTGGTCACTCTCGGCCTCCCCACTCTCACATGTGCCTGGATAAAGGACTTCCTCACCAACCGGCCCCAGACGGTGAGACTCGGCCCCCACCTCTCCTCCACTCGCATGTTGAGTACCGGCTCCCCACAGGGCTATGTGCTACGCCCCCTCCTATACTGTCTCTACACCCACGACTGTAGTCCGGTCCACAACAACAACCGCATCGTCAAGTTTGCTGACGACACTACAGTAGTCGGACTCATCTCAAGGGGAGACGAGGCAGCCTACAGAGAGAAAGTCTTGAAGTTGACAACCTGGTGCTCAGAAAACAACCTGGTTCTGAACACCAAGAAAACCAAAGAGCTCATTGTCGACTTCAGGAGGCACAGCACCGACTTAGCTCCCTTATACATCAACGGTGAGTGTGTGGAGAGGGTCTACACCTTCCGGTTTCTCGCGTCCTTATCTCCGCTGACATCTCCTGGACAGATAACATCACAGCGGTCATCAAGAAGGCTCAGCAGCGGCTGCACTTCCTGAGGGTCCTCAGGAAGCACAACCTGGACTCCAACCTGCTGCTGACCTTCTACCACTGGTCCATTGAGAGCCTGTTGACATACTGCATTACAGCATGCACCATGCAGCTGCACCATGGCAGACAGGGAGAGGCTTCGGAGGGTAGTTAGGGCAGCACAGAAGATCATCGGCTGCCCTCTCCCCTCTCTGATGGACATTTACACCTCCCGCTGCCTCAGCGGGGCGAAGAACATTATCAAGGACAGCTCCCATCCTGCATTTGGCCTGTTCGACCTGCTGCCCTCAGGGAGGCGCTATAGGTGCATCAGCACAAGGACAAATAGACTCGAGAACAGTTTCTTTCCAAAATCCATTATCTCCCTGAACTCACACATGCACTGACTTCACAGCCTAACCCCCGGACCTTCATCTATCCAGCTACTATAATTTGTACTGTAACTGTAATTCTATTTATCCATTGTCTTTTATAGATATGTACATAGCGTCACAGAAACTGTGCACCTTATTCCCCCTCCCCCTTTTTGTTTTTACACTGAGTAGGAGCAGCTTTTAATCTCATTGTACATGTGTATAGTGACAATAAAAAGGCATTCATTCATTTTCAATCTTCTGTACCTCTTGCCTGATGGGAGAGGGAAGAAGAGGAGTGACCAGGGTGAGACTTGTCCTTGATTAAGCTGGTGGGCTTGCAGAGGCAGCGTGAAGTGTAGATGGAGTCAATGGAAGGGAGGATGGTTTGCATGATTCTCTGGGCTACATCCACAACTCTCTGCAATGTATTGTGGTCTTCGATGGAGCTGTTCCCAAACCATGCTGTGATACATTCTGATAAAATGCTTTCTCAGGTGCATCCGTAGAAGTTGGTGAGAGTTATTGGGGACATGTCAAACTTCATAAGCCTTCTGAGGAAGTAGGGTCATTGGTATGCTTTCTTGGCCATTGCTTCGATATGGTTGGTCCAGGACAAGGTGCTGGTGATAATTTACTCCTAAGAACTTGAAGCTTTCTACCATCTCTGCTTCGGTGCCATCAATGTATTCGAGGGTAAGTATACCGCTTTGCTTCCTGAAGTCTATTGCAATCTCCTTTGTCTTGCTGACTTGAGGGAGTGGTTGTTTTGGCAACTGGTTGGGGCTCATGTTGTCGACCTCCCCATGTTGAGCCCTGTCAACTGACCTCAAACAGGTGAACGACAACAAACAGAGGCAGCAGCAGCACTGCAGATTGCCGCCAACCCAGAGCGTGCGCCCTTTTTAGGGTGGGCACCTACGGATGTTGAACCAGATGGCATCACACTGCTGCGGACTTCTGCTACCTCAAACGCAAGAAGAAGGCAACTGGTTAATAGGTTCTAAATATCATTCCTGTAGTCCATCTCATCATTAATGGATATCCAACCCATTACGGTGGTGTCTGCAAATTGGAAATTGATGTTGATTGTATTAACTACAGAGTCATGATTGTATAAGGGGTGTAGATGCAGACCCTGCTCCATCTTCTTGATGGTGTGTGTGACTTTGATATAGTACCGTAGATGGGTGGCTATGCAGAGTGTAGCATCAGTGGGGTATGCTCGGAATTCCAGTTGCAGCCCTGTAGATCCCGGTCTGTGCTGTTTAAGCTCCTCTACAAAGAAGGTTACTTTCTCAGGGATCGAGACCATACTGTTCAATCTCAGTTTCTGCAAAGTCTGGACCGGTTGTGCAGTGGTCAGTGCCATCAACATCACCACTTTGTAGGTGAGTCTGTCCAGCGGTAACCCCATCTTGGGCGACCAGCTTCTGAGCAGGGTCAACACCACCCCTACATCCCAGGTAATGTTGTAGCTGGGTCGAGGAGGGTTAGTATTGAAAATACCCCTCATAAATTTTGACACCAGCTGGTGCGATCCCACTCCTATATTTAGGTAGGACGATAGTGCACTCCTGGCACTATTTATGGCACTGTAGCTGAGTCCCTCATCAAAATGAAGGCCCGCGAGGAATTCCAATACGTTAGGGATCGTGGCAGAGTTGTAGGTTGTCTTCGTCTGACTGCAGTAGGCTTCCCATTTCTTGATGTGGGTTAGGTACTGATTCCTAGTGTATTCTCTGCACGACGCCGTTATGATGTCCATGGCCCTGGATGACAGTCCGAACTCCAGCAGTGGCTTCTTCAGAACCTGCAAGCCAACAGGCTCAGATGACACTCCCCAGTGATGGGGTTGGTGACCAAATTTGATCTTTTGGTAATTTATGTCCATGGGTCTTTTAACATATTGAGGACCACCGGGTACCATGGTTGTGTAGGCCAGTCAGGTATTATCAGAATGCCTGTTGCAGAATCCAGTTGAATTTTCTGCAATACCCGACTGATGAGGCAGAATGGGGGAAATGCATAGAAAAAACATTTCCCCCAATGGAGCGAGAATGCATCCATTGCCACTGCCCCAGGATCTGGTTCCCAAGATACATATGTTGGTATCTGATGGTTCAACCTGGACGCAAAAAGGTCGATGTCTGGTGTTCCAAATTTAGCTATAATTTTAGCAAATATTTGGGGGTTCAACATCCACTCAATGTTGTCATTGAATACTCATGACCTGGTGTCCGCCACTGTATTGAGCTTACCCGGAAGGTAAGTAGCTGATATCCAAATATTTATTTTGATACACCAGAGCCAAATTGTATTTGCCAATTCATCACAAGATATTGACTTGATACCACCCATATGGTTTAAATATGCCACCACAGTGGTATTATCTATTTGAAGACGGACATGCTTATGATGATGATTCGTGCAGCAAGCCCGCAGCCCGTGAAATGCTCCCAGCATTTCCAAATAGTTTATACCTTGTGACTGAAGAAGGGTAGATTCGTGCAAATCCCATCTGCCGCCACAAGTAGAAGTGGTGTCGGTAGCTCCCAGCCTTGGGCGCTTGCGTCGGTTTGTAACACGACTGATGGGTTGGATATAATGATGGGATTAAAACAATCACTAATATTGCTTACCCACCATTGTTGCTCAATTTTTGCCTTGATCGGCAGCTGCATAGGTCTGTCAAAATGTCCAGCATTGGCTTTTAATGCTGAGATTTTTGCTCTTTGCAAGTTTTGATAATGTAATGGGTCAAATTGCGCAGCTGGAAATGCAGCTACAAGTTTTCCAATTACCTTAGCAGCGTGTCTGATAGTCGGTACCCTGGCGCAAGCAAGGCTGTTACATGCCTCTATTATATCTATTGCTTTGCTGGCTGGGATAGTGACAATCATATGATTGGTGTTAATTGTGAATCCCAGATAGTCCATAACCACAGGATGGGTTGAACAAACCCTAGTTTCTTCAATAATGTTTTGGTAGCTGTTACTGCTAGTTCAGCTAGTTCAAGAGTTTTCCCCACAATTAAGATATCATCTAAATACGCCATGACTATGTGATTTTGTTGTCTAAGGGATGCCAATATTGGTTTGAAATTTTTTGTAAATAACCTAGGGGATGTGGTAAGTCCATTGGGTAGGGCTTTGTATTGCCACAGTTGCCCCATCCAGACAAATTTGAAGAAATTTCTGGTGATGTTCCTTTATAGGTACTGAATAGTATGCATCTTTTAAATCGATGCAGGCCATAAAGTACCCTCGGGAAATCAGCTGTTTAGCCATTTCAAATGTCTCCATTTTGAAATGGGTATATTGTACAAAGGTATTCAAATGGGTTAGATCAATGATAATTCGACATCCACCAACTTTTTTTGGTTTTGGTAAAGATGTTGGACACAAACTCAAGAGGTTCATGTGTCATTTTTTTTCTATTACCCCCTTGGCATATAGCCTTAATATTTCTACATGTCCTTCCTCTTTCTCTGTTTTAAGAGAGAGTGCAAATTTCCAGTCAGGTACATATTGAGTTGGGGGAAGATGCCCATTTATGAATTCAATTTCATAACCCTGAATACTTTGTAAAATAAAGGTATCCGAAGTTATAGCACCCCATGCATCCCAGAATGCACGTAACCTCCCTCCTACTTGTGAGGTTCTGCATGCAGCACTCTCAAGAGAACCAGACCCCCTTACCTCCATGGTCACCAGCGGGGCTTGATGTTCTGGGCTTTTGGTGGACGTTGTGTTGCCGGGGTAGGGGGTTGGCGCATCTTCCATGCTGGCCCCTGCCCTAAAAAAGGCTTCTGCTGATAGGGTGCTGCCGGTGGATATACTCTCGGTGCACTGTCGGGTTGTCCCCGAGGCCTGGTATTTGCATATGGATGGTGCATCCAATACGCCTGTGGCTTGGCTGATGATGGAGGTTTCATTAATCCAACTGCTTTGGCCTCCTCATCCAATTCTTTGACCTGTTTAGGCAGGTCCTCCCCGAACAGCTGCCTTGGCGGCAGTGTGCCAGAGGCTTTGCACAGCCCTGCAAATTTAGGGTTAAGTGTGGGCCGGATGGAGCTTTTTCTGAAACAGTTGATCTCATATTGTGTATTACACAATAGAGCCAGAGCATCTTGTTGCTCCTCTGTCATTTCTGTCCCGTCCAGGGTTCTGGCAAATGCCGTAATGCCTTATGTCAACAGCTTGCGGATCTTCTGAATTTTCAGCTCCTGGGCCCTGATCCCGGGACTAATGTTCCCCCAGATGGGCGTGTTGACCGTTGGGACATTCAGTGATACACAATTACCTGGGGCTTTGTATTTTTCCATGGCCTCCGTCAACACCTGTTCCAGCAACTGGTGGGTTGTGAGGTAATTTATGCTCGCCGCTAGTTTGGCCTGTAGCGGTTTCCGTGAATGCCCTGGCTTGGCAAATTTGGACACTTCCTCCGGAATTTCTGGTTCTGCTGGTTCCTGTGCCAACCCCTCTTCAAAGTCAGCTAACCGCAGACTCCTGGCGCTGCCGGCGGATGAGGGAGAAATACTCGGTGGACCCGCAGTATGGCTCCTAGATCATAGGGACCCCCATTCTTGGTGTTCTAGGTCCCGCTCGAGCAGCTGCTCCATCATTCGCTCCATCCGGGCCATGCGACCGCCGCCGCTATCTGCGGATGGCAAGTCGACTTCCCCAGGTTCTGCAGAACTACTGGGGCTTCTGCCAACGGACCGCACCTTGTCGATGTGATGTCGAGGCAGGTAGTCACTGCCTGCCGCTCCTGCGGGGCTACACGACTCCCGCGCGGACATGCCGCTATAGTCCGCCGTCTTCCGGACTGTTGCGGTCCGCCTGCCTGGTATGACAGAAGCAGAGACGAGTCGGTGCCTGCCACCGCAGCGGGGCTCCCCGACATCCGCGCGGGCTTACCGCCAGTCCCGGTTATACGGGTCTGAGACGGCGCATGGTCGCTGCCTGCTGCCTCAGCGGGGCCACACGACCGAAATACACTGCCACCAGCCTGCACTCTGGCAGCCTGTCCCGGTGGTGAGCTGGTACTTCTTGCTCCAGCGGGGCTCCCTGACTTCCCAGCAGGTCCATGGGAAGTCGGGGAGCCCCGGTCCGTGATCTGGCAGGCTTCTCCGGTGGCATGTCGATGCCGGCCACTGCAGCGGGGCTCAACCTGGATGCGGCTTTCCCCCTGGTCCGCCCTCTGGAGACCTGTAACACAGGGGAAACAGAACATGCGGCTGTCCGTGGCACGATATTACGCGCCTGTTTGCCGCTAGCCCTTTGCTGTTTGGGCGATAGCGGCAGGGAGTCAGGGTCTACACTACCCTGCTCCTGCGCGGTGCTCCGACCAACGCAGCTCCTTACCCTGCTGTGGTGGATGAGGAACAGCTTCTATAACAACACCATCACACTGCTGAACTCGGAGTCCCGCCGATAGATTTCTCCAGTCTCTCCGTCAATATTGTCTGCATTCTGTATCTATTTATATATTGCTATTACTACGAACTGACGCTAAACTGCATTTCGTTGTACCCATACTTGTATCTGTGCAATCACATTAAAGTTGAATTGAATTGGGAGTCGGGCCTTGTCAACTTCCGCGACTTTTTCCCGTGAAGCGGGTGCTGCCGTTGTTGCGGGCAGCTCCAAGGATAGCGGCCGCTGACTTCCCTCCGAAGTCCCGCGGCCCTTGGAGGCTTTCGCCTTCCCTTTCTTCAACTCCATCGTACCTGTAAGTAGATAATTTCCTCACAGGGACAACCAGCTCAAGGTTGGTTAAAACTTACCTTGAAGCCTCTTTTGAAGGTGCCGTTGGGGAAGCGCACTCACCCCTCCAGCTGTCGACTGCAAATGCGAGCGACGATATGTCGCGCATGCGTGCTGGCGGGGTCTTCACGAAGTCACTCACGTGACTCCGAAGTAAAATATGAAAAAGAATAATGATAGTTTATTCAGGTATATAAAGGGTAAGAAAGAGGCAAGAGTGGATATTGGACCGCTTGGAAATTTAAACTGGAGAAGTGTAAATGGGGAATAAATAAATGGCAGAGCAATTGAATACTTTTTTTTGCATCAGCCTTCACAGTGAAAGACACCAGCAATGTGCCGGAAACTCTTGAGTCAAGCTGTGAAAGTTAGTGGAGTGGCTATAACTAAAGAGAAGGTGCTTGGGAAGCTGAAAGGTCTGAAGGTGAACGTCACCTGGACTGCACACAGAGTTCTGACAGAGGTGGCTTTAAAGATTGTGGAGGTAATATTGTGATCTTTCAAGAAGCACTAGAGTCAGGGGTGGTTCCAGCTTATTGGAAAATTGTAAATATTACTACGGTGCATATAAATGATTTGGATGAGGAAATTGAAGAAAATGATTTGGATGAACTTTTTTGGAACTTTTTGGCCAAGTTTGCAGATGATACAGAGATAGGTAGAGGGGCAGGTTGTGTACGGAAAGCAGGGACTCTGCAGAAGGACTTGGACGGGTTGGGAGAGTGGGCTGAGAAGTGGCAGATGGAATACAGTGTGGCAAAATGTGGAGTCATGCTTTTTGGCAGTAGGAATAAAGGTGTTTACTATTTTCTAAATGTGGGGAGAATTCAGAAATCAAAGGTGCAAAGGGACTTGGGAGTGCTGGTACAAGATACCCAAAAAGTTAATTTGCAAGTTGAATCGGTAGTAAGTAAGGAAGGCAAATACAATGCTCGCATTTGTTTCGAGAGGGCTACAATACACAAACAGGGATGTAATGCTGATAAGGCTTGATAAGGCACTGGTCAGTCTGCATTTGAAGTACTGTGAGTAGTTTTGGGCCCCATATCTCAAGAAGGATCTGCTGGCATTGGAGAGGGTTCAGAGAAGGTTTACGAGAATGATCCCAGGAATGTTTGAGTTAACATATGATGAGCGTTTGAAGGCACATGGCATGTACTCGCTGGAGTTTAGAAGTATGAGGGAAGATCTCATTGAAATTTACCAAATAGTGAAAGGCCTGGATAGAGTGAATGTGGGGAGGATGTTGGTATTAGTGAGAGAGTCTACGACCAGAGGCCATAGCCTCAGAATAAAAGGGCATACCTTTAGAAAGGAGATTAAAATAAATGTATTTGGTCAGATGATGGTGAATCTGTGGAGTTCAATACATATTTTTAAGGCGGAGATTGACAGATTTTTATGTAAAGGTGTCAGGGGGTTATGGGGCGAAGGCAGGAGAATGGGGTTGAGAGGAATAGATAGATCAGCCATGATTAGACGTGATGGGCCAAATGGCCTTATTTTGCTCCTGGAACAGAAACACCAGATCTGCTTCAGCATGTCATGTATTAAGTGCAATGTTAGTGATGGATTATCATACTGCTAATGCTATCACCTGCTTTGAGGTAGCAAATTGGCTAATACTACAGGTATACCCATTGCACACCTAGAAGGAGGTGGACACATTACATCACTGGTGTGATATTGTATAGTCATCAAGAGTTGCAGAACCATAGAGCACAGAAACAAACCCTTCAGCCCATTGTGTCCATGTCGACCACGATGTCTATGATAATCCCACTTTCCTGCATATGGCCCATAATCCCTCTATTCATTTTCTATTCATGTACCTGTCAAAATGCTTTTCAAACAATTATCATTGGTACTGCCACATTTTTCCGGCATGTTAAATATGGATCTCCTTCCTGTAGCAGTTCTTGAATAAATCTAAATAAATAAATAAATAACAAAAAAAGCTCTTAGGTAAAATAAAAATCCTAATATTAGTGCAAAATTAAACAAAGGCCTGAATTCCTTAGTGAACCAAGATGGTTCATAGATTGAAGTCTAGCTGATGCTTGTAGTGTTCAATAGCCTGTTGTTTGTTGGGAAGAAGCTGTTCCTGAACCTGGAAGTCACAGTTTTCAGACACCCATACCTTCTCCATGGCAGGAGCGAAATGAGAGTGTGGCCAGTGTGGTGTGGATCTTTGATGATGCTGTCTGCCTTTTTGAGGCATTGCCTTCTGTAGATTATTTTGTTGATGGGGATGTCAGTGCCTATGACAGTGTCCACAACATTTTTTGTAATCTCCATCATTCCTGGGCATTTGAGTTGCTGAACCAGGCTGTGATGCAACCAGTCAATATGATCTCTACCGTACACCTGTAGAAGTTCAAGAGATTATACGTTGGCATACTAAATTTCCTCAATCATCTAAGGAAGTAGAGGCATTGAACGGCTTTCTTTATGAGTGTGCTGGTTCCAAGTCAGATCTCCAGAGATGCGCATGCCCAGGCACTTGAAGTTGTTGATTCTCTCCATCCCCAACCCAGGGATGATTGTATTGAACGTCGAGTGGTAGTCTTTTTTAATTTTTCAACAATCTTGTTGAACTGCAGTGGTACATTTCAGCTTAAGGTATTGCTGCTGCGACTGCTCCATGAAGCAGAGCAGTTTACTTGCGGCAACTGAGACTCAGGTGTTAGAAACTGAGGTTCTGCCCCTGGATTAGCCTAGTGGCCTAAAGCAGATCTAAGGGCTTTTCATTGCATTATATCTGATGATCAGACAGGTGGAAACAATTGAAATGGATCTAAATATTAAAAATATTAAATATTTAAAAACATGTTTTGCACATGGAAATTAATGTTAACAAGTTAATTAAAATATGGAGAAAAAGCAATATACTTATCATCACTTAACTTTCCCATCAGAGTTAACCATAGAAACATAGAAAATAAGTGCAGGAGTAGGCCATTTGGCCCTTTGAGCCAGCACTGCCATTCAATATGGTCATGGCTGATCATCCAAAATCAGTACCCGTTCCTGCTTTTTCCCCATATCCCTTGATTCCGTTAGCCCTAAGAGTAAATCTAAATCTCTCTTGAAAACATTAATTGAATAGGCCTCCACTGCCTTCTGTGGCAAAGAATTCCACAGATTCACAACTCTCTGGCTGAAAATGTTTTTCCTCATCTCAGTCTTAAATGGCCTACCCCTTATTCTTAAACTGTGACCCCTGGTTCTGGACTCCCCCAACATCGGAAACGTTTTTTCCTACACTTAGCCTGTCCAATCCCTTAAGAATGTTATATGTTTCCAAAATATTCTCTCTCATCCTTCAAAGTTCCAGTGAATACAAGCCCAGTCGCCCATTCTTTCATCATATGTCAGTTCCGCCATCCCGGGAATTACCCTGGTGAAACTATGTTGCACTCCCTCAATGGCAAGATGGGGTTGGTGACCCCCATTGCAATGAATGAGACATTGCTAGATGCAATGGCATAATGACGAGGGACTGGATAACCAGCTTATCCAGCCTTTTCTTTGGCTGACTGGGAACCACCAGAGCGTTCATGGAGAATCCAGGGTGGAGCAAGGGATCAGCTGTCCTGGCATGGCTGAATGTTAGGAAATGCGAACAGATGCACTCTGGAACAGCTAGCTCACATTCAGCTTGATCCTGACAAGAAGTGTCAAAGCGGGGAACGTGTAGTCCAGGAGCTTTAACAAAGCCTTAACACATTCTTTATACTGCATGATGAATTGCCTTCAGTTTCTTTGAAGCAGTTTTTAATCTCTGGCAAAGGTGTTTCAACTGTAATTGCATTAAGATTAACTTCCAGGTCCAGTAGCTTCTGAAGTAGAAAAAGATGTGTTTGATTTGGAGCAAAAAGTAAATAGCTGTATGAACTGGACATTTCTGTTCTCAGATGCGGCCTGACCCGCTGACCCGCTGAGTTCCTCCAGCATTTTGTTTTTGCTCAAGATTTCTGAATCTGCAGTCCCTTGTGGCTGGGTGGTGTTGTTTCTATCCTGACTTGGATTAGTTTAGCTCTTTCTGTCTGATTTTTGAAAAAACATCATGGCATCCTTTTGGGTAATGGTCCTTCCTGTAAGCCTTAAATCACTACTTTCATGTGAGCATTCCTTCTCTTTCACCTAATATTTAAAATATTTTTACCCATTCATCAAATATCTATATCTTTTTTTACAATTTCTTGTTTGCCATCTATAATATCAGGTTTATTTCTGCCATTCAACTGTGCCCAGTTTTTTTTTAATTAAAGCACTTTTCAGTTCACTCTACTTGTCTGGGTATCACATAATTTCTTCCTTAGCCTTGAAATAGTATATATTAAATGACCAACAGATAAACTAATGTAGTTCAAGCAAATAACGTGGACTATCTTTTAACTTTCACTCCATCAGATTGCCATTTATTTGTGAATACTTTTAGATGTAGTTCAAATTGGTTTTAACTAAGCATAATGCTGTTGCTCTGAATCTGGGCAGCAAACTGCATCTCTCTGGAATCGTCTGGAAGTACAGTAACAAAGGCAACTAAGAGGGTTTCAACAATAAATAAACATGAAATCAACATTAACTAGATGGAAACTGGCATTCTGAATGATTGTGCTAACTAAACTTTCCTCAATTGATAACTAAATCCTGATGGTCAAAAATGACACCAATGACCTTATGCATCAGCTAATGCTGATAAAACTCTCAGGGGATAGATAACTGGCCCTATCACGCACACGTCAGAAATCTTGTGCGTTAATTACATTGCTTTGCAATAATCACAATGTGTCAGAAATAGTATTTTCAGTCATGTTCAAAGTTTGACCATATGCTGCTGTAACTTTCTTTCTTTTATCATAAATAATTTGATGTCAGTTGTTATACCGAATAATCTTATTACCACAATGTTAGAATGACATTGATTTAGATACTGTTGTGATATAAAAAGCATTGCTAAATAGCTTTTTGTTTAACATTCAAAAATTGCTCTACATAAGCATGAAACCCACTGCAAAACACAGCTACAATAACTTTTATTTATGTAGCTATTTAAATATCGCAGATTCAGGTATTATGTCAGAATAATTCACTATACGATACACTGGCATTGGAATTGTGTTATCCAGCTGTTTGCATCATTTGTTAATCATTTCTTATCTGCATCACCAGAAACTCATGTGGGTCTTCTATGTTATCATATGAAAGTGGTGCACTCATTCATTATTGTATCCAACTTCTACTTTCTGAAATATTGCTGATTCGTAGTCATAGCGTGATACTGTGTGGAAACAGGCCCTTTGTCCCAACTTACCCACACCGGCCAAAAGGTCTCAGCTATAACAGTCCCACCTGCCTGAGTTTGGTCCATATCCCTCCAAAGCTGTCCTATCTGTGTACCTATCTAACTGCTTCTTAAATGTTGGGATAGTCCCTGCCTCAACTACCTCCTCTGGCAGCTTGGTCCATACACCCACCATCCTTTGTGTGAAAAAGTTACCCCTCAGATTCCTATTAAATCTTTTCCCCTTTACCTTAAACTTATGTCCTCTGGTCCTTGATTCAGCTACTCCGGCCAAGAGACTCTGTGCATCTACCCAATCTATTCGTCTCATCATTTAATATACTTCAATAAAATTATTCCTCACCCTCCTGCGCTCCAAGGAATAGAGTCCCAGCCTACACAACCTCTCCCTATAGCTCAGACCCTCTAACCCTGGCAACATTCTTGTAAATCTTCTCTGTACCCTTTCCAGCTTGACAAAATATTTCCTGTAAGATGGTGAACATTCCAGAGGTGAACAATCAGTGGTTTGAATACAACTATGGTAGAATCAGACCTCTATTAACGTGACAACATAATAAAATAACTACAAACAAAACAATATTTATGTGATACCTGTCAAGTGACTTGCACGTCTATGGCGGTTAAAATAATTTGAAAATGAGGAGATGTAGTTATATGTAAATGTACGTGATAGTAAGCCGCAAGCAGGGTTAGAGAGAAGAGCATTAGCCTCCAGGTGAAGATACTTACTGATAATCTATTCTCTATCTTATTCTCTCCGTAATGGAATAAAATGAAACTTTATTTCAATTAGTTGTTAACGTTAATCAGCTCATTGTAAATTTAGTATATATAGAGTATGTAAATAGCTTATTCTAAGCTTCCCCCCAGTCTAGTTTCAGTCAATAAAATACTGAGTCAAGCACTTGCGCATCTAAACTTTTTTTGGAAAAACACAATAACAGTTCCCACTACTATAACTAACCACCACGGGTTCGATCCTCATATCTGCCTGGCCAAGCCCTCCTAGCTTCGTTCAATCAGAGACACTCCAGAAGGTCACGCAGTCCTAAGCGTTCTCCCAGAGGATCGACACAGGATCTCATGGGAGCAGCCTTTTATAGGTCCCCGAACCCTGAGGGGCCGAACCACATGGGGGTGGTCTGTATACAGTCCAATAACAGATATCAATTAACACAGTACACGATAGACATTTCCCTAACCCAATAATACAGTAACTAATACATTGTATTCAAACGGAGCTTCTGGAAGGAAGCAAACAAGAATAAACATTGAAACCTGTGCCCTGAGATTTAAACAGTTTCTCCAAGGCTCAACAGTTCGACCAATCATCAACCAACAGGATAACTGTCTCACAACATTATTTATACTATTTACAATGTCCTTGCAGCAATCCAATCGAAATGGTGCATTTAGTGTTTACAAAACTGCTCTACATTTTATCAATTTAGGAGAAAGAAGGAGAACACCTGGACCCCTCACCATCCTGCATACCAGTCTGAGCCTAGACTGGCTGACGCCATCCAAAGCCCTTAAATTTCAGCTAACAAGGGTTTAGCAATTCTGACAAGTGCAGTGATCCTCCATTTTATGGTGTCTTCAATGGACCAGTATTAACAAGTACATTTGGATCTCACAGACCTCCTCTGAAGTTGGGACTGAAAATTAATGAGCAAACAAACATGGTGTGACGTAGCGTCACAGCAGTTAGTGCTACTGCCACACAGCTCCAGCAACCCAAGCTCAATCCTGACCTTGAGCATTGTTCAGTGTGGATTTACATGTTCTCCCTGTGACTGCCTGGATTCCCTCCACATACTTCATTTCCCACAGGCATGCTCATTGGTAGACTAATTGGTCGCTGACGTAATAAACATTTAACCAAATTTCACTCATATTCGCAAATTACAGGAAGTTTTCATTCAAAAGCCAAGAGGGGTTGATGAGGAGGAATTTATTTTGCCAGGGGGTGGTGAATCTCTGGAATACATTGCCACTGACAGCTGTGGAAGCCAAGTAATTGGATATTTTTAAAGTGGAGATTGATATTTTCTTGATTAATAAGGGAGTCAAACGTTACAGGGAGAAATCAGGAGAATAGGGTTCAGAGAGAAAAATGGATTAACCATGATCGAATGGTGGAGCAGACTCAATGTGCTGAATGATTTAATTCTGTTCCCATGTCTTATGGCTTTATGGTTACAGTTATCTACTGTTGGATGAAGGAAATGGTACCTTGGTATTCATTTAATTTGAAAGAAAATCACTTAGAGCATATAATCCTCTCATTGAGTTCAACATCTTATCAAATTTGTGCAGATTCTGGGTGAATAATTGCTCATATTGGTTAGAATGCCAACCCATTGCCTTTTGGAACAATGCTCAGAGACAAACTATGTTAGTGCTACTGTTAGAAAACATATCATCTAAATTGCCTGGAGTCCAAAACTTGAAACTGTAACTGCAAGATCGTTATTAATAAATTGGTTAAACATTTAAGAGAAACATAATTTTTTTATGCAGTCTACACTAACAATGCCCACTGATGCTATATGGAGCCTATACACTCTCAGTTTCAAAATGAGGTAATCTTATTGAAATGTACAACATTCTTACAAGGCTTTATAGAATATGTATTGGGTGATGTTTTTCCCCTGATGACTTGTCCAGAATATGGGGTAAACAGACTCAACAATTTGAAATGTTGAAAAGATTATTCACATGGTGTGCTCAGATTGGACAAGGAGGCAGCTGACTAACTGGAATCTTGATCAATTGACAATCATGTAACTTGCCCTGTTATGTTATCACTGACAAAATTCCACCAATGCATTAACTGTCGTGGGGTAATAAAAACAAAGTGAATTCATAGCTAGGAACATCTCATTTCATTAACTGATTGACACTAGTATACACTATATTAAAAAAAATCTCATACAAAACCACCCATAGTAGACTGTGATTTAGTGAATTCTATACAATCTTCCCATGTGGATAGGTGCGAAATAGAATCATCACTGTTAACTGTCAGAACGGTTTCCCTTGAATATGCAACATACAAGTAAGCTTTGCCCGAATAGCCCTTGTTCAGAAGTCCAATTGTTCAAACACTGACAGTCTCAAACCATGACAGTCTCCAGTCAGGCTGATTGAACCCAAAAGCCAATAGTTACAGCTTGAAATTATCTTCCATTGACACTGATAGGCCCGTGTTGACCCTATTACCTCTTTAGGGTATCAACTGATGTGTTGAACAAAAGACGCTAAACCAAGGTTTAGTACAACTTAAGTACAACCTAGTCTTTTTTCTTTTCTTTTTTTTCCTTTTTTTCTTTATTATTATTATGTTTTTATTTTTATGTTTTTATTTTTTTATTAGAAGCAAGTACTTAATAAGAACATTTCATGTATGTCATACATTGCTAATATTATCAATATTATCAATTATTTAATAACTGCTTCTATATATTTTTTTTTTATATAGAGAAAAATTAATGAGGAAAGAGAAGGAAAAAAAAGCATGATAAAGAAGAATGGAATAGTTTACTAATAATACAACATTGGAGATAGGTTCGTAAATTAAAAAGTATAACTTTTCATCTAATCCTTGATTCGAGCTTCAATCAGGTTCTCGTGCTGAACCAATTTGCCCCTTCAAATAGTCAATAAATGGAGACCATATTCTGATAAAAAGTTCTTGGTTGTCCATTAAGACAAGTCTGATTCTTTCCAAATGTAGGGTCTCCGACATTTCCATAATCCACATTTTAATTGTGGGGGTTATAGGACCTTTCCAAAATTTTAATATTGATTTTTTCCCAATTATTATACTATCGTCGATAAAGTTTCTTTGGCTTGTAGTAAGTGTTAGACTTTGTTCTGATATTCCTAATATTATTTGCTTTGAGTCTGGGTCCAATTGGCTGTTGACAACTTCTGAAATTATCTTAAAAATTTCCGTCCAAAAGTTTTTAATTTTTATACAATTTACAAATGTATGAGTTAAGTTAGCCTCTAAATGCTGACATTTTTCACAGATAGGAGATATATGTGGAAAGATTCTATTTAATTTCATTTTTGAATAATGTAACCTATGTAATACTTTAAATTGTATTAAAGAGTGTCTGGCATTTAACGAGCATTGATGTATATGTTGTAAGCTTTCGTCCCAAATATCTTTCATTACTGGTTGCCCTAGTTTATTTTCCCATGTTTGCCTATATATTTCCGTCGGTGGTGCCTCACTTTCTAATAGGATATTGTACATATGAGATATTAATTTTTCTGTATTAGAGTGTTTATTCAAACATTCATCAAGAGTTTCTGGATCTCTAGTTCTGTAATTAGATTTAGCATAATCTCTAAGTTGTAAATATCTGAAATAGTAATTTGAGTGGAGTCCGTAAGTTTGTTGTAACTCCTGAAATGACAGAAATGTACCTTTCCTATAGAGATGACCCATATTTTTAATTCCGTGATTTTTCCATTGTGAAAAACCTTAATCCAACATTGAAGGTTTAAATGCAGGGTTGTTTACAATGGGAAGAAAGAGTGATAGATTATCCAATTTTAAAGTATATTATAGGGTTTTCACTATAGGTTTTTTTGTTCAATTTAGTGGTAGCAAGCAGGATCAAACCAATTTCAAAGGGTAAGCAGTCTTCCTGTTCCATTTTTAACCAGTCTGGTTGCTGGTTCATTTCTTCCAACCTGAAGTTCATATTTTTAATGTTAACTGCCCAGAAATAAAGCATGAAATTTGGTAAAGCTAAACCTCCATTTGTTTTTGATTTACATAAATGTTTTTTGTTTATTCTGTGATTCTTATAATCCCAGATAAGATTAGTGACTATGGAATCTACCTTTTTAAAAAACATTTTTGGAAGATATATCGTGATTGATTGAAAGAGGTACAATAATTGCGGAAGAAAAATCATTTTTATGGCATTAATTCTACCAAACATTGAGATAGATAATGTTTTCCAATATAGAATATTCTTATGCAATTTGTTCAGTAAAGGAGGGAAGTTTAATTTAAATATAGAAGTATATGTCTTAGTTACATAAATTCCTAGATATTTAAATTTTTCATTAACTATTTTAAAGGGGGATTGTTATTCGCTCTTAATATTCTGTATGTGAGAGGTTTGGATTTCAGGTTATGTAGATTAATACATTGGCATGATTCTTTCGTATTATACTCTTATTCCACGATGGGCCTAACACTTTCTGTATCCAATTGTGAGTGTGAGATAACGGGCACAAACCAAGCCGTTGGAGTTATATAAAAGTTTTACCCATGTACTAAACATCGCCAAATTGAAATCACCGAAAATAAATAGGGCCATACCACCTCATCAAATGCTTTCTCAGCATCTAACGAAATAATAGCTAAATCTGCGTTAGTAATTCTCTTTGAGTATATAATATTGAATAATTGTCTCAGGTTATAAGAAGAGTAACGTTTTGGGATAAATCCTGTTTGGTCAGGGTGTATTAATTTATTAATCACTGTGCTTAATCTTTGTGGTAGGATTTTAGTTAATATTTCATGATCAGTATTTAGTGAGCTATAGGTCTATATGAACCTGGGTCTTCCAGGTCCTTATCTGTATTTGGTATAAGTGTTATTATAGATTTGTTTAGCGTTTCTGGTAATTTCTGTTGAGTATAAATGTGCTCATACAGCGTCTATAGATGTGGGGAGATCAGATCATAAATTTAAAAATAAAATTCAGAGCTTATACCGTCAGGGCCCGGGGCCTTGCCGTTTTTTAGAGATCTGATAGACTCTTCAATTTCTTTTACTGTTATTTCAGCGCCTAGTAATTCTCTCTCTTTCAAATCTAAACCTTTAAGGTTACATTTTTGTAAGTATGCTTCCATTCCTGTTGAATGTTCTGTTGTTTTGACTGAGTGGAGATTTTGATAATATTGCAGAAATCTCTCATTGATATCCTTGGGCTGTACTAGTAGTTCTCCCATATCTGATCAAATGTTGTGAATTGCTTTTTCCCCTTCCAGTTTTCGAAGTTGGCGTGATAATAGTTTTTGCGGTTTGTCTTTTTTCTATGTTAATCTTTATTAACACTTGAGTAACTTGAGTTGCATGCAAACTATTGACTTCTAATAACTTCTCATTTACTTTACTATTTCAACAACCCTTCTTAAACTAAATCACACAAGTCATGACTTGGACACAGATGTTACCCATATGAATAAATTGGCCAAATTCACTCTTTTGGTAGGGGGTAGTCTTCGAGCTTTGAGCTTCGAACAAAGGTCCACTCTTCTTGCCATGGTTATTCCCTCGTTGTAGCCCCCGAAGTCTCGGACCGCCTTTCTTTTATACTAATTTTTCCTTCGAACTCCTAAAGGAAGCCTTTGTTCCAACGCAAGGCACTCACAGTTCTGAAGTCAATTATTTCAAGTTGTCACTCATCCAAGTGCTGAATAAACAAAACACATCTTCTTTCCTTATCAGGCTAGAGATTTCTCAATTATGTTGCCTGTTCTTATTTTCATTCGCATCACACAGTTCCTTTGCAAAATAGTCATTCTCAGACACCGTATCTTCTCAAGGCCACACTACATAGCCATGAAGTTACTTTCATAGAAATATAGAAAATAGGTGCAGGAGGAGGCCATTCGGTCCTTCGAGCCAGCACCGCCATTTGTGGTGTCGTATCCTCAAAAAATTCCAGAAGATTAGTCAAGCATGATTTTCCTTTCATAAATCGATGCTGACTTGGACTAATCCTATTACTGCCATCCAAATGCCCCATTATTACCTCTTTAATAATTGACTCCAGCATCTTTCCCACCACCAAAGTCAGGCTAACTGGTCTGTAATTTTCCCGTTTTTTCTCTCGCTCCTATCTTGAAAAGTGGGATAACATTAGCTATCCTCCAATCCACAGGAACTGATCCTGAATCTATTGAACATTGGAAAATGATCACCAATGTGTCCACTATTTCTAGAGCCACCTCATTGAGGACCCTGGGATGCAGTCCATCAGGCTCCGGGGATTTATCATCCTTCAGTCCCTTTAGCCTACCCAATACTATTTCTCGCAAAATGAAAATTTATTTCAGTTCCTCGACCCCCTTAGATCCTCTGCCCTCCAGTACTTCTGGGAGATTGTTTGTGTCTCCCTTAGTGAAGACAGATCAAAGTACCTATTCAACTCTTCTGCCATTTCCTTGTTCCTCATAATAATTTGCCCGTGTCTGCCTTCAAGGGACACACATTTGACTTTGATACTTTTTTTCCCGTAACATATCTAAAGAAGCTTTTACTGTCCTTCTTTATATTCCTGGCCAGCTTCCCTTCGTACTTCATCTTTTCAGCCCGTATTGCCTGTTTTGTTCCCTTCTGTTGTCCTATGAAAGTTTCCCAATCCTCTGCCTTCCGGCTACTCTTTGCTGTGTTATACATCTTTTCTTTTAGTTTTATTCTATCCCTAACTTCCCTTGTCAGCCACGGTTGCCTCCTACTCCCCTTAGAATCTTTCTTCCTTTTTGGAATGAAATAATCCTGTGTCTTCCGGATTATGCCTAGAAATTCCTGCCATTGCTGTTCCACCGTCATTCCTGCTAATATCCCTTTCCAATCTACCTTGGCCAGCTCCTCTCTCATGCCTTCATAATCCCCTTTATTCAACTGCATCCCTGTCACTGCCGATTTAACCTTCTCCTTCTCAAATTGGAGATTAAAACTAATCATATTATGATCACTACCTCCAAGCGGTTCCTTTACCTCAAGTTCTCTTATCATATTTGGTTCATTCGACAACACTAAATCTAGAATTGCCTTTTCTCTGGTTCTGCTCGCACCAGATGTCCATCACGTTACAATTGGGGAGGTTGGTGAAGGATAGGGTGTGTGTGTTGTAGGGGGGAAGGGGTGGTGTGTGGTGGGGGGAGTGTGGCAGTGTGGGGAGGGGGTGTGGTAGGGGAGATTGTGAGGTAGTGTGGGGGAGAGGGAGTGGATGAGGGGGGACGGTGGGGTAGGGGGAGTTGGGGTTGTTGGGTTGTAGGGGAGGGAGGGTGTAGGGGAGGGGGGGTGTAGGGGAGGGTGTGTGGGGTAGGGGGGGTGTGGGGGTGATGGGGAGGGAGGGTGGGGGGTGTGTAGGGGAGGGAGTGTGTGTATGTTGGATGGAGTGGGGTGGTGTGGGCCCCCACTCACAGAACGCAAAACACAGCCCCCACTCGGAGAACACAGAGCACAGCCCCCGCTCGCAGAACACAGCCCCACTCACAGAACACAGACCCCGCTCGCAGAACACAGCCCCACTCGCAGAACACAGACCCAGCTCGCAGAACACAGAGCACAGCCTCCGCTCGCAGAACACAGGCCCTGCTCGCAGAACATAATCTCTGCTCACTACGCTCCTTCAGCTTTATTCTCGCGGCCGGTGATTGGCAGCGGGTGCCAGAAAGGGCGTCGCCGTCCTGGCGAATAACAGACCAATAACTTTTCTAATATTTCACCGATCAGAACAAAACTTGGTGCTAGTAAGGTGGCTAAGAAATCTTAGCGATATAGGGTGCTGATTTTGCACAAATTTAAAAACATCGCAGTCCGGAATTGGTCAAGATGAGAGTTTTAGTAATAGTATAGATAGATAACGAATAAACTGTGTCTGCAGTAGTGAAAAATTATAATCAGGGGGACAGACTTAAAATGTTTGTTAAAATAACTTAAAATGAGATCATTATTTTTTTACATCATGGATAGATTTTTTTCTGCAAAACACTGACTGAAAGGAAGGTAGGGGATTGGTTTGCAGGCCTGCTGTAAAAGAGTAGAAATATAGGACTCATAAACTGCAGTACTATGATGAGAGTGTGCATTGTGCTCTCAGATACCGCAGGAAACAACTGCTTGATATACAATACATAACAGTTTAAGATTTTGTATTGCTTCACTAATATGAATTTCAGCACATAATCAATTGTGTAAACAAGCCAGAAATATTTAATGTCAAGAAAAAATAATGAATTTAATTTTCCTTCCAGCAGACACAGCTGTTTTAATTGCGTGCTGTAGAACTTATTGTAGAAATCTAAATCAGTTATAACTTCTATGGACATATTTTGCCCCAGGGATATAATTAACAGGAGTTGTCTAATTTAATGAGGATCCATGGCAGCCTTTCATATTTTGCACTGAAATCATTGCCTGAGCTACAATAATCATAATGTTTTGATGCACAAATCCAGAAGAACAAAGGAAGTTGAAAAAATCTCATCTTTGATAAATTATATAGATTCTGACACATCACCATTTAGGATAATTCCAATGTGTGACAATGTTTTCCACAAGAGATCCCCCTGTCTCTTGATTTGTAAATTGCACAATGCCTTTTATCTTTAGGCCCACATTGTTTTGTGGAGGTTTATTAAGTGGTAATACTGCTTGCTCTGACAAAAAGATAAACCAAAATCTCATTGAATGGCAGGAACATTTCAAAGGGCCACAAGGCCTGCTCTATTGACAGTGCATACTTCAAGAGGATGGTCTGTGCATGTCAGGTTGAAGAGTGGTATCGGGCATAATGGAAAATAGGTAACCTGGCAAAGCTTTTCACTCTAGGAGGGAGGATGGTTGATGAGAGAGCAGATTGTTAATTCAGTTGCAGGGGCGCCTTGAGTCACCCAGAATAAACTATTCAACTGTCAAAATATGCAGCAGAAATAGTAGCAAGGGACTGCTGTGCCATTCTGTTAGGCCAGGTGTCTGCTTTGTTTCTTTTCCCCTTGTTGAGCCATAGTCAGAGTGATACTGCATGGAAACATGCCCTTCGGCCCAACTAGCCCACACCAGCCAACATGTACCAGCTACCTCCCACCTGCCTGCATTCGGCCCATATCTCACCAGACCTGTCCTATCCATGTGCCTGTCTAACTGTTTCTTAAACTATGGGATAGTCCCTGCATCAAATACCTCATTTGGCAGCTTGCTCCAAACCCCCACCACAACTTTGTGTGAAAAGATTATCCCTCAGATTCCTATTAAATCTTTTCTCCTTCACCTTAAACCAAGGAATAGAGTCACAGCCTACTCAACCTCTCCCTACATCTCAGACCCTCTAGTCCTGGCATCCTCGTAAATGTTCTCTGTACCCTTTCCAGCTTGACAATATTTTGCATACAAAAAAAACCTTGTCAACCTCATCCGTCACTATTATTAATGGCTGAGCAACTAAAGCCTTCCAAGGAAATAAATTCCAATCATTATAAGCCATTGAACCTGCAAAGATTCCTTCATCAGTCCCTCATAGTTGATTCCTTATCCTGTCACTGTGACACTGGTTCCCATCATTTTATCATATAATTTGATCTTTATTATTCCTTTCAACTCCCCACCATTTTATGTTCACTATTTGTCTCACTTATACGTGCTTCATAATCTTGACTTTAACAATTAAAATAATGATTTTATTTTCTGTTTTCTCATTTAGTTTTTTGATGACCATCATTCCATTTCAATGCTGTCTTCTCTTACTATTTAGTCTGTAATCTGTTAGCTCTCCCAGACATGTTCTTTTCCTGTTTAACTTAAATGACAATATCAGAATTAGTATGTACAGATGAAAGATGGATCATATGTGCAAACTGGTTTTGACTGTCATTTTTCCTTTCTACACATTTCTTCTATTTCAACCTACCCTCACTGTAACCTACATTAAGCATGAAAGCTATTTGTTGCCACCACTTGGATGGTTGTGAGGGCAACAAAGTATTCCCTTTGCTGAAAAATATAGGCCACAACCTATTGATTCTGCCTGGCAGCTGTAATCTCAGTTCTGCCACCTTCCTTGTAAATTAATTGCACATTAATTAACAGTGCAGGTAATCTAAGTTAAACAACAATGTAAAATTATAGGAATGTAATAGGTTCCTTTAGTTTTAGTAATGATATTTATCATAACTCAGTATTTGAATTATTCAATATTTTATATCTATTTATCCTCAAAAATATTGAAAGGCATTGTCGTGTATATAATGTTTAAGAAGGAACTGCAGATGCTGGAAAATCCAAGGTAGACAAAACTGCTGTAGAAACTCAGCGGGTGAGGCAGCATCTATGGAGCGAAGGAAATAGGCAACATTTCGGGTCAAGACCCTTCTAGTATATATAATGGTAGCTGTACCTTTAAGAACTGAGTACCAGAATAACGTGATTGTGATATATTAATTATCTTATCAGTCTCATGAATATGTGCGAGCATGCTCAGTGTGCTTTAATAAAAAAAAGTCCTATGCTGGCAAAGGCTTGTCTGAGAATCTGTGCTTTGCATTTACCTACATCCCACTGCTGTAATATCTTATAGGCATAATTTTGTAAACTAAAGGAAATATAGCCATTACAAAGTTCCAGAACAAAATTTCAGCATGTTCATATTTGTCCTTTGTATCTCCCTTTGAACCATATCTGACTATCAAAGGCATTTAAAACACCAAGATACTGGGGCTGAGGCCTCCGTGATACGGTGCCTAAGGCCAAGTTGTTCCAAAAATTAGCTGCACCTCATGAAATATCCCTCAGGTGTGCAGGGTCAGCTCATCCAACTGCTCAGGGTAGGAGCAAGCTGGTTGGTTGTGTTCCCACCTTCTTCAGCCCATTAGTTCTCCAGTTATCTCTGAAGTACAAATCTGAAATCTGTGGTGCATGAATGGATTTGTAATAGTAGAGTGCAAGCTGGTATAAATATTACATAGTTTGCTTTCATTTAGTTAAGGAGTGTACTGAACCACAAACGGAACAGAAATTAAATATTAATTGTAGCCTTAAGCACAATAGACATCTTTTTTTTAAACCACAAAGTCTTGAAAACACAAATTTTCAAACAGATGTGCGATTCTTAAAGGCAATTGTGGATTTATAGGCATATATGGATTATTTATGCCCATTACCTTTTTTATGTAGCCAAAATCGCAATAGACTTTTTTTTTAAACCACCAAGTCTTGAAAACACAAATTTTCAAATAGATATGTGATTCTTTATGGATATTCTTTGTGGATTTTCAAGCATATATGGATTCTTTATGCCCATTACCTTATTTAGTACATACTGTATATCCCCATTTTATAATAACAGTATCTTTGTCCATTTATTTATTCATCATTCATTTCAAACAAAATGTACAATATTCTGTTATGGGTGATTCCTTAGTAAGTGTCTACTTTGGTGTCCCGCTATGATGCTGCATGTAAGGAAAACCTGTAATTCTATACCATTTCTTATTTTTCTTTATTGTTAATAAGCTCTCCTCCACTCCCCGCCCCCCCCCCCCTCCTCCAAGTACGCTCGTACCACGCTGGAATCCCATGCCCGCCTGCCCACTCCAACCACCCCACCCCCCCCCCCCCCCATTGTTGAAATTGCGCTGAAATAACCAAAGATCCCATAGCGGCTAAGTGGCTATAGGATCTTTGGAAAGATCGATCGTTCTGCAGATCCAGAGGTGACCGTTCACAGCCGCCGCTCGCTCACAGCCGCCCCTCGCTCACAGCCGCCCACGCGCTCATAGCTGCAAACCGAACTCCTTTGAAAAAAATCTTATGAGCAGGCAAGCGAGCTTTGAAATAAACCTTGTGACCCCCCTCCCCTCTCTGTCTCTCTAACCCCTATCTCTCTCCCCCTCCTCTCTCTCTCCCCTCCTCTCTCTCCCCATCTCTCTCTCTCTCGCTCTCCCCCTCTCTCTCTCTCTCCCCAATCTCTCTCCCTCCCCCCTCTCTCTCTCCCTCTTCCCCGCTCTCTCTCTCCCCCCGCTCTCTCCCCCCCTTCTCTATTTCCCCCCCTCTCTTCACTCTCCCCTCCTCTAACTCCCCCTCACCCACTCTCCCCCCCTCCCTCAGTCCGCCTTCCTCTCCCCTACCACCCCTGCCCTCCCTTAAACCCTCTTTCCCCCCTCCCCTCCACCCCTCCCCTACCCCATTCCCTTCTCCCACTCCCCCTCCCTTCCCCCACCTCTCCCCCTCCCTTCACCCCGCCTCTCCCCTTCCCTTCCCTCCATCTCTCCCCTCCCTTCTCACCCCACCTCCCCCTCCCTTCTCACCCCATCTCTTCCCTTCTCTCCCTCTCAGCCCCCCTCTCCCCCTCTCTCTCCTCATATCTCTTTTCTCCCCTCCTCCCCCACTCTCCCCCCGTCCCTCACCGTTCCTCTCCCCCCCTCTCCCCCTATCTCTTGCCCTTCTGTCTTTGTCTCTGTCACTGTCTCTCCCCATTCTCTCTCTGCCCTCACTCTCTACCACCCTCTCCCTCTCTAGGTGCGCCTGCGAGTTGGGTGCTATGCGTCAGTAGACAGGGCGGTTTCCACAATCTGAAGTTTTTCGCTAATTAGATCTAAGATACTGCCTATCCTTGCCATTTTTAGCATATTTTTTTAGAATCGGGCACACATGTCATTTTTATTATTCATTCATTATTAATTACTTACTCTCGTCAGATCCCCCTGGGCTTTGTCTATAATTAAGCTTTAGTTGGCAAGTAATAGAAAAACTGTCATTCAGGAAAATGGCAAGGTTAGTCCAATGACACTTTGATGTAAAAATATATAGTTGTTTTTCATTTTATTTTACTACTTTTTCTGAAGCAATGATTTTATTCAAATTAATGTATTTCTAATATTGTCTCAAAAGACATTTAGAAAGAATACAAATAATGGTGATTCTTCAGTAAGTGTCTACTTTGAGGTTTCTGGAAACCTGATTATAAACTTAAATTTTTACAACTTTGAATGTTGTTTTTACATAGAACATATAAAAATATGTTTGGCATAATCTTTTAGAGAACTTATTTTTTCCTCTTCTTTTCACCAGTTGCCCATTGCATTCAGTCATATCCGTTGCATTTTTATGACGAACAACACTGTAAAATATAACTGATTTAAGAATATAAAATAAATTTTTTGTCGCAATCTTTCAAATTATAGGGTATCTTCCTCAAATAAACCACCAAAAAAACCCCAAAAATATCTAGCGCATTGATTTTAAACCTTCGTAACAAAGTGGTGATTTTCAGCAAGAATGGTAACCATCACGTAACTTTTCATCAACTTCCTCTAAAACAATATTGATTTCAGATGAATAGGCTGAAGCATATTGTTCATCCATCAATTACAATTAATAATTATGGAGAGGGCAACAGAATTGACATTCTGAGTTAGTGACCCTTTATCAGCATGTACCCTTGAAGCTTTTGACTTACTCTTGTGATCACAGTTTTCATGTCGTTGGTCCACTTAAGTTTCTGATGGCAATGCATTGAAAATCTAGAGGAGGTAGTTGGACTATTCATAGGGATGGCTATTATTCTGCCTTTTTTAATGTTACCTTCCATTTTTCAGCACACATCTCGACATTATCCAAGTCTATAATTATATGATTTAAAAAACATTTACCAATCTTACTTTCTGCTGCATCACATTTAGAAACAATATACTAATCTCCTTTGCAAAACCTCAGATTGATTTTCAGGCCACGCTGTCAGGTTAATTTAGATTGCATTTCCTGAGGCAGCTGGCAGGTGAGAACTGGATGGTCAAAAGATCGCTGCTCACTCAGTTTATTTTAAACAGTATTTGACATCTGTCATCAAAAGTCACATCCAGTGCCTCCGAAGATATAGAAATGAACTCTTAACATACTGTTATAATGGACTGTTTAATTGATTTGGCATGGGCATGTCACCTCAGATTAGAAACCAAGGCACATCATTACTTGAAGCATGTTAAAGGGTTTTGCCAACCTACCCATTATTGTAGTCTAGCACCAAGATACATTATTAAATAGCCAAAAATATTATTTATTATTAACCAATAATGGTGCTATACAATATACTGTATACAAACAAAACAGCCATGCCTCGTGAATTGAATGTTTTTTTTTTTAATTTACTGTGCTGTTAAAAAATGTCCATAAAATATAACAAGCTGTTTTTACCATGACCATTTATTGCAAGCAACAAAATCAAATATACTGCACTTTCCCTTGCAACCGCAAGAAATGCAACACTTGTCCCTTCACCTCCCCCCTCCACTCCTTTCAGGGACCCAAGCAGTCCTTCCAGGTCCGACAGAGGTTCACCTGCACCTCCTCCAACCTCATCTACTGCATCCGCTGCTCCAGATGCCAGATGATCTATATCGGTGAGACCAAGCGGAGGCTTGGCGATCGCTTCGCCGAACACCTCCGCTCGGTCCGCAATAACCAACCCGACCTCCCGGTGGCTCAGCACTTCAACTCCCCCTCCCATTCCACATCCGACCTCTCGGTCCTGGGCCTCCTCCACGGCCAGAGTGAGCAACACCGCAAGCTGGAGGAACAGCACCTCATATTCCGCTTGGGGAGTCTGCATCCTTTGGGCTTGAATATTGAATTTTCTCAATTCTGTTAACCCTTGCTGTCTCCTCCCCTTCCCACCTCTCCCTCAGCCCTCGGGCCCTGACATTCCCTCTATCTCTATCTCCCTCCCCCACCCCAGTCGCACCAGCTTCTCATTTTCACACCACAAACAGCTTACAATGGCTTGTTCCCTTTATCACCGATACTTTTTTGCATATCTTTCACTCATTGTTCCTTATCTCTCCACATCACCGTCTATATCTCTCGTTTCCCTGATCCCTGACCAGTCTGAAGAAGGGTCTCGACCCGAAATGTCGCCTATCTCCTTCGCTCCTTAGATGCTGCTGCACCCGCTGAGTTTCTCCAGCTTTTTGTGTAACCCTCAAATATACTAAGAATGGGACAAAGTAAAAAAAAGTTAATAAATTACTGGGACCTATAAAATTATTTTTTATATATTTTATTTGCAGGACCTTGGTTTTACTAACAAGGCCATCATTTATTGCTCATCTTCAGTTGACCTTGAGCTGATGCTTATGAATTACCATCTTGGATTGTTGCACTTCTTTTGATAACGGTTCTCCTGCAGTGATGACCAATTTGAATGCAGGGATAATTATATATATCCAGGTCAGAATGGTGTGTGACTTGGTGGGCAACGTCCCATGTGCCTGCTGCCTTTGTCCTACAGTACCAGAGGTGTAGGGAAGTGCTGTCAGAGGAATCTTGGTGAGCCGCTGGGGAGCTTTTGTACATGGTTTACGCGGCAGTCATAGTAATGGTGGGAATTAATGTTCGCGATGGTGTACCTTTCAAACGGCTTGCTTTGTCCTAGATTATGTCAAACTTCTTTGGAACTGTTGATGCTACACTCACTGAATAATAAGTTGTTCCAAATTCCAGGACTTTAAATGAGATTAAATTCCACAATGCCATTGTGGGATATAAACTCAGATACTGTGCAAGGTTTAGATAAATTTCATGACTTCATGGACTTTTCTCAGCACTGGACCATGGAAAGTGACTGCTAAGCCATAATGATCTGAAGTTCATTTAACCCAGAGATAAATTAACAAATGTAATTTTTTTTAAATCAATTGTTGTAGGGTTCATCCATGTCATTGTTCTAAACATGCAACATAGGTGTAATGTCAGCAAGTTGTCTCCTGCCTCTGAATTGGTTAGGGAGAGGGCGGGTTAGTTGATTGAGGAAGCCTGCAGTGAAATTAAAATGCATTTCATAAGTTCATAATTCAAAGATGCAGAATTAGGCCATTCGACCGATCAAGACTACTCCGCCATTCGATCATGGCTGATCTATCTTTCTCTTTCAACCCCACTCTCCTGCCATCCCCCATATCCTCACTTACTAACCAATAATCTATCACTCCCTGCCTTAAATATACCCATTGACTTGGCTTCCACAGCCATCTGAGACAACGAATGCCACCGATTCACCATCCAATACTAAAGAAATTCATCTTCATCTCCTTTCTAAAGCTATGTCCTTTTATTCTGAGGCTATGCCCTCTGTTCCTAGACTCTCCCATTAGTAGGAACATGCTCTTTGCATCCTCTATCCAGGTCTTTCACTATTTGGTAATTTTCAATGTGGTCCCACTCCTCCTAAACTCCAGCGAGTACAGGCATGATGCCGTCAAACACTCATCATACGTTAACCGAATCATCTCCAAGATCATTTTTGTAAATCTGTTCTGGACCCTCTCCAAATCCAGCACATCCTTCCTTAGATATGCTCACAATACTCCAAATGCGGTATGACAAGTGCTGTATAAAGCTTCAGCATTACATCCCTGTTTTAATATTCTCGTCCTCACAAACTAAATGCTGATATTGTATTTGCATTCCTTACTACCGATTTGCATTTCAAATCCTTATGTTTGATATTCTTCATTTGTCCATTGATCCGTGATGTATTTTCAAAAACAATCTGAAGATGTATTTCTGGAATAGAATGTGTCTGATTATTTAAAATGCAAAATTGGATCTGTGATATTTTTCTTTACATTTTTGATTAAATCTATGAAGTCAGTAACAATATTCCACCTTTGATCTAAATTCTATAGTTTTGATTTAGTGATGTTTTACTCTTTGCTTTCAGATACAATGTGCATGATATCTCGATTTATATGTGTTTCTTCCCATGAAAAAAATCCAGATTATGTAAATTAATTTCTACATTTTGGTCATTCAGCTTCATCGCAGGCTAAAAGTGCTGATGTCCATCTTTTGCCAACTTCTGGTTGTATAAATGTCATTTAAGTATTTTTTTAATTGTCCTGGTTTAGTTGCTGCATGAATCTTTTTAGACAATAGACAATAAGTGCAGGAGTAGGCCATTCGGCCCTTCGAGCCAGCACCGCCATTCAATGTGATCATGACTAATCATCCCCAATCAGTACCCCGTTCCTGCCTTCTCCCCATATCCCCTGACTCTGCTATTTTTAAGAGCCCTAAGCTCATAACTGTCCTAGCTGTCTGAAATCTTTTGGATTACTTGTGCTTTGACTACCCTTGCCGACCAGCACAATGTGTGCTACATGGTTGCTGTGAAAACAATAAACATTTCTGAATTGAACAAAGAATTGTTAACCGGACACCGACAACAGGTTCTCCACCAGGACCTGGCACATGGACGAGAAACATATTTGATCAGTCTAAAGATGGATCCTGACCCGTAATGTCATTTGTCCATTCCCTCCACAGATACTGTCTGACCCATGGAGTTCCTCCAGCCTTTCGATTTTTGCTCAATTTTCTAGCATCGGCAGTTTCTTATTTTCCAGAAACATGGGGTAGGTGCATCAAAGGTCTTAGTTCTTTTCTTGAGCTTTTAGTTGCAGGTTCCAAATTTGTAATTTTCAAACATTTCTGAAGGCATCTGATAAAAAATGGTTCCATCTAAAGAATGCAAGAAATTAATTCAACTGAACATCTATTGGGTTATGGGTTTTATTTATTTCAAAAATAATGACTTCATTATCACTACCACTCTACCCATTCCCTCTGTAATATTATTGGCATGAAATAATAATTTCATGTGTTCTAGGTAGATACTAAACATTTGCCACATTTTTATGCTGTGTGAGTCTCCCCATTATTCGGCTGAAGTCTGCTCTGCCATTCTTCTGGAGCTGCATTTGCAGTTATATTTATCCAGTGGTCTGAATTAAAGTTCACACTTTGGACTTGGCACACGTTTCTTGTGCTCATATGAAGTCCTCAGGACACAGTTTTACTTTCCGTAGTCTGGACTTTTCACACTTTCACAGCCCCATTGCCAGACATAACATTATGTCTGGATTTTTTTTCTGTAATTTTGTCAATCAGTAGCTCAGACAGTCTCCAGATTGGTTCAGTTAACAACCATTACAACCCAGAGAGCAGTGGAATACATGACTCGACGCCTAACAAAGCAATAGTCTTAAACCACCAAGGCCTTCTACAACTATTACTAAATACAATGCTGAACAATGAGAATCATGACAATACCTCTTGGTATGGTGCATAACATGGTTCAATTCTTCAATGTGCATCCATCACATTTAATTGCTGAAAACATTTGTCCTGCTATTGATTCCTTCCTCCATTATTATTTTGGAATTAGATGTATGGAAGCTTGTTAACTGGTCAAGTACATAGTTCATGCAGCAGTTTCCCAAACAATGAAAGTTGTGTTTTCAATGTGGTCACATGGATCTTTCAAGTAAATCAGGACAAGCGTCACTGAAATTCCTGACCTCAAGCAAATTCAAATGCAAATATAAAAATTGTGCTCGGAACCACTTCTTAAGATTTATATATATATATATATATATATATATATATATATATATATATATATATATATATATATATATATATATATATATATATATAATAAGATTATATATATTTGTATCATTGATTAGCCAAAACAGTATATCTGTGTGGTCTTACTGGCATAGATTGGTGAGTGGAGTGGAGATAATCACTAAGGTGCAAATCCAGCTGAAGGAAGATGGATCTCTGGCAACCTGGCTGTGGTCCAATTGAACTCAGTCACTTTAATGCTGAAAAGGCCTCAAGATTTTGACTACTATCTATTTCTGCGTTTAAATCATACTATTTGATAGGGTTTCTTGGGAGAGAACCTTTGACTATTTATTCCCACATCAGTCTTATAAAATCAAACATTTTATGTGATTGATATTGATGAGCAGATTCTGTGAGTGTGGCCAATCCAGTCTTCTTATCGAGTCCGCATAGAAACATAGAAAATAGCTGCAGGAGGAGGCCATTCGGCCCTTCGAGCCAGCACCGTCATTCATTGTGATCATGGCTGATCGTCCCCTATCAATAACCCATGCCTGCCTTCTTCCCATATCCCTTGACTCCACTCGCCTCTATCTAACTCTCTCTTAAATCCAAATTGGTATCACAAGATTAGAAATTGTTCAGCCAGAGCTGAACACACTTATCGGCATCTGCATACAATGGCGTCTTGCGCTTTTTGTGCTTCTTGTACTTCTTGTGCATGGTGGCAGAAAGATTGGTGGAAACAGCGCCCCAACATGAATACCCTTACCTTGACCCCACAAATCCAGTGCTAAGTGTTTATTACTGGATTCCAGATTCAGTATCCATTCCCACATGTCAGATCTCCCACAGGCCAGGAGAAACAATGGCGCAGCAGTGGAGCTACTGACTTACAGCGGCAGAAACCCTGGTTCGATCCTGACTAAGGGTTCTTACCTGTACGGAGTTTGTACGTTCCCCCGTGACCTGCGTGGGTTTTCTCCAAGATCTTCGGTTTCCTTCCACACTCCTAAAGCATACAGGTTTGTAGGTTAATTGGTTTGGTATAAATGTGAAAAAAAAATGTTCCTAGTGTGTGTAGGGTAGTGTTAATGTACGGGGATCGCTGGTTGGTGCGGACTAGGTGGGCCTTGAACGGCCTGTTTCTACACTGTATCTCTAAACTAAACCAAACTAAACACCCTTACAACTTGCTGAGGTATGCCAGTGTTTTATATGTTAAAATTGAGCTTCTCCAGTTGAGTGAATTTACTCTGGAAATATTAATTGACGATTTACATTCCAGCTTGTCTTGAACTTTCTCAAGCGATTTATTAACTAATTATGAAAAGGTGGTGAGAAAGATGCTGGAGTCAATTATTAAAGAGGTAATAATGGGGCATTTGGATAGCAGTAAAAGGATTAGTCCAAGTCAACATGGATTTATGAATGGGAAATGATGCGTGACTAATCTTCTGGAATTTTTTGAGGATGCGACAAGTAAAATGGATGAAGGGGTGCCAGTGGATGTAGCGTATCTAGACTTTCAGAAAGTCCTGCACGGGAGACTGGTGACTAAAATTAGAGCACATGGTATTGGGAGTAGGGTGTTGACATGGATAGAAAATTGGTTGGCAGACCGGAAGCAAAGAGTAGGAGTGAACGGGTCCTTTTCAGGATGGCAGGCAGTGGCGAGTGGAGTGCCGCAAGGCTCGGTGTTGGGGCCGCAACTATTTACCATATATATTAATGAGTTGGAAGAGGGAATTAGGAGCAACACAAGCAAGTTTGCAGATGACACAAAGCTGGGTGGCAGTGTGAACTGTGAAGAGGATGTTAGGAGGTTGCAGGGTGACCTGCACAGGTTGAGTGAGTGGGCAGATGCATGGCAGATGCAGTATGATATAGATAAATGTGAGGTTATCCACTTTGGTGGCAAAAACAATGGGGCAAATTATTATCTCAATGGGGTTAGGTTAGGTAAGGGGGAGGTGCAGCGAGACCTGGGCTTCCTTGTACACCGGTCACTGAAAGTTGGCTTACAGGTACAGCAGGCAGTGAAGAAAGCTAATGGAATGTTGGCTTTCATAACAAGTGGATAGGAGTAAAGAGGTTCTTCTGCAGTTGTATAGGGTTCTGGTGAGACCACATCTGGGGTATTGTGTACAGTTTTGATCTCCTAATTTGAGGAAGGACATCCTTGTGATTGAGGCAGTGCAGCGTAGGTTCACGAGATTAATCCGTGGGATGGCGGGACTGTCATATGAGGAAAGATTGAAAAGACGGCTTGTATTCACTGGAGTTTAGAAGGATGAGGGGGATCTTATAGAAACATATAAAATTATAAAAGAACTGGACAAGCTAGATGCAGGAAAAATGTTCCCAATGTTGGGTGAGTCCAGAACCAGGGGCCACAGTCTTAGAATAAAGGGGAGGTCATTTAAGACTGAAGTGAGAAAAAACTTTTTCACCAAGAGAGTTGTGAATTTATGGAATTCCCTGCCACAGAGGGCAGTGGAGGTCAAATCACTAGATGGATTTAAGAGAGAGTTAGATAGAGCTTTAGGGGCTAGTGGAATCAAGGGATATGGGGAGAAGGCAGGCATGGGTTATTGATAGGGGACGATCAGCCATGATCACAATGAATGGCGGTGCTGGCTCGAAGGGCCGAATGGCCTCGTCCTGCACCTATTTTCTTATGTTTCTTAATTTTTTTTTTTTTAATTAGAAGCAAGTACATAATAAGAACATTTCAAGTATATCAGTCATACATTGCTAATATTATCAATTATTTAATGACTGCTATATATTTTTTTTAATAGATAGAAAATAATAAAGAAAGAGAAATAAAAAGCATGATAAAGAAGAATGGAAAATTTACTAATAATACAACATTGGAGATAGGTTCGAAAATTATTAAATATAACTTTTCATCTAATCCTGAGTTCGAGCTTCAGTCAGTTTTCCGTGCCGAACCATTCTACCCCTTCAAATAGTCAATAAATGGAGACCATATTCTGACAAAGAGTTCTTGTTTATGCATTAAGACAAGTCTAGTTCTTTCCAAATGTAAGGTCTCCGACATTTCCATAATTCACAGTTTAATTGGGACCTTTCCAAAATTTTAATATTAATTTCTTCCCAGTTATTATACTGTAGTCGAGAAAGAATTTAGGAGATATGTGGGAAGATTCTATTTAATTTCGTTTTTGAGTAATGTAACCTATGCAATACTTTAAATTGTATTAAAGAATGTCTGGCATTTAACGATCATTGATGTATATGTTGTAAATTTTCGTCCCAATTATTTTTCATTATTGGTTGGCCTAGTTCATTTTCCCATGTTTGCCTATATAATTCTGTCGGTGATGCCTCACTATCTAATAGGATATTATAGATATGAGATATTATTTTTTTCTGGATTAGGATGTTTATTCAAACATTCATCAAGAGTTTCTGGATCTCTAGTTCTGTATTGTGCATCTGATTTAACATAATCTCCAAGTTGTAAATATCTGAAATAGTCATTTGAATGGAGTCCGTAAGTTTGTTGTAACTCCTGAAATGAAAGAAAGGTACCTTTCCTACAGAGATAACCCATCTTTTTAATCCCGTGATTTTTCCATTGTAAAAAATCTTTATCCAACATTGAAGGTTTAAATGCAGGGTTGTTTACAATGGGATGAAAGTGATAGCTTATCCAATTTTAAAGTATTTTTTAATTGTTTCCAAATTCGTATACCACTATATATTATAAGGTTTTCACTATGGCTTTTTTTGTTCAATTTTGTGGTAGCAAACAGATTTGAGCTAATTTCAAAGGGTAAGCAGTCTCCCTTTTCCATCTTTAACCAGTCTGATTGCTGGTCCATTTCTTCCAACCAAAAGTTCATATTTTTAATGTTAACTGCCCACAAATAAAACACGAAGTTTGGTAAAGCTAAACCTCCATTTGTCATTGATTTACATAAATGGTTTTGTTTATTCTGTGATTTTTATAATCCCAGATAAGATTAGTGATAATGGATTCCACCTTTTTAAAAAAAATAAAAACATTTTGAAGATATATCGGGATTGATTGAAAGGGGTACAATAATTGCAGTAGAAAAATCATTTTTATGGCATTAATTCTACCAAACATGTTTCTATGTTTCTATGAAAGCTGCAAACAGAAGAAATGCTTCCCTGCGTGCACCAATTTCCATTCACATCCCAATGACAAGCTGGTTGGTAAATTAACTGGCCACTGTGAATTGCCCCGAGGGGGGGAGGGGGAAACTTTTTTAATCTCTTCCCTGCACGGGAGACCCGTCTTTTTCCCTGTCAGGTCTCCGTTGTCGTTGGGGCTTAGTGCCGTGGAGCGGCCTCCGACCGGGATGACCTGGGGGCTCCAGTCACGGAGCCTGCGGAGCTGCGGACTTGCCATCGTGGGGCTGGCCGGCCTCAGAACGTGGGGAGCGGTGGTGGATTGCCGCTGCGGCCCGACTCCGGGGCTCCAGCTCCAGCTGCGGCCCGACTCCGGGGCTCCAGCTCCAGCTCCAGCTGTGGCCCGACTCCGGAGCTCCAGCTCCAGCTCCAGCTCCAGCTGCAGCCCGACTCCGGAGCTACAGCTCCAGCTTACTGCCGGTGGACTGTCGGGATATTGGGAGATCGCGGGTCCGGGTGGGAGACCGCTCTCTGGAGCTCCCGCAACACAACTTCTCCAGCCCGTGTCGCGGGATTGGAACGACCTGGAGCGGGGCCGAACATCGCCCGGGTTTAATGGCCGCGGGACATTCGAGCGCCCGCCGGGGGCTCCAACTTTGTGACTTTGGGCCTAGAGCGGGGCTGTACATCACCCGGCCTCAATGGACATGGGACTTAACACCGCCCGCCTGGGGCTTCGACATTGGGAGAGAAATGGTGCGGGGGAGAAAGAAGAACTTTGCCTTCCATCACAGTGAGGAGAAGATTCACTGTGATGGATGTTTGTGTGAATTGAATTGTTTGTGTGTTTTTTTAATGAATTGTTCTGTTTGTATGGCTTGTAGAAACGGAGTTTCGTTCGAGCCTCTCTGAGGTTCGAATGACAAATAATAAAATCAAAATCAAATCAAAAGATGAGATAAAATAGTTAACATCTCGGACATTCAGCAGGCCTTGACAGTCTGAGTACAAGTGATTCTGAAAAACGACACCTTGATTACTAAAAAAACAGGACATCTCACACATTCTGGAAGAACAAGTCTTGTTTTGGGAGCAGATGCATCAGAAACAGAGACATTGAGAGATAGGGTGTGAGGAGGTGTATTCTAGGTTACAGTGGAAGTTGGTGGGTTTATCAGTTGACAGTCTGTCCCCTGTGATTGAGCATGAAAGAACAAGAAAAGGGCGAGAAGTGACAGAGATAGTCCAAGTGAATTTGAGTGCAGGGTGAAAGTTAGTGGTAAAGTTAATGAAATCAATGAGTTCTATATGGATGTGGTAGGCAGCCCCAAAGCAGTCATCGATGTTGTGAAGGAAGGTTTAGGAGACAGTACTAGTGCATGTTTGGTCCAAGGTCTGTTGGATGCAACCAACAAAAAGGCAGGCAACGCTATGGCCCATGCAAGTCTGATTTAGCAGTCACTCATATTCGCACTGCGGGGGGGGGGGGGGGGGGTTATTGGAAGATGGTTAAACTCTATAACTGATAGTGAGATAAGAGATGAAGTGTGAAATGGGAAGCCAGAGGAAGGAATATAGGTGGAAGGGGATGGGTGGAAGGGGAAAGAGAGAAATGGGAGTGAATCCAAGTGTGGCACAGGGAAGAGAGGGTTAATTATATAAACTTGGAAAATTCGATGTTCATATTATTCAGTTGCAAACTTGCCAAGCGGAATAGGAGGTGATGTTCCTGCAGGTAAGGACATCACGATTACTGATGAAAGAGTGGAAAGCCTCATCTTCGGAGGAGATGTGGTGGAGACGGAAAACTTGAGAGTAAGGTATAGCATCTTTGCAAGAGACAGTAATGAAGATGTAGTCCGGATAACTGGGAGTCCATGGGTTTACAGTGGACAATTGATTGTCTTCTGTCCTGAAGACAAAGAGATCAAGAAAAGGGAGAGAGGTGTCAGAGATAGTTCAAATAAGTTTGAAGACATGGTGGAAGTTAGTGGTTTAAAGTTAATTAAATCAATGAGTTCTGCCCAGGTGCAGGAGGCAGACCGATGCAATCATCAATGTAGTGGAGAAAGAATTAGGAGATTGTGCCAGTGTATATTAGGAACGTGGACTATTTGACATAACCACATAAAAGGCAGGCATAAAAGTTGGGGCCCATGCAAAGGCCCTGAAAACGGATGAACAAAAAGGAAGATGACTGAACTTTATTGCCTTCCATCACAGTGAGAAATGTTGATTCCACTGTGGTGGATGTTTATGTTACACTCTATTGTATATTGTGTTATTTTTATTCGTATGGTTGTACGTGGTTGTACGGTTGGATGTGGCCCTTGTGGCTAAGGGGATCAGAGGGTATGGAGAGAAGGCAGGTACAGGATACTGAGTTGGATGATCAGCCATGATCATATTGAATGGCGGTGCAGGCTCGAAGGGCTGAATGGCCTACTCCTGCACCTAATTTCTATGTTTCTATGTTTACAGAAACTCAAATTTCACTGTACTAATTGGTGCATGTGACAATAAATGTGAACTTGAACTTGGACGGAGAAATTGAGAAGAGTCAAAAGAGAAGTTGTTGAGGATGAGAAACTGCCAGGAAGAAGAGTGGTTTAGCAGAGGGGAACTGATTGTGTTTCTGTTCAAGGAGGACCTAGGCCCTGAGACCTTCCTGATGTTGAATGAAGGTGCAAAATGACTGGATATCCATGGTGAAGATGAGGCATCGCGGTCCTAGGAATTCAAAGTTATTGAAGTGTTGAAGAGCATGTGCAGTATCTCAGATGTAGGTAGGAAGGGGCTATAAGATATAATTGAGGCATTTGGAGATGGGTTATGTGGAGCAGGAACAGGCAGAAACAATTGGTCTTCCTGGCAGTTGTGTTTGTAGAATTTGGGAAGAAAGAAACCATAATTTGTCCCTCCTTTCCTAGCCCTTAGTTTCCTCGTTATTTCTTTCATTGCCAAGAATTATAGTAATGAACTCTTCAGCGTAATGTCTTTACATTTCACACCAGTTGGTCTTAAAGATGATTTATAGCTGCCGATATTTCAAGCAGAGAAATGCATTGATTTTTACCATTTTTAATTTTAAAAAACCTTCACGCCTCAGCTACCCTATTATGTGAAGTGTGAATGTTTTCCTCAACAGACCGAGGTTCCCGTAAAATTACACATTTTCATTATCGGTACTCGAAGCTGTACATTTGATTTATGAAGTCAAGGGATTTGAAATACAACTTTGGAAGTGTTAATTATGTCACGCAGGTTGAGGTGGCACTTGAAGTTCCTGACAATCATATTAGCAGGTTGGAAAGTGTTATTCAGCCTCCTGTAATTTACACTAACCTGTCACACCACTGACTGCAAGTTGGATGATTTACTGATTTTACAACTGGAAATGCCAGGGTACATATTAGATTGCCAACTCTAATTGGACAGTTCTGGAGGATTTATTGCATGACCTTCTGCCTCCAGCCATCCTGCCCAAAAAAAGGATCTGCTTCCTAAAATAGTACTATAACATTTTCACCTGAGCTGCATAGGAAATAGATATTTTTATTTTTGACCATTTTATTATTTTTTCATTGAGCCATAGTTATGGTAGTATAAAAAAAAGGTGGAGTAGAGTGGATAGGTATAAAAAAAAAAGGTGGATAGTATAAAAAAAAAAGGTGGAGTAGAGTGGATAGGTTCAGAAGAAAGAGTTAAAAAAATATGACTCAAATTGCAGTTTAACAAAACGGAGGTTCATGTAGAAGTATTAGTGTGGACTTGAGGGCCTGTCCCACTTGGGCGTCATTTGCGCGTCACACGCGTGTAATGCACGCCATGCGCGCATCACGACGCGCGCGTGTTGCGTCGTGAAGCGTAAATGATGTCGCGTAAATGATGCGGAGAAGACGCCCGAGGGGGACAGGCCCTTTAGATTAAAAAATATAAGCACAGAAAATGGGGTCTTTCAGACTAGACGATAGTGGACAGCGATGTTCTCGAAAGATCAATATTGCGACCATTGTCTCCTTGATAAATATAAATGAGATGAATATTGCAGTACTGAATAAAAAATCAAACTTGGAGGTTTGGCAAGCAGTACTTTTAACAATTAACTTCAATTAGGGGAGTAGGAGTTGGGGAGTAGGAGGCAACCGTGGCTGACAAGAGAAGTTGGGGATAGAATTAAACTAATAGAAAAGATGTATAACATAGCAAAGAGTAGCCGGAAGCCAGAGGATTGGGAAACTTTCATAGGACAACAGAACCCAATGCCCAGGATGGATAAACCTTGAACGTGATTCCTTACAAGGGCTATCATCGGCCTCTATTCTAGGGGCCTCGTTACCTTTCACAATTACGAGATTGAATAAATATACGACTAACCCAATAATAAGACATACGTTCTGAATATGGTTTCAATTTCGTAAGTTTTTTGGACTAAATTATTTTATCTTATCGAGTCCTATTTTATCCAATTTTCTCTTCCAACCATCTAGTACTGATCAAGTCTTTTTAGAAACATAGAAACATAGAAACATAGAAAATAGGTACAGGAGGAAGCCATTCGGCCCTTTGAGCAAGCACCGCCATTCTTTGTGATCATGGCTGATCGTCCACTATCAATAACCCGTGCCTGCCTTCTCCCCATATCCCTTGACTCCACTTGTTGTTATGGAAGAGGAAGGGATTAGTAGCTTTTCGTGATTTTTGTTTTTGGAGGGTTGTTTTATGTCTTTTGAACAAATGTCCAATAAATATAACTTACCTAATTCACACTTTTTTAGATATTTACAAATTAGACATTTTTTGAAGGCTACTCTACCCCTTTTTCCACTACTACATCAAACCAAAATTTTGGAAGTTTTTTTTACAGTTGAACCTGTATCAGAAAGGAAAGTTGATTTTGAAATTAAAAATAGATATATTTGATAAAATTAAGAATGACTGTGAAAGAGAACTCCAAACTTCTTTATCTATAGAGAAATGGGAGAGGATTCTTCAATTAGTCAATACCTCTTCCATGTGTGCAAGACACGCTTTGATACAATTCAAGGTGGTTCACAGAGCTCAGATGTCAAAAGATAAGTTGGCTCAGTTTTATGGTTATATAAATCCTACCTGTGACAGATGTAACTCTGAAGTGGCCTCACTGACCCATATGTTTTGGTCCTGCCCACTTTTTGAAAAATATTGGAAATACATTTTTGATACTATTTCTGTAGTCTTAGGTATTAATTTTCAACATCATCCTATTACTGCAATTTCCGGGCTACCAATGTTAGATTTTATTCATTTGTCCCGCTCGCCCATCGGTTGATTACTTTTACCACATTAATCACCAGAAGATCTATTTTATTTAAATGGAAAAACTCCAACTCTCCGACCACACTCCAGCGGTATTCTGAAACGATAGCATGTTTATATTTAGAAAAAATCAGGAGTGACATTGAGGAACCTTTGGTTAAATTTGATAAGACTTGGGGAATATGTATTGAACACTTTCATACAACATAAATTGGTCCCTCTTTAACCGTTATAACAACTATTTTACCTTTACAGGGTGGAACTGACTTGACAAACAGACTTAAATTGTTGAAATTTTTAGTTCAGATTCTGTTTTGCTTTGCTTGGTTTTTATTTATTTATTTTATTCTTATTTTATTATTATTAATTTTTTTATTTTTTTTTTAGTTTAGGGGGGTTTTGTTTTTTCCTTTTTTTCCTTTTCTTTTTGTCTTTTTCTTTTTGTGTTTTTTTCTACATTTATAAGTTTTCTTTTAAAGATTTAACTATATTACATAGAGACCGGGAGGTCTATATTCAATGTGTATTTTGACATTGGTCTCATTTTAGGTTTTACCTGTTATTAATGTAATCCTTATCCCTGTATATCAATATCATTGTTATGTTTCTCATTATTCTTTTTGCTCTGTTTTTTATGTTTTATTTTGAGGTTTTTTGGAAAAAAAAATAATAAAAAGATTTTAAAAGAAAGAAACAAAAAGGGCAATACAGGCTGAAAAGATGAAGTATGAAGGGAAGCTGGCCAGGAGTATAAAGAAGGACTAAATGCTTCTCTAGATATGTTAAGGGAAAAAGAGTAGCAAAGTCAAATGTGGGTCCCTTGAAGGCAGACACGGGTGAAATTATAATGGGCAACACGGAAATGGCAGAAGAGTTGAATAGGTACTTCGGATCTGTCTTCACTAAGGAAGACACAAACAATCTCCCAGATGTACTGGAGGACAGAGGATCCAAGGGGGTAGAGGAACTGTGGAAACTTTCATAGGGCGATAAATAGTATTGGGTAGGCGAATGGGACCGAAGGATGATACATCTCCTGGACCTGATGGTCTGCATCCCAGGGTCCTCAGGGAGGTAGCTCTAGAAATAGTGGACAATCATTGATGATCATTTTCCAATATTCAATAGATTTAGGATCAGTTCCTATGGATTGGATGATAGCTAATATTATCCCACTTTTCAAGAAAGGAGCGAGAGAGAAAATGAGGAATTACAGACCAGTTAGCTTGACTTCGGTGGTGGGAAAGATGCTGGACTCAATTATTCTGTTAAATATTTTTTATTATAGAAACATATTTATGAAAATTACAATGTTTTACATAAATGAAAATACATCATTATATACTTTCATGATATTAATAATATTGATATTATTATTAATATTAAAATTTAAGACTATATGCTTCTATACGCTTTTTTAATTTTTTTTATAAAGTAGGAAAAGATAGAGATAAATAATGAAGAAAATATGAAAGCGAATGGAGTGTTAATCATTAATCCGTCATTGGAGATATAGGCATGATTTATTATATATATTTCTTCATCCATTCTAATACTCAGGCCTCAGTCAAGCCCTCGTACCGAGCCGTTATGACTCTGTAAATATTCAAATTATGGAGACCATATCCCTCTGAAGAGATGTAACCTGTCCATTAGGACAAGCCTCAATCTCTCCGGATGAAGAGTCTCTGACATTTCTGAATTTCACATTTTGATTGTAGGGGATGTAGGGCCTTTCCAAAATTTTAATATTATTTTTTTCCCAATTATTAACCCATAATCAATAAAAATTATTTGATTCATTGTTATTAATTGGTCTGTTTCCAGTATTCCTAGTATTATTAACTTTGAATCAGGTGTCAAAATTATATTTACAACATTCGAAATTATCCTAAATATTTCTATCCAGAATTTTGTAATTTTTATACAGTTTGTAAATGAGTGTGACAAGTTGGCTTCTAAATGTTGACATTTATCACATATAGGAGATACTTTTGGTAAAATGGTATGTAATTTAGATTTTGAATAATATAGTCTATGTAGTATTTTAAACTGTATAAGAGAGTGTTTAGCATTTAGCGAACAATGGTGTATATGTTGTAAAGTTTCATCCCATACTTCTGGTCTAATAATTTGCCATAATTCATTTTCCCAAGATTGTCTATGTATTTCTGTTGATGGAACATCACCTTCCAATAAGATATTATATATATATATATATATGAAATCATTTTTTCTGTATTCGGATGTTTATTTAAGCATTCATCTAAAATTTCTGTCTTTCTATTTCTGAGTTCCTGCGTATTTGCTTTAACATAATCTCTAATTTGTAAATATCTAAAATAATCTTTAGAGTGTAGTCCATAAATTTGTTGTAGATCTTGAAATGAAAGGAAGGAGTTTTCCTTATAGAAATCACCGATCTTAATAATTCAATTATTTTTCCATTGTAAAAAAGCTTTATCCATCATTGAAGGTTTAAACGTAAAATTATTTACAATGCTAAGAGATAGTGGTACAGATTTTAGTTTTAATGTTTTCTTTATTTGTTTCCAAATACGCATTCCACTATCTATTATCGGGTTTTCACTATAAGTTTTCTTAGCAAGATTAATATTAGCAAATATTATAGAACTAATTTCAAAAGGAGAACAATCTTCTTTTTCCATATTTAACCAAGTTGGTTGGTTATCTATTGCTTCTAACCAAAAATTCATATTTTGAATGTTGACTGCCCAATAATAAAACATAAAATTTGGTAGTGCTAGACCACAATTTATTTTTGATTTACATAAATGTTTTTTTATTTATTCTATGGCTCTTATAATCCCAAATGAAGTTAGTGACTAGGGAGTCCACCTTTTTAAAGACATTTTTAGGGAGATATATCGGAATTAATTGGAAAAGGTATAATAATTGTGGAAGAAAAAACATTTTTATTATATTAATTTTACCTAACATTGAAATAAGTAAAGTTTTCCAATATAAGATATTCTTATTTAATTTATTCAATAATGGTGGGAAATTAGATTTAAATAATGAGTCAAATCTTTTTGTTACGAAAATTCCAAGATATTTTTTTTTTTCATTTGTTATCTTAAAAGGGAATTGTTGTAATATGTGTGTTATTTACCGTTATTGGCATAAGTTCACTTTTATTCCAATTGATACTATATCCTGAGTAGGATCCAAATTCAGTTATTAATTTTAACAAATTTCTAATACTAGTTTCTGGTTTTGTGATGTAAAGTAATACATCATCCGCATATAAAGAAATTTTATTTTTAGTGTCTCTAGTATCGTATCCATATATTTCCGGATGTGATCTCACCATCTGAGCTAGCGGTTCTATTGCCAGTGCAAAGAGTAAAGGGGATAAAGGGCAACCTTGTCTACAACCTCGAGATAGATTGAATTTAGGTGATAACATTTGGTTTGTTATTATTCTAGCTGTCGGATTTGTATATAGCAATTTGATCCAGGTAATAAACTTTTCTCCCAGTTTGAAAGCTTCCATAACCGAGAACAAATAAGGCCATTCCACTTGATCGAAGGCTTTCTCTGCATCTAACGAAATAACTACTAGATCTTTATTAATACCTCTTTTCGAGTATATAATATTAAATAACCGTCTCAAATTATATGAAGAGTATCGTTTTGGTATAAATCCTGTTTGATCGGGATGAATTAATTTATTAACAACTGAGCTTAACATTTGTGCTAATATTTTAGTTAATATCTTTTGATCAGTATTTAAAAGAGCTATTGCTCTAAATGACCCTGGTTCATCCAAGTCTTTGTTTATTTTAGGTTAAAGTGTTATAGTAGATTCATTTAATGTTTCTGGTAGTTTTTGCTGTGTTTATATATGTTCATATAATGATTTCAGACGTGGTACAATCTGATCATAGAATATTTTATAAAATTCCGAGCCAATGCCATCAGGTCCCGGTGTTTTACCATTTTTTAATGATCTGATTGATTCTTGGATTTTTTTTATCGAAATATCAGCATTCAGTAACTCTCTATTTTGTAAATCCAACCCTTTCAGGTTACATTTTTTTTTAAATGCTTCTATTCCTATTTTATTTTCTGTTGTTTTAGCAGTGTATAAGTTTTTATAATATTGCATAAATCTTTCATTAATATCTTTAGGTTGTGTTAACAATTCGCCATTATGTGATTTAATCCTATGGATTATTTTTTCAGCTTCCATTTTCCTTAGATGGCGAGCCAATAATTTTTTGAGGTTTATCACCGAATTCAAACTGTAATTGTTTAGTATGTTGATAAAGTTTAACAACTTTGATCTGTATATATTTTATTTTATTTATATTTCAATGCTGCAATTTTATTATGTAGTATTGTAGTTGGATTGCTGCATTCTGTATATCTAATTGTTTAATCTCCTTTTCCAAATCTTGTTGATCCTTACGATTCTTTTTATTATAAAATGCTTGGGAGGAAATCATGATTCCCCGGAGGTATGCTTTAAATGTTTCCCATAATAAGGAACAAGATATTTCCGGTTTATCATTTATTTCGAAAAAAAATCTTAATTTGTTCTGTGATATATTCCTGAGTAATTTTATTTTCTAAAATTTGTGGGTTAAATCTCCACTGTTCTGATTTTTGTATTTTACCATTTATTTTGATCTTAAATGTTAATGGTGCATGATCTGAAAATATAATATTATGATATTTGGATTTATAAGTGAGTGAAATAAGTTTAGCATCCACCAAAAAATAATCTATTCTTGAGTAAGTTTTAGGTACTCACGAATAAAAAGAGTATTCTCGTCCGGTAGGGTTTTCTATTCTCCAAACATCTTTGATATTAGTAGTTTCCATATATGCATTTAATAAGTCACTAGAATGTGATTTGGTTTTCCTTTGCCTTGTAGATCTATCGAAGTATGGGTCTAGTGTACAATTAAAATCTCCTCCAATTATTAGATTGTATTGTGTTAATTCCGGGATATTGTTAAATACTTTCTTGAAAAACAATGGGCTATCAAAATTTGGTCCATATACATTAACAAAAATCATTTTTTGTGTATTTAATTCTCCTATAACGATAATGTATCTTCCATCTTTATCAGTTATAGTTGATGTATGTTTTAATAAAATACCTTTACGAAATAATATTGCTACGCCTCTTGATTTATGCGTAAAAGAAGAGTGATACATTTTATCTATCCATTTAGCTTTCAATCTATGTTCAGCATCTTTTTTAAATGGGTTTCTTGAATAAAAATTACGTCAGCTTTATTTGCCTTTAAATGTGCAAAAACGTTTCCTCTCTTGATCGGTTCATTAATACCTTTAACATTCCAACTACAAAACGTTATTCCCTCATTCCCCATATTCATTTTTGAGTCTTGCATCTTTTGACTATGGAGGTCTACGATAGAGTCTATGGTTCAGCACGTCAGACCCGACCTTACACCCGAACATTGAATAGATGAATTTTAAGTCTCGTGCATGTCTCTCACGTATATATCTCCATTGATCCAATACATAACTCCATTCAAATTGAGAAAAACAATAATAGATTATATAAAAGAAGAGCAAAGGATAGATTAAGAGGTTAGTATTGTGCATAAAGAAGGGAAAAACTACATCTAGAATTGTTGCAGTTAGTGCTAGCCATACTGACATGGCTAACCATCTACCGACTTCCGTCGTTGATGTTAGTAACTTAACCAGCTCCCAGGTTTTTGGAATTGTTATTCCATAATAATATTTTACTGGAGGTATAACATTAGAAAAAAAAAGAAAGGGAAAAAAAAGGGTAAAAATAAAGACTTATTTAAATTATAACAATTAAAGATATAGAAATACATATATTTAAGACTTATTTAAAAATCTAATTATTATAAACAAAAGAAACAAAAAAAAGATATCGAAATACATATATTTAAAACTTAATTAAAAATCTAATTATTATAAACAAAAGAAACAAAAAAAAAGGAAAGAGAAAAAAAAAACTCCATCCAACAAAAAGAAGATAAGAATTAAAAATGAAAATGAAAATTTCTGGTGTAAAAGAAAAATCTCCAAATGAAATCAATCCCTAAATTTAACTCTATTCATTCCAACATAGATAATCATTAATTATTAGTAATAGTGATTAATCTTAATTAGTAAAAATGATGTTAATAAAGATACCGCGGTGTGTCTATAATATGTGTTAGTTATTTATATTAGTAGTGTAATTATACTAATTATTAGTATCCAGGTGAGGTTTTCCAATCCACTTCTTTCTCCAACTTCCATCCAATGTTGTCCTGTTCGGTCCAGTCCTGCGTTGTTTTGTGAAGTCTTGCAAAGTCTTGGGGATTCTTGTAGAGTTCTTAAAAGTCAATATATTTGAAAGTAGCTGCTTCTCAGGTCTGGATCTGGCGAGCAAAGTCCAATGCTGCTGCTGGGTTGGAAAAGAGATGTTCCTTGTTGTTGAAAGTAACTCTTAGAATAGCTGGATAATTCAAGCCGTATCTCAAATTTTCCACTCCCCTCATAAGACTTTTAGCCTCATTGAATGCTTTCCGTTTCCTGGAAACTTCTGCTGGATAATCTTGGTAGATTCTGATCCTTTGTCCTTCGAATTCCAGGTTTCTGTTTCTCGAGGATTTCGATTTTCGCATTATCTCGTCCAAGACAAAGTCATATTGTAGCTTTATAATCATTTGTCTTGGAGGGGCGTTTGCTCTTGTCTGACGTCTCCTGACTCTGTGAGCACGGGCTAATACAGGCTTTTGTACCAGAGATAAAACATGTTGCAATAAGTTCGCAGTAAATTCTCGAGGATCTTCATCTTTCTCTCGTCCTTCGGGAATACCTGCAATTCTTAGGTTTTGTCTTCTCTGGCGACCTTCTAGCTCAGTACATTTCTCAGATATTTTAGTCAGTAAGTCCGTTAGACGTTCGTTTTCTGTGATCAACTTTGCTGTAGTCACAGCACTTGTATCAGCTAGTTCTTCAAGGCCTTTTATACCAACTGTCTGTTGTTCCAGTACCTTTTCCATAGGATTCATCCTTTTTTCAAAGTCTTTTTTGACCTTTTCAATTTTATTATCCATCTCCTTTGTCATTTCGATCATCATGTCTGTAATTTCTTTCTTCAAATCTTCCGATATTTTCTTGGTCTTATTATTAATATTTGAATTCATTTCCTGTTGAAATTTTTTCATTTGAGTATTCATCTGGTTTATTTCTTCCCTTAAACCAGCAATCTCACGAGAAATGAAAGTTTTCAATTCTTCACTTTCAGTTTTTTTCCCTGTTCTTTTCGATACATCTTCCTGGGATGAGGCCCTACTTGAGTCCGAGGCTTCAGTTGGGCCTTCTGGCAGTTTCTGCCTAGTTGGTCGACTTTTCTGTTTTTCGGGTGGGCTGCGTGTTGTAGACATAACTAGTCACAGGCCTGATAACGCCACTCACAACAATCAGTGCAGAAACGGCAGGCAGCAAGCAGCAGGCAGCAGGTAGGTCCGTTAATCCCCCGTTTTTCCCCGTTTTTTTCATGGAGCTGGCTGGCGTTATCCTCTAGCCCTCCATAGCGCCACCGGAAGTGAGAAAGATGCTGGACTCAATTATTAAAGAGGTAATAATGGGGCATTTGGATAGCCGTAAAAAGATTAGTCCAAGTCAACATGGATTTATGAAAGGGAAATCAGACTAATCCAAGTCAACGTATCTAGACTTTCAGAAAGCCTTTTATGATAAAAAAGCACGACATAGATAGAAATAAAGCATGAAACGGTCCTTTTCAGAATGACGTGTGGAGTGCAGCAAAGGCTCGGTGTTGGGGCCCAACTGTTTACTATATTTATTAATTTTTTGAGGATGTGTGGCAGTGTGAACTTTGAAGAGGATGTTAGGAGGTTGCAGGTTGACCTGGACAGGTTGAGTGAATGGGCAGATGCGTGGCAGATGCAGTATAATATAGATAAATGTAAGGTTAACCAATTTGGCGGCAAAAACAAGGGGGCAGATTATTATCTCAATGGGGTCAGGTTAGGTAAGGGGGAGGTGCAGCGAGACCTGGGCGTCCTTATACACCGGTCACTGAAAGTTGGCTTACAGTTACAGCAGGCAGTGAAGAAAGCTAATGGAATGTTGGCCTTCATAACAAGAGGATTTCAGTATAGGAGTAAAGAGGTTCTTCTGCAGTTGTAGAGGGCTCTAGTGATACCACATCTGGAGTATTGTGTTCAGATTTGGTCGCCTAATTTGGGGAAGGACATCCTTGTGATTGAGACAGTGCAGTGTAGGTTCACGAGATTGATCTCTGGATTGGCGGGACTATCATATGAGGAAAGATTGAAAAGACTAGGCTTGTATTCACTGGAGTTTAGAAGGATGAGAGGGGATCTTATAGAAACATATAAAATTATAAAAGGACTGGACAAGCTAGATGCAGGAAAAATGTTGTAAGCCCAGAACCAGGGGCCACAGTCTTAGAATAAAAGGGAGGTAATTTAAGACTGAGGTGAGAAAAAAACGTTTTCACCCAGAGAGTTGTGAATTTATGGAATTCCCTGCCACAGATGGCAGTGGAGGCCAAGTCACTGGATGGATTTAAGAGAGAATTAGATAGAGCTCTAGGGGCTAGTGGAGTCAAGGGATATGGGGAGAAGGCAGGCACAGGGTATTGATAGGGGTCGATCTGCCATGATCACAATGAATGGCGGTGCTGGCTCGAAAGGCCGAATGGCCTCCTCATGCACTTATTTTCTATGTTTCTATGTTAATTGGACACATTTCACTTTCAGGATGGGTAGCATGGCAGAATGTTCCCCGGATGTGCTGCTGAGCCGAAGAAAGACGGACCCGGCTGGTCACCGCAAACAACCCAGCAGGCTGCCATGAATGAAGATGGACCCGGCGGCCCACCCGCAGCCACGTGGAATAGAAGGCCTGATTCGCCACTGCAAAGAAGGGCCCAGCTGGACACTGCCTGCAGGGGAAGATCAGAAACCATCGCGCTCGGCCCCGAAGACCGGAGAGTCAAGGAGGAGGGAGCCACTGGCGACGATGGACGAGAGGAGTGGACCAATAGAACGAAGGACTGGGATACTGCCTCCAGCATCTTCAAGGTCAGCTGCAGGAGGTGCCCATAGGATACAAAGGCGGTTGGGCAAGGAGAGGGAGGTCAGTTTGCAGGTCGAACTAGTCAAGAGCAACGGATGAGGCCCAGCAGCAGCCTGGGGCTGACCTTGATCTTACCTGGATCAGGGGCACTACAGTACATCCAGCATGGACCTTTGTACTTTTTCTTTGTGTAAATGGTGCCAAAATATGGCGACTAGTGCATGTGTAAGCTATGCAAAAAGAATGTATCTGTGCAGATGTACGTGACTATAAAGAACCATTGATTATCATAAGGGATAGAGAATCGGCAAATGGAATTTAGTATAAAGAATTATGGAATACATACAGGCAGGAAGGATTGAAAGCCAAAATGTATTTAATATCACAGCTCTTAAACGTATTCAGCAATGGGGGTGCATGGCGATGCACGTGAATATAACTTTAACGGTGGGTTAGCGTGGTGATAAAACTATTATCAATGTACGTGGATTTTGGGCTTTATACAGTAAAGAGAGGTGTTGTGGAAGCCAGAATGACCTACTGGTTCTAGTAAAACCTCAAAGTAAGTATCAAATTCAGCTGTAGTCATCACACATTAGGAAGGGTGTGACAGGCTTTGGGAAGGAGCAGAGGAGATTTAGCATAAAAGTTCCAGGTGTGGGAGATATTAGCCATAGGGCTGTCTGGAGAAGCTAGGGCTGTTCTCATCCCTACAGCAGAGGAAGATAGGTTCAGATTTGTCAGAGGTATATACAATTATAAGATGAAAAAATAAAAGCTGAATCCATTTGGGCTGAGATACACATAGGATAAGTGAAAGATCTCTTCTTATGCAAAACCAAGACCCCACCGCTTGTGAAGGAGGTAGTAGCAAAGATGATCAATGATCTCAAAAGGAAATTGCATCAACATAAGGGCAATAAATTTGCCAAACATTGGATAGAGCAAACAAATGAGCCTGCAGAGATTGCTGTACAGAGCACTGGAATGGATTTGATAAGCCAAATGGCTTCTGCCTGTGTCATTATGATTTTATGTCTCCCACCTTGGTGTGCTGGAGGACCAATCTAGATTTTTGCTCTGTAAAATTATTAAAGTGTAGTCTCTGTAATAGTATAGAAAATGAAGCTCCTCTATTGCTCATGGAAAAATCCTGAAAATGGTTGGCCGTTTAATCTGATGCTGCCTTTCTTTATATTCATTTCTGAGACCTGGGGCTCATCCTTAATTGCACTTAGTAAACTGCCATCTTGAAATGCTACAGTCCTGCTGGTGATAGTCCTTCCATAATGAAGTTGGGGAAAGAATTCCAAGATTTAGACCCAGTTTCAATGAAGGTCCAACATGTATTTCCAAATCAAATGGCAAGTAATCCACTATCAAGGGGTGGATTTTTGGTGTTCCCAGGCAACAGCTCTTGTCCTTCTTGGCAGTAGACGTTATAGGGAGTTGCTATTTAAGTCATATGTGTGAACAACATGTTGATGCATTTGTAGATGGTACACCATGTGTGCAAGTGGTGGAGGGTATGAATGTTTAGTCTGGCAGAGGGGCTGTCATTCTGATGGCATGAATTTTGGGCAGGTCTCTTATACATGGTCCTTTACATCATACTGAGAGGGCATTTGGGGTCTAAATATAACTGCCCATCGGAAGGACACTTTCTCCGATTATACATTGATCTGACAATCCACCAGTGGTTGTGTAGGTTTCATGCTGAAGGCTCTGGAATAAGCCGTTTGCCTTCTTACTCCAAAGCTGGATCAGCTAGGCATAAAGACTAATTCATTTGTCAAAGGTAATTGGATTGGATTGGATTCAATTTATTGTTATTGTCTCAGAAGAGACAACAAAATGCACTTTTCCTTACAGTCATAGAAATAATTTTTTAAAAAGCACAAACACAGAAGACACGACACAAACATCCCCACAGCGGCACCAAAGTTCCCCACTGTGAGTGAAGGAACCAAAGTCCAGTCCACCTCCTAGCTGATCTTCCCAGACGTTCACCCGTGGTCAGGGGCTCCCGAGCACTCCGTAGTTGCCGCTACGGGCGGCCCAATGTTCAGGCCCTCTCGCCGGTAATGACGGAACACCCCGACGTCAAAGGGAGAATATCCTCAGCGGCCCGGACCTCCAAATCGGCCACCTCCCACCGGAGTCCGCAGCTACCGAAGTCCACAGGCCAAGCCGGGTAGAGATTCACGCTAGCGACCACCGACAAAGGGTCGCAGGACTCCGCAATGTTGTTCAGTGCCGCTCGCATTGGGAGCTCCGTGAACCACAGCTCCGCGATGTCAACGTAGCAGGCCCAACACTCCGGAGCTCCAAACGGCAATCCCAGGTGAGGCATTGCCCACTCCACGATGTCTCCAGCGCTGCCCCGCCACTGCTGGAGCTCTGGTCGGTCCCGGCAGGAATAGCCGCGCCAATCCAGTAGGTAGGCCGTGGGGGGGGTGTGAGGACATGGCTCGAATAATGATCACATTCTCTCCAGGAAGCGACTGAAGGACGGTTTCCCCCCTACCGTACCCTCTTACCCCCACATAAAACAACAACAAAAAACCGCCCAAAACATACTTTAAACATTTAAAAAAAAAGATACCAGACTGAAGGCGGAGGCAGCCAGCTTACAGCGCCACCGAATGAGACTGTTAAAAGAGAAAGGTTAAGAGGTGAAGCGGAAGTGAAGGAAATCCAGAGCGAACCAAGAAAGCCAAAGGCATGAGTGTTCATGTTTGGGCAGAGGGAGTAGGGAATGCCTACAAACTCCAACTTAACTCCAAACTACGAAATGCCTTGATTCCACCAGGGACTCTGGGCTTTGTTTTTGGTTTTTGCGCTATATCATTTTTTATTATTGAACTTTTTTTTTTGCTTATTCTGGTGCCTCCTGAGTATTGTGTTTACATATCGGTTGTGCAGTTGCAAGTAAGAATTTCATTGTTCAGTTTCGTAAAACATATGGCAATAAAACTCACTTGTCTTGACTCTTGAGATGCAATGGTTGGTGGAGAGCAGAGTTCTTAAACAGTTCAAGCACTGGAAATAATAGAAATTAGAAGTGACCAGATAGTGGAAGGATTGGAATATGAGAATGTGAGCTTCAAGTGAGTGTACAGTATATTCTGAGCCAATTTAGGAAAATGGTTTGGGGCGTTGGATAAATTGCATTTGATCAGTTCAGGGTTCTGTTGGACGATTAGGGGTTATTGTAAGCTGTTGAGTAGCTGAGCCAAAGAAACAAATGATTTGGAGTTTGGCACAGGTGATCTGGAGTAGGAGTGGAGAATGGTAAAGTTACAGAGGTGCATGTTGGCAGATAAGAGATTGGACACCTAGCTGAGGAATCACACAGAATGCCAAGACCGTGTATAGAAGTACAGTCTGAGACAGCAGTCAGGAGGCAGCTGGATTTACTGGACCAGAAGCAATGTTTGTGAATGGCCCAAAGGGAATGACTTCTCCATATTCAACTGAAAATTATAGTTCATTCTGGATTGGAGATCGCATGGGTTGACTGCACTGAGATAGCGAGGCAATAGAGAGAAGTAATTGTAAGTTTGTCACATGAAATGCAGTGTCAATTATTCAAGTGATCTTTAAATATTTGGGAAGTTTTGATGAGAAATAGAAGGGGGTGGGGAGTGAGCAAGTTAAGTTGCGCAAGAGGTCCGTGTGCTAGCTGTACAAAACTAGTCAGCAAAGCCATTGCAAGAGATGAGTTGACACAACTCATCTCTTGCAAAGGCCCAGGCGAGGGATGCCCCATGCAGTTTGAGAGGCAATGTGGAGAGATGGAAACAAAGTGCTGGAGCAACTCAATGAGTCAGGCAGCATCTCTGGAGAACATGGTTAGGTGATAACAGATAATGAGGTGCTCTTCCTTCATTTTGTGTGTGGACTCACTCTGGCAGTGGAGGAAGTGCAAGACAGAAAGGTCAGAATGTGAATTGGAAGGGAAGTTAAAATGGTTAGGAACTGGGAGATTCAGCAGGTCTTGGTGGACCGAGCACAAGTGTTCAGCAAATCAGTCACCATCTACGCATGGCCTCATCGATGTAAAGGAGGCACATCAGGAGCACCAAATGCAGCAGATGAGTTGGAGGTGTGCCCACAAACCTCTGATTAACAGGAAGGACTGCTGGGGTCCCTGGATGGAGGTGAGGTAGGAGGTATAGGGACAGGTGTTACATCTCCTGTGGTTGCATGGGGAATGTACCTGGGGAGGAGGTGATTTAGGTAGGTAGGGATTAGTGAACCAAGCAGTTAGAGAGACAGCGGTCTCTGTGGCAAGGGGTGGGAAGATGTGACTGGTGGTGGGATCACCAGGCCACTCATGCTTTGGTTTTCATGGCATGGATGCAACACTTGCATTCAGTTCACCAAGGTTTGCTGGATTTCACCCACATACACTCCCATTTAGCACCTCCCCCCCGTCCCCCACTTGTCCCTAATCCCCACCTGAATGCGCACCCATTTCTCCCATTCCCTTTCTCCCACCCCCTTCCACCTGTATTTCTCCAACCTTACTCACATTTTGCACTGTTCTATCCTTATCTCATCTCACACTTTTTGTTCTTTTCATCTGTCAACCATCTGTGCCCCAACCTCCATCCACCCATCATTTGCCAGACTTTGTCCCACCCGCACCTCCGTCCTAGCTTTATCCCCCCACCCCAACCCCCTCCCCCCACTACTATTATGCTTAAGTAGGATCATGGCCCGAAACATCACCTATCCATGTACTCCAGAGATGCTCTCTGATCTCCTGAGCTACTCTAGCATTCTGTCTCTTTTTTTTTGCAAACTAGCAAAAAAAGATTTTGTGTGTCCCACTTTAGCTCAAAGAAGCTCAACAGTCAGATTTTACTGGTACTCCACATCTCAGAGTCTAGAAAAATGCATTCAATCAATCTTTGATAGTAGTGTAATGATGCCTTGACTCCAGCATTGACCCGAGCTCGCAGCAACAACAACCCCTATTCTCCCACTTCAATTTTGCCAAATCTAATTAAATGTTATAAATGCCTCTGTTTTATCCTGATTCCAGGAGATTACTGACGAATTAGCAATTCACAGACAGCCCTCCATTTTTTGTATTTAATAAAAAATGACTTAGGTCCTAGAAGAGAAATCAACATTTTCAAATTCCTGGTAAAATGTGATACCTTTCTTGGCATACTGTTCCCTGGCCATTCCCTTATAAACCAAGTATTCAAAATCTACTTTCATACACTGAGTGGTATTCCAGTTCACAACCTCTAATGCAGACTCTGTTGTACTACCCCAAAGCCAACGTTCTGCCTCAGATTGAACTACCCGCTGCCTTATTACGTGGTCAGACACTTACCTAAAATTAAGTAAAAACCGAAAATATACCTGCATATGCTGGAAATTTGAAAAAATAAGTGAAAATGCTGGGAACACTCAGCGGCTCATACATCAGATCTGTATTTCCACGATAGTTTTGCATTTGATTTAACTATATCCAGCATTATTCTGTATCCTATGCCAAAACGCCTGATAATTGCAGAATCATTTTGGAAATCAAAGAGGACCCTTGTGATTTTTCTTCACTATCTATTCAAATATCCCTCCCATATCTCCCCCAATCTCACCATCAGCAGCAAGGAAGGAATAGGTTAAGGTCCTGTCAGCTCCCACTGTTTTTCTTTCCCACCATGTTGCATGGCAAGCAACCAGAGGTTAGGTGTAGGAAGGAACTGCAGATGCTGGTTTACATCAAAGATAGACACAAAATGCTGGAGTAACTGAGCGGGACAGGTAGCATCTCTGGATAGAAGGAATGGGTGACATTTTGGGTCGAGACCTTTCTATATGCCAGAGGTTAGGATTGTGTTTGCATTCCATGAGGTTCATGTGGAAATGTTAAGGGCTTGCCAAATAATGTTTTGTTAGCCAAATTACTTCTACCAAACGATAGGCTATACGACAGGTGCAGGGAGAGAAAGAATCCCTGGAATATTGCCCAGTGACTCCGATGCATTTCTTTAAATGTTCATAGGAACACTGAAACAAGTGATGTATGGTTTCAATGAAAAGCTATTAAAAGACGTACAAAATTAGGTAAGAGGGTTGAAACATCGATTGGCTGAATTTGCTAAAAACAAGGTGCAAAAATGTTTGAGGAATGGTATTGTTAGATGTTAGTCAAATATCTTAATCAGTAAGCCATTCAACATTTCTAGTCATCTTTATATAACAAGGCTACTAAGCAAACTGGAATTATTGTGCATGATTTAATGTGAGTTATTGTGATTGTTTTCAATGGCATTTCCTAATAAGCAGAAATGTATGCTCTTCAGACTCATGGCAAATAGACAGGCGTATCATCCATCATGGTAATAAATAAACATGAACATGCAGAGAATGCGGGGATATAGATTATGTGCAGGCAGACAAGATTAGGTCTTAGCATTATGTTCGGCACAGACATGGGGAGCTGAAGGGCCTGTTCCTGTGCTTTACTGCTCTATGTACTTTCATGGAAGGAGCATTCAGTAATTCAAATCTTAATCTTATAACCATTGCTACTTAAACATTTCAAAGAATTAATCAAATTGCATTAATAACCTTGTATTAAAATTCAATGGGAAGAAAAGACAGAATTTCCTGTAATGCTATATGTTATTATATTTTAATTGATTATGCCAAAAATAATGGTAAATAATTATTTTTTAAGAGTAATTTAAAAAAACCTTAAATCATATTTCCTGTCTTTAAGTCTTTGGCCTTCATTGAAACATGAACATATATAAAACCAACTGACATTCAACAACCTCCTTCCACGCATTTCTGTTTTAAATATAGTTTCTCTATTTTACCATTTAGTGTCACCCTGTCTTAATGTGAAATATGGACATGGTTTAAGAATATTTTCTGAGCCATTGATTCATTTATCGAGATTAGATCTGGATTCAGGTTGAAGGCTAATTTTAACTGTAAACTGGGTAGTAATCCATGAACTTGTTTTCCTGTTTCAATAGTGCATACCTAAAGACTAACGCAACTAAAAGTAAATTTCAGCAAATTTATTGAACAAAATCATTAAATAAATCTGAACTCAAAAACACCTCTGTAATCAGACCAGTTCACGTTGCTACTATTTTCTGTCACGTAAACCAACTTGCCATAATGTTGCAATTTCAGGCTCATTTTGATTTAACGGTATTAAAAATTGATAGAATCGCACAGTGCAGAAAAAGGCTTTTCGATCCATCCGTAGGCTTTGATTAAGAAGAGGTTAAGCATGTTATGTTCCACTCAGTAGAGTTTGGGAGAATGAGATGTGATTTCTTTGAAACATACAAAATTCTTAAGAAGCCCAGTAGAGTAAATGGGGAGTTATTGCTTCTGGTAAGAGGAATGTTGATAACTAGGGATCACAGTCATCAAACAAGGGTCAGCAATTTAGACAGAGATATACTTTTTTGATATGAGGGAAATCAAGAGAAAAATGCAGAAAATGGCACTGAGATAAAATATCAACTGCATCTCATTAAATGCAGAACAGACACCACGGGTTGAATGGTATTCTCCTGCTTCTGTTTCTTATAAAAAAATCTCCACCTTTAAGAAATGGTAAATACATTACAGCAGTATTAAGAACAATTATTTTTGAACTTGCAGTGTTGTACAACTGGTACTAATTGCAAATAGCTTAGCAGCTTAGATAAGTATCAGGGCTTCTTTAGCAGCAATTGCTTCCTTGGAAGGACACGGACAACAGAAGTACAAATGTCTTAAGACCCCAAATTGTCCACCATATCATAAACCATTCTTCAGTGGCACTGCAAAGGCAAGAACTATTCTGTATACAGGATAATTGGCAACTTTAACATGTCAAAGAATTAATCAAATTGTCTTACTCACCAGGTGATGCTGATGGTTGTTTTTTGGAGGGAGGAGTTTCTAGCCAAGTTCCTCAGGTAGAGTTGACATAGCTCGGGTCCCATTAGGAGAGGCCTAGTGGAGGTCATGTTCACACATTCCATCTCACAGAGTCAATAACAACCCACAATATCTCCAAGTTAATGACGCAAGAGGCTTAAGATGTTTAATTCCAATTGAAATCACAAGCTTACTGTTCCCTCACAGTTCAAGTTGTGGTTACCATGCAAAACATGTTTTATGGTCAATGCTAAATAGCCAGGAAGTGCACATGATCTGTTTAATATGGAGTCCAGTTTATCACATGTGAAAGCTGGATTTTGGCGGATAAAGACTATCTCCTTTTCCATGCTTTCTGATTACTCTTTGCGTCATCTACTTCAGGAGACCATTGGTAAAATGAAACTCATGTCACCATTAGGATTCTATTGGAGAATGACATTAGATCCTGCAAACTGCTCCACTCCAGGAGGTTTACAAGAATGATTACCAGGAATGAGTGGGTTAACATATGATGAGCGTTTGACAGCACTGGGCCTCTACTCATTGGAGTTTAGAAGAATGAGAGTGGGCCTCATTGAAATGTACCGAATAGTGAAAGGCTTTTATAGAGTGGATGTAGAGAGAATTTTTCCACTAGTTGGAGAGTCTAGGATGAGAGGTCATAGCCTTAGAATTAAAGGATGTTCCTTTAAGAAGGAGATGAGGAGGAATTCTTTAGTTAGAGTGTGGTGAATCTGTGGAATTCTTTGCCACAGAAGGATGTGGAGGCCGTCAATGGATATTTTTACGGCAGAGATAGCTAGATTTGTGATTAGTACGGGTGTTAGGAATTATGGGGAGAAGGTAGGAGAATGCGGCATGGAGGGAGATAGATCAGCCATGATTGAATGGCGGAGTAGACTTGATGGGCCAAATGGCCTAACTCTGCTCTTATCACCTATGACCTTATGACCCGAAACATCACCCATTCCTTCTATCCAGAGACGCTGCCTGTCCCACTGAGTTACTCCAGCATTTTAGAAACATAGAAACATAGAAAATAGGTGCAGGAGTAGGCCATTCAGTCCTTCGAACCTGCACCGCCATTCAATATGATCATGGCTGATCATCCAACCAGTATCCTGTACCTGCCTTCTCTCCATACCCCCTGATCCCTTTAATCCCCCTGATTCTTAAATATAGCCAATGAACTGACCTCAACTACCTTCTGTAGCAGAGAATTCCACAGATTCACCACTCTCTGTGTGAAAAATGATTTTCTCATCTCAGTCCTAAAAGACTTCCCCCTTATTCTTAAACTGTGACCCCTTGTTCTGGACTTCCCCAACATTGAGAACAATCTTCCTGCATCTAGCCTGTCCAACCCCTTAAGAATTTTGTAAGTCTCTATAAGATCCCACCTCAATCTCCTAAATTCCAGCGAGTACAAGCCGAATCTATCCATTCTTTCTTCATATGGAAGTCCTGCCATCCCAGGAATCAGTCTGGTGAACCTTCTTTGAAATCCCTCTATGGCAAGAATGTCTTTCCTCAGATTAGGAGACCAAAACTGTACGCAATACTCTAGGTGTGGCCTCACCAAGACCCTGTACAACTGCAGTAGAACCTCCCTGCTCCTATACTCAAATCCTTTTGCTATGAATGCCAACATACCATTTGCTTTCTTCACTGCCTGCTGCACCTGCATGCCTACTTTCAATGAGTGGTGTACCATGACACCCAGGTCTCGTTGCATCTCCCCTTTTCCTAATTGGCCACCTTTCAGATAATAGTCTACTTTCCTGTTTTTGCCACCAGTCGATAACCTCACATTTATCCACATTATACAGCATCTTCCATGCATTTGCCAACTCACCCAACCTATCCAAGTCACCTTGCAGCCTCCTAGCATCCTCCTCACAGCTAACACTGCCCCCCCCCCCCCCCCCCCCCCCAGCTTCGGGTCATCCACAAACTTGGAGATGTTGCATTCAATTCCCTCATCCTGATCATTAATATATATTGTAAATAGCTAGGGTCCCAGGACTGAGCCTTGCAGTACCCCACTAGTCACTGCCTGCCATTTTGAAAATGACCCGTTTACTCCTACTCTTTGCTTCCTGTCTGTCAGCCAGTTCTCCATCCCCATCAATAATGAACCCTCAATACCGTGTGCTTTAAGTTTGTATACTAATCTCGTATGTGGGACCTTGTTGAAAGCCTTCTGAAAGTCCAGATATAACACATCCACAGGTTCTCCCTTATCCACTCTACTAGTTATATCCTCGAAAAATTCTATAAGATTCGTCAGACATGATTTACCTTTCATAAATCCATGCTGACTTTGTCCAATGATTTCACCACTTTCCAAATGTGCTGCTATCCCATCTTTAATAACTGACTCTAGCATTTTCCCCACTACCGATGTTAGACTAACTGGTCTGTAATTCCCCGTTTTCTCTCTCCCTCCATTTTTAAAAAGTGGGGTTACATTAGCTATCCTCCAATCCTCAGGAACTACTCCAGAATCTAAAGAGCTTTGAAAAATTATCACTAATGCATCCACTAATACTGGGACTACTCCCTTAAATACTCTGGGATGCAGCCTATCTGGCACTGGGGATTTATCGGCCTTTAATCCATTCAATTTACTTAACACCACTTCCTGGCTAACCTGGATTTCACTCAGTTCCTCCATCTAATTGGACCCCCGGTCCCCTGCTATTTCCGTCAGATTATTTATGTCTTCCTTAGTGAAGACAGAACCAAAGTCGTTATTCAATTGGTCTGCCATGTCCTTGTTCCCCATGATCAATTCACCAGTTTCTGACTGCAAGGGACCTACATTTGTTTTAACTAACCTTTTTCTCTTCACATGTCTATAAAAACTTTTGCAGTCAGTTTTCATGTTCCCTGCCAGTTTTCTTTCATAATCTATTTTCCCTTTCCTAATTAAGCCCTTTGTCCTCTTCTGCTGGACTCTGAATTTCTCCCAGTCCTCTGGTAGACTGCTTTTTCTGGCTAATTTGTATGCTTCATCTTTTGTTTTGATACTATCCCTGATTTCCCTTGTTATCCATGGATGCACTACCTTCCCTGGTTTATTATTTTGCCAAACTGGGATGAACAATTGTTGGTTCATCCATGCAGTCTTTTGTGTCTATCTTCTGTGTAATGCAGCATCTGCAATACCTTCCTGCACCTTGCAGCATCTATAACTGCTTTGCAGAACTCTTCTGTTCGGTTCACAAAGTTACCCCTGTTCCAGTGATCATTCAATTTAAATCATCCTTCCACTCCTACTCTGACCTCTCTGACTCAGGTCACCTGCACTCTTTCAATGAAATCCAAGCTAATCTCCTGGAATGACACCTCATCTTCCATCCATAAATATTGCCGGCCTCAAAATTCTATATCTAATTTCAAATAACCAGCCTTTCCTGTTTGCCTCAAAAATGGCAACATTTTGGTAATCCATTTACACCCAGTTGTTTTTTCTCCTGAATGCTGATTGATCTGCTCGGCAATGTTTTTGTTTGTTTCAGAGTTCCAGCAACTGCTGTTTATTACCTCTCACAGTTCCAGAAAATTCCTTTGCAGTTTCCCCTCTCTGCAACTCATTTTAAACAAACCAGAATTTTATCTCCTAAGTATTTGACTTGTCTTGTCAATTCCTTGTGTCTAAATCCCGAAACCTCTTAAACAGACAGCTCTTAAATCCACACATCTTACACAAGTTATTGTGTGTAAGATTATTACATTTTGTGGCTGAGCCAGATAATAAGATACAAGACTAAGTAACAGAGAGGTGGGCTCTTAAAGTGAGGGGTAGAAAGATTTTGTTCCAGGGGTCAGGTTCAGATCATGAACCAGTGACAAAGCAATAAAAATCGGGAATATGACTGAAGCTAAACAAAGAAGAGCAGAGATCTTGGACGGTAGTAAACGGGTTACAGCGAAGGTCGTTGACCTAATAGATCATTGAGCTACATTGCCAAGTGGACTGGATGTTTCTATCTACAAGTGGGCTGTCTGTCCCACTGAATCTTTTCTCTTTTTATTATAGGAATCAGTGAAGATTATAAAATCAAGCCTTTGTAGAACTGGGAGTAAATTAAAAAATAAAGGGAAATAATGCACAGTAGCAAACGGAGTGCAATAAATAACAAACGTGCTTCCACTTGGGATAAAATGCACTTATTTTACAAATGATGCAGCTTAGACACTGTATATGCCTCACAGCAACTGCAAAGTTTCATTTTGTACCCAATGATTGGGAATTGCGAGTCATTTTTGTGCTGACATTGAAGGTCACATGTGTAGGTAAATGCAGTTTCATCTGATGCCACTGCTCAATTGACACATTTTCACTGTAGTTGCTATTTCACCTCTTGCTGCGTTAGCAGCTCTTTCCGAATTGAAGGAGACCTTGCTAGCAGAGTACATTTACAGGAAACAATTCAGGTTTGTTGAATCAGAATCTCTCTCCCTCTGGTCCTCCGTTCCCCAGCAATCCATAGAAAGCTGATGTTGCATATTAAGTTGACTTCTATCCAATGTTACCTGATGCAGTTATACAGATAAGGTCATGTCCCACAGCATGCTTCCAATGTGCTTTCAGATTACTTCTCTGCGTTGGAATTTAAGTTTGTTTATTTCCTTCATCTAAATGCACTTAGCTGTAAGTGTGAGACAGATGTTAATAGTAATAATAATAATAATAATAATAATAATAATAATAATAATAATCATAAAATTGGAGAGGGGGGGTGCTGTCCTTGTATGGCTGCCAGACCTGCAGCTGTCTGTTTTCTCACTTCTTTTTTATTATTTTTAGTACGTTAAAGTGTGTAATTGGGGGTCCTAATCTTTTTATGTGTGGGGGGTGGGTAGGGAGGGGGAAACTGCTTTTTCAAGTCCCTACCTGGTCAGAAAGGCTGCTTTCCTCCGAGCAGCACCTTCGACCCATCCTCGCGGCCTACCAGCAGAGCCTTGCGCGGCATTTCCTGAGGGGACCTGGCCAGAACCTCGGCTTCGGTGGCGGCACAGTGCTGGAGCGCTATCGCGGAGCGGGCGATGCCTGGGTCGCCGCGCTGGAACTCCGATATGCTGGGACCGCCAATAAAAACATTGCGGAGCTGTGGGTCTGTGGAGCGGCCAGCTGCGGGCGGCAGCGCTGACTTTGACATTGCGGAGCCTGGGATCTCTCGCCAAGATCACCAGTGGTGGACCTCCATCCAGCGCGGCCTGTTGGCTTGGAGGCCGCGGTCTACAGTAAGGGGGCGGCCATTCCTGGCACCCCTAGCCGCTGAGAGGGTTCTCCCGACACCGGAGCACCATCACCCGGCGTGAACGGCCTGGAACAACGGGCCTCCATAGCGGCGACTGTGGAGGCCTCAATAGGCCTGACTATGGGTGGTCATGGGGATGGGGACTGGACTTTGTGCCTTCCCCCACAGTGGGAACCATTGTGGTGGGATGTTTTTATGTTTTAATGTTAAACTTCTTCTTTAATGCTATGTTGTATTTTTATTAGTGTACTGCAAGGACATCTGAACTTCCCCTGACTAAGGGGATTAAAGTATTTATTATTATTATTATTATTATTATTATTATTATTATTATTATTATTATTATTATTATTATTATTATTGGATAGACAACCGTATGTTTCATATTTCATATCAGCATTCTTTACAACACACGCATACAGGTATGTTACGTATTCGATTCAAGTTTTATAGGCAAATGCAGTTCCACTATTCATACTCATTTAACACAAATGAAAATAAATATTGCATGGTCTTAGCTTTACTTGTAAATGAAGACCATTCGCCAATTTCCGCTGTTCATTCAAAGCCAGATCTATCATTGAAGTTCCAAAAATGTTTTAAAGCAATTTGGCTTTGAATGTGAGTTGTCGACTTTTCATGTTTTTTGAGGCTCCTTGGTAGATTTTTCAAGTCACAAAATCCCGCGTTAGTCCAAACGTTGTCGGTAACGGAAAACAGAAGGGAGGGAAAGCAGTAAAGGCAATTCTTCGTAGCCCAGCTACACAGCCAGTCTTTTCGTTGGTACTACTCCAACCGTGTTTTTTTTCTGTCCTTTCGTTTGAAGTAGGTCCTTAAGCTCAGGCAGTGGTCTTCCAGTGTTTATCACTCCCTGTTTTGATTGAAAGTCCAATTTTGAGAAATGTTTAAGGTTAGATATCTTCCATTTTTGCAGCCGCTGGAAATTTTTTGCTGGAGCTAAAGCACAAAGGACAAAGGACATTTATTGTCACATACACCGATTGTCACATACACCAATTGGTGCAGTGAAATTTGAGTTATCATGCAGCACACAAAACAGATAAACACAACACTTTAGAATTTAACATTAAACATAAAATCATCCCCCCACAACGGAATCAATGTTTCCCACTGTGAGGGAAGGCACCCAGGTTGAACAGGTCCTGACCACGGGTAAACAAAGGAAGAGGACTGAACTTTGAAAGTTCAGTCCTCTTCCTCGGTTCACCCTTGGTCGGGGCCTATTGAGGCCTCTGCAGTCGCCGCTACAGCCCAGAGCCTCCGAATCAGCCACTCCCCCACCGGAGACCGTGGCATCTGTAGCCCACTAGCCGAGCTGGGCCGTGATTCAACGCTGGCGACCCCAGTGATGTTAAGGTCAATGCCGACCGCGGCTGGAAAGTCAGCGCCGTCTGCGGTGGAATCCAGTGCTGCGCCACCACAGCTGAAGCTAGCTAACATGGAGGGAGAGCGAGGCAGCGTCAATTACGTGGGCTGAGCCTACGTAATTGACATGCGCTCTTCCTCCACTGGGCTCAAGCCACGCCCCCTTGTGAGGCAGATGTGACCCCTGGAGATTTTTCATTGCAGTTTTATGATGAGACCAGTGAGCACAAATGTAATATATTTATATGTGAAATAAGCTACCTAGATGGACTATGGAAGGCAAGGACATGTAATGTAGGAGTTTACGAACATTACATTGGTGACATACATAGAGATAGTAACAGGCACACGCTTATTGCCCGCGCTCCATGCAGTTTCTGTGGGGTTGCGCAATCAGAGGGAAGGCTCAGCTTGTCGCTGCCTCACCTCTCATCTCTCCCTGTATTTGCAGCGGAGCTGGGCAAATTTGACAGTTTTGACTATAAAAGATGATTAGATTCATATAGAAATGACATTTATAACACAGATCAGTGGAAAAATCGTTATATTTATTTAATTTTATTTTTTTTCTTTACTTTTCTTAACAGCTATTTTCATTTGTAGTATGACAGGCGAGGCGCTTCCTCCCCTGCCTCCCCTGATTGCTGAAGATGAACTGAAGGACGAATGTGGCATTAAATGTACAAATGGAAGTGGCAAGCAGGAAGAGACCAGATAGTCGATCAACCCACCGCAAACATCACCGCATAAATCTTTTTAATTACATTTTGTGCTTGGGATCATTGTCCAGATTAATCTGAAGAAATTAACTATTTTCCAGTTTGGGTAAATATTTCATATTGTTAAGTACTCCGAATATTTCATATTGTTAAATACTCTGAGCTATGCTCAGTTCAATTTCATCTACATCAATTTTCAAGTTGTTCAGAATGATAAATCTTGTGTAATATCTGAACCGGACAGTTACCTTGCTTTCTCCCTCCTTCCCCTCCCCCTTCCCAGTTCTCCTACTAGTCCCACTGTCTCCGCCTATTTCATTTTTCTTTTCCGCGCCCTCAGTCTGAAAAAGGGTCTCGAACCGAAAGGTCGCCTATTCCTTCTCTCCGTAGATGCTGCCCCTCCCGGCTGAGTTTCTCCAGCAAGTCTACCTTCGATTGTTCCAGCATCTGCAGTTCTTTCTTAAACAGTTACCGCTAGACCTTCCATTCACTTGTTATTACGAAAGTTGTGAAGACATTTGTTAATAAAGCAAGACCATGGATTCTGGAGCCCTGGGCCTGAAATAAATATTACAGAACTTGAAAGAACTGCAAATGCATCCTTCTGCCACTTCTGCAAATTAAAACCACTTTTTAAAAATCACAGTTCTAACAAAGATTCTTTGACTTGAATCAATCATTGCATTTCTCTTCTTAGTTTAGTTTAGTTTTGAGATACAGCGTGGAAACAGTCCCATCAGAAACTCTGGTTGTCACAGCCTGATGAGGACTGGGGATTTGGAACATTAGGAATTTATGTAGTAAGGACCTGATGGAGGCTGGTGGGTAATAGGTTTCTGCATCATGGGTCTGATATATGGATAGGGGAGTTAGTGAGGAGGGGGTTCAGCTGGAGAAGAAAGAAGTATTGGAGTGGTGGTGTTTCAGCTGATTGAAGATCGGTGACTATTAAAACTGGTGGACATCTGGTCCCCCATTGTAACTAATGTGGGGTTGGTGAATAAATTAATGCTAGTTTGGGCTTCAGGGATCTGGTGTTCAAGTGCACAGTGATCTAATGTGGGTTGGAGTTAATGGGGATGGAATATCCTGTTCCTAAGAAAATAATGTATACATTAGGACTTACTATCTAAGTACTTTCCAGCATGTTGTTAATTAAACCAAATTGTCTGGAAAGTGCCGATGATAGTCAGTGTGGTCGAATTTTCCCAGAAATCCTCTCAAAGGGTTTTGCACTGATTGAAGGATACAGCATGGAAACAGGCCCTTCGGCTCCTTCAAGTCCATGCTGACCTGTTCACACAATAGTTTGATATTATCCCACTTTCACATCCACTCCCTACATAATATAAGCAATTTACAGAGGCAATTAACCTACAAACATGCTGATCTATCGGATGTGGGAGGATAGCAAAGCACCAAAAGGATACCCACGCAATCACAGGGAGAACGGCAAACTCCACACATACAGCACACAGGTCAGGAATGAACCCAGGTCTCTGGTGCTGTGAGGCAGGAGCTCTACCTGCTATGCCTCTTGCCGCATGTAGAATGATGTCAGTAACAAACATTGACATGAAGTAAATTAGGGTTTTCCAATTGATTCAAATCATTTCACCACTGAGCAATCAGTTTTTTTGATTAGGTTATTAAAGTGGATACTCTTAGGTAACCTTGTCACTGTAAATTAATCAATTGCTATTGACAGCTTGCTTGAAATTAAAATGTATTAAACTAAAATCCAACTGTTTATTTTCTTGTTCAAATTCACAAAATAACATGTTTTTATTCTTATTACCAAAGCAGGGAGCATTTTGAAGGCAGTATCCAAAGTATTATTCAAAGATCCATGAACAGAACAATGTAATTAAACTGCACTCAAACTAGTAAAATAGCTGAAGTATAAGCATAAATTATAGACTGTTTACTATTTAGTTATTCATCCAAGATGGCTCATTCAAGTGAAACTGATACAATGTGCATCTACCAAATCAGGTCTCTGCATACAATACAGAAAGATCAGAGTGAGAAAGTACCTCTGGCATATATTCCCACTGAAGAGAAATTCGTAGTTAAAGATGTCCAACTAAGGTCACTGAAGAAAGTAAACACAATGTTTTGTTTATATAATTTCAGAATTTATATTTATATCTTGGATGAATCCATTCTTTAATTTAATTTACATTCCTGCAAAAAATTGAAATCTTACATTGACAGCACAGTGCACAGCTGGTAGAGTTGCTGCCTCACAGCACCACAGACCTGAGTTCAATCCTGACTTTGGATACTATCTATTTAGAGTTTGTACGTGCTCCCTGCGACAGTGTGAGTTTTCTTCCGGTGCTCCAGTTTCCTCCTACACTCTAGAGGCATGCAGGTGTGTAATATAATTTGCTAACTCTGTGAAATTGCCCCTATTGCATAGTGAGTGCATGAGAAAGTGGAATAACATAGAACTACCTAGTCTGAACACGTCATCAATGATCAGCGTGACCTGTTTACAAATTGTATCTCTAAACAAAACATATCCTCAGTAAAGTAATTGAGCTAAATAGAACCGAAACATCCCCTTTGCTCTACTCATCCATGTTGACTAAGTTGCCTAACTAAGCTAGTCTAAATTGCTTGTGCCTGATCAATAACCCTCCAAACCAAACCATCCGGTTTATCTCCCCCCTCGACTCCATTCAAGGATCCAAGCAGTCGTTCCAGGTGCGACAGAGGTTCACCTGCACTTCCTCCAACCTCATCTATTGCATCCGCTGCTTTGGATGTCAGCTGATCTACATCAGTGAGACCAAGCGTAGGCTTGGCGATCGTTTCGCCGAACCCCTCTGCTCAGTCTGCATTAACCAACCTGATCTCCCGGTGGCTCAGCACTTCAACTCCCCCTCCCATTCCGAATCCGACCTTTCTGTCCTGGGCCCCCTCCATGGCCTGAGTGAGCACCACCGGAAATTGGAGGAGCAGCACCTCATATCTCGCTTGGGCAGTTTATACCCCAGCGGCATGAACATTGACTTCTCCAATTTCCGGTAGCCCTTATTGTCTCCTCCCCTTAGCTCTCTCTCAGCCCTCTGGCTCCTCCTCTTCCTTTCTTCTTCCCCCCCCCCCCCCCTACATCAGTCTGAAGAAGGGTTTTGGCCCGAAACGTTGCCTATTTCCTTCGCTCCATAGATGCTGCCGCACCCGCTGAGTTTCTCCAGCATTTTTATCTACCTATTCATATACTTGTCTGGTTCTTTTAAAACGCTGAAATTATACCCAACTCTACCACTTCCATTGCCAGCCTTTTCCATGTATGCTATGTGAAAATGTTGCCCCTCAGTTCCTTTTAACCTTTCCCCTATTAGGCTTTTTCCTACCCCTCCACTCCTCCAGCTTCACCTCCCCCCAAAAATCTGAAGAAGGGTTCCGACCCGAAACATCACCTGTCCATGTTTTCCAGAGATGTTGCCTGATATGCTGCGTTACTCTAGCATTTTGTGTCTTTTTTAGTAAAGCCAGCATCTTCAGTTCTTTGTCTCTACATCCTCATAAATCATTTTTGCATCATTTCCGGTGTAATTACATCCTTCCTTTAGCAAGGCATCTAGAACTGTACACAGTACCCCATATATGACCTTACCAATGATATGTATAGCTAAAACATCGTGTCTCAACTACACTCATACAAGCATTCTTCATCACCCTGTCTACCTGTGTCACCACTTTCAAGGAACTATATACCTGTGTCTAAGCCTCTCTGTTCTTTAGGTTTGGGTTTGCTATTGCTGTCACATGTAGCGAGGTTCAGTGAAAAGCATTGTTTCGCATGCTATCCAATCAAATCAGATCTTACTGAGCATAAATTAAAATCAAGCCAAACTCGGTTACAGTAGCAAGAGAGAAAGGAAAGATATAGAGTGCAAAATATAATTCTCAGCAATATAGCGCCCAGTGCCAGGGACAGAACCAAGTATATGTATGTAATGAGGAAGAGGAGAATCAGACTGCACCCTCGCTTATGGAAGGACCATTCAGAAGCCCGATAACAGAAGGGAAAAATGCTGTTTCTGAGTCTGGTGAATGTGCTTTCATGCTTTTATATCTTCTACCCAAAGGGAGGGGAGAGAAGGAGGAATGACCGGGATGGGAAAATAAAAAAAAATGAAAAAAAAGGAGAGCAGCTGGAGGAACACAATGAGTCAGGGAGCAACTGTGGAGGAAAATTGACTCTATGTTCTCACCCATTTCCCTTCAGAGACATAAGAAATTACAAATTATGCAATCATGAGCAAAACACAGATTGCTGTAGGAACTCAGACATCATCTGTGGATGTAATGGACAGATGACAGTTCAAGTCAAATTGAAAAAGAGTCTTCACAGATGCTGCCTGACCCATTTAATTTCTCCAGCCTCTCTCCATTTTCTGTTAAAGATTCCAGCTGCTCAGACTTTTGTGCCTTCAATAATGGGTAATTGGCCATTTTGGGAGACTGCTCTGAAAGGCACTGACTTTCTATCACATTTTAATTTTTCTATTCCACTCCTCCTATGACATATCCAGATATAAGGCCTAATCTATTCCAGGGAGCACTAACATAACTTCATTTTCGATCAGGATACAGTGCAAACTTCTGGATTCAATAACAAATTCAGGTAATTTGCAATCTCAGTTTGCATCAATATTGTTTTGCTTTAGCAAGTTATACTTTGTTTATCTTCTCTCTATCATTCCAATATTCATTTTTTGTGTTCTCTTTATCAACCAAATAGTCACCTCATTTGTATTATTAGTTTGTTGTACCACGATACAGTGAAAATTTACATGTACTGCGATACAGTGAAAATTTGATTTGCATGTTATCCAGGCAAATCATACCATACATGAATACATCAGGCGATGCAAAAGGGGGACTTGGATTTCTTGTACCAGTCAGTCACCTGACATGAATACCTCGTTGAACTTCGATAAAGAGTGGATCTCACAGTTCCTCTATAGATTAGGGTTGATGAATACTCAAATCGACATCTTTGGAACAGTCCTTTCTACACACTTAGTGATGAAATCTTTGATAACAGAAGTGTACCCATTCAGGTTGCTCATTGAATATGGAATATGGACCAATCCACCAACTCAAATCAGTGAAATAGGAGCTTGTCTGTTTCCTCAGACCAGTGCTGCATGACTTTCTATGCTGGATCCTGACACTTCAATTCCTGTTTGTAAGCAGGGGTCAGGAATACAGCCAGTGGGTCAGGTTGGGTGGGGATGGAACGGTAGTGTCTTTAATAATAGTGTTACAGTAGACAAGTGTGCTTGCAACTCTGGTGGGACTGGAGATGTGTTGATAGTATTTAAATAGCACATACTTGAGGTTGGCCCGGTTGAAGTCCCCAGCTGAGATAGGTGTGTTAATTGTTTCTATACACCTCTGATAATCAAACACCTTTATAAACAGTTGAAAAACATTTAAGGAATTAAAATTAAAAATGTCACACATTCATTCAAATGAGCGTGCCAGCCCTAAATGTATGGGTGGTTGGAATAAAGCTGAGGGGTCAGGTACAAATTGTTACCAGCTCCTCAATTATGAGCAGTTCCTTGAGCTCAGTTATGTTGTGGAATTCCCTCAGAATCAGTGGTGTCCAAAGATGGAGTACCTTCAGCAACAGACTGGTTCCACCACGATACAGCACAGAACACCACAGGAGATCCTTTTTCCTTGTGGCTATCAAACATGTCATGTTTTATGACAGTTGGCAGACCAATTTATGTCCTGGGATGAATAAAGTTTGATCGTATCGTATCATATATCCAATGCATTAACATCTGACCTCAAGCATATTCTATACTTCTGTACTGCAGCTCCCAGTCATGGATATGTGGAGCAAGTCAAGTGTCTTCACACACCTGTACACTTATCATCAAAAGGGTTCTATGACGTCTTAAATTGATGACATTACATGGAAAGATTAATTCAACCAGCACTTTACAAAACCACATCAGTTATCAAACAGCCTAAATATATTTTTTCTAATTCAATAAAGCAGTGGGTGAAATATTGATTGGATTTAATAAAAGCTGGTAAGTTCCCTTGAAGATAAATTGATCTCACACCCATCACTCACGGTATTATCCAAAGTGGATTATATAGGCTCCCTTTCAACAGTGCCTGGCTGGACAATACATAAATGATCCAGATTCTGTCCCTGAGCCTTTGCAGTGAATAGAATAAAATTAGAGAAGTTCAATAGAGGCAATATCAAACAATAATGTATTTAATTAGGACCAGAACTTTCTAGCAGATAACTTCACTCCCTTTGTGATCCCTCAGAAGTGGTTCTGGTGTGGGATACAAAGCAATAGGTCAATTAAGAACCATCTCTTCTAAATGTGCCGAACAAACATTCCTTGGAAATGTACAAACCGGACACAACATTTATAAAACGCATATGCACACATGACAAGTGAGCAAATGCCCTCATTTAACACCTTATCTTCACTGGTGTTGTTATGCATTACATAAACAATTTTTTTCGTTGCGGGGAAACCAATGACATTCACGCTAGGTATTTCCAGCTGCTTAGCACAGAGCTAGCCCACGTCTTTGAACCCTGTGTGTGGGGTGCGTAACAGTCTGCATCGCATATGCCATACTGAATCTATCTCAAGACTGACACAGGAGATGGCTTTAGACTTTGCACTGGCACCTAACATCTATCTCAGTTCCTCCACGGTGATCCTCATTGCCTCTGCATGAATATGATTCTATCCAGCGCCTACATTTATATAGAGCAACACACAAGTTTGTAACCAGGATCACAATGATCGCAATCACATAAATCAGCCCAGTAGAATCTCATATATCTGCTCACGGCTCTCCCAGGTCGTGGTTTTATTACAAAAGATGCTCGACAGGGATGCACTCCGTGAGGAGGAGTGGTGCCCAAGCCAGGCTAGTGGAGAGCCTGTGCTAGCAGCGCCTATAATAGAGGTGCAAGAATACCCAACTTTTGAAGAAGAGGGTATACCAGCACAGCAGTTCACTGACGCCGAATCAGTGGCTGGGGAGTGGAACTCATTCCGAATATAGCAGAGAAATCTGCAGTCCCCAGAGAGGCAGGGGAGCTGTTACGGGAAGAAGCCACACAATACAGTATTTGCTCTCTCATCAGCTGCAAGAATTGGCTATGGACAAAGCGGCTAAAAAGTATGAAGCCCCAATTAATTGTGGTTTGCTAAAAGTACCAATGGTAAACCATCTCATATGGACACAGTTGGGGGTGTCAGCAAGGTCCCAAGAACTAAAGTTTCAAAAAGTATTGAAATTGCTTTCAGCAAGGCTTACGGCATTTGCTACTACTGGAGATAAGGGGCATATGTCAGAAGCTCACCAGGATGCACTGGGACTTCTGTGTAACGCATTTTTTGAAATTAACAACATAAGAAGTACTATTCGCCCAATCATAAATCCTAACCTGGCATCATTGTGTAAGCCACCTAACCTTTTGTTTGGTGGGGATCTCGCCAAGTGAGTTAAAGAACTCCATGAGGACGCAAGAACTATGGGCCTCATCAAGCCGAGTGGCAAACTAGGAAAAAGGGTTTTTCCTTACTGGCAGGGTACCATTACGGACGCCGGGGAAGGGACCAGCCACTCAGCTTCGCAAACTCGGAGCTGGCAGCCTGCCACAGGCATGAGGGGAAGGATGACTTTCCCTACAAAGGGCCGGGGGCAACAAGGGCAGCCAGGACATATGCAGGTGAGAAATTTTGCTCCTAAGGAATGTAAATCAAGTGAAATAGATGTTAAAATTGGGGGCAGATTATGCTTGTTTCTCAAACAATGGCAGGAGGTAACATCAGATTCATTAATACTGAGCAGTATAGAGGGGGTTAAAATTGAATTTTACCCTACTGTGTGTCCACCCAATCAGCATGTTCCTAGTCGGAAACTTATATTTTCAGAAGAAGAGAATGTGCACATACAAGCAGAACTTAACACATTACAGAAAAAAAGGGGTTATTGAGAAGTCAGTTCGCCAAAACCGTCAGTTTGTGTCAAGTATTGTTCCTAGGTCTAAAAAAACTGGGGGATGTAGAATCATTCTGGACCTGACGAGCTTGAACTCCTTTGATCGCTATAGGCATTTCAAAATTTGTTAATTCATTTAACAATGTTATGATTGATGCATTATTGATTATTTAACAATTTGAGTCAATCAATGCAGTGTGAACACCGGATTTGGGTCAGCGGAATGAAATCACAGAGCTTTGAAATCTTCACGTAGTGACTCACGTGACCAAAGTAAAATAGTAAGATTAAACAAGAACTTACCAGTTTGACGTTTGATCTTTATTTTATGAGGAGTTACGATGAGAGATTACATGCCCTCCGCTCCCAACCCTCATAAGTATCATCTGGTAGTTCTAGTCTCTGTTATCTTACTATTATACTTCAGTCATTATTACCTGTGATTTCACTCCGCTCCTTTGAAGATTGACGCACCTGCGGCTGGACAGGGTTCTTCAAGTAATCCCTCATTGTAACTCCTCATAAAATAAAGATCAAACTTCAAACTGGTAAGCTCATTCAATCTTACTATTATATCACACTTTTATTTTGTTTTTTGAAATATATTGACATAGACGATGAAAAGTGTATGCATGCCACAATTAGAAAAACATAGCTTGCCTTGACTGTTCTGGTGAAATTATCAACCAACTGACCTGGGAAATAGGAAGAGGGAATGACTGCATAAAATGCAAGTCCTGCTTTCGGCAAGCAGATGTTATATCCTGCTGCTACATTGGGACTTATTTCTCAGGTCAATAATGGTCACACCATCTTCAAATCTTCCAGCTTCTAATTCCACCCACCTCCCCACTCCTAGATTTGCTGCTACTCCATTAACCCAAACATACTCCCTTCCACTAACAACTCCCTGTGATATATGCAGAAGGCGTACTGAAGCAAATTGCCAAGGCATTTTCAGAAGCACCAGGCAAATACATGTCACCACATTAGAAGGGAAGGTATTCCTGGTGCTTGGTAACATCATCACTTATGAGTCACACCCCATCCTCACTTAGACACGTATCATTGGCACTTCATGACGGCAGTATTGAAATCTGATACCTTCTACCTAGCATCATCACGGGCACACTGCAGTAATTTAAGAAGGCAGCTCCCCACCACCTTCCTAAATACATTTGGAAGTTGAGTAATGCGTCCTGGCGTTGCAATTGTTGTCTTCTATTTGAGAATTAAAAGTGAGAAAAAACACATTTGAAGCTGATCACTTGCCCACATGATATTTTCTATCACCCTTCCCAACCATTCACCAACAACTGCACTTGTCTGATGCATTACCTTTACACAGCCCTAATAGCTCTTGTTTCTCTAAATTATTTAGCTACAATTTGTGACAAGGTCAGTGCCTTGACCCAAAGGTATGATGAAACTGTAATTTTAATCCCTGTGTATCCAGTTGACTCTTTGACGTTGACAAGCAGATCAATTGGTATGTGAAATGCAAAAGGCATTCAAACGTAAGCGCCTCTCTGCTTTATGATTGAAATTGAAAATACATAGTCATACCCTTTGCCAAAGAGGGATGTTTTAAAAACAACAGGCATACTTTTTGTCTGATCCTTAATTTCATTGGCATTCATTTCAAAATCCCAAAAAGTTCAACATTTTCCTTGTTAAGATTTCATATTTGATGCTACATCTGTAGCTTTCTATAAATGTGCAGTGTTAGTGCCCAAACTGCTTGCTCAGCACAACTTATTCAGGGTTAAAACGTGTCTCAAACAAAGATAGGTCCCAGCCATTCACCAGGTCTGACTACCATCCAGATCTTCCAGACAAAACAGAAAGAGATAGGATGTAAGTGGAAGTTGGTTTACCTTCAACCATGTTGGCATAAAATGGCACCTTTGAAATTTTTGTAATATTTTTGTTTGACATATTTGCAGAGAAGATAACTTAGCTCTGAGATGCATGCAGCAATTGGTAAACATCTCAGTATCCAGGGCATGACCAAATTCACTATAAAACAGTATTGATCTGGATTTATCTTTGCACTGCTATAAAGTGCAGAAGACTGCACTTCCAGCGGCTTGGTAACTCAGCAGTTAGTGCTGCTGGCTCCCAGCTCTGGCAGTCCTGGTTCCATTCTCACTTCAGGTATGGCCTGTGTGGAATTTATGTCTATGACCACAGGGGTTTCTTTCCAAATCCAAAGGTGTGGGTGACATAGTGCCACAGCAGTAGAGTTGCTGTCTAACAATTCCGGAGACCCGGGTTCGATCCTGACTACGGGTGTTGTCTGTGTGGAGTTTGTAGGTTCTCGTTGTGACCATGTGGGTTTTCTCCGAGTGTTCCAGTTTCCTCCCACACTCAAAGATGTGCAAGTTTTAGGTTAATTGGCTTCAGTAAGATTGTGAATTGTCCCTAGTGTGTATGAAAGTGCTAGGTTATTAGGTGATTGCTGGTCAGAGGGGATTCGGTGGACTGAAGGCCCTGTTTCCGCACTGTATCTCTAACATCTAGAGAAAAGTAAAGTATGCTTTTGGTTAAATGGCCATTGTAAATTATCACTTAATTTTATCTGGCAAATAGATAAAAGGATAATAAAAGGAGAATAAGTTGCATGGTTACATGGGAGCAGGACTGATGGGATTGCTTTGCAGGGAGCAGGACCTGATGGGTTGAATGCCAGGGCATGACTGCTACATCTTAGATATTCACAATGGAAGTTTCAATGATAAAATTGTTTCTGAAATATGAATCTAACCCACTACCCACTACAACTTCAAGATTAATTATAACAAGCACAACAGTTTATTGTTTCATTTGAAGCTGAATGCATCCAATAGTGTGATATTCTTCCAGCAGAATGAACTTAATTGTATATTCACATCCTGATTTGTGTCAAAATGTGCATACTGATATTGAAGGGATAGCACAAGGCAACTTTGCAATAAGCTGTATTATTTCAATAAACAACTAATTAAATTGATTTACTAAGAATTTATGAAAAGGTGATGGTTGATCATCCCTTTGCAGAGTGTGAATTTGCTTAGTGGGTCTGTCAAAAGATATAAAGGGTCTTAACTTGGTACTTACAGGGCAACAGCATAACAAAGGACTCTCTGATTTGCGGGCTGCTCCCTGTAGCCACATGCCAAGATAGATATCAGATGCTGCTTGAAGACCTTCAGTTCGATTCAAGATGTTCTTTTTGGTCTGCCAAAAACTTGTTGGTCTTCCAGCACAGTGATTTGTCCGTGAAGGAATGTTTCCAACTGGCTCATTCCATACTGCAGGAGGGATGGACTTGATCTTGATGTACCACCGTGAGGGCTCCGTGGGGAAGGACCACATTCTCTGGGCCTTGCGCTATTGGACACTAGAGGGTTGAGTGTGGGGGGAACAACCCTCATATCACTCCGGGAGATTCAAGAGATTCAAGAGATTCAAGAGAGTTATTGTCATGCGTCCCAGATAGGACAATGAAATTCATGCTTTGCTTCAGCACAACAGAATTATAGAAGGCATGAATACGAACAGATCAGTGTGTCCATATACCATCGTATAAATATATACACACACGAATAAATAAAACTGATAAAGTGCAAATAAACAGATAATGGGCTGTTAATGTTCAGAGTTATGTTTGAGTTGAGTTCAATAGCCTGATGGCTGTGGGGAAGAGGCTGTTTCTGAACCTGGACGTTGCAGTCTTCAGGCTCCTGTACCTTCTACCTGAAGGTAGCGGGGAGATCAGTGTCTGGCCAGGATGGTGTGGGTCCTTGATGATGCCACCTGCCTTTTTGAGGCAGCGACTGCGATAGATCCCCTCGATGGTAGGAAGGTCAGAGCCGATGTTGGACTAGGCAGTGTTTACTACTTTTTTTTGTCTTTTCCGCTCCTGGGCGCTCAGGTTGCCGAACCAAGTCACGATGCAACCGGTTAGCATGCTCTCTACTGTGCACCTGTAGAAGTTAGAGAGAGTCCTCCTTGACATACCGACTCCCCATAATCTTCTCAGGAAGTAGAGGCGCTGATGTGCTTTCGTTATGATTGCATCTGTGTTCTCGGACCAGGAGAGATCTTCAGAGATGTGCATGCCCATGAATTTGAATCTCTTGACCCTTTCCATCATCGACCCATTGATATAAACGGGATTGCCTCTTCCCCATCCTACCTCTTCCAAAGTCCACAATCGGTTCCTTGGTTTTGCTGGTTCTGAGGGCCAGGTTATTGTGCTGGCACCATTTGGTCAGTCGGTCGAACTCTCTTCTATACTATGACTCGTCCCCATCAGTGATATGTCCCGCAACAGTGGTGTCATCAGCGAACTTGATGATGGAGTTTGCACTATTACCAGCTACGCAGTCATGAGTATAGAGCGAGTACAGCAGGGGGCTGAGCATGCAGCCTTAAGGTGCTCCCGTGCTGATTGTTTTCGAGGCTGACACCTTTCCACAAATTCGAACAGTCTGTGGTCTGTTAATGAGGAAGTCGAGGATCCAGATGAGTGGCAATGGTGTATGGTGTAAAAGAAAAGGGAGGTGCTAACACTACTGGATATAACACTATCAACACTAACACTAGCAATTTTTAATGTATAGACATGAAGAATGTATTAATAGTTTTGCATGGTTCTTTTACATTGTACATATATTTTATTATGAATAGAGTTTTTGAAATAAAAAGAATAATGGGGCCTGATCATGGTTAATTACCAACTCAAACTGAATGATCAGTGAGGGTACACAAAAGGCTGGAGAAACTCAGCGGGTGCAGCAGCATCTGAGGAGCGAAGGAGATAGACGATGTTTCGGGTCGAGACCCTTCTTCAGACTGGAATGATCAGTGAAATGGTTTCTTATTGACATGTCAAGAACATCTCCATTAGGTTATTTTCAACATGGGAAGGTTAAATGTGCATTCCGTGATGAGCACTATTGCTTCATTATCTTTGTAGTAGCCATGCTGCGTTAATCACCATTTGAAGGGATGATTTGCAAGTGAGATCAAAGTGCATATGAGTATTAGTTCCAAATTACCATCCACGTGGGAAAAGTGTTGTCTTAACTCCTTGGGAAAGACAGAGAATCTTAAGGAAAGACTTCCTTGGTGGATTCTGCCCACTAGTGGAATCTTTACAAAGGTATAAAAATAAATAATAATGTGTCGAATTATAGGGACATAATGAAGGCTTCATCTACTGAGGAGATATGGTGGAGTTCAAAAATAAGAAAGATGCAATCATTCTAATGGGATTACACCATAGGCCTCCAAAAAGCCAGCTGGAGATAGAACAGATTTGTAGATTACAGAAATGTGTAAAGGGTGACATTAATTTCCCCATGGTAGTGGGTGTCATTAATTTCCCCATAATTAACTAGAATTTCCTTAATGCAAAGGCAGAATTTGTTCAGTGTATCCCACATGATTTCTTGAAACTGAATGTGAAGTCCAACTTGAGGTGCTACCATACTGGAGCTTACATTGAGAAACAAGCCTGGCCAGATGACTAGTTCCAGTACATGAGCATTTTGGGAACACTGATCACAACATTGATTTTAAGGTAATTATGAATAAGGATAAGTCTGGACCTTGTGTGGGGGGGGGGGGGGCAGAAAGTCCTAAGTTGGAGTAAGGATGATTACAACATTATTAAGCAGTAGATAAGGACCATAAATTGGGACAGTTGTTATTTATATACCTTCCAGCCACACGAAGGTACCGGAGGACTGGAGAGTATCCAATACTGTTCCTTTGTTTAAGAAATGGAGTAGAGAGAATCCTGGAAATTATAGGCTAGTGAGTCTCATATCAGTGGTAAAGAATCAATTGGAGATGATTCTTTGTGATAGGATTTTCTCACTTTTCAAAGAGGATGGGATAATTAGGGACTGTTAGCATGGCTTTGACCATGGCAGGTCATGTCTTTCTAACTTGATTGAGCTTTATGAGGAGGTGGCAAAGGTGATTAATGAGGATAGAGTAGTGGATGTTGTCCACATTGATTTTAGAAAGGCATTTGATAAAGTCCCAAATGGTAGGCTAATCCAAAAGACTAAGATGCATAGGATTCAAGGTGACATGATAATTTGGACTCAGAAATGGCTTGCCTACAATAGACAGAGGATGGTGGTGAAGGGCGATGAAGGGTGTCATTCCTGCTGTAGGTGCTGTCCTACAGGGATTTGTGCAGGGATGTCTGCTGTTGTGAGATATATATATACAGTATATATAAACAACTTGGACATAACTATAGATGGGTTCTTTAGTTAGTTTACAGACAGCAACAAAATTGGTGGAGTTGCGTGGTGTGAGGAAAACTGTCAAAGGACACAGCGGGATATAGATCGGTCACAGAAATCGACAGAAACATGTCAGACAAAGTTTCAACCAAGCCAATGTGAGGTGATGCACTTTGGATGGTCAAATGTAAGGTCAATGTAAGTATATAGTTAAAGGCAAGACCTTTAATAGCATTGATGTACAAAGGGACCTTGGGTTCCAAGTTCATCACTCTCTGAAGGTGGCAACTTGGACAGCATAGGAAGGGTTTAGGGATATGTACCAATGGAGGCAGGTGGGACTAGTGTAGATGGGACATCTTAGTCGGCATGGGCAAGTTGGGCCTTTTTTTTACATGCTGTATGACTGAGACTCCATAAATAGAAAGAGTGATAAGAGGCCATTTGGTATGCTTGCCTTCATTGGTCGAGGCATTGAGTTTGAGTCATTAAGTCATGTTGCAGCTTTATAAAACTAATTAGGCTACATATGGAGCATTGTGTGCAATTCTGGACACACTATTACAGGAATGATGTGGAGGCTTTGGAAAGCGTGCAGAACAGATTTACCAGAATACTGCCTGGAATAGAGGTAATAGCTATGAGAGGTTGGACAAACTTGGATTGTTTTCTCTGGAAGGTTGGAGGTTGAACAGAGACCTGATAGAAGTATATAAAATGAAGAGAGTCTATCCTATTCATAGGATAGACAGTCAGAACCTTTTTCTCAGCGTGGAAATGTCAAACACTAGAGGACAAGGACTCTAAGTTTTAAGGTCAGAAGGAAGAAATTTAAAGGTGTGTGGGGCAAGTTTTTTTAGAAGCATCTGTGGCAGAGGCAGATGGGTTGGTTGCATTTAAGAGGCTTTTAGATAGTGACATGGATGTGTAGTGAATGGAGGGATATGGATCACATGCCGGCAGAGGAGATTAGTTTAACTTGGTATCATAGTTGGAACAGGCATTAGGAGCTGCAGGGCCTGTTCCTGAGCTGTACTGTTCTATGTTCTCTATGTCCAATCAATAACACAATGAATGTGGAAGCATATTCTGACACTGAAGGATGGCTTATGACAAAGATCATTGGAACTGAATGTTTTGAGTAATGAGAAATGACAGAATATGCATGACTACTTAATCCTGCAGTATTAGCAACATTTGCCTTAATGCTTCATTACTTTATTGGTCTTAAAATTTTACGGCAGAATAGCACTTCGCTTTCAGCTTGTGTCGATCTCATGAGTAGTTTTACAAATGCAGTCAGTAGCTGTTTAGTTGACAGAAGTAATTGCGAGGATGTTGCATGCAAGTTCTCTCATTTTTTCTTATTTGATCATCAGATTTATGGTAATTGGTTGCCAGATGTGCCACAAGTCTCAAGAATTCTGTGTGTTTATATTTGATATATCATCAGTAACTCAAATGGTAATGATTACAGTAAATGGGACGATATTGAATGGCATTGAGAAACAGAGAAACTTTGGAGTGTTCATCCACTGCCCCTTAAAAGGTAAAGGAAAAGTGAGTAAGAATAAAATATATGGGTAGACACAAAATGCTGGAGTAACCCATTCCTTCTACCCAGAGATGCTGCCTGTCCCGCTGCCCCTACTCCAGCATTTGTGTCTACCTTCGATTTAAACCAGCATCTGCAGTTGTTTCCGACACATAAAATGTACGGGTGTTTTCCTTTATTCATTGAGGTAAAGAATATAAGAACAGGGAAACTATGCTAGAACTCCTTATAAAACACATTAGGCCACGGCTTGACTGTGGTTAGTAATGGTCATCAAATTACACGAAAGGTGTGACTGGACTGGAGAGGGTGCAGAGGAGATTTACAAGGATGTGCCAGGACAAAACAAGTGTAACTATGAGGAAAGACGATAAACTGAAGTTACGTTCTTTGAAATAAAGGAATCTGTGGGAAAGTACAACATTTTGAGGAGCCTCAATAGAGTAAGAAATGTGAAGGCCAGGGGACATTGATGTAAAACGATTGCTAAAAGGATTAACAAGAGATGACAAAAATTGAACCCACTGACTTAAAGGGCAAGAGAGGCATAAACCCTCATCACTTTTAAACAGGACTTGGTTGATCTGGAAGAGCGGTGACCTGCAGTCACAGATTTGGTGTTGGAAATTAGGATTAGGCAGAGGAACTCTGTGCACTTTGTACGCAATAGGTCAGACATGTCATTAATTGATCCTGTCAGTAGAACTATCCTGACCCGAAATGTCAGCTGTTCATTCCCTCCCCAGATGCTTTTGTCCTGTTGAGTTTTCTCCAGCACTTTGTGTTTTTGCTCAAGATTCCAGCATCTGCAGTTTCTTGTGAAGCCATTTTCACTAATCCTAAATTAGACACTCCGTTTGTTCTACCCGTGCCTCCCTTATCTTATCGAAGTGTAGTATATTTATATTTTACATTCATAATTATTAGGTTTGTAACACTTGAGATATTTAACTTTTATACTTCGTATTTTAAAACTTTGGAAACTCTGCATGTTGTGCTCTATGTGAAGGCCTTTGTCCCTTGTATTCTGGTTTGATTGTTTTTGTAAGAGATAAGGGAGGCCCAAGATTCTCTTGCAGCCATTAGCATAAATCAGTTGTGAAAATTATTTGACCTTTTGTAACTCTGTATCAATCCCTAGCTAAGAGAAATAAGGGACCCAAGAAGGGGAAGACATGTGGTTTAAATAAGGGTGGATTACGGAATGGAAAAGAACTGGGAATGAGGAGAAAAGTAAATGCAAGTGATTGGTTATTGTTAAGGGAATGGTTGCAAGTGATTGGTTATCGATAAGTGAATATCTGCAAGTGATTGGGTATGGAAATGCACCGTGGATGGGACACACAGAGTTAAACATGCCATAAAAAGGGACAACTCTTTGCTTGGAGTGAACTCTCAAGTGATTTTCTCTTTGAGTGTTCCAGCCTTGATTTGCAAATAAAGGTTTGAACTTCTTGAAGAATTCTCCGCTTCGCCTGACTTAATTTTGAGTATCAGTAACCACGACAACCTCTGTCTGACTGAAAATTAACGCACACATCTTTTCCAGTTCTGATGAAGGATCACACACCCAAAACAAGACTCTTCCTCACTCCGCAGATGTCACTGACCTTATTGAGATTTTCCAGCATTTCCTAGTTTTGATTCAGATTTCCAGATTCTGTTGGGTTTTTGTTTTAATTTCTACACTAACTTTTAAGACGTGTTATTGTTGGACCAGGAGCCCGTGTCCCCCTAGGATAGGTGCATTTATGGTAATTTTTTTGTGGTTTTGGATAAACAAAACTTTATGGGAGTCAGCAAGGAGAGCATTTGGGATAGTGCAGAGATAACAGGGGGAATGGCGAGGGTTCAACTCCTGATGGGTAGATCCAGAGAGTAAGGGCGTTACAGAGGGCAGTGTGCAGTCTGCAGCTATTCATAACTGCATGGGATAGGTGGCCATTGTTTTCGTCCGTCCATCTGTCAGATAAAATGTGTAGGAAGGAACTGCGGATGCTGATTTACACCGAAGATAGACCCAAATGCTGGAGTAACTCAGCGGGACAGGCAGTATCTCTGGGGTGAAGGAATGGGTGGCGTTTCGGGTCGAGACTCTTTTGTAGACAAGAAGGTCTGATGAAGGGTCTCTACCCGTAACGTCACCCATTCCTTCTCCCCAGAGATGCTGCCTGTCCCGCTGAGTTACTCCATCATTTTGTGTCGATCATGGGTCAGATAACCTGTCCTCGGACTCTAAACGTCAACCATTCCACTGGGAGTTTTCTTTCAAGTCCCCCTCCCCCCTCTCTCTTTTCCTTCCACTCATCCCCCTCTCCACAATCTCCCTCCCCATCTGTCCCTTCTCATTGGCGCTGATGCGGCCTCTCGCTGTGTGCGGAGCGAGACTGCGTGCGGATCAGAGGCAGATAGAGCAGCGCGCTGTTTGTCCACAGCATCTTTGGTCCACAGCCGCACACTCGCCCCGTCTCCAGTCCTCGTCTGGGCGGGCAAGAGGGGGACCCGTGCGCCAACACCATGCTGCGTGGGTTAACAGCCTCCCTGCTATTCCTCGTCTGCGAAAGTAAGTCAATTCCTTCCTTTCCGTCTGTTCTGCGTAGGCATGAATTTAACTAGATCCGGGAGAAATCTTATCCCAGAAGAAACAGGGCTGGGAGCCGCAGGAGCAGAGCTCCGGGAATGGTTCCGGTGGTTTCTAGTTGTGCAATTCACGCCGATCATCATGTGTTATTTCTGGGCCGTTTTGCAGTGGCCATGATAGTTGTGCGGAATCTGTTCTGTCAGCTGTTTATTGCAGATGTGAGTGTTTGTGCCGAACCCCGCTCCGCTGCTGAATGGTTTACACACTGGTAGCTTATTTAGCTGCACGCTGCGTGTTGTAGCAATCTTTGGCAGGCATATTCCTCATAATTCCCGACTGGCCATTTCAATGAATTACTAGAAAACGTGAATTTCTAGAAAACGTGTAAATGCCGGCAAGGATGTTATAATTATTCTGCAGACAAGTCCTGACTCAAAGTACTGACCCTTCTACACCTCTTTTTCAAGCAGCCGTGATACAGCATTACGACATTCGCATTTCAGTGTGGTTCAGTTTTAAGTTTAGTTTATGGTCACGTGTACCGAGGTACAGTGAAAAGCCTTTTTGTTGCGTGCTCACCTCCTGTCAGCAGAAAGACAGCCAACCAGCCAGCAGAAAGACAGCTAACCGTTCAGCAGAAAGACAATTCATTCATTCAAGGGGCAAGGACATCGCTGGCGGAGCCATCGTTTATTGCCCATTGCCGTTAATTGCTATGGGACCGAGGATGCAGTGAAGGTGGAGGGTATGGGATTGACCAGCATGTATGGACATTAGTTTAGTTTAGCCATACAGCATGGGAACGTGCCCTTCAGCCCATCAAGTCCACACAGACCATCAATCATCCATGCAGGTAGACATCCCGCTGAGTTACTGCAGCATTTTGTGTCTACCTTCGATTTAAACCAGCATCTGCAGTTCTTTCCTACACAATCATCCATGCAGATCATTCTACGTTTTTCCACTTTCTCATCCACTCCCTACACACCATGGGCAATTTACTGAGCTAAATTAATCTACAAACCCATATGTTTTGGTGATGTGGGAAGAACGTACAACCTCCACGCAGACAGCACCCGAGGTCAGGATCTTACCAAATAATGAAACGCATGGATAGAGTGGATGTGGAGAGGATGTTTCGACTAGTGAGAGAGTCTAGGAGCAGAGGTCATAGCCTCAGAATTAAAGGACGTTCCTTTAGGAAGGAGATGAGGAGGAATTAATTTCGTCAGAGGGTGGTGAATATGTGGAATTTGTTGCCACAGAAGGCTGTGGAGAACTTCAATAGATATTTTTAAGGCAGAGATAAATAGATTATTGATTAGTACAGGTGCCTGGGGATATGGGGAGAAAGTAGGAGAATGGAGTTCAGAGGGAGAGCATAGATCAGCTATGTTTGATTGGCGGAGTAGACTTGACGGGCCGAATGGCCTAATTCTGCTCCTATTATATGACCTTATGAGGATCAAACCCAGGGCTCTTGCCCAGTGAAGTAATAGCCAAACCTCATGAATGAACTGGATGGGTTTTTAATGGAATGACAGTAGTTACTTTAACCCAGCCTTCTTTTAACATTTTACTTATTCTCTTAAATATAAATTGTTCAGCTATCAGGGTGGGATTTGATATCAAATTTCCATCCATAGTCCAGAACTCCAATGGTTCATTCAGACCCATTATCATATTTCAGTGCAGTATATCCAGATCTGTTAACATTTTCACGTATAACTTCAGGACCACATTTATTTATTTGTATGTAAAATGTTCACTTTTTTCCCCATAAGTACAAATTGCTCAAACATGCTCAGCCCCATTTTTGGAGAAACATCCAGAAACCACAGGATATTATTTTGTTTTATGTTGTCAATCCAACCTAAAGCAGTTTATTATCTTGCCAAGTTTGTAAAATTTAATGTTTATTTGGATGTCTGATTGAAATGAATCCAACCATTGATTTTGTTTCAGTTGGGGTGGTTTAATGTGGGGTATCAAAGCACCAGGGAAGGAAGGGGTTATGCGAACTATTACTACGAACATTAAAAATTCACATGAATTATGGAGCTGCTGAATGAAAATTGGTACATGAATTTAAGTGTATTTATTCCTCTGGAGAAAATATTGACAGCAGTAAAATGTAACGTGTTTTTCCTCATACTACCCCAAGACATCGTTTATATACTTTCAAGTGGAAAAAGGGGCATTTCAGCATCTTAATTTTCACTCATTAAAATTTGAGGTACATAACATATTTAGAAGTAATAATATTTTTTATTATGCAGTAATTTGCTTTCTATTTTGTACAGACTTAGCTGACAAGCTTCAGTAACAAGCAAAACACTACATACTCATAGGATCATAGATTCATTCAGTAGGCCATTTGGCCCATCAGGTCTACACTGACTCACCATACAGTAATCCTATCTGGCCCATCTTTCCTTGTAATCCTACAAATTAATGTCCTGCTCTTTCCACTATGCCTGTAGAATTATTTATGTCCCAGGTCTATTGAACTATTTACCAATGGGGATTTGTTCCTTTTATTTAACCTTGTCCTGTAAACTACCATTAAATTTCTTCTTACTTTTCTTTGCTTCAAGAAGGTTAACCCCAGCTTCTCCAGTCTAACCATAAAGCTGAAATTCTTTAGTCCCCAAACCATTCTAGCCATTCCTATCTGCATCTTCCATAGAACATGTAAGGAAACAGTGTTTGACTGTAACTCAAAACAATTATGGTCAAATTTTAGAGACAAACACCTGGAACACTCTGTGGCCTGAGTGTTGGTTGACAGTATAGCTGGCAGCTATTGCACTATCAGCATGGTCACTGGTCAATGTTGAATCGATGGGCTAAATTATCTGTTTCCACATTGCCTCTCTAAAGTCTAAAGTAATTGTGGTAAATCTCTTCTGCACCCACTCCAAAGCCTCCACATCCTTCCTGTAATGGGGCCGATCAGAATAGTATGCAGTACTCCAATTGTGGCCTATATAATATCCCACAAAAGTACATGGTAACTTCTTGACACTTTTGTTCAATGAAGGCAAGCATACCATACACCTTTCTATTCATTCTACTTATGTTGCCACTTTCAAACAGTGATAAACTTGGAGCCAAAGATGCCTCTGTACATTAATACTGTTATTGATCTTGTCATTAACTGTATGGTTACTCCTTACATTTGATCTCCCAAAGTGCAACACCTGACATATTAACTTGTTTCCCAATAAAGACCCAGTATTGTCTCACTTTGAGTTGGACTATCCACGTAGAGTCTTAGGAAGCCCTTTTGGCTACACCTAACAAATTCTGTTGTGTCTAAGCCTTTTTCATTAAGTAGCTCCCAGTCAATATTGTGGAAGTTAAAGTCATCAAATACAACAACCCTATTGTTTTGCATCTTTCGGTAACCTGTCTACACATCTGTTCCTGTGGTATTCTGCCCACATATCTGTTTGTGTGCTTGCAATAATAGAGGGTGAACTTGTGCAATAATCCATTGGACAGCCACAGCCAAATATGTTGACATCTTAATGAGGTATTTTGTAACCATGAGAGACATCCAAACATTTCTGACTTTGCTTATAAGTGTTCTCCATACTGATCTCACTGCCGTTCATGGTAGTAAAGAGGATATAGAATATTGGCTATTTGTCGAACTCCATTGCTAGGCTGTCGGCCGAGGTGCTTTCTCGTTTAAGTTCACGACCAAAATCACGTAACTACCTGAATTTTTAACATATTCTGTAAAAATATTATAAAAATCATACCTGAAACTCGTCAAGAACAAAACATGCACATACTTTTAAAATATGAGAAAAACCTCAAATTTTTTGAGTAGTAATTGTCCAATCAATGCACGTTTGACATTGCGTCGGACGGCAATTGACCAATCACGCGCTTTGTTTCATGGTAGCCAGGCAGTGAGCACTCTAGGATCATGGCTGCCTCCTAATTACATCAAAACAATGGCAAGGTATCGAAGGAATAAAGGTAATGCTAACCTTGCTGATAAATATGTTTTACAATTGATTTATCTTTGTAAAGTTATGATGTGAACTATGAAATAAAAATGATAAATCAAAATGTAGAGCTAGGGTTAGGATTAGGATCAGTCGGTCGGTCGGGCTGTTGGTAGGCCGGTGGATGCTGCGAGGGGTCGAGCAGGCTGTCGGGCTGCCAGTGGATGCTGCGTGGGGTCAGTCGGGCTGTCGGTAGGCCGGTGGATGTTGCGAGGGGTCGGTCCGGCTATCGGCCGGCCTGTGTTGCAGCGAGCGAGCAGGGCAGTGCTGCTCCCCACCATCATCACCATGGTGATCCATAAGTGCATGCTGGCCGAGGTGGACATGCTGAGCGGCCACACTTACGGAGTCCGCATCCGGTCCCAAAGCGGCTTCAGCTCCAGCCGTGGGCAGCTCTGGAAAGGGGCGAGGTAGGGTTAGGGTTTGTCATTTTCCTCATGGTGGAAGATGCCTTAGCCTTCCCCCAGCCGGGCACTGCCCTAGTCTCACTATGGCCGTGACCCCCGACTCTGCCCACTGGCAGTCAGTGGGATTCAGTAAATGGGTGAATGCACAGGATCTGCCCTCACCCATTAATTAGGCGGATTTCAGGAGCTGGGGAATCCCGGGACCTCTGCGCCAGTCTCACTCAACATACACACTCACAATTATATTAATTGTATTATTTTTATATAATATAATTATATATAATTACAGTCATATTCACATCATGGTTAATATATAATAATATACTAGACCAAGTGCATACCCGCTGGGTCTGTTCCCCACAACATGCGGTGGGGGGTGCTGCTGCTTCACATACACACTAACCACCCCCCACTCATACGGGGGGGGGGGGGGGGGGGAGGGGGTGAGACGGGAAGACGGGGTGGGCAGGGGGAAGGAGGGGAGAGGGACCGTTTGGGTCCTGTTCCCTCAACGTGCGGTTAAGGGGGGGGAGGGCTGCGGTTTCACATGCACACTAACCACCTGCCATACACAGGTGGGAGAGGGGTAGAGGGAGACGGGAGGGGAGAGGGGGAGAGGGAGAGGTGGGGGAAAGGGGAGAGAGGGGGGAGGGAGAGGTGGGGGAAAGGGGAAAGAGGGGGGAGGGAGTGAGAGGGGGAGGGGGGCAAGAGAGTAGAGGGGAGAGAGGAGGTGGGGAGAGAGGAAGGGGGGGAGATGAGGGGAGAGAGGAGGAGGGGAGAGTGGGAAGAGGGGGGAAAGGGAGGGGGGTAGAGGGGAGGGGAGAGGGGGTTGGAGGAGGGGAGGGGGTTGGAGGAGGGGAGGGGGGTTGGAGGAGGGGAGAGGGGGTTTGGGGGGGTGGTAGAGGGGGTTGGTGGAGGAGGGGAGATGGGTGGGGCGGGAGAGAGGGGAGAGGGATGGAGGAAGCAGAGGGGGGAGAGTGGGAAGGGCGAAAGGGAGGAAGGAGGAGGAGATGGGGAGAGGGGGGGAGAGAGAGGTGAGGAAAGAGGTGTTAGGAAAGAGGGGGAGGAGGAAGGGTGGAGATGGGGAGAGATAAGGGAGGGGAGGAGAGGGGGAAGAGAGAGAGAAGAGTGGGGGGGGAGGGGAGAGAGGGGTAGGGGTGGGAGAGGTAGGGAAGGGGGTTGTGCGAGTGGTGGGGAGGAGTGGAGTGATGAGATGGGAAGGGGAGAGAGGTATAGAGGGAAGGGAGAGGGGGAGGGGGCAAGAGATGGGTGGGGGGGTGAAAGAGGGGGGGGGGGAGGAGGGGGAGGATGTGGATGAGAGAGAGGGAGGAGATGGGGAGAGGGGGGAGGGGAGAGGGGTAAGGAGAATATGGAATGGGGGAGAGGGGAGAGGAGGAGGGGGAGGAGAGAGGGGTAGGGAGGAGTGAGGGGGAGTGGAGGGGGAGGGGGGAGAGAGAAGGGGATGAGGATGGGGGAGGGGAGGAGAGCGAGGAGGGTGAAGGGAGAGACGGGTAGGGGAAGGGGTGGTAGTGGGGGGAGGGCGAGAGAGGGGTGGGTGAGGGGGGTAGAGAAGGGTGGGGGGGTGGGTGGGGGAGGGGAGAGAGAGGGGAGGGGATGGGGAAGAGGGGGAGAGGGAGAGGAGGAGGAGGGGGGAGGGGAGCGAGGAGTTGGATTGGGGGAGAGAGAGGAGGGTGGGGAGAGAGAGGAAGGGGGAGAGAAGGTGAGGGGGGAGGTGGAGAGAGATTGGAAGGGGAGAGAGAGAGGAGGGGGAGGGAGAGCGAGAGAGGAGGGGGAGAGATAGGAGAGGGGGAGAGTGGATGGGAAAAGAGAGTGAAGGGGAGAGAGAGAAGGGGGAGTGGGGGAGAGTAAGGGGGGTGGAAGGAAGGGAGGGGGAGAGAGAGATTAGAGGGGGGAGAGAGAGAATAGAGGGGGGGAGGGAGGGGGGGAGAGATAATAGAGGGGGGGGGGAGGGAGGGAGGGGGGAGAGAGATTAGAGGGGAGAGAGAGAGAATAGAGGGAAGAGAGAGAGTAGACGGGGAGTGAGAGAGTGGGGGGGCGGGGAGAGAGAGAGAGTGAGGGGGGGGTGGGAGAGGGAGAGAGAGAGGAGGGGGTGAGGTGGAGGGGGGAGAGAAGTGGAGGGGGGGAGAATGTCTAGGGAGTAGGAGGGGAGAGAGGAGGTGGAGAAAGTTTGGAAGGGGTGAGAGAAGGAGGGAGCCCCTCTTGGAGGGGGAGAGAAACGAGGGAGAGAGTGGAGGGGGAGAGGGGGAAAAGGCCCCTTCCAGTGGGTGGAGGGAGGGAGGGGGGGGGGGAGAGAGAGTAGAGGTGAGAGAGTAGAGTGAGAAGTGAACTGAGGGGTAGGAGGAAGAGGGGAGCGGAGAGAGAAGAGGGGAGTTGGAGGGGGGAGAGAAGAGGAGGTGGAGGGGGAGAGAAGAGGTGGAGGGTATTGGTGGAGGGGTGGTGGAGGGGGGAGAAGAGGTGGGGATGGATGGAGGAGGGTGGAGAGGGGGGATGATAGAGGAGGAGGTGGAGTGGGAGGGGGGGGTAGCACAACTTGCTCTATTTGATCTTATTTGATTGTGCATGCCAGACCACGTGAAGGTTCCAATCTCCCACACATGGGGGAAAGGGGGTAAGAGAGAGGGGAGGGGGAGGAGGGGGGGAGAGGGTTAGGCGGGGGGGAGAGGGGGGAGAGGGTTGGGGAGAGGGGAGCGAGGAGGGGGAGGAGATGGGGAGAGTGGGGTGAGGTGAGGGGGGGTAGAGATTAGGGAGGGGAGAGGAGGAAAAGGGAGAGGAGAGTGGGGAGGGGGGAAGGGGAGCGGGGTAGGGGGTGGGAGAGGATGATTGAAGGGGGTGTGCGTGGTGGGGGGGGGGAGGGAGAGACGGGATGGAAGGGGGAAGGGGAGAGAGGGATAAGGGGAAGGGAGAGGGGGCAAGAGATGGGTGGGGGGTGGAAGAGGAGAGGGGAGGTGAGTGGGGTGAGGGGAGAGAGGGAGGAGATGGGGAGAGAGGGGTGAGGACAGATGGAGGAGAGAGGGGTGAGGAGAATAGGGAATGGGGGAGAGAGGGGTGAGGAGAGATGGGTGAGGAGAGGGGGAGGAGAGAGGGGTGAGCAGAGGGGAGGGGCTGAGAGAGGGGGATGAGGATGGGGTGGGGGAGGAGAGCGGGTGGGTAGGGTGAAGGGGGAGACGGGGGTAGGGGAAGGGGTGCGTGGGGGGGGAGCAGAGAGGGTGGGGGAGGGGAAAGGGAGGGGAGAAGAGGGGAGGGGAGATGATAGGGATGGGGAAGGGGACGGAAAGGGGAAGAGGGGGAGGGAAGAGGGGGAGGGGAGGGGAAGAGGGGGAGGGGTAGGGGAAGAGGGGGAGGGGAGAGAGAGGGGCCAGGTGTCTGAGCGAGAGGATGGGAGAGAGATGAGAGGGGAAGAGTGGATGGGGAGAGTGAGGAGGGGGAGAGAATGGGGAGAGAGATAAGGGGAAGTGGGGGGAGAGGCAGGGGGTGGAAAGGGAGGGAGGGGGGAGAGAGATTAGGGGTAAAAGATTTGAGGGAAGAGAGAGTAGAGGGGAGAGAGAGAGAAAGAGTTGAGGGGGAGGGAGGGGGAGAGAGAGGATGGGGGGTGAGTGAGGGGAGGGTGGGAGAGGGGGAGAGAAAAGGAGGGGGGAGGTGGAGGGGCGAGGTTGAGTGGCGAGGCGGGGAGGGGAGAGGGGATGTGGAGAGAGATTGGAAGGGGAGAGAGAAGGAGGGCATGGAGAGGGGAGGGAGGACGGTGGGAAAACGAAGTGGGGGAGAGAAGGGGAGAGGGAAAAGGCAGGGGGTGGAAGGGAGGGAGGGGGAGGAGGAGAGAGAGTAGAGGTGAAAGAGAGAGAGAGAGAGAGAGAGAGAGAGTAGAGGGGGGATGGTGAGGGGTTGTGAATGAGGGGGAGGGAGGGAGAGGGGAGGGAGAGAGAAGAGGGGGAGTTGGAGGAGGGAGAGAAGAGGAGGTGGAGGGGGAGAGAAGAGGAGGTGGAGGGGGTTGGTGGAGGGGGAGAGAAGAGGAAGGGGAGAGAAGTAGAGGGAGGATAGGAGTGGTAGATGGGGTGGGGAGGGAGGGGGTAGATAGGGAGGGAATAGGACAACTTGCTCCATTTGATTGTGCACGTGAAGTTTCCAATCTCCCACACCTGTCCCATTGTGATGGCATATGCAAATGAGATCCATTGTGATTGTACATCTGTGAGATGGCTCTGTGACTCATGCAGCAGCTTGATTTTAGTGGGACCACCTGAAAGTTCCAATTTCCCAGCCCTGTCCCATTGTGATGTCATATCATAGGTAAAGAGATCCATTATAGAATCATAGAATCATAGAAAATAGGTGCAGGAGTAGGCCATTCGGCTCTTCGAGCCTGCACCACCATTCAATATGATCATGGCTGATCATCCAACTCAGTATCCTGTACCTGCCTTCTCTCCATACCCCCTGATCCCTTTAGCCACAAGGGCCACATCTAACTCCCTCTTAAATATAGCCAATGAACTGGCCTCAACTACCTTCTGTGGCAGAGAATTGAACAGACTCGCCACTCTTTTGTGAAAAATGATCTTCTCATCTCGGTCCTAAAAGACTTCCCCCTTATCCTTAAACTGTGACCCCTTGTTCTGGACTTCCCCAACATCGGGAACAATCTTCCTGCATCTAGCCTGTCCAACCCCTTAAGAATTTTGTAAGTCTCTATAAGATCCCCCCTCAATCTCTTAAATTCAAGTGAGTACAAGCCGAGTCTATCCAGTCTTTCTTCATATGGAAGTCCTGCCATCCTAGGAATCAGTCTGGTGAACCTTCTCTGTACTCCCTCCATGGCGAGAATGTCTTTCCTCAGATTAGGAGACCAAAACTGTACGCAATACTCCAGGTGTGGCCTCACCGAGATCCTGTACAACTGCAGTAGAACCTCCCTGCTCTTGTACTCAAACCATTTTACTATGAATGCCAACATACCATTCGCTTTCTTTACAGCCTGCTGCACCTGCATGCCTACTTTCAATGACTGGGGTACCATGACACCCAGGTCTCCTTGCATCTCCCCATTGTGATTGGACATCTGTGAGATGGCACGGTGACTCATACAGCAGCTTGATTTTAATTTTTTTTAATGTTTTTTACTAAAAAAAATCAGGGAAATTAATAACCAAATGTTCTAATTTTCAAAACAAAATGTGGAGGAGGAAAAACTCTTGCAGGAATATGGAAAAATGTCTCCGTTACGGCAAAGGGTGGAGGAGCAAATTCACAAACAGCTTAAACGAATTTTTGCGAAATAGAACCCGTTACAAACCAACAAACGACAGTTTTAATATTTACTATACCAAGTGCAGACCCGTTGGGTCTGTTTCCCCAACACGGCGTTGCGGTTTGGGGGCGGAGGGAGGGGCCTGCAGCATCACACAGGTGGAGGGAGGGGGAGATGGGGTGGGGAGAGGGGAGGGTGGGGAGAGGGGAGGGTGGGGAGAGCAGGGCTCGAAATTAGCGGTTGCCCAGGTGCAATTGACACCCAAAGTGCTGCCGGGCAACCTCCCTCTCCCTCCCTCCTCCCGGCCTCGGTGTGCAAGAGGGGTTGTTTTGAAAGCGCCTTTTGCAGATTTGCCATCAGCTGCTGATATCGCCCTGATAATGCCGCTTTCAAAACAACCCCTCTTGCACGCCGAGGCCGGGAGGGAGAGAGGGAGGCGGAGGCCTCCTTCCGCCGTCTGAAGCAGCTGCACCAAAGATCCTATAGCTATAGGATCTTTGAGCTGCACCGCTCGGCCCCGCACCTTCCTCTCGCCTAGTGGAGGAGGGGAGGCGGTGACGAGGAGGCGACGGCACTTTGGCTTTGGACAGGGACGGCCAAGGCAGTGGGGCGATGTTGTCCGAGGAGCGCTGACCTCTCTCTCCCTCTCTCTCCCTCTCTCTCTCCCTCTCTCTCCCCCTCTCTCCCTCTCTCCCTCTCCCCATTCAACATCACTGACATCTCCCGCGCTCTCCCCTCACAATTTTACATACTCCAACCTACACGTACTAATTCACCTGCCTCAATCCATCCATTCCGCACCGATTGCCTTCTCAACCCCCCCCCCCCCCCCCCCCCCCCCCCCCCCCCCCCCCCCCCCCCCCCCCCCCCGTCATCTATCCACCCCGCACTGATTCACACACACCCTGACCCTATTGTGCTTCATGGTCTTCAGAGCGAACATTGATTATGTTTGCTAATGGAATGTAATCAAATGTGTTTTAATTCCCAATGTTATTATTTGTTTTAACACCTTTAAGCATATTACCAAAAGAACATTTGCTGCAGTTATGTCCTTTGGCCATCTCTTGTCAGTTAGTGTAATGTTTAACCTGACAGATGGATATGGTCGGTTTTAACAGCTATTATCATAAAATGCCTTTAGAAATTTCCTTGCATCCTCTACATTTTGTTATGGATAAATTATGTGGGAAGCAGAATGTTTCTGTGCCAATAGCAATAACGACTCATGCTATGGCCATGTCATGGTAATTTTCGGTCCTTCACAGAAAACATGCTTACATCAATCTGTAGAATGTATGGTTAAGCATATATGTTACCATGCTCCAGGATTTATTGACACAGGTTGATCATATGCTGAATAATCCAACCACATTTTTGTTTGGAAGTGGAAAGAACTAAATGAAATTGCATCAATTGCAATGTGTAAAAAGAGTTGAGATATTGTATTATAATTTTGCTGCATGTCATCGTGGTATATATCATGTCTTGATTGGTGAATATGTTTAGTTTGTGAGTTATCTGAAGCAGAAATAATATGTGAATGTAGACAAAAGTGCTGGAGAAACTCAGTGGATGCAGCAGCATCTATGGAGCGAAGGAAATAGGCAACGTTTCGGGCCGTAACCCTTCTTCAGACTGATGGGTTTCTCCAGCACTTTTGTCTACCTTCGATTTTCCAGCATCTGCAGTTCCTTCTTGAACATAATATGTGAATGCTTCTTTGAGCATAATTCCGACTGGTAACTACGCACTTTGTCTGAGCACATTATCGCATGCGTCATGCAAACCATCTTCAATGACCACCTAAACTGTCATTTGGCAACCTAAAAAGCTGTCAGCAGCACGGAATTAGGCTCCCCATGGAGTAATATGAGCATTGAACACTAGATGGCGCTTTCATTTTTGATCTCAATTTCTAATCAGCTTACTTAATTAATGTGCAACGTTTGGCACTAACGAGTTATGACTTCCTTCTCAATTATATTTTATTTAAATCTGTGCAAAATGTCAAGTAGTTCCCAGAAAGTTAAATTCTAGACACATTTTCAATGCTCGGCCCACAGCCTATGCTGACATTTGAATCGATTGGGCTCATTGGGTAGAATATAGGAAACGGGGCAAAAAGGCAGCCAATACAAGACCTATTCCCCAACAGTGATTTTGTACCAAAATCACAGAAAGCCGATATGTAGTTGGGCAGATTAGGAAGGTAAATGGGATGTCAGCTTTTATTGCAAGAGCATTTGAGTATAGGATTAATGATGTTTCATAACAATTACACATGATGAGACCATACCTGACATATTATGTACAGTTTTGGTCTCACATTCTAAAAAAGGATATACAATACTTGCTATGAAGATAATGCAGTGAAGCAGGAATATTTCCTGTATAGCAAGTTTATAAAATGATAAATTTTGAGGAGAGCAGATTTCTAATCTCAACAGAGTTTTCTGGAATAAGGTGATGTAATTGAAGCATAAAAAATTCTGATAATTATTACGAGGATGTTTCCGTCAACTACAAGGTCCAGAACTGGAGGTCAAAGTATTGGAATTCAGGGAAAGCTGATACTGTAGGTCTGAAAAGAAGAGACGAATCACTGGTATTAATATCCCAAATGACTGTAAAGGTTCAATCATTGAGTTCAGACAAAACTAAGATCAATAGATTTCTCGTTATTCAAGGAATCTTAGGATGCGGGGATAGATTAGGACAACGATGTTTAAAGTAAATTGTTCACAAATGGCAGGGCATGTTCGAATGCCCCATCCCCCTTGCTAAGGCACAATGGTTTGTTAATAAGTGTATGGTTACCACTCCAAGTATGACTCCTTCTCGCAGTAGAATGAGAAGCCAACACTCAGAACAATAGGTACTCAGTACCCTTATACTTGTTGAGCACTATAAACCAAAAATAAATAAATACACCGAATTATGACAGTACAACATAAAATAGAAAGAGGAATAGGCATTTTGGCCTTTTGTGCTAAGTCCATCATTCAATTAAATCCAGGTTGATCTTATAGCCAAACACCAGTTTCTTGCACTAATCCTACATTCCTTTACCCTCTTATGCCTTCAAATATGTCCATCTCTGTTTTGATTACAGTAACTGAGCCTCTATATCCACCACAATGCATGTAGAACTGCTCCTTCAGAGCTCCACTGGCCTGAATTCCATCCTGTTGAGTGGTGTCACAACAACAACCTCTCACTCAACATCAACAAAACTGAGAAACTAATTGGTGACTTCAGAAATGGGTATTTTTAAAGCAGAGATTGATAGACTTTTGATTAGTACGCGTGTCAGGGGTTATGGGGAGAAGGCAGGAGAATGAGGTTGAGAGGAAAAGATAGATCAGGCACGATTGAATGGCGGAGTAGAGTTGATTGGCCAAATGGGCTAATTCTGCTCCTATCACCAATGAGATCAAGCACCATTTAGCATGAGGGAGCGTGTTAGTTAGGGTTTGATTGGGACATCAAAGTTGAAAAAGATGTCAGCATTTTGAGAAGCCAGTTGTAACCTCTGGGATCCAAGCTTTATGAAAAATCATGTTTGAGTTTAGTTTATTGTCACGTGTACAGAGGTACAGTGAATATATTTTGTTGCTTTCTATGGTGTATCTGTAGAAGTTGGTGAGAATTGTTGGGATATGCTGAACTTCCTAAGTTTTCTAAGGAAGTTGGTGGTTCTAAGGAAGTTCATGATGGTATTCACTAAAGTTCACCAGGATATAATAATGGGCCAGTCCCACTTAGACGACTGTCAAGTTGCCAGCAGGCGGCTGAAAAACCGGCAACTGCAATGGCGACTGTCAGAGTGGAACTCACAAACACATTGCTTCCTTCATCAGCCTGTTATGCAGGTGGGGGACAGGGCAAGCGGGGGGAACGCTGTCTGAGTGAAATGCACGCCGTGCAAAGCCAATGTGATACAGCCACACACCGCGATGAACAAGAAAGTTGGCGCTGTAATTATTACGCTACAAACACAGTGCACTGTAAGTCCTTTAAAAGAGGGGGAGACTGGGGGGGGGGGGGGGGGAGAAGAAGTGGAAACAACTTTTAAGAAGCCAGAGATACACGGCTGTGAAGCTTGGCGGACATTAACATTACCGGTCCGTTATCCTTCGTTCTGAAAACTGCTTACGTTTTTTTTCCCAATGAGCCAAAGAAATTCACCGGTCAGCACTGGCTACAACCTATGAGAACCTAAGAGAACCTTTGACCTCCTGGCAATGCACTAGGACCTCCTGGCGACCCACCTACGGCATGAGTATTCTCACTGCTCTCCATGGCGGTGTAAATTGCTCATTCTAAACTTCCCCCAGTCTAGTTTCAGTCACAAACCACTGAATCAAGCACTTGCGCAACTAATCTTTATTTTGACAAAACACAATTACAGTTCAACTACTATACCTAACCACCACGGGTTCGATCCTCATATCTGCCTGATCAAGCCCCCTAGGCCTCGCTCAAACAGAGACACTCCAGAAGGTCACGCAGTCCCAAGCGCTCTCCCAGGAGATCGACGCAGGACCTCATGGCAGTGAACTTTTATAGGTCCCTGGATCTCGAGGAGCCAAACCACATGGGGGTGGTCTCTTTACAATCCAATTACAGATATCGATTAACCCCATACATGATAGGCATATCCCTAACCCAATAATGCAGTAGCTAATACATTGTATTCAAACAGTGTTTCTCAGAGGAAGCAAACATCGCAACATTTATCCTGATATGCAAGAAAACCAGACAAGGCTCAATACTTCATCCAATCAGCATTCAGCAATATAAGGTTTTGCAACATTATTTACAATTATTTACAAGGTTTGCAGTCATCCAATGAATTTTGCACCTAATTACCAGTGTCTGCAGATGATCCCATTCTCTTCCTGCAGCTCAGATCTGGGCTCTGGACAAACTGGCACCACTCTGCAGCTTGTCCCATTTCCACAGAGAACACTTTCAAATTGACCAAATGGCCCAGCAGCCCTGAAGCCTTTACTCAATGTTAGAGTTCTGCCCTCTCAAATCTGGCCAGGATTAACAGCGGCTCCATTGTAGTCACCGCTAATTTTTCAATTTTATGCGGCGACCATAATGAGGCCGTGACTAGTTCCCAGAATTCGGGCACTCCTCACGACCATGAAGGCGACTCCCCGACAACCTCCTGTGAACATGTGGCAACCATGTGACGATTGCATAGTCTCTCGCAGTCGCCTAAAAAGTCGCCTAAGTGGGACAGGCCCATAATCAAGCTGGTAAAAGGTTAACTGGCCAACTGGAAGATGTAGTATATTTTCAAAACGGAACTCGGTGTTCTGCTTCATGTAATGTTACTATGCAAAGAAAGATGTTACAGTCAACAAGAGTCATTGACACAGACAGTGGCTAACAAAGAGAAAACAGAGAGATGGAATAAATGGCTCATTTCTGTGGGCAAGCTACATCTTTGGGATCATTCTGGGTCTCGGCTACAACAATCTTAACACTCATGTTAATGACACAAAATGCTGGGGTAACTCAGCGGGACAGGCAGCATCTTTGGAGAAAAGGAATGGGTGACGTTTCGGATCGAGACCCTTCTTCAGACTGAAGATTCTAGGATGTGCTCAAAGTTTCCTTGAAGAAGAGAAACATTCTCACTGCCTGGCACATCACCGTTCGATGCTTGAAATTATGCATCAACATTACACAGAAGCCCTGTGTGAGAGAGGGAAAGAATTAATTCCTCATAAACTGACCACTCACCCTATCAGCCACTGTCTGCATTCATCTGAGGTAGTCTGCAATTCCCACAATAGCCTCATCAGTCACTTCAGAACCAAGTTTGGAGCTATTTACCTTGGACCCAAGGGATTGCATAAAGAGCAGAAACTTCTACTCCAAGCTCGGCAGAGGTCCTCCGGAAAAAGTTGCTTTCTGCTTCTTTCAACTCGAGGCATTAAACTTATTGTTCATTCATTCTGAATATAAAAGTCTGTACATGACCAGGTAGTGCACAAAATGTTTTGTGCTCTCTGTGGGATCTAATTTTCAAACCTATTTTTGCACTATTTCAGATTATACTACAATTTTTTTTACCCATCCATTGTTTCTCTGTGAGCTTCATGTGAACAAGGAATTTATTTGTACCCTGAGATTTTATGTGGAATACATTTGGGCATTTTTAACCTTGTGAATTTTGTGCATGGATCATATCCTGAATGTCTGATTCAGTGTGAACGTTAAGATGAAAGATGTGAGCTATAGCATGACAGATAACACTTTGAGGATCTTACTAAACCTTGCAAGGGCATTGTGGGAATTGGTTGGGAAGACTGAGAAGCCTTAATTAGCCTACTCCATCTGAGCTACAAAATAAAATTTTAGTAACTGAAACCTAAATCTAAATCTTTAACTGCACCATAATTCCATCATGAATCCAATATGAATGAAACAAGTTAACATTTATTAAACCTATCTTGTTTTCCTCTTTCCAGGTGTTTTTCCCCCGAATACAGAGGAATGCCTAGCAAACTACCTCTTACATGTTGATCGCTATAATAGGCTCATCAGACCAGCAAAGAATAGCACTGACATAGTAACCATCGCAATAAAGGTTTCTCTTTCACAGTTAATAAGTGTGGTGAGTACACAATAGTTTAGCTGAAACAATAATTTTATCTAAACTGTAAAATAATTTTCTCAAAATAATAATAGTAAAATAATAATTTAGATTAAATCTTGGGGCACCCCATTATTACTTTAGACTCACTTCATCCAATGGAATGCAATTGGTGTTGAATGATCTGTAATCTGTGGTGCTAGTCAGATGATGATGTAAAACACTGTTAAACTTCAAGGTGTCGCATCTTAACGAATTATCTGGATGATAGTTTGGATTAACACGTTCTGCTGATTAACTTAATTAATTATGTGCTGTTCTCATTTTGTTTGGATTATTTGGCAGTATGCATGAACATATTTAGAACAAATTTGCTTAGAAATAAATGTGTGGGTTTTTTTTGTTGTTTTTCCAGAATGAGAGGGAACAGATTATGACCACAAATGCTTGGCTCACTCAGGTTTGTATAATTTATCCACAAGGTATTGATGATAGATGTAAAACACTGGAACTATAATAAACCTGTCCCATGATAATACAATTTTAATTGTGAATCTTTTCTTTCTAGAATTGTGTTATGGAATGAATGGGCCAAAATCAAGCATTTCAGTTCTGCAGGTGACAGCACATATATAAAAACCCTGAAAGTTTTACTGAAATTAGTTATATTTGACTGATGAGCTAGTACATGACAAGCAAGTGACTGGTATGGCTTCCTGATTTATATCATCAGTGTCCATGAACCCATAATAGATATCATATCAGCTGTACTGAAGTGAATTATTGATGTGTGGAAGCTTACTCTAGTATTAAATCAGAACATGGAACCACAGATGGCACAGGATAAATATTCAGCCTGAAGGTGATACCTAACCTCATTGATCCACTAACAGTCATCTCCTTAAACCTCTTTCCTGCTACCTCACTGAAAAAGTCCCAAGTACCCATAAACCTACCAACCACAAACTTACATTTGCCAATGCCTTCCTTATCCCCACTTCCATATCACTAAATCAAATTCCCTCCAAGGTCACAATCTGACCTAATGCTAAAACCTCTCTAATTTATCTTCTCACTTTCAAAGGTTGTTTTCAACCTCACCTCACTTCCTGCTTGGTGACCTAATTCCCAACAAGCTGCTAATGGTGTATCTTACCTCCTTGTCCTTCTCAGTCTCATGCTCCTTTTGATTATGTCACCTTCCACTACTTCAACTCTGCCACAAGCTCTGGTACTTGACTTGCCTTTACTCATATAGAAGCCAAAGCATCTTCTATTGTGACTTACATTATGTAAAAACAAAGAACTACACATAATGGTTTATACCAAAGGTAGACACAAAGTGTTGGAGTAACTTGGCGGGTCAGGCAGCATCTCTGGAAAAAAAATGATGGGTGATGTTTCGGGTCAGACCCTCCTTCACACTTCTTCGTCTCTGTGACTTATTTCTTTAATCCCACAACTTTCCCAGTTGAGCCTCTCCTCAGATTTTATTCCCAAGCCCCTCTTCTTCAAAGTGCAGTTGACAATATCATCTTAAGATCACATTAGTACTCATGGCTCTCAGTTTTACTTGTCCATAGCCTCCCTTAATACTTCAGCAGCCTTTGTTTCATCAGACTTTTTGCCCAAGCTCCAGTTCTAAAACTGGTGCACTAAAGTTATCCTTGGCCTCTAGTTCAATTTCAAAGGAGTTGTCTGCAACCTCAATTACTTTTGGGATCCTTTACCTCAAGTTCAGACCATTATCCTCTCCAACACAAGGATGGCTTACTTCCATCTCTATAGGACCACCCTTTGGTTAGTAGAGCGAACGGCAAACAAATTATTTAATTGTGGTGGAAATTTTCTGGGACAGATGGAATTGCAACCCTGAATCCAGAGATATGGTCACAACAATAGGGAGGAGTTGGCAACACATTATACCACACATAGGGAGCAGGGGAAATACAACTGTGACAATTGCTTGCAGTTTCAATGATGAAATTAAATCAGGATAACTCGGATATATTATATTCAAGAATAATAAATACTTCTGATTATTATTAAAATAATGAAAAAGAGACAAAAAAAAGTGTTGTACAAGAGAGGAGGAGTAAAATGTAAAGCCAGAGGGAGGAATATGGGTGGAAGGGAACTGAGAAGAGTAGAAAGAAGATAAAAAGAGGACTTGGATGGGAGATAAGTGTATGGAGGTGGGAAAGTAGGTAGGATGATGGGAAGTAGGAGATGGTGGTGAAATATGTATGCACCAGGATGGTGGAGGAAGGGTGGGTTGGTAGAAAGGTTGGGGGAATATTACTTAAATTCAATGTTCATACTATAGGGTTGTGGACATGACCTCAATCTAACAATGGAAGAGGCCATGGACTGAAAGATCAGTATGAGAATGGGAAGGACAGTTCAAATGGCTAGCCATTAGGAGTTCAGGCAAGCTTTGGCAGACCATGCAAGGAGAAATGGGCACCTTGTACCCAGTCTTGTCGATGTAAAGGTGGCCACATTGGAAGCTATGCACATGAACCTTTGTTTCGTCAGGGAAGGCTGTTGGGATCATTGGATGGAAGTGGGAGAAGAGGATTAGTTTAGTTTAGAGATACAGCATGGAAACAATCCCTTGGCCCACCGAGTCCGCATCGTGGAACCCCCTCTCTTCCCCCACTCCCCCTCCCCCGCGAGTTGAGGGGACAGGACCCAATGAGTCACCCTTGGTCAAGTATTATATTAAAACTCTTCCCTTTGTTCTTGTGTCTGTGTGGGCCAGGGTTGTGTCAGCTTTCTGTCAAACTCCTTAATTCCTATCTTCTATCAAACTCTAGGCCACAGCCTTCCCATTTTCACATATGCTAGACATTTTTCCACTGACGCGATAAATATCTTCCCGTCGCATTTCAACCTATATTTCCCAAGTTACTATTCTTTTAAAAACAGTTAAAGTTCCTCAAACTCACCCATTTTGAAGAAAAATATTTGTCACAATCCACTCGCATGCTCCTGGCGCGAGGGGCACTCCAACCCGCTCGGCCTCGTTGGGATCCCTCATTCTCTCCATCTCCACCCTCCTGCCCCAACTCTACCTCCCTCTCTCTAACCCCCTCCCTCTCTGCCCCTCTCCCTCTCTATCCTCTAACCCTCCCATTACCCTCCCTCTCTACACCCCGAAGAGGGACACTCCAACACTTCAACCCGATCGGTCCTGCTGGGATCACTCGCCCTCTTCATCTCTACCCTCCCTCTCTATCCCCATCACCTCCCTCTCCCTCTGGTGGGACAGGATCAAGGGTTTGGTTTAGTCAGTAGAAAGGAAGATGTGAAACTCCTTCAAGGAGGCATCGAGGACCGGGGAGCCTCCATCTTCGCCTGTCTCACAATGCTCTGTGTGGTTCAGATCTGAGGGATGTGGACTTCCTGGCTCAGGGAGATCACATAACGGGGAGAGAGAGATCGAGCCTGGGACGGAGCCGCCAGCCTTCCACCCAGTAGTTACCCGCCAACCACCACCTCCACGGGTTGTGCATGTGCCAAAGGACACCGTGGCTGGCTGGCGGGCGAGCCGGCAGAAGGCGCTGAGGTGGCGGCCAGATCCGCTGTCCGGTTCCGGTGGCCGCTTACAGCCTCCTGAGCTACTGAGTGAGTTGCTGGCATGATCCCTGACCCCCACCTTCTCAATGTTCCTGCCCTCCCCGCAACTTTACCCTGGCGGCCCAGCCAGGTTTGAAACTTTGTGCAGCCAGGCCATGCTGACCCAGGGAACACTCCCCACGGCTGTGAAAGGAACTCTCCCTCACCACCCCCACCCCCCTCCCACGGCGCTGTCCTATTACAGCCCCTTCCCAGCAGTAGAATGTAAAGCAGCTGCCAGCAATGAGGGATAAACTTGGCTCTCCCTCAGCACAGCAACATCGTTCTTGATGTTGCTGTACTGAGGCATAGCCAAGTCTATAATTCTTGGCTAACAATGTAACCTTTGGCCTCCAAGACGCAGGTGAATTTTCAGGCCTTGTTTTAGGGTCAAAAATACCTTCTTCATTGCCGCCAAATACCGTATCTTATAACTCTGAAGTGTGTGTGTGTGTGTGTGTTACAAACATCTGCACACCCTCTCACACCCCCTCCCTCTCTACCCTCCCTCCCCTCCTCTCTACCCCCCTCCTTTTATACCCTCCCTCTGCCCCACTCTACCCCCCTCCCCCGACTCTACCTCCATCTCCCTAACCCCCTACCTCCATCTCCCTAACCCCCTACCAAACAATGGAAATTCATTTTGAAGAGAACCATAGACCAGGTTCCAGAATGTGAATGGGAGCAAGCAGATGGGAAACTGATCTCTTGTACTACAAACCTTGCAGCACCATCCACATTTGACGCTGAGGATTTCAAGTGCCCTATGGTCACTTTGTGCCAAAACCACTAATTTACTACAACATTTCAACACTGGATATTTTACAAATTGGAATTGTCAGATTTACTCCACAGGTCAATGTTCCTGATGAGTAAGCTATGTGCTTGATAGTTGAACCAGAAAAAGGGGTTCAAATCCCTCTAAGGCATCTGTGGGATTTAAATCTAACTAAATAAATAAATCTGAATAAGGGTCTTGATCCAAAATGTCACTCATCCACATCTTCCAGAGATACTGTCTGACCCACAGAGTTGCAACACCTTGTGTCTTTTTTGGTAAACCAGCATCTGCAGTTCCTTCTGTCTCTCTCTTAATTAAATATTAATGAAAATATTAATATAATATTAATAATAGTAAGATTAAACGAGAACTTACCTGTTTGAAGTTTGATCTTTATTTTATGAGGAGTTACGATGAGCGATTACGTGAAGACGTCCCGCCAGTCCGCATGCGCGTCAATCTTCAAAGCAGCGGTGTGAAATCACAGGTAGTACTACCAGATGACCTTTGTGATATGAGGGTTGGGAGCGGTGGGCATGTAATTGCTCATCGTAACTCCTCATAAAATAAAGATCAAACTTCAAACTGGTAAGCTCGTTTAATCTTACTTCGAAGTCACGTGAGTGATTCCGTGAAACATAGAAACATAGAAATTAGGTGCAGGAGCAGGCCATTCGGCCCTTCGAGCCTGCACTGCCATTCAATATGATCATGGCTGATCATCCAACTCAGTATCCTGTACCTGCCTTCTCTCCTTACCCCCTGATCCCTTCAGCCACAAGGGCCAACTTTGAAGTGAAGACTTCAAAGCTCTATGATTTCATTCCGTGGATACGAGTCCATGTGACACATTGCCTCGGTTGACACAGGATGAGTAATAACAAATAATGCATTCAAAAATGATACAGACTTAAACACGTTGATGCTTTAATTAACAAAGAAGAAAAAAAACAATAGCGACCCCTCTCTCCCAGGGGGAAGCTACAAAACAGATTTCAAAATGGAGCGGCCAAATACCCCCGGTGTGGCAAGAGGTTTATGATAGAACCTTTCAAACGTCAATTCATTGGACCATCCTACGGCTGCGAGGATTTGGTCGAGAGGGACGCCCAGTGCCCTCGCTGCTGACGTCGATGCAGCCCTGGTGGAGTGAGATTTAAAAACATCAGTGTCCACTCCGGCTCAAGCCAGAACTTGTTTCAGCCACCTTGAGATGGTCTGTACCGACACCTTCTTATGAGGCTTTTTGTGACTGATGAATAACGCTAATTCGGGAACTCTGAGGCTCTTGGTGACCTTGATATAATACTGTAAGTGCGTAACTAATTATAGGCAAAGGTCTATGGGGTATGCCATAAAATTAAGTTTAAGCCCTGATGTCCCTGGCCTTCTCTGCTTAAGTAAATCATAACCATAAAAGGTTATGTTGTTGACAGATGAAACCATCCTGTCCAGTCGAAGCTTCTGCAATGTCTGGACGCGTTGCGCTGAAACCAGCGCCATGAGCAGAACCACTTTAAGAGTTATTACAGTTAAAAATACCCTTCATAAACCGAGATATTAAAGGGTGAGACCCAACAGAGTGTTGTCCCGATCTTTGCCACCGGTAGGACGATAAGACACTCCTGGCACTACTGATGGCACTACTGATGGCACTCTAGCTGAGTCGCTCATCAAAATATAGCGTGGAAAGAAATTCCAACACGTCAGGTACGCTTGCCGTATGATATGAAATGTTCGACTGCAAGCAGAACACGTCCCATTTCTTGATATGAGAACTATATTGATTTTTAGTACTATCCCTCCAGGCTGCAGTAATCTCATCCACAGTACGCCCTGATAGTCCGAGCCCCAGGAACGGTCTCCTCAGAATCTGCAAATCAATAGATTAATACGGTCATGTAGTGGATGATTCTCCCCAGTTACAGGATGAACCAGCAGGTTACTGCTTTTGGGAATAGACATAAAAGGCTGTGTTATTAGTCTCAGAACTAGTGGAAACCTTGGCTGTGTAGGCCAGTCGGGAACTACCAAAATGCCTGAGACGGAGTCCTGCTCGATCTTAAGCAAGCACCGGCTGATGAGGCAAAATGGGGGAAATGCATATAAAAACATTCCACCCCAGTGTAGCGAGAAATGCATCTACCGCCACTGCCCCAGGGTCTGGTTCCCATGATTTGGTAACTGGTGATTCAATCTGGATGCTAACAAATCAATCTCTGGTACGCCATATGGAGCGACAATATCATTGAATATTTCACGATTCTGTGTTGTCATTGATTTTTCTTGACCTGGTGTCTGCCACCATGTTAAATCTACCTGGTAAGTAGATAGCTGAAATCCAGATGTTTCTTGTAATACACCAGTGCCAAATAAGGTTAGCCAACTTATCACATGATACTGACTTGATTCCACCCATGTGATTAACGTATGCTACTACTATAGTGTTGTCAATCTGAAGCTGCACATGCAAATCATGCATACTAGTACAATACGCCTTTAAGCCATAGAGTGTTCCCAACAATTCTACATAGTTAATACCACGGGATTGAAGAATTAATGCCTCATGCATATTCCATATGCCCCCACAGCTGGAGGTGGTATCAGTAGCTCCCCATCCTAGAGCATTAACATCAGTTTGTAAAATAATTGAAGGTGTATCAATCCGAATTTTACTGGAGCAATGCCAAATATTCGCTATCCACCATTATAACTCAGCAACGGCTTCAGCTGGTAACCACATAGGTCTATTGAAATGACGTGCATGCCTTATGAGTGTCTGCTCCTTTGCGTGTTGCAAATTTTGATAATGTAAAGGTCCAAACTGTGCAGCTGGAAAAGCAGCCACTAATTTGCCAATTATACTAGCCACCTGCCGAATAGAAGATTGTTGCTCATCAACAAGGTTGTTACAAGCTTCTATTAACTCGACCTCTTGCCTGGAGGCAGAGTCACAGACATGAGAGTTGAATTAATGGTGAACCCTAAATAATCAATGACTAGATGGTATCAATTTGGATTTAACTGGATGGATGAGAAACCCCAATCTCTCAAACATGAGTTTGGTAGCTGAAACAGAAAATTCAGCTGATTGCTGAGTCTTGCCTATGATTGGGATATCATCCAAATAGGCCATGACAATATGATTCTGAGCACAGAGTAGGCCCAACACCGGTTTTAACAATTTTGTAAATATTCTAGGAGCCAAAGTTAATCCATTAGGCAATGCTTTAAACTGCCATAATTGCTTCATCCAGCTAAATTTCAAATATCTCCGGTGATTGTAATGAATCTGTACTGAATAGTATGCATCTTTGATGTCTATGCATGCCATATAGCATCCTTTGGAAACCAGTTGTTTGGCAGTAACAAAAGTTTCCATTTTGAAATGTTTATACTGCAGTTAAGCTGACTTAGATCAAGAATGATGTGACACCCACCATCCTTCTTTTGTCTAGGGAATATATTGGACCCAAATTGGTGAGATTGATGAAAAGATTTCTCAATTAGCCCTTTTGCAGCTAGCGTTTCAATTTCAGCTTGTACATCTAAAGACTCTTGTTGTGAAAAACACAATGTCCAGCTAGGTGTATGCTGTGTAGGTGGACACAATTTGAAAATGAATTCAATTCAGAACCCTAGTATACTGTGCAGTATATACGAATCTGAGGTTATACAACACCACTCATTGAAAAACAAATGTAACCTCCTACCAACTTGTGACTGGTCCATACATTTCTGAAAAGAACCAGATCCACCTACCTCCATGTTTGGGGTATAAACCTCTGCCCCCGTGTCCTGGAGGGGAAGAATGTTGGCGTATGCCAATTGCGCATAGTTGGCAAGGGGGCCTTAGCCTGATTTTTGCTGGTCGGTTGGGCTTTCATGAGGCCAACCATTTTCGCCTCATTGTCCAATTCTCGGACTTGTTTCGATAGGTCGTCACCGAAAAGTAAATTCGGCGGCTGCACATTGCTTGCCTTACATAGTGCCGCAAACTTTGGATTCAGCATAGGACGGATTGCACTCTTCCTCAGAGTTTATCTCAAAATGCGCATTGCACATTAGGGCAAGAGAATCCTGCTGCACCTCAGACAGAGCCCCACCATCAACCGACCTGGCGAAAGCTGTAATTCCTGAAGCAAGCAGCTTTAGAATCTTTTGGAGCCTCAGTTCTTGGGCTCTGATACCGGCACCCATGTGACCCCAGATTGGGTGGTTCACAGTTGGCACTTTGAGTAAGGCACAATTTCCGGGTGTCTGGTATTTTTTGGAGGTTTCCTCCATCGTGAGGTCTTGTAGCTGGTGTGAGACCATGTAGTTTATGGTCATGGCCAGATCCTCATTCAGTGGTCCCCCAGTTCCGGCCAGGATAGCAAATTTAGATGCCATGCTTGGCACCCCAGATTCCTGCTCACTAGCCATACCCCCGACCTCAGAGTCAGAACAAAACTGACTCCGTGTACTCTCCTCCACCAAGAGGTAGACATTATACAGCCCTTCTACAGGTGAGCCCCCGAGGAGACCCGTGGATATAAAGCTCGTCGTCCACGAGCACATCGGGATGGAGCATCATCTCCATCAGGAGCATCATCCTGGACAGCCGCCCAAAAACAGCATCCATCATGGGAGTACTATCCTCCTGACCCGACTCATCAGAGTCTATGTCCGTTCCGACTTTTTGGAGGCTTTCCGGCCCACGGGAGTAGCCATGGTGCCTTCCACTGGCACCAAGTCGGAAGCCACTGGCCGTGTCGCCAGTGACTGTGAAGGCGAGATGGACGGCCGCCCGCTACCCGCACTCTCACGGTCTTCTGTAGCTGCTCTCCCAGCGGACCGCCTCGACCTTCCCTTAACCGTTTTCTCCATAGCCGATTTGTTCCTGCAAACAAGATTTACCGACCGCAGAAAACTACCGCAGCTAAGTTTAAAACTTACCTCAGGGTTTTTAACTTACTGCTGGTGGAGCTACGTGCTTGCCAGCCCTTCGGTGCACCATGCGTCAGACGTAATGACGCGCATGCGGACTGGCGGGAGTTCTTCACGGAATCACTCACGTGTCTCCGAAGTAAAATATTAATATAATATTAATATAATCTCAAGGGGGGCATTAGTGCGTGTGTGGGGGGTGGTGAGGTTGGTGTGTGTGTGTGATGCCGCAGCCCCCCCCCCCCCCTCCCCAACGCCGCGCAGATGCAAGCTTAGATGAAACAATGAAATATGGAATTTTGTGAATGAGAATTGGTTCAAGTGCATGATTTGCTAAATTTACCCAGGATCATTATTGGTTGTATAATAGATAAATGAAAACAAAGAAATATTCAAATAATTTATTTCAATATGTAAAACATCCAAGACCGTAGGAGTGTATTTGATACAAATCAGTTGAGAAAGTACTCTGATGACCAAAGACCTGCTTAAGCAGATACTGTAGGTTCAATTAGTATCTTGAAGGAGGAGAAAGAGGGAGAGAGACAGAATTGTATTAGGTGGGAATTCCAGACATTAGGCCCTTAGCTGCAGAAGACATGGCTGCCAATGATGGAGTAATAAATGCTCTTTGAAAAAAGTGATGAATCTAACTCTCGAAGGAAGAAATTATTCCCCTAATTGCATCCAAATGTAGTTACATTAAAGTTTTTTTTTAATGGTTATCACTCTTGAATTAATATTTTAGTTGGCAATGAATATCTGAACTGAAATTGCAGCAATAGTTCGATATTCAATGTTACAAGGAATTGTCTTTGTTAACATTTGACTAAAACAAATTCTATATCTCCTGTGACAAATTTATTCCTGTTGTATCATGAATTTAAAAAAAAAGATTTATTATTAATCATCTATGGTCTATGATTTGATTGATTTTTCAACTAGGAATGGAATGACTATCGTCTAAAGTGGGATCCAGGAAAATACGAAGGCATTGACACACTTAGAATATCTTCCAGGCATATTTGGCTCCCTGATATAGTGTTATATAACAAGTAGGTTGACTATTTACAAAATTATTTATTTTTAATTTGATACAGCCATGTAATTTTATAAATATATGTGTCTACCTTGTCCTTTTGGAATGAAGCAGTTATGAGTTGCCATAAAAAAATCATAAAAGAGTAATTTCAGATGATCATATGTTTCTGAGTTGAGATATTAAACATAATACTTCAGTCTCTATGGGGCTGCACTTCCTTGGAGTTTATCGTGAGAAATGGTCAGTAAATGCTTGGCAATGCTCCACATGTCAGAGCATCAGATTGCCAGAGGAGGGTTTACAAGTGATCCCGGGGATGATTGGCCTGGGAGAGGACACCGATTTACGACATTCAGCCACACTATTCTTAACAAGATCTGTGATGCGATTCCTTTGACACTTAGTGCTATCTGCATGTAAAATAACAATGGAAAGCCACATATACTGTAAGGAGGATATAATTATACTTCCCAAACTCCCCTGAAAATCACCCCTAAATGGCTCTTTTATCTCCTTCCTTCCAGTGCCGATGGGACCTATGAGGTGTCCCTCTACACAAACGCTCTCGTATACAGCAATGGAGATATCTTCTGGCTGCCTCCGGCCATCTATAAGAGTGCCTGCAGAATCAAAGTGAAACATTTCCCCTTTGACCAGCAAAACTGTACCCTGAAATTTCGATCGTGGACATACGATCGGACTGAAATTGACTTAGTTTTAAGCAGTGATGTTGCAAGCAGGGACGACTTCAAGCCCAGCGGTGAATGGGACATTGTCGCTCTTCCAGGGAGAAGGAATGAGATTCCAACAGACCCCACGTATGTTGATATCACCTATGATTTTATCATCAGGAGGAAGCCGTTGTTTTACACCATCAACCTTATCATCCCCTGTGTGCTGATTACTTCTCTAGCAATTTTGGTGTTCTACTTGCCCTCTGATTCTGGGGAAAAAATAACACTGTGCATTTCAGTACTGCTGGCATTAACGGTCTTTTTACTGCTCATTTCAAAGATTGTTCCGCCGACTTCTTTAGACGTTCCTCTAATTGGCAAGTACCTAATGTTTACCATGGTCCTGGTAACCTTTTCCATCGTCACCAGTGTCTGCGTATTGAATGTCCATCATCGGTCACCCACCACTCACACCATGCCCGACTGGGTGAAGCAAGTGTTTCTCAAGAAGCTGCCAGCTCTTCTGCTAATGAAACGGCCAGAAAATCGAAGCATAAAGGATCGAATCAGAAAGAAGCAGTTGGCAGCATTTATTGACAGCGAGGCAGAGCAAGCTGAAGTACAAACAAGTTATGTGAACAAGGAGTCAGCAGGGAACTGTGGCTGGAGGTTGGGAGACATGTCCGATCAGCAGGATTCAAGGAGGAAGAGTTCAACAAAGGCTCAGTCCAACATACAAGAGGCAGTGGATGGCGTCAAATTCATAGCGGAGCACATGAAATGCGAAGATGAAGATCAGAGTGTGAGCTCATCCTTTCCTTCCTCTTACTTCATCATTTAACAAAATCAAAGTTAATAAGCAGTTAAAAAAAAGTATCCAAATTCATGGGTTAATTTATGTGATTAAAGATTAATTTTTAGCATTGTGATCAAGTAGAATTTAGCTCCCATGTGTTGACCCTATTACCTCTATAGGGCATCAACTGATGTGTCGAACAAAAGACTCTAAACCAAGGTTTAGTTTAGTTCAGTACAACTTAATCTTTATTAACACTCAAGTAACTTTAAACATGCATGCAAACAATTGACTTCTAATAATTTCTCATTTACTTTATTATTTCAACTTATCACGTCTTAAACTAAATCACGAAACTCATGACTTGGAGTCAGATATTACCCGTATGAATGAATTGGCCAGATTCACTCTGTTGGTAGAGGGTAGTCTTCTCTGAGCTTCGAACTCAGTTCCCTCCCTCTTGCGATGGTTGTTCCCTGCCGATGTCTCGATGCCCTTTTATACAAATGTTCCTTCAATTTCGTAAAGGAAGCCTTTGTTCTGACACAAGGCTCTCACAATTCTAAAGTCAATAATTTTGAGTGGTCACTCATCCAAGTGCTGAATAAACAAAGCACATCTTCGTTCCTTAGGGAGTTCTTAATTATGTTGCTTGTTCATATTTCCATTCTCATCATACAGTTCCTTTGCAAAATGGCCGTTCCCAGACACCTTATCTTCTCAAGGCTATACTGCCTATCCATGAAGTTACTCGCAGCTCTGTTCTCATCAGATGTCCATCACGTAACCATTTTCACAGTGTTTCTTTATTCTTATGTTCCCAGGGTTTCGCTCTGTGTCTCCAGCTGGTAGCATTCTCCCAAAGTCTGTTGGTATACTTGACATCCAGTCCCAGGCTATACATGGCTCTCTTGTTTTGTGGTTTGGGACAAATATAGCCATGAAGTTTATAGTGCAGAAGATGCTTATTCAGACCATTATGGGCCTGTCTTTTTAGGCGACTGCAGGTGACTTTTTAGTTGCCACATGGTCGCCACATGGTCGCCACATGTTCGCGGGTGGATGCTGGAGAGTCGCCTACATGGTCGTGAGGAGTTCCCGCATTTTGGGAACAAATTGCGGCCTCATGGTTGCGCCGACTGGAATGAAGTCGCCATGGAGATTAGCGAGAATTCACGAGCCGTAGGTGGGTCGCAAGGAGGTCCTAGTGGGTTGCCAGGAGGTCGGAGGTTCTCATAGGTTGGAGCCCGTGCTGACTGGTGCATTCCATTGGCTCATTGGGGGAAAATAAAGGTAAGCAGTAGTTTTCAGAACAAAGGAAACGACCGGTAATGTTAATGTTCACAGCCGTGTATCTCTGGCTTCTTATAAGTTGTCTCTACTCCTTCTCCCTCCTTCTCCGCCTCTCCCCCCTCTTTTAAAGGAATTACCCGTACACTGTGCTTTAGCTGTCTTAAGGGCCTGTCCCACTCACGTGTCATTGACTCGCAAATTAAGCGACCTCATGGTCGCTTGAGGCATACGGGCACCGTATGGCCTCGAGGGGCCGGTCCCACTTAGAAACGCGGAGGGGTACGGAGTTGTGTGGGGCCAGTCCCGACATCGCACGGGGCTCCGAAATTCTTGCCATGAGCTAAATCTTCGCGCGCCAACGGCCTGTCATGGAACTGACGGCCAAAGTGGGACAGGCCCAAGAACCTGGCGCGACGCAACGTCTCACCTTCAACAGCAGCAGAAGCAGGCAAAAGATCGTCAAACTCAGCCTGGGGCTCACGGCCATTGCGGTCCGGATCCGCCCCCACTTGTACTCCCAGAGCGGGGCCAAGAAAATTGAAGATAGACACAAAATGAAGGAGTAACTCAGCAGGACCGACAGCATCTCTGGAGAGCAGCAATGGGTGACGTTTCGGGTCAAGACCCTTCTTGAAGAAGAGTCTAGACACGAAACGTCACCCATTCCTTCTCTCCAGAGATGCTGCCAGTCCCGCTGAGCTACTCCAGCTTTGTGTCCATCTTCAAATGATCACGCGCTGCAGACAGCTGAGCGTACGCATGTAATCGCGCCCGACCTTTGCTTGATCATCTCGGCTCAACGCGACTACAAGGTTGCATAATTTGCGTGCCAAGGACAGGCCCTTTAATTGCAGCGCCAACCTTCCTGTTCATCGCGATGCATCGGTATCACCTTGGCTTTGCAGACGTGGGAATTTTTAGACAGCCCTCCTCCACTTGCCCTGGCCCACCGCCTTTGCGATGTGTTTGTGTGTGTGTGTTCCACTCTGACAGTCGCCGATCCAGTTCCCCGTTTTTCATGCGACTGCCAGCAACTTGACAGTCGGCGGCAGTTCACTGAAAAATCGCCGAAGTGGGACAGGCCCATTAGGCTTACACCAGCTCTATCATGGGGCAATCATAAACTAAGGCCATTGTATCGTCACTATCCACATCTCTGCTTCCAATATATTCCCTTCATAAATACGTTGATCTCTGTAGCAACATCTGCTCATTACAGCATCCTTCATGTTGCTTTCACCCTCTATCCACAAAATGTCCATTGCACTCTTTGTGGCAATTTTACATCAATAATATTTTTTCTCCAATTCATTTTATTGAAACAATCTTTTAATCTGCAATTTCAGAAGGAGAACGTTAAATCGGAAGTGGCAGTGATGCAATTGAACAAAGGGAACTATGAAGGCATGAGAGGGGAGCTGGCCAAAGTAGACTGGAAAGGGATCCTAGCAGGAATGACGGTGGAACAGCAATGGCAGGAATTTCTGGGCATAATCCAGAAGACGCAGGATCATTTCATTCCAAAAAGAAAGAAAGATTCTAAGGGGAGTAGGAGGCAACCATGGCTGATAAGAGAGATTAGGGCTAGAATAAAACTAAAATAAAAGGTGTATAACACAGCAAAGAGTAGCCGGAAGCCGGAGGATTGGGAAACTTTCATAGGTCACCAGAAGGAAACAAAACGGGCAATACGGGCTGAAAAGATGAAGTACGAGGAGAAGCTGGCCAGGAATATAAAGAAGGACAGCAAAAGCTTTGTTAGATATGTTAAGGGAAAAAGAGTAGCAAAGTCAAATGTGGGTCCCTTGAAGGCAGACACGGGTGGTGAAATAATTATGGGCAACAAGGAAATGGCAGAATAGTTGAATAGGTACTTTGGATCTGTTTTCACTAAGGAGAACACAACCAATCTCCCAGATGTATTGGGGGACAGAAGATCTAAGGGGGTAGAGAAACTGAAAGAAATTTTCATTAGGTGAGAAATAGTATTGGGTAGGCTAATGGGATTGAAGGATGATAAATCCCCTGGGCCTGATGGTCTGCTTCCCAGGGTCCTCAGGGAAGTGGCTCTAGAAATAGTGGACGCATTGGTGATCATTTTCTAATGTTCAATAGATTCAGGATCAGTTCCTGTGGATTGGAGGATTTCTAATGTTATCCCACTTTTCAAGAAAGGAGAGAGAGAGAAAACGGGAATTACAGACCAGTTAGCCTGACTTTGGTGGTGTGAAAGATGCTGGAGTCAATTATTAAAGAGATAATAATGGAGCATTTGGATAGCAGTAAAAGGATTAGTCCAAGCCAACATGGATTTATAAAAGGGAAATCATGCTTGACTAATCTTCTAGAATTTTTTGAGCATGTGACAAATAAAATGGATGAAGGGGTGCCAGTGGATGTAGTGTATCTAGACTTTCAGAAAGCCTTTGATACTGGTGACTAAAATTAGAGCACATGGTATTGGGGGTAGGGTGTTGACATGGATAGGAAATTGGTTGGCTGACCGGAAGCAAAGAGTAGGAGTGAACGGGTCCTTTTCAGAATGGCAGACAGTGGCAACTGGAGTGCCACAAGACTCGATGTTGGGGCCGCAACTGTTTACCATATATATAAATGATTTGGAAGAGGGAATTAGGAGCAACACTAGCAAGTTTGTGGGTGACACAAAGCTGGGTGGCAGTGTGAACTGTGAAGAGGATGTTAGGAGGTTGCAGGAGGACCTGGACAGGTTGAGTGAGTGGGCAGATGCAGTATAATATAGATAAATGCGAGGTTATCCACTTTGGCGGCAAAAACAAGGGGGCAGATTATTATCTCAATGGGGTTAGGTTAGGTAAGTGAGGTACAGCGAGACCTGGGTGTCCTTGTACACCAGTCACTGAAAGTCAGCGTGCAGGTACAGCAGGCTGTGAAGAACACTAATGGAATGTTGGCCTTCATAACAAGAGGATTTGAGTACACAAGTAAAGAGGTTCTTCTGCAGTTGTATAAGGCTCTGGTGAGACCACATCTGGAGTATTGTGTACAGTTTTTGTCTCCTAATTTGAGGAAGGGCATCCTTGTGATTGAGGCAGTGAAGCGTAGGTTCACGAGATTGATCCCTGGGATGGCGGGACTGTCATATGAAGAAATATTGAAAAGACTAGGCTTGTATTCACTGGAGTTTAGAAGGATGAGGGTGGATCTTATAGAAACATATAAAATTATAAAAGGACTGGACAAGCTAGATGCTGGAAAAATGTTCCCAATGTTGGGTGAGTCCAGAATCAGGGGCCATAGTCTTAGAATAAAGGGGAGGTCATTTAAGACTGAGCTGAGAAATTTTTTTTTTATGTAGAGAGTTGTGAATTTGTGGAATTCCCTGCCACAGATGGCAGTGGAGGCCAAATCACTGGATGGATTTAAGAGAGAGTTGGATAGAGCTCTAGGGGCTAGTGGAGTCAATGGATATGGGGAGAAGGCAGGCACGGGTTATTGATAGCAGACGATCAGCCATGATCACAATGAATGGCGGTGCTGGCTCGAAGGGCCGAATGGCCTCCTCCTGCACCTATTTTCTATGTTTCCATGTAACACTTCAGAATTAAAGGAAAAGAAATAGAAAGATTAAACGAGGTTACCGTTTGAAGTTTGATCTTTATTTTATGTGAAGTTGAAGCGAGGGATTACGTGAAGAGCCCGCATGCGCGTCAATTTTCAAAGCAGCCATATGAAACCACATAATAGTTGCTGACCTAAGCTATCGGTAGATTAACGACGTAGAACTACTGAATGATCTTTATGAGAATAGGGTTGGGAGTGGATGGCACGTAATCCCTCACTTCAACTTCTCATAAAATAAAGATCAAACTTAAAATGGTAAGTTCTCGTTTAATCTTTCTATTTCATTTCGAAGGTACGTGAGTGACTATGTGAAGATTTTGAAGCTCTGGTTTCATGCAGTGACACAATCTTTGTGTGAAACACTTAAACAGATAAACCATTAATGGTAGGAAAAACACATGAGTTATTAATATCATGATGCTAACTTGCATACATGGCCATTGTTCTTAACTGGACCATTGTTCCAATAGACTGTTGAGTTAGACACTAACTCATGCAACACTGTGCATAATTCTATCTGCGAATATCGAGACATATTCCACCAAATTTTATAATTTATTAACCTGCACTACGTAAACCTCATGCTGTATGATGAAAGGGAAATCCATTCTATTGGCTGCTAATGTGCCATCAGCAATATCTTGACACTATTGAATAATAAAAGAATAAACTTCCATTTAGAAACATAGAAAATAGGTGCAGCAGTAGGCCATTCGGTCCTTCAATTTCATAGGTACTAGCAACTGAGTGCACTTGTATCAGGGCTCTCGCTTAACTTTTTTTCCATGTTGCCAGCTGGGCAACTTTGACAGTTTAGGTGGTCATTGAAGACGGTTTGCATGACGCGTGCGATAATGTGCTCAGATGAAGTGCATAGTTACCAGTTGGAATTATGCTCAATGAAGCATTCACATATTATGTTCAAGAAAGAACTGCAGATGCTGGAAAATTGAAGGTAGACAAAAGTGCTGGAGAAACTCAGCGGGTGCGGCAGCATCTATGGAGCGATGGAAATAGGCAACGTTTCAGGCCGAAACCCATCAGTCTGAAGAAGAGTTTCGGCCCGAAATGTTGCCTATTTTCTTTGCTCCATAGATGCTGCTGCATCCGCTGAGTTTCTCCAGCACTTTTGTCTACATTCACATATTATTTCTGCTTCAAATAACTCACAAACTAAAGATATTCACCAATCAAGACATGACATATACCACAATGACATGCAGCAAAATTATAATACAATATCTCAACTTTTTTTACACATTGCAATTAATGTAATTTCTATTAGTTCTTTCCACTTCCAAACAAAAATGTGGTTGGATAATTCAGCATATGATCAACCTATGTCAATAAACCCTGGACCATGGTAACATATATGCTTAACCATACACACCACAGATTGATGCAAGCATGTTTTCAGTAAAGAACTGAAAATTACCATGACATGGCCATAGCATGGGTCATTATTGCTATTGGCACAGAAACACTCTAGCTTCCCACATAATTTATCCATAACAAAATATAGAGGTTGCGAGGACATTTCTGAAGGCATTTTATGATAATAGCTGTTAAAACCGACCATACCCATCTGACAGGTTAAACATTACACTAACTGACAAGAGATGGTCAAAGGACATAACTGCAGCAAATGTTCTTTTGGTAATATGTAGCAAATGTTATTTTGGTAATATGTTTAAAGTTGTTAAAACAAATAATAACATTGGGAATTAAAACACATTTGATTACATTCCGTTATCAAACATAATCAATGTTCGCTCTGAAGACCATGAAGCACAATAGGGTCAGGGTGTGTGTGAATCAGTGATGGGGGGTTAGATGGTGGGGGGTGGGGTTGAGAAGGCAATCGGTGCGGAATGAATGGATTGAGGCAGGTGAATTAGTACGTGTTGGTTGGAGTATGTAAAATTGTGAGGGGAGAGCACGGGTGACGTCAGTGGTGTTGAATGGGGGGGATCAGTACGGGATGGATGGGGGGGGGGAGGTCAGTATAGGATAAATGGAGGTTCAGTACAGGATGAATGGGGGTAGACAAAAATGCTGGAGAAATTCAGCGGGTGAGGCAGCATCTATGGAGCTAAGGAAATAGGCAACGTTTCGGGTCAAGACCCTTCTTCAGACTGTTCCCCCCATTCTTCCTGAATGGGGTTATCAGTACAGGGTGAATGGGGATCAGTAAAAGATGAATAGGGAGACAATAAAGGATACTTTAGAAACATAGAAACATAGAAATTAGGTGCAGGAGTAGGCCATTCAGCCCTTCGAGCCTGCACCGCCATTCAATATGATCATGGCTGATCATCCAACTCAAGTATTTATGCCACAGAAGTAGTTTTGGCATTGGACAGGGAACGGCGAAGGGCTGAAAGTTTCTATGTTTCATAAGTATTTACTTACTTATGAGAGGATCAGTACATGGTGAATGGGGGATCAGTAAAAGATGAATGGTGAGATTACTACAGGATGGATGGCAGGATCAGTATAGGGTAAATGGAGGGTGGGTCAGTACGAGATGAATGGAAGGAACAGTGCAGTATGAATGGGAGGATAAGTGCAGGATGGGTGGGAAGAGGGGGTCAGTACAGGATGAATTGGGGGACCAGTGTAGGATGGATGGGGGGGGGGGGTGGGTGGCAGGAAAATCAATACAAGGTGGGTAGGATGATGAATAGATTGGTGGGGGGAGGGTAGATAGGGAGGGGAGCACAGGGGATGTCAATGAGGACTGAATGGAGGAGGGAATGGGGATCAGTGCGGGATGGAGAGGACGGGTCCCAGGATAAGAGGGGTGGAGGGGGGCGTGCAGAGAGAGAGCGAGAGAGAGAGAAAGAGAGGGGGGTGGGGCAGAGGAGGTGGGGAGGAAGATAGGTCAGCACTCCTCGGACAACATCGCCCCGCTGCCTTGGCCGTCCCTGTCCAATGCCAAAGTGCCGCCGCCTGCTCGTCACCACGTTCCCCTCCTCCGCCAGCCGACAGCAAGGTGCGTGGCCGAGCGGTGCAGCTCAAAGATCCTATAACTATAAAATCTTTGGTGCAGCTGCTTCAGATGGCGGAAGGAGGCCTCCCTCTCCCTCCCTCTCTCCCTCCCTCCTTCCGGCCTTGACGTGCGAGAGCGGTTGTTTTGAAAGCGGTTATCAGGGCGATCGCGGCCGCTGATGGCAAATCCGCAAAAGGTGCTTTCAAAACAACCCCTCTCGCACGCCGAGGCCAGGAGGAGGGAGGGAGGGAGAGGGAGAGGGAGGTCTCCTTCTGCCGGGTGGGGTGCGGGAGGAGTGGGTGGTGGAGCCGCTTCGCGGCCCCTGTTCGGGGCCCGTCATTCGCTCCGACACTTCGTCACCCCGCTCCTGGTATCTTTGCCCCGCAATCAAAGATACTAGAGGAATACAGCCACTGCTGACACGAAACATCAGTTCCTATTCGCCGGAGATGCTGCCTGACCCGCGGAGCTACTCCAGTTTTTTGCATCTACCAGTATAAACCAGTATATGGGTGCCAGGTCGGGCAAAATGAGTCGGCGTTTAGGTTGCCCGGCGGCACTTTGGGTGGTCATCGGCACCCGGGCAACCGCTAATTTTGAGCCCTGTTGTATACCTAATGACATCCCCGATCTCTATTCTGGTGGGTATGCTGTCAACCTCAAATGTACGCAATCCTGCTCATTTGCTTATGAGATTATTTCTATAACAAGCTACCATAATGTCAGTGTGATGTAGAGACTAAGCCAGAGATTGAGCGAAGGCTGTGTTCTTTATGCTGAGATCAGTTGTTATAGCATAATCATCTTAAGATACTGGTCCCGTTAGGAAAAATTTGAGGAATATTTGCAAAACAATTTATTGAATTATATTGCACACTACAATGAGTGTAGGCTATTAGAGTGGCCAAATAAAATACACCCTGCAAAACATTAGAGAATAGTGGGTAAAGAACCAATCATTCATGTCCCACTTATGGTACTATAGAAATGATAAAGCAGCACAAGCAATGTCAATTGTTCTATCACATAAAAGCTTCTCCAGGCTCAAACTGCAACCACACAAACCTCTGTTCCATTAAAAATTCTCACATATGTTGTTCCCAACCTTCTCATACAATCGTGCAGAGCTAGCTACTCGAGAAGACAGGCTGCCCCAGCCGTCACTCATGACTGAGTAAATAAGAGTTGCTTCAGCCGCCTACCATGGCGTGATTGAATAGGCAAATTGGTACTGTTAAATTTCATGTTGCCTCATTTGTAATATCGCAAAAGATATCTACCGACAACCCATAGGTTTTATCAGCTGCAATTTTTGCATATCTAAAACTCGATGACATAATGCCCTCTAATCTGAGAAAGGGCAGCATTGGCTTTCACCACTAACTTTGTTATCAAAACAGCAGAATCTGTTCCATATGTGTATAGCTATGACAGTATGCAACTACAAGATTGATTCTCTGAGTCAGTTAAATTGCAGAAACCCAATCTTCCATCTTAAACTGGGTAAGTAAACTCATAATCCGATTTGCCTAATGCTAACCCAATTTCGGCCTGCATCATATTTCTGTAATCTTGAGAAGTATCAGAAATATACCCCTCTAGTCCTTGGCCAGACGACTCATCCTCGGAAGAGCTGTCACTGATTGCACTCGAAACCGCTGTTCCTTTATTGATCTTACGGACAAATTTTATTTTGGCTTCACTACCCATGGAAGATGCATTATCTAGTTATTCATATATATTCGCTGATAACATATAATCAGCAGCTATTGACAAGAGCTGAAACCACAGTCTCCCTTAGATGTGGGAATGCGAGTTCCCTGTCAAGAGTCACCACGAATACGCAGCATTTTCCCTCAAAAGTGGAAATTAGTATAATGCAAGGCTGAATCAGGAATTACCTTGTAGTCCTTTGACTGAAACCACATGTCTAAGTCGCCAGAGTGCAGTGACTTAAGTTAAACTAAGTCGCCAGAGTGGAATGTAGTTAACTTAAAGGGTTGACGGTGGATAGGCAATTGAAGGCATTTAAAGACTGCATGGATGAACTACAAAAATTGTTCATCCCAGTTTGGCAAAAGAATAAATCAGGAAAGGTAGTACATCCATGGATAACAAGGAAAATCAGGGATAGTATCAATACAAAAGATGAGCATACAAATTAGCCAGAAAAAGCAGCCTACCAGAGGACTGGGAGAAATTCAGTCCAGCGGAGGAGGACAAAGGGATTAATTAGGAAAGGGAAAATAGATTATGAAAGAAAACTGGCAGGGACATAAAAACTGACTGCAGGCGTTTTTATAGATATGTGAAGAGAAGAAGATTAGTTAAAACCAATGTAGGTCCCTTGCAGTCTGAAACAGGTGAATTGATCATGGGGAACAAGGACATGGCAGACCAATTGAATAACTACTTTTGTTCTGTCTTCACTAAGGAAGACATAAATAATCTGCCGGAAATAGCATGGGACCGGGGGTCAAGAGAGATGGAACTGAGTGAAATCCAGGTTAGCCGGGAAGTGGTGTTTGGTAAATTGAATGGATTAAAGGCCGATAGACCCCCAGGGCCAGATAGGCTGCATTCCAGAGTATTTAAGGAAGTAGCCCCAGAAATAGTGGATGCATTAGTGATAATTTTTCAAAACTCTTTAGATTCTGGAGTAGTTCCTGAGGATTGGTAGGGTACTAATGTAAACCACTTTTTATAAAGGGAGGGAGAGAAAAAACAGGGAATTACAGACCAGTTAGTCTAACATTGGTAGTGGAGAAACTGCTAGAGTCAGTTATTAAAGATGGCATAGCAGCACATTTGGAAAGTGGTGAAATCATTGGACTAGGTCAGCATGGATTATGAAAGGTAAATCATGTCTGACAAATCTTATAGAATTTTTCGAGGATATAACTAGTAGAGTGGAAAGGGGAGAACCAGTGGATGTGTTATATCTGGACTTTCAGAAGGCATTCGACAAGGTCCCACATAAGAGATTAGTATGCAAACTTAAAGCACATGGTATTGGCACCTTGCCAATGCCTTTACATCAACCTGATCTATCTCAGAGACATAGAAACCGACTAGACAGCCCATGCTGCCCGTAAACCCAACCTGGGCCGACAGACTGCTCAATTTCGGAGTTTATGGAGGTGAATAACGAGACCTTACTTACCAGCATCTCCAACCCTGGGTCCAGTTACTTTGTTGCAGCTTCAGTTAAGTTTCAATTGCAGACCCTGTATATAATACTTGTCATTAATATCATGCTTGTCATTTCTGTTAGATAGCTGATGCCGCTGGCCAATTCTTCTTGTAGTGGCTTGTCCGTCCCCGAGGGAGCAGCAAATTTAGAGGCAAGAGCACGCAGCTCTTATGTGATTGTCGCACATCATGCATTAAAGCATGACTTTAGAATGCTATCGACTACGATAGTCACAAAACGTGACCGAGTGGCAATTGTCATTAATGCCAACTCTATTGTAGCCGCCCAAAATTAAAGCATTTACACTAAATGCTGCTGCAGCATAGCTGTACCAGTAACTATGTTTTAAAATTGTTCGGTGCTACGGCAGCTGAGCTTACCTGAGCGGTAGCTCTAGGCCATGGCTATTTTTAAAACTCACCTGCTGCTGGAAACCTACTGGCAGCCGCAATTTATGAATTCTAGCTTCTTACGGAGCCCCATGGCTGTCTTCAACTCTGGCTGCCTGCTCCAGTATGGAGCCCTGCTGCCGCGCAGAGCTATAACGGCGACAGTCGCAATCCCAGCTCCTTATGGAGCCCTATGGCAGTCTTTAATTTTGGCCACCTGCTGCCATGCAGAGCTATAACGGCGATAGCCGCAATCCCAGCTCCTATGGAGCCTCACGGTGGTTACCAATTTCAGCCGCCTGCTCCCGTGGAGAGCTCGAACTGTTGGCGCAAAACATTCAAAAATATATATATATATTCTAGCTCCTATGGAGCTTCCACACAGCCCAAACCCCGGCCATCTCCATAGCTACTCTGGGCCCGCTCAGAGCAGCCCGCTGAAAATAAAATTGACTTATCTGTTAGAGCAGTTCGAAATGGCTCCGAATTGCGCCATGCGCTAGACGTATTGACGCGCATGCGGGCTGGCGGGAACTTCACGTAGTCACTCACGTGACTTCAAAATAAAATGTATTCCAACCTCTATCACTCTTTCCTGGGCAAAATTTAAGCTTGTTTGTTAAATGGTGGCAACACGAACAATACAATATGTTTAGTGAAACACGACTATTTGGGGATGAGTGAATGATATTAGTTCATCATGAGGAAAGAGAGGAGCTTAACATCACTTTTAGTAGAACTGGGTTTCTCCAGTGTATTGAGCTTGGTTTAGGACTGCAGCAAAGAAAAATACCCTGCATCTCACTGAGTCCATGTCGATGGTTGGACTGTTTACATCCGCTCTATGTTACCGCTTTTTCCCTACACATTAGGGGCAATTTTGCAGAGGAAAAGTAACCAACAAACCCTCACTCTTTTGGGATGCGGGAGGAAACCGGGACACCTGGAGGAAACTCACATGGTCACAGGGGGAATGTGCAAACATCACACAGGCAGCCCCTGAGAAGAGAATCGAACCCGAGTTTCTGGTGCTGTGAGGCACCAGCTTTATCAGCTGTGCCACTGAGCTGCCACTGTGTGTATTGCTGTCTTACGATACTTGAAGTAATTTCTTTCAGCACTGAACAACCAACACAATTTACCTAAAACCTCATCAAATAAAAACAAAAAAGGATTGTTTAACCTTAACAGTAATTGGAACAGTAACCTTAACGGTATTGAGATGAAAACCCATAACCAGCCACTGTCTCTGTAGGGCAATTTAAAATCAGGATTCTATCACAAACATTTGCTACCAAATCAGAACACATCTGTGCATCCCAACTCAAAAGCACTGGGGAATCACAATGAAGAAATATCCACTTCCAACCCACACTATTAAACCCTTTCTTCACTCTACTGTGGTTACTGTTTAGTCTATATTGCTCAGAGTCTTGTACTTTCTATAGAGGTCAGCTTTCTCTGACTCCACTAATCCTCACCTCTGGTGCTGAATGTGCGGCTGTTTGATTGTTTTCACTGAAATCTCATGGGTTTCCTCTGGATGCTCTCACATTGCAAAGATATGTGGATTGTTAGGTTAATTGGTAATGCAAACTGCCGCTAATGCACATTTGTAGGTCTGCAGGGGGGTGTGGGGAGAATATAATGAATATGGCAATTTTGATATTCCTCCCAACAAACTACACATATTAGTTTTCCTTTATCTGCAATCCTTATTCCACGCTCAGGAACAGATTTATAGATGATAAGTGCAAGAGTAGGCCATTAGGCCCTTTGAGACAGCACAGCCATTCAATGTGACCATGGCTGATCATCCCCAATCTATACCCCGCTCCTTCCTTCTCCCCATATCCCCTGACTCCGCTATCTTTTTAAAAAATATATATATTTTTATTAGAGTATGTAGACAGTGATTTAGCAAACATATGTTATGATAGCAATATTTCATGTTCAACGGACATACATTATTAATATTGTCAAGTGAATCATTTTGACTCTAATAATTTTTCTTTATATATAAAGAGAGAAAAAACAGTAAGAAAAATAAAATAAAAATCAACATCATAAAAGAAAATCATAAATAATGGAATAATTTACTATTGATACATCATAGGAGATAAGATCAAGGAATATAAAATATAACTTTTCATCTATTCCTGAGTCCAAGTTTCAGTTAGGGTTCCCTGCCGAAGCATTCTACCCTTTTAACTAATCAATGAAAGAAGACCATATTCTTACAAAAACTTCTTGTTTGTCCATTAAGGCAAATCTGATTCTTTCCAGGTGTAGGGTCTCCAACATTTCCGTAATCGACATTTTAGTTGTGGGGGATATAGGACCTTTCCAAAATTTTAATATTAGTTTCTTCCCAATTATTATACAGTAATCTAGGAAATTTATTTGATTTGTTGTAAGAATAAACTTGTTCTGATGTTCCAAGTATTATTAATTTTGGGTCCGGATCCAGTTTAGTATTAATAACTTTAGAAGTTATTCTAAAAATGTCAATCCAGAAATTCTTAATTTTTATACAATTTGCAAAAGTATGTGTTAAATTAGCCTCTGGATGTTGACATTTATCGCAGGTAGAGGATATCTGTGGAAAGATTCTATTTAATTTAACTTTGGAGTAATGCAATCTATGTAATACTTTAAATTGTATTAGAGCATGTCTGGAGTAAACTTTTGTCCCATATATCTTTCGTTATGGATTGACCTATTTCATTTTCCCATGTATGTCTATATGATTCCGTCGATGGTATCTCGCTATCTAAAAGGGTATTGTATATATAAGTTGTTAATTTTTCTGTATTAGAATTGCTTATTCAGACATTCATCAAGGATTTCTGGTTCCCTATTCCTATAATCTTGTATATTTGACCTAACATAATCTCTGAGTTGTAGATATCGAAAACAATTATTTGAGTGTAATCCATAAATCTGTTGCAGTTCCTGAAATGAAAGATAAGTGCCTTTCTTATAAAGGTGTTCCATCCTTTTGATTCCATAGTTTTTCCATTGTATAAATCCTTTATCCAGCATGGAAGGTTTGAATAAGGGATTGTTTACAATAGGGAGACAGAGTGGTATATTATCCGGTTTTAAAGCCTTTTTAAGTTGTTTCTAGATTCGTGTACCACTATATATTATAGGGTTTTCCCCATAAGTTTTTTTGTGCAATTTTGTCGGTGCGAATATAATCGAACCGATTTCAAAAGGTAGACAATCCTCCTTTTCTGTCCTTAACCAATCTGGTTGTTGATCCATTTCTTCCAGCCAAAAATTCATGTTTTTAATATAAACTGCCCAAAAATAAAACAAAAAATTGGTAGAACTAAACCTCCATTAATCTTTGATTTACATAAATGTTTTTTATTTATTCTATGATTCTTGTAATCCCAGATGAAACTTGTAACAGTAGAGCCTACTTTTTTTTAAAAAGATTTTGGAATATATATCGGGATTGACTGAAATAGGTACAATAATTGCAGCAGAAAAATAATTTTTATAGCATTAATTGTACCGAACATTGAAATAGGAAGTGTTTTCCAGTATTGAATATTCTTATTTAGTTTATTCAGTAAAGGTGGGAAATTTGATTTTAATAAAGAACTATACCCCTTAGTTACATAAATACCTAGAAATTTAAATTTTTCTTCAACTATTTTAAAAGGTAATTGTTGTAGTATATGTAAATTGTGATCCGTCATTGACATGATTTCGCTTTTATTCCAATTAATTCTATATCCTGAGAACTGACCGAATTGAGTTATTAGATTTAATAAATTTGGAATACTAATTTACGGCTTTGTAATATATATTAGTACATCATCTGCATATAGAGAAATTTTATTCATTGTATCTTTAGTATTGCACCCATGTATTTCTAGATTAGATCTGACATTTTCTGCGAGTGGTTCAATGGCTAAAGCAAATAATAATGGAGATAACTAACATACTTGTCTACAACCTCTGGAAAGATTAAATTGAGTTGATAACATTTGATTTGCTAGTATTCTAGCTGTTGGGTTAGAATATAATAATTTAACCCATGCACAGTACTTCTCTCCCAATTGAAATTTTTCCATCACTGAAAATAAATATGGCCATTCCACTTGATCAAAGGCTTTTTCAGCATCTAGCGATATAATTGCTAGGTCTGCATTAGCAATTCTATTTGAATATATAATATTAAACAATCGTCTAAGATTATAAAATGAATGACGTTTGATCAGAGTGTATTAATTTGTTAATTACTAAGCTCAATCTATAAGATAGGATTTTAGTTAATATTTTCTGATCAGTATTTAATAGAGCTATTGCTCTATATGAGGCCGGGTCTTCTAGATCCTTATCAGTTTTAGGTATAAGTATTATTGTAGATTCATTTAAAGTTTCCGGGAGTTGCTGTTGAGTATAAACTTGTTTATACATTGTTTGTAAGCGTGGAGAAATCAGATCATAAAATTTTTTTATAGAAATCAGAACTTAGGCCATCAGGGCCGGCGGCCTTTCCATTTTTTAAAGATCTAATTGACTCTTCAATATCTTTGGTCATTATTTCAGCTCCTAATAATTCTTGTTCTTGCAGATCTAAGCCTTTAAGGTTACATTTCTGTAAAAATGCTTCCATTCCTATTGATTGTTGTGTCACTTTAGTTGAGTAAAGATCTTGATAGTATTGTAAACTATTGACAATTGTATTGTCATTAATATCTTTGGGGAGTGTTAGTATTTTTCCCTCTTCTGATCTAATCTTATGAATCATTTTTTCCCCATCCAGTTTACGAAGCTGGCGTGCAAATAATTTATGTGGTTTATCACCAAATTCAAAATGTAATTGTTTTGTGTGTTGATAAAGTTTTATTATTTGGTTAGAGTGTATTTTATTTAACATATTTCAGTGCAGCTATTTTATTATGTTTTGCCAATGTAGGTGCTCTTGCATTTTCCATGTCTAATTGTCTTATTTCCACTTCCAATGTCTGTTGTTTAGCTCTATTCTCTTTATTAAGTATTGCCTGAGAGGATATTTTACTTCGGAGTCACGTGAGTGACTACGTGATGAACCCCGTACAGCCGTTCGTGCGTCATTACGTCAGACGCTTTCGTGCAGACGACTGTGGAGCAGCACAGCTCCTCCAACGGTAAGTCTAAAAAAGTTTCAGGTAAGTGCTATTTCTTACCTGTTGTAGGTTTCCTTCAGGAACCTCCGGGGTTCTTGCGGGATGGTCGCGAGGCCGACGAGTGAACCAGCCTAGGGCTTTGGGGGAAAAACCCTGGCCCGACCGCGGGAGCGGGGAGCTGGCGAATGTCGGGTTTGCGATCGGAGTCACTGATAACGCGGTCAGTGACTCCACACGTTGGGTTCCCGGAGAGGGGATACCCGAGAATAGTGTAGTTCCAGACCGCAGTAGTCCCTAGGGGATGGGGCGTACCGGACCTCAAAGGTCAGCCTGAGTTCCCGGTGGTGGGGAAACTTAACTGTATGCGGTTCCAGACCGCAGTAGTCCCTAGGGGATGGGGCTTAACGGACCTGAAAGGTCAGCCTGGGTTCCCGGTGGTGGGGAAACTCAAGTGTTTGCGGTTCCCAGACCGCAGTAGTCCCCAAGAAATGGGGTTTAATTCAAGTAAATGAGTAACCCGGGTGCCCGGGGATTGATTCCCGGGGAGTGGAAATTCACTTATGGGGTTCCCTAACCACAATAATCCCCAGGATATGGGGACAGTTGACAAAATAGAGTAATTAAGAAAGATTTGGTAGGTTCACCTCTGGGAATGAATTTAGAGAAATTCCTTTAGGCAGGAGGTGGATCAGTATTAAAGTTATGGCAATGGCAGCCTATGGCAGAAGCTGAGCAGCAGCACCCTTGGGAAGGGCTGCATCATGGGAATGCCAAGTTATAGCAGTGCCAGCCTATGGGAGAGGTTGTGCCAACAGTACCTTTGGGAAGGGCTGCATCATTGGAATGCCAAGTTATGGCAGGCTAGCCTATGGGAGAGGCGGTGCCAGCAGTACATTTGCTCAGGACTGCTCATGGGGATGCCAAGCTATGGCAGGCTAGCCTATTGGAGAGGCGGTGCCAGCAGTACCTTTGCTCAGGACTGCTCATGGGGATGCCAAGCTATGGCAGGCTAGCCTATTGGAGAGGCTGTGCCGGCAGTACCTTTGCTTAGGACTGCTCATGGGAATGCCAAGTTATGGCAGGCTAGCCTATTGGAGAGGTTATGCCAGCAGCACCTTTGCTCAGGGCTGCTTCATGAGAACGCCAAATCTATGGCAAATACTGGTCTATGGGAAAGGCTGGGCCAGCAGCACCTTTCTTCAGTGCTGCTTTATGGGCACCAGCGGTACCTTCTTCAGGGCTGCTTTATGGGAATAGCTGTTTAGTAGGGTATTCCCATTTACGGTGATCATGGGGGATGAGGGGTCATTGTTAGGATAAGGCAATATAACAGGATCTGTTAAGTCTTAAACTATATTTGAGAAATTGGGCTCCTCCATCCAGCTAGATTAAGTCTATCAAATAGACTTGTAGGACGTTGGGATTCACTTTTAGGTATTCAACTGGCTGTGATGCCGGCCTCGGTAACAGATGGCTGTCAATAAACTCTGGTAACAGGTTTACTAGTCGTTAGATTCATTGTTAATAGTATAGATGTGATTCAGCTGTGCAAGTAAGACAACTTATCTTGTTAAATGGTTAATTATTAAGTGCCTTATAGGTCATTGTTAACACACATTGTTTCTCCAGGTGAAATTAATAAAGTCACAAAGATGGACAAACAGTATTCATTACTGCACCAGTTGTTGTTAAGTAAATCTTCAATTACATTACAATATGGTGCTAATGGCCCTAAATAGGAAATTGTGTCAGCAGCGCTTTTAGCAGGCCTGCTTAAGGTCTCCCTCATGTAGGAGGAGAGCATGCTGAGTCAGTATTATTCTGACGCTGGGGCCATGGCAAAGTCGGCGTATTGCTGAAGCTGCGCCAGCAGCACCTTGTATCAGGGCTGCTTAATGGTTCCCTCACGTAAGAGGAGAGCATGTGGGATCGGTATAGTCTAATGCCGAGTCTGAGGGTATAGCCATAGAGCATGCCCAAGGGATTCAGGGCATATGCCCAGAGGTCTTTGGCTGGCCAGAAAGTTACCATCCCAAACACATATGCAGTGAATATTGCTCTAAGGGGGGGAATTACAGTTGGCCGTCGAATCTTCTATTCAGGTAAGACCTTTCCATTCAGGTAAGACCTTAGGCGAAACCTGGAGGACAAAGCACAAGCTATTGGAACGAGCAAGGTTTCATAGTTTTTGTGATTATGCGCCCCACGTCTTTATTGGCAGTAAGAGGTTCACTGAAGTTGGTGGCAGCATGAAGGCTGACCAGAGGTTCCATGCACTGTACCTGTGCTACTCTACAATTAAGGGACCATTTACAGCTTGGTAAGGTGTACACTTAGTTATACATTACAAATGATTGAGACATTATCAGCTATTTGAGGGGTCTAATCATGTAAAATGGTCTGTTCTAGCTTTTCAAGCAGGTTAGAATTGCACAGGTTCAGTAGAAGGACCAAGATTGTCTTACAAGACCGTTTCGGAAATCGGGCCACAGTTGCTGTTTATGGCAGATTCCAAGTTGCAAATATCATCTCGAGTCTGGAGGTGGAGCAGATTTGCATGATTTGCAAAAAATGTCTGTTGTGGGTATCAACTATCTATAGACCCTACGGGCATCGTATGGGTAAAGAGTGATTGGACAAATGTGCATATTGTGATGCTCAGGTTGATACATTTTGATGATGGCATATGTTAGTGACGAGGGTGCAATCAGTTAAGGACCCTGGAATGGTTACATATCTTGTTGTCACAGGAGAATCATCAAGTATAGGTTAATGGCAACACAGAATTGGTGTTGAATTACACTATTATGAAATTCTGGTTAATGGAACACCTAACATGGTTCATGTTTATTTCACTGGTTGCAAAAGATGTGGCATTACAGTGGTGAAACATACATTTTTGCTAAAAGGAGTAGGAACGACTTTTATGGCTCCCTCCATTTTGTTTATCAATTGAGGTTTCAAATAAAGTAATTAAGAGGCCGCTTAAGGTTCCTATTGAGTGGTTATGCACATTGATTCCTGGTTTGTCGCGAATAATATACCCTTATTTGGTTATTTTAAACGTAATTTGCTGGTTCAGCCTGAGGCTTGGGAAATCAGTTGTTGCATGATAAACTCAAGTTATGTTCTGCAGGTTTAATAAACTTACCTAAGGTTTGGGTTGTTACATCTATCCTTCTATGTGTTCAAAGTGTTTGCATAGCACCAAACCGTGGAATTTTCTTTTCCAGGAGATGAAAGAGTTTGTTATGCTTATGTTCCATGGAAAATGTTATTGATTGCTAATGTTTTGAGTTCATGCTAAATTATCGTTTGTTAATTATGGAGTTATATGGCCATTAATTGGGTTATCAAGGGGTAGGCTATCTTCAACATAGGTCCCAGGACCAATATAATGCCATATGCGATGTTGTCATTTGTGAACACTGTTTCACCACGAGGCTGCAGCTATATCCTTAAATTTGGCTGGAGTTTATTAGGTAGTTATCCTTCTGGCACTGGTTTAGTGCAGCAGGTTCAGTCGCTACATAATTGTGATGGTACAGGATGATAATGTCTGTAAATTACAATATATAATATTATGTTATAAATACTTGAGCAGACCAGAAGGGGGTCAGGTCTCAAAATAGTCACAGGCATACCAGGGGACCTTTGATAAGGTAAGCACACATATATAGAACAATATGTCAAGGTCATCAAGAGCTTGGAGTTCTGGACTAGCAATGTTGTTAGTCACAATAAATAAATAAATAGATACATAAATAAATAATTTGGGAGAACTTATTGTTCAGGCCATTCCAGATGAGAAAAACAGAGTTGTGTTATGTACTAATGGATTCTGATTCCAGATCTCATTCCACCAGGGCTGCTACAACATCAGCAGCAAGGGTATTTATGTTCCGCTGGGTCGCATTGTTACGGCTGCAGCATGGTCCAACGAACGAATCTCCAAACATCTGTAATGACCCATTGCTGAACCAGGGTTATTTGTTAACTCTATTTATGTTCTGGTTATATTTCCATCTGGGTGAGAGATGGAAATATTATTGTTTCATTTAAACAGCATCAGCATGTTTTACATCTATGTTATGACTGTATGCATTATGAATGTTTTCCCTTCATTTGTCAATGAAGCAGGTGTGGTTGTGTACACTCGTTTCACACGGCATGCTATCACAGAGCTTTGAAATCTTCACGTAGTCACTCACGTGACTCCGAAGTAAAATAGTAAGATTAAACAAGAACTTACCAGTTTGAAGTTTGATCTTTATTTTATGAGGAGTCGAGTTGAGGGACTACGTGCCCTCCGCTCCCAGCCCTCATAGATCTCATCTGGTAGTTCTAGTCTTTGTTATCTTACCATTATACTTCAGTCATTATTATCTGTGATTTCACACCGTTGCTTTGAAGATTGACGCACGAACGGCTGTACGGGGTTCTTCATGTGGTCACTCAACTCGACGACTCATAAAATAAAGATCAAACTTCAAACTGGTAAGTTCTCATTTAATCTTACTATTAATACCCCTCGTGTATATGCTTTGAATGTTTTCCAGAGAAGGGAAGCAGAGATTTTGGGTTGGTCATTGACCTCGAAGAACATATTAATCTGTTTTACAAGATATTCACAACATACCTGTTCTTTTAAGATTTGAGGATTAAGTCTCCATTGTGTCTGTTTCTTGTCCATTCCGTTTAGTTTAATCATAAACGTTAATGGGGCATGATCCGAAATTATAATATTATAATATTGTGATTTATAAGTAAATGGAATTAGTTTAGAGTCTACTAAGAAATAATCTATCCTTGAATATGTTTTATGCACAGATGAGTAAAATGGGTTTTCAATTCTCCAGATATCCTTAATATTGGTATTGTTTATATATGAGTTTAAAAATTCACTTGACAGAGATTTTGACTTTCTTTGAATTGATGATCTATCTAAATATGAATCCAGTGTACAATTTAAATCTCCATCAATTATTAAATTTCAGTATTCTCTTGAAAAACCATGGACTATCAAAATTTGGTCCATATATATTAAGGAGAGTCACTTTTTTTTTAGTATAATTCGCCTACTACTATGATATATCTACCATCAGTATCTTCTGTAGTTGATATATGTTTAAAAGGTATACCTTTACGGATTAGAATTGCAACCCCTCCAGATTTATGTGTGAATGAGAAATGATACGTTTGGGCAATCCATTTTGTTTTCAATCTGTATTGCGCTTCCTTTTTAAGGTGAGTCTCTTGGAGGAAAATTATGTCTGTTTTGAGCGATTTTAGGTGAGTTAATACTTTGCCTCTCTTAATGGGTTCATTAATCCCCTTAACATTCCAACTGCAAAATGTAATTCCTTCACCCCCAGTGTTCACTTTTACGTCTTGCATCATGATTAGGGTGGTCTATAATGGAGTAGATGATTCAGCACGTTAAACCATACCTTACACCTGGATCTCGGATGGATTAATTTTAGATCTTGTAGGTTTTCTTCTCGGTCATAACTCCTTAAATAACAATTATAATTCCATTCTAAATAAAGATTATACTGATTATAACATACTACAAAATAGAAAAGATAAGTGATTATTATATTAGTGAAGTGTGAAAGAAAGAAAAATACTACATCTATAGTTAGTGATAGCCACCCTAATGTGGCTAGGCATCTAAAGACTTCCGTAGCTTTTGGTAAAAAAAAAATGTTACTAGCTCCGTTCTTTCCTTGAAGGAAACATTTCAAATTCAATAAAGAAAAACATTATGCGGGGGGGGAGAGATAATGAATATATTCCAATAATGGAAAAATTATTAATCTCAAAGTAAATAAAATATTAGTTTCATATAACTAAAGTATTAGTCCATGATTAGTCAAAATAGTATCAAATATCTAGGATTAAACCTTCATCTTCTATTTTAATCATCTTATGGTTCATCCTTTTAACTAATTCTGAATTAATCCAATTAACTATAATTGATGATGATTAATTATTATGATTAATAATGGTTAGTACTATAATATAAAATATTATATAACGATGATCAATTTCATTCTAAATTCATAACAATCCTTAAGTATGGTAATTTAAAGTTCAGTTTCTTCTCAGTAAAGTACCGAATCTAATATCATCGCGTATATTTAGTATTAAGTATTAATCCTCATTGTCCTCTTTTTCACTCTCGTCCTTGCTAATTTCAATCTTTTCAGTGGCCTCAATCTTCTTTGCAAATTTAAAAGCCTCTGTGTGGTTAGTAAAGAAGTATCCTTTGTGGTCGTAGGGATTCTCAATGTTGCAGGGTACATCAGTCCATATCTCAGGTTATTTATGTTCTTAAGTATTCTTCTTGCATCTGTAAACAATGCTCTTTTCTTGGCAACCTCCGCTGGGTAGTCTCGAAATATGCTGATCATGTTTCCTTCAAAATCAAGATTTCTGCTGCGAACAATTTTCTTCATCATGTCATCCAAGACATGGTCATGTTGCACCTTCACTATCAGTTGTCTTGGAGGGGCGTCTGCCCCTGGACGGCGTCTCAGTGCTCTGTGTTCCCGAGCAAGTAAAGGTGCTTGATCCAGATTTAAAACTTTCTTCTGCAGCAAATTCACGGGGGTTACGGTTCCCCTCTCTTCCTTCCCGGACACCAATAATTCTTACATTCTGGCGTCTCTGTCGTCCCTTCAAGTCAATGCATTTTTCGGTTATTTTATGCAATAAGTCCGATAAACGCTTGTTCTCGGAGAGAAGCTTGCTTGTAGTTTCAGAGCATGTTTCAGCGATTCTCTCTAGTTCGATTATGGATTGTTGTTGTTGTTCTAGTGCCTGAGAGATGGGGTCCAGCTTCGAATTAAATACTGATTCCATCAGATTTAGTTTAACAATTACCTCATCAATCTTTTTATTTAGATTTTCTTCCATGATCATCTTCCAGGAATCCAATTGTTTCTGTATGATAGCAACAATATCTTTCTTAATTTCTTCTTTAATGTCTTTAATTTCTTTTTAAAAAGTTTTCAACTCATCTTTAAAGTCATTTTTGAGTTTTTTTAAATTCTGCTATTATTTTTGAAATTTCTGAGGCGAGGAAACTTCTTAGTTCTTCCACATCTGACTTTTTTTCTCTTGAGATCTCTTCTTGGGACACTGTTAAACCTGAGGCCGAGGCTTCGGTTGGGCCTACTTCCCTGGCCCTACTGATTTTTCTCGATTCGGGGGTGGGGGTGGGGGATGGGGAGGGGTACATTGTGGAAACATACCGTCGGTTTCGTCGCGCGCCTGATGACGTCACAGGCTTGCTGCAGTCAGTCGGTTGCGATGTTCAGCAGGTAAGTCCCGATTTATTTTTTTTCCCCATTTTTTTTTTCTTCCGTTTTTCGGAGCTAAATGGCACGAGTCTGCCTACTCCATAGCGACACCGGAAGTCCAGACTCCGCTATCTTTAAGAGCCCTATCTAGCTCTCTCTTGAAAGTATCCAGAGAACCGGCCTCCACCGCCCTCTGAGGTAGAGAATGCCACAGACTCGCAACTCTCTCTGAGAAAATGTGTTTCCTTGTCTCCGTTCTAAATAGCTTACCCCTTATTCTTAAACTGTGGCCTCTGGTTCTCGACTGCCCCAACATCGGGAACATGTTTCCTGCCTCTAGCGTGTCCAAACCCTTAACAATCTTATATGTTTCAATAAGATATCCTCTCATCCTTCTAAACTCCAGAGTGTACAAGCACAGCCGCTCCATCGTCTCAGCAATGACAGTCCTGCCATCCCGGGAATCAATAGGATTCCCCTTTGATTAAACAAGTTTGTCTCCATATAGTTAGATCCTAATGTAAAATAGGAATTGTTTTCACTTTAAGGTTAATTAGACACATTTCTCTATCAGTGACAAGGTTCAATAATATTCTATTTCTATCTTCCGGAAAGCAAGCCTTGCTGCATTAGCTGATATGCCTCTGCTGGAACCGTTGTTTGTGGTTGTGGCCTCTGCTGGAACTGTTGTTTATGGTTAAGGCTGCAAGGTTTCTTTATTCATTTGTGTAACATTTTAAACTTCCTAATTCAATACACTTTGCAGCTGGGGTAAGCATTTACTTCTGCACTTGACGGAGTTTGAGGTCACTGCAAAAAAAAAGGATAACTTTTCCATAAAAAATGTTTCCAGGCTAGATTTACATATGGATCAATGCACTTATTTTTTCCTTATCTAAATCCAGACTTAGCCACTGATGTGTAAGTTACTCACATCAAAAACACTTGGTAGAAAGCCCACACAGATGAAAATTGCACACTTATTTTCTCCAAATTGCAAATTTCATGGATATAATTGACACATGGGGTATGATTGCATATCCCATATGTGGGAATTCCGGCCCCAGGTATTTTGTAAATCAATATATACTGGTAAAAATAGAAAAAAAAATTGTGAATGTATTGTTTATTGTAAATACTAAATATTACAAAATGATGCTAAACCTTTCTCCCTCCAATTTACTGATTGCGTCATGATGAATTATTTGGGGGAACATTGCCCAGAGCACTGTCCCTTTAAAAGTTACCATTTGTGTTTAAGGCAGTCAAATGCATTCAGAGCAAACCTGGCCACATCATCTAGATAAAATATAAAGTGTTCCATTTCATTTCTCTTCATTTCATCTGTAAATCTGGTGGTTATATTTCCTTGCGATGTAGTAATTGCACTACAAGTGCAATTTATTGACTAATGCATTTTTCAATGCTCTGAGGATGTAGAAAATATTTTATAAATGCTAATTCATTGTTCTTTCCTACTCAACATTTGTTGGCAAGCTCTAAAAATTTACAGCACTCCAAAAGATGTGTGGAACAGAAAGCACTTCATCGCTAAATAGGGAAGTATCATTATTGCTTTAGAAATATATTCTATTATTACCCATATCACACATCTGAGGTATGCTTTTACAAAATTGTATTCCCTTCGTTTTTACTGCCAGCAGGGGTAACAGGGGAATATTTTCTTGTATTCCCCTTTCTTGCGAACGCCTATGGACTTTACCTGTTAAAACAGCAGGGAATATAGTCTTATATTCCCCTGGTCTCACATCCGGGAACTTGGCAACGTGACGCTGCGTGGGAAATTTAGAATATTCAAACGGCAGACAGGAAGACTGCCGCGTCCATTTTGGTTAAATTTTACGTGGAAGTCCGCCGAGCTGAGATGTTCAGATTTTCCTCTAGATGTCTGATATGGGTAATAATAACAATATTGACTGTCCTCTTTCGGGGGATACGACATATATTGCCCTCACTAGATCCATATTGCCCTCGTCTTCGACTCGGGCAATATGAATCTACTTCAGGCAATATATGTCGTATCCCCCTCAAGGCCAGTCAATATTCTATTATTATTCCACAGCCGATCACAGGTCAGTTGGCACTAGCTCGTGACAGCAGTCCAGATGCCGAGCTTAATCTCTTGCTACCCAGACTATACCCAACACAATAAATCTGATGAAAACCACAAACTGATGAAGTAACTAAGCAAGTCTGACAGCATCTGTGGAGTGAATTGATAGGCGATTTTTCAATCTAAGTGGGAAGAGCAGGAAACTATTCTTGGATCCGGTGGTACGTGCTGTGAAGATTTTTGCATTTTCCCCCCTTTGGGAGAGAGAAGAAGATGGGATGACTGGGGTATTAATGCTCCTTGGTTGCTTTCCAAAAATGAAAACACAATAGGGGCTTTTGAGCAATGTGCTCCAACCACCATGGGTGATTTTAATCATCAGAAAAATTCAACAAATAAAATTGGCAAGAGTAGCCTTGTGAGAAATTCTTATGACGTATTGAAGATGGTTTATTAGTACAATTCATTGAGCAACACCAGGGAGTGATCTTTATTAGATCTAGGTAATGTGATGAAACTAGGTTTAATAATGGCCTCACAATGAAGGATTACCAAGAAAGATATCGCAGCTTAGTAGTATAATTTCAAATTCGGTTTAAGGATGAGAAATTAGATTCTGAATAATGTTCCAAAGTTAAATGAAGGCAAAACAATAAGAGGAAATATTTGTATAATGTGGACCATGGAAATATATTATGGGGTAAGTGGTATATAAGCAGAGGAAAACATATAAGGAAATATCACATGAATTCATCAAAGGTACATTCCAAAGAGAAATGTTCTACGAGAAGGTTACACAACCGTGGCTGACTAAGATTGTATAAAATTGAAGAAAAAACCAAAGGAATATGAATTTTACTGGAGCAAAGTATGACTAAATATATTTAAAGAGATTCGGCAAATAATACAAAAACAAAGAGTTTGAGCTTTGACAAAATATTGAATGTGAAATAGAGTTAAAGTAAATGTTGTCCCCATCTCATAACGAGGAATCTTGGGCCTTCGGCTCCCCAGCTTGACAATTGGGGATTTGGAAAGGAAGAGAACAAGTAGGGGTAAAGAGAACAGGTGAAAGTCAGGGAGAAGACCTGTCAAGTGCACAGGAATGAAGTGGAATTATCATCTACCTTCTTCATCTTCTCCATATAAGACATAATAAGAAAATAATACTAGTGCTAATTCCATTCAGGAAGCATCTGTGGAGGGAATGGACATGATTTTTTGGGTCTGGATCTTTTGTCAGAATCAATAGTCCGAAGAAGGGTCCTAACTGGAAACGTTGTCTGTCCGTTCCTTCCACAGATACTGCCAGACCTTCTGGGTTCCTCCAACACCTAGTGTTTTGCTCAAGATTTTAGCACCTGCACTTCCTAGTCATCAGTTGCTTGAGTGTGCATATTAGCTGTCACCTGGGAAACATGACAACCAATTTACTCATTGCCAACTCCTTTAATGAACAAGCTAGATACAATTATTTTTTTTAGGTGACTTGGATCATTTTTTGTCTTTTAAGTTCTATTGACATTTTTTTCTTGGTTTTATAATTTTCATCCACTTAGCTCATGGCCAGATCAATTTTTCATTTAAAAGGTGTGGCAGTTTTTGTTTTAATTTCTCCCAAGTTAAGTCTCTGCCTACAGTTGCCCTTGGTTGTGTGGAATATTAGATGACTCTTCTCAAATGCAATGTGCAAGAGGTGCATTCTGCAGCCAGCCTACACAGAATAGTTTGCCTGACGGTGCTGACATTGTAAGGGGTTAATTTGCTGATACAAATAATACGACAGCTCTTCCAGTTTGAACAAGCTTAACAAGCAAATTTCTACAAACACTCCAAAAGCAAAGCATTAATATTTCATTGGCTCCTTTAATGCCCCCTTCATCTCCATTTTTCTTTGAGGCACCTCAAAGCAGTATGCCCTTGATGCTGATGAAAAATTATTTGCCCTATTTCCCCTTCAGTAGAGCCGAGAAGGAGGATTTACATGACCTCGGTGCCTTTTTTAGCTATTTCATTATTTATCAGGTGCTTAGCAGGAGTTGCAGTCATATTAAATCAACCACAATGCGCTAGACTGGTCACACATTGGCCTTGCAGATCAAGGGTGATGGGCTATGGAAAGGATGGAAGATGGACGTCCTTTGTGGGGTTTCTCCTTATTCAGCCAAAGGAGGCTTTTGAAGATGCTGAACAGGTTAATGTCTGGCATATCTCATTCCCTGCCCCTTTGCAAGTCAAGAAAATGTTTCTGAAGAAATCTCCAGGCTTGGCAGGCAGCTGCATGTCATCTGGGAGATAGGGTGCACGTTGCATCAGGAGTTAAAATTAACATGTAACAAAGGTAATGCTACGGTGGTTATGGGAGATTTTAACATGCAGGTAGACTGGGAAAATCAGGTTGGTATAGGATCCCAAGAAAGGGAGTTTGTAAAGTGCCTCTGAGGTGGATTCATGGAGCAGCTTGTACTGGAGCCTACCAGGGAGAAGGCATTTCTGGATTTAGTGTTGTATAATAACCGGATTTGATAAGAGAACTCAAGGTAAAGGAACCATTAGGAGGTAGTAACCATAACGTGATAAGTTTTAACCTGCAATTTGAGAGGGAGAAGAGAAAATTGGAAGTGTCAATATTGCGGTTGAACAAAGGGCACTATGTTGGCATGAGGAAGGAGCAGGCCAAAGTTGACTGGAAAGGGACCCTAGCAGGGATGACGGTGGAACAACAATGGCAGGTGTTTCTGGAAATAATCCAGAAGATGCAGGGTCATTTCATTCCAAAGAGGAAGAAAGATTCTAAGGGGCGTAAGAGGCTACCATGGCTGACAAGGGAAGTCAATGACAGTATAAAAATAAAAGAGAATACATATAACATAGCAAAGATGAGTGGGAAGCCAGAGGATTGAACAACTTTTAAAGTTCAACAGAAGGTAACTAAAAAGGTAATATTGGGAGAAAAGATGAAGTATGAAGGTAAACTCGCCAAGAATATAAAGGAGGACAGTAAAAGCTTCTTTAGGTATATGAAGAGAAAATCATTAGTTGAGACAAGTGTGGGTCCCTTGAAGACAGAAACAGGTGAATTTATTATGGGGATCAAGATGAGTTGAACAGGTACTTTGGTTCTGTCTTCACTAAGGAAGACACAAACAATCTCCCAGATGGTGATCATTTTCCAATGTTCTATAGATTCTGGATCAGTTCCTGTGAATTGGAGGATAGCTAATGTTATTCCACTTTTCAAGAAAGGAGGGAGAGAGAAAGCAGGGAATTATAGACCAGTTGGCCAGACATCGGTGGAGGGGAAGATGTTGGATCGATTATCAAAGATGTAATAACAGCGCATTTGGATAGCAGTAACAGGATCGGTCCAAGTCAGCAAGGATTTACAAAAGTGAAATCTGACAAATCTTCTGGAATTTTTTGAGGATGAAACAAGTAAAATGGACAAGGGAGAGCCAGTGGATGTAGTGTATCTGGATTTTCAGAAAGCCTTTGATAAAGCCTTAGATTATTGGGCAAAATTAGAGCACATAGTATTGAGGGTAGGGTATTGACATGCGTAGAAAATTGGTTGGCAGACAGGAAACAAAGAGTAGGGATTAACGGGACCCTTTCAGAATGGCAGGCAGTGACTAGTGGGGTGCCGCAAGGCTCGGTGCTGGGACCGCAGCTATTTACAATATACATTCATGATTTAGATGAAGGAATTAAAAGTAACATTAGTAAATTTGCAGATGATACGAAGCTGGGTGGCAGTGTGAACTGTAAAGAGGATGCTATGAGGATGTAGAGTGACTTGAATAGGTTGGGTGAGTGGGCAGATGCATGGCAGATGCAGTATACTGTAATGAAGATAAATGTGATGTTATCCATGTTGGAGGCAAGAACAAGGCATTTCTGAATTAACCTAATTATTATCTGAATGGTGCCAGGTTAGGAAAAAGGGATGTACAAAGAGATCTGGGTGTCCTAGTACATCAGTCACTGGAAGTAAGCATACAGGTACAACAGGCAGTGAAGAAAGTTAATGGCATGTTGGTCTTCATAAAGAGAGGAGTTCAGTATAGGAGCAAAGAGGTCCTTACTGCAGTTGTATAGGGCCCTGGTGAGACGACACCTGGAGTATTGTGTGCAGCTTTGGTCTCCTAATTTGAGGAAGGACATTGTTGTTATTGAGGGAGTGCAGCATATGTTCGCGAGGTTAATTCCCGGGATGGTGGGACTGTCATATGATGAAAGACTGGGCTTGTATTCACTGGAATTTAGAAGGATGAGAGGGGATCTTATGGAAACATAACATTATTAAGGGATTGGACACGCTAGATGCAGGAAACATGTTCCCTATGTTGGGGGAGTCCAGAACCAGGGGCCACAGTTTAAGAATAAGGGGTGGGCCATTTAGAACTAAGATGAGGAAAAACTTTTTCACACAGAGTTGTGAATTTGTGGAATTCTCTGCCTCAGATGGAAGTGGAGGCTTATTCACTGTATGCATTCAAAAGAGAGTTAGATCGAGCTCTTAAGGATAGGAGAATCAAGAGGTATAGGGAGAAGGCAGGAATGGGGTACTGATTGTGGATGATCAGCCATGATCACATTGAATGGTGGTGCTGGTTCGGCTGAATGGCCTCCTCCTGCACCTATTGTCTCTGTATCTATGCAACTGATAAAAATAATTCTACACCTCATCAGGTCTGTGCCGATAAATATCCTGAGAGCGGCATTGTGGAGAGGAAACCTAATTGTGTTCAGGTCTTTTCGGGTCCCCTTACTGCCTTTTGACCAATGTCCTGCCTATCCTGGTGGAGTCAGAGCAGAACCAAAGTTGCTGCAATCATAGTTGGAGATGAGGCTTAGTGTTGGTAGTGAGATCTGAAAGATTCTATGTTTCAGAAAATCCATCGTCATGTATTCAATGCTAAGGACGTCCCATTTTTCCTGCACAAACATTTCTGAGAACATTTCATATACTGTGGGGCCAAAATGGAACTGAGATGGAGGTGAACATCAGCGTGTGATATATGTTTGGACTCGCATTAATCATTAAGTAGCCACCAGCAATCAGTATTGAAACCACTCTATCAAGTATCCTTTGACTGAAGCAAGGTAACTTTAGTCAGAGTGTGGTGAATCTGGATTTTTTGCCACAGACAGCTGTAGGGGCCAAATCAATGGATGTTTTTAAGACCGTGATTGACAAATTCTTGATTAGTCAGGGGTTATGGGGAGAAGGCAGGAGAATGGGGTTGAGCGGGAAAGATAGAGCAGCCATAATTCAATGGTGGGGTAGACGATGGGCCGATTGGCCTAATTCTGCTCTTAGAACTTATGAACTTTGTTACATAAAACATAATTTCCATAACAGCCCAGGAAATAATAGCTGGAACAATCAGGAAGAGCTAACTAAAAGGATTGCCTGCTCTATTAAAGTAAACTTCTAATTTCAGGCGAGAAAAAACAGTAAGCCTCCGCTAAACAGATTCATTAAATCAGTTCATTAAATTCTTCAGCTCATCCTCTGAACATTGCACTTTGATATTTATCCATTTACTAATTTAGGAAAATGCCTCATATGAACTTTATTCTTCCCTTAATCTGTAAGCAAGTCTTCCATTGTATAATATTCTTAGTTATTCACACAGAGTTTGCCTTTTACTTTGGTGATTTGATGGGACATGGTAAAGCACATGCTGTCTTGGACAATGCAATCATCCAATGGTCATTTGACTAAAGCCCAGCAATGTTTGTTAAACCGATCAAAGAGTGGAGCAAAGATTAGTAAAGCTCATCGAAGCGTTCACTTTGAGTAGCAATGTTACAACATTTTGAGATTTAAAAAATCAAGTCTGCAATTCATCCCATCAGATAAAGCATAAAAAGAAGTTTAATTTGACACCTGAAATTAGCATCTTGTTCCCTATTGTTTTTTCCATTGACTAAACTCAAAAGCTGTGATCAAGGACAGGCTAAAGCCCATAACATTCTTAAAAATTAAGAGAACTGAATGACATTTTCAGTTATTATAGATTGAAGCGTTTTGAAACAAATTTGAAACGATCTTACTTGGATGACCTGAAATTAAAGCATATAATTAGTTAATTACTAAATTGTAGCTAATTACAAAATTCAATTACTAGATCTAAACATCTTTCCATTTCTTAAGAAAAGGTTAACATTTTTAAATAGCCTAAGTGTCCAAGTAACATTCACACAAGAATGCACAATATAACATGATTTTTATATCTAATTGTCATGAATTTATAGGCCAAATGGAAGGAATTTAATGTTTAATTCCTGTAAATTAATGGGCATTTTAATTATCTTGCGAGTGGGTTTTTGTGGAACGCGATCGATTGGATCGTTGCATTTGAACCCCATATCTGCAGGAAAACACTGCCGGTTTCTGTGGGGCCAAAATCACATTTTCGCCAAGGAAATGTTGATTCATCCTAAGAAGCAAGTTTATATGTAAAATAAACCACTTACATTTTGTTTTGTCCCCTACGTGAGATCCGTCCCGTTGTAGGCGTGACGGCATTAGAAGTTGCTTTTTATTTTCCTCCAGTGATTAAATTTTCCCACCATTTAAAAAAAAAACCCCATCCGAGAACGGAAGTCAGAATGACTTTAATGCAGCAGCTTAACAGCCCGAGGAAATCCGCCTCCGACAGGCAGGAGAAAACAGCATTTTAATCCTGCCCCCCCCCAAAGGCGCCAAAGTGGCGCACACGGCCAGTGGCAGAACTGCAGCGCCGCTGAAAGTAAGTATTGTAACATCGCTACTTTGAGGATGGCACCATTCACCAATGATGATACAAAGCACAAACAAAGTGAGGAAGTGGCAAGTGCCAATGATATCCATGCCTGTTCTATTCTCCTCTCTTCACCCTTATCCTACCCATGCCTGGAGTTCATGAACAATGATCAGAGGTGTTGCAAATCTTCTGCAACAGTTAATTTGGCTTGCTCTCCAGTGTTCTGAGAAAACTATGGCCTTGTGGTGTCAGCCTAAACACGGGCCACTTATGCTCGGACACTCGTCAGGAGATACGAGGGCGGGCACATGACGACATGGGCTAGAGGGAGTGTCCTGGTACTTAAGCTCTCTTATCTCGAGACCTAGAGGATTCAACAGGTAGCTGAGCCCGAGAGTACAACCTCGCTCAGCTACAGCAATATTGTAATATGGTTAGCGCACCAACTTAACGTGTCACCACTGAATAAACAACACTTTGAACCGGCCTGATGTCTCACCTTTATTCACCACGTTTGGTGCCACTACAGCCTCATAATAATAATCAATCAATAATAATTTAGGTGGAGTTAATGGGTATGGAGGATGGAATAGATACAGAAAAACAAACAGAGCATAGGGTTGATAGGTTTGTTCCAACAGTCTTCATAGATTTAATGAACCAAATTACCTTTTTCATAAGATAATATATCAGAAGGCATAAACTGACTTATCATAATTGGTGGGAAAGAGTCAGGTGAGCAGTTAAGGAATCAAAATGGGAAATGCAATCACATCAACCAACTAGTCCCGAGTTGCCTTTTTGAAACAGCAAACATTACGTCTAGTGACTGACCAGCACACTTCTGTCAAACTTTTGGAACCTGAGGTTAAATGTAGCAATCAGTAGAGAATGAAAGGGAAGCAGGAATGAGCCCCCCCCCCAATGGATGAGGAGGAACAAGTATAACCCTTTTCCCACTACCCATCCTAATTCCAACTTCTCTCCTGCACTCCCAATCATGGATCGTCCCAATGATTGCAGGGCTTCTTCTGATTACATGCCTGCCTTCATCTCTGCCTTCCAGGTGGTACGGCCTCTGGTCAGAAGCTAATCTCTTTCTCCGCTTGTTCATGCACATCTTTTCTCCTTCTCATGTGCCTTCACGACCAGCCCTTACAATTGTGGACATTTGCCAGCTGCTCTGTCCCATCACAGCTCAAAGGATTTGTGCATCACGCCCCCCTTCGGACTTCTTCATCACAGCATTCTCACGACTCCCATCCTTTCTTCAACCTCACCTTCCATTCTGTTGTGGCTTTTGATTACATTATAGTATCTCTGAATGACGCATCTGCACCCCTAAACATCTTCCTATTAATAAAAACAGAAAATGTAGGAACTGCTCATCAGGAGCATCTTTAGAGAGAGAAACAGAAGTTAATATTTCCGAGCTATGACCATTTACAAGGACATCTATCTGAAAGGGTCACTTTCCTTTTGCCTCTTCAAATACGGTTGACTATTTCCAGCAACTTCTGTTTTTATTTTGATATCCAGCAACATTAGTATTTCACTTTGGAATAGTCTTAAGTGTAGGTTTGGCTGCAGACACAAGGCAAACTACCAATATTAGCTTAACCACATGTTGAATGTTATTCATAATTTGCCTGCCTGTTAATTTTGTTGCAAATGAAAAGTGGAAGATCATGTTTGAGTTAATATTCTCTGGTTTTCTCTGTCCAAATTCAGAAATGACCCCTGGTGTTTAATTAATACAATATAAAGAAAGTAAATTAACACAGAATGAAATAGTTAGCAAAGGAATGGATATATCTAGATGATCCTGAGAACATCATCACACAGATAGGCCAAGAAAAAAAATGTGTACACTAAAAAATTATTTGCAACATTTCTTTGTAACCCATTTAGCAAATCATCTTCTCACTTGCATTAATATCTGATTTTCAGATCAGTGAAGACTGGAAGTATGTCGCTATGGTCATCGACCGCCTGTTTCTATGGATATTTGTGGTTGTGTGCCTGGTTGGCACTTTGGGTCTCTATCTTCAACCTTTCTTTCAAAACTACGCCTCACCGCACACGTTTTCCGATGCAGAGTGATGCTCTTCCCTGTGTGATTCATCCAGAATTGAATGAAAATTAATGCAAGACACCAAACTAGCATGTGTTGTTTACTGAAACACAGCAACCGTATGAGTATGTATGATACTGATCACATTAGGACAAATAATGCAGCATCGTCATCCAATAAATAAATCTTATCATCTCCTATTCCTCCCTCCCATTTGGTCTTAGTTTAAACAAATGTACTGTTAAAAAAACACTGTTGCATAGGAGCTGCCATATTTGAAATGTTTTGAAAAGTATTGCTCTGTAGGTTGAGTGTCTGTTATTTTTTTATTCAAATATCATTACAATGGAATAACTGGAAAGATATGAAAAGGCAACAGAATACGTCTGTCAAAAAAACAAAATGATCCGCCCTTGATTTAGGATATGTTCCAGCCCAGGAATTTCCATTGGAACTGCTAATTATTTCATAAGAACTCCTAATAGACATGGTCTTAATGATTGATACGGCTCTGGGAGCAAGACAAGGTGCGATGCTAGTCATCACCTGGATCTGTACATGAAACATAACTCATGCTGTAGAGCTTTGTGTTTTGGTGCCATGTCATTGCATGTTTGGGAACATTTTATCTGAACATGAGATATTTTTCGATTAATCCAAGCAAATTTTTGCAGAGGTTGGTCAGGTACAATCCATGAATTGTATTTGCAGTTCTGGGCTATGGTAATGTAATGGTTATTTTGTGTAAAATAAATTTAGAGAAAGTAAACAATGAAAAAAAAATTGACACCAATAAAAACTTTTTCCTACAAACATGTGGATTGATCTATGCATCTCTTTCCTCAGAATATATTTCATCCACAGTGTGTGAACATCCTGCTGATTAGGCCAGTATTAATTGCCTACCACTCGATGAAGGAGGTGGTGATCATCTTCTTGAACTACTACAATCTTCATTTCATTGAAGGGAATTCTAGGAATTAGATCCGGTGACAATTGACGTAACATTAATTTATTTCAAAGTCGGGATACTTATGATTTGCAGATAGTGGCGTACATTTATAACTGTCGCCCTCAGTGGCAGAGCTGGAAGCTGTTGTGAGATTTGAGAATGTTCCTGCAGTGCATTTAATAGACAGCAGACACAGTCACTGAAAGTAAGCATGCAGGTACAGCAAACAGTGAAGAAAGCAAATGGCATGTTGGCCTTCAAAACAAGAGGAGTTGAGTATAGGAGCAAAGAGGTCCTTCTACAGTTGTACAGGGCCCCAGTGAGAGCACACTTGGAGTATTGTGTGCAGTTTTGGTCTCCAGGTTTGAGGAAGGACATTCATGCTATTGAGGGAGTGCAGCATAGGTTCACAAGGTTAATTCCCGGGATGGCAGGACTGTCGTATGTTGATAGAATGGAGCGGCTGAGCTTGTATACTCTGGAATTTAGAAGAATGAGAGGGGATCGTATTGAAACATAAGGGTTTGGACACGCTAGTAGGAAACATATTCCCGATGTTGGGGGAGTCCAGAACCAGGGGCCACAGTTGAAGAATAAGGGGTAAGCCGTTTAGAACGGAGATGAGGAAATACTTTTTCACACAGAGAGTTGTGAGTCTGGAATTCTCTGCCTCAGAGGGCAGTGGAGGCTGGTTCTCTGGATGCTTTCAAGAGAGAGTTAGATAGAGCTCTTAAATATAGCGGAGGAAAACACTGGAACAAATTTAATGGGTACACAAAAGGCTGGAGAAACTCAGCAGGTGCAGGAGCATCTAAGGAGCGAAGGAGATAGGCGATGTTTCGGGTCGAGACCCTTCTTCAGACAAATTTAATGCTAGGTGCAGCCTTCTATAATGTTGTCTGCACCATAAACTAATATTCTCATTGTGTGCACTTTTTACAGCTTAATGGGTTGGCAAATCCTCAGATAATGTTCTTTGAAGCTTGCTGGATGACAAAGAAATAAATCAGCTAAACTGTTTCCTGTCTTCCGGCAGCAGTATCATTGAAGAGCCATCAGAAGCCTAATTACAGAAACTCTCCTTTTATGCGCTTATAGCTGAGTTTGCCAGTAAATCACAGTATCCGTGCAGAGGTCAAAGCTGGCCACTGGGTAAAGGCCCCGTTTGTTCAGGACTCAATCACAGGTTGGGGAACATCCCAAAGTACATCCCGCACGCAGTGTACACCAAAGACGTATAGGTATGTAAGTTAATTGGCTTGGTGTATGAGTAAATTGTCCCTAGTGTGTGTAGGATAGTGATAATGTGATCGCTGGTCGGTGCAGATCTGGTGGGTCTGTTTCTGCACTGTATCTCTCAACTAAACTAAACTAAACTAAATTCCCAGGATGTTACGCGAGTAAGGCATTCCATCACCTTGCTCACTGCACACAGGCACAAAGCAACAGGAATTTCAGGTGCAAGTAGGTGCATTTGATCATGAAGCCTCATGAGGAATAGTTTTCTTGATGCATCAATACATATGTAAAAGTTTGCAGAGAAAAGTAAGCATGTAACCATTCTCTTAGTGGAAACATTTGAACATATATATCAACTGCAATACAAATCACATACTGTCAGTAAAAGGGTTTCTTTATTACTTCAATTTTATCTATTGCATTGTGCTCATTTTACAGCTAGATTTTTGTGGCTAGCGTTAAGACAATTCTTTCTCAATGATAATGACAGCAAATATTCCCAAATGTTAATTTCTTTGCTGAATGTTCAGTGGTGAATTTGGTATTTTTATGTTATTTCTCGTATCTTCTTACCACATAGAAATAAATCATTAGCCTCATCAGTTCTATACTGTCTCAGGGAGTAATCCCATCTGTCTGATTTCCTTCTATTTCCCTGCAATCTTTGTACTCTTAAATACCTGTCAATTCCTCCTGACTCTCCTGCTACCCACCAGCACGTCTTTAGGCTGGGGGAGGAAACCGTAGCACCCAGAGAGAACATACAAATTTCATACAGATAGCATTATAGATCCAGATTGAACCCAGGTCACTGGAACTGTGAGGCAGAAGCACAAACTGCTGCACTACTGTGCACTGATCCATTGCAAGTTTGAAGAAGTTTAACTAGTTACTAGTCCAGGTGCAGACCCGTTGGGCCCGTCCCCCAAGGTAATATTCCACCACTGACCCATAGGCCCCAAGTGCACAGGCAGGCACTTGGGCCCTACGTGCAGGCGTGGCCGACAAGTGGGAAAACGACTGCGACATTTTTAAATGTTCAAAATGGCAATAGCCTGTACAATATAAGATTAATGTGAATGCATCTTTACCTCTTCAATCTCCTAATCCCTTCCTCCATTATCCTCCCTCTCCCTGAGAAGGTTTAAAGATCTAAAAGTTACAGAATGGATTCAGCTGTCGATTTAAAGCAATAAAATGGATGCTTTCATCTTTCTCCTATTACACTAGCAAGGCTAACAGAAATGTTTTTGCCCTTCTATTACACTAACAAAGCTAACAGAAATGTTTTCGCCCTTTTTCCATAACACTAGCGAGATAACAGCACAAACACATAAATATTTTCTTCTATGATATAAACAATCAGAAGAATGTTCAGACAATGGTCTTCCTCCATGCCTGGCCACCAGTCACTAACAGCAGGAGTTACGACACTAAGTTTCCATGAAGAGGAAGGGGCTCTGGTACTCCTACAGGGAGAGGGCTTAAGGCAGAAGAAGGAAGAACTGATTAGGAAGATGAGGAAGAGGAAGGGACGGGGCATAAGGCAGAAGAGGAAGAGCGGTAATGAATCCAGCAATGAGAGAGTTAAACAACACACAGCACCAGAGAAAGAGAAACAGCAGATAATCAAAGAAGACTGAAAAGGGAAAAAGCTGGATGTCGAGCTGATAACTTGAGGCACTGTACCTTCACTATCCCGCAAGAATTGAGGCTGCTCACATTTGCCCTTTAACATTTTGCCAACAGTTTAAAACAAACTTGAAAGAAAAGACTGACCTGTTTGCAAATACAGAGCTCGTCTACCTTGATGGAGGGAGAGGGGAAAATCTGTGAGTAATCGGGCAAGTGTGAGGTGTGGCAAGACCCTGAATGACAGGGAATTGGACTGGGCTTGGTTAATTTCTACCGGCAGTGGATACATTAAACTACTCATTGCTGGTGTCTCTGCCAAAGCACCTCAGCAATTCTCTCTCTAACTCTCTCACTCCAACAAGAAGAAGACTTTTGCAACTTAAAAACAGCACTTGCTACTGCACCAGGTACTGCACACCTTAGCCCTCCCAGTCCAACTAGCCATTATTAAGTGCAATGCCCATACAAGTGGCCACAACAAAGTCTCCCGGGGGAATGACCTAGCTGACATTACTGCCCACAGATCAGATTACGAATTCTGCGCATTGATCCCCACAGAACCAAAGATTCTAGTAGACAGGTAGACAAAAATGTTGAAGAAACTCAGTGGGTGAGGCAGCATCTATGGAGCGAAGGAAATGGGCAACGTTTCAGGTCGAAACCCTTCTGCAGACTGATATGAGGGGGGGGGGGGGGGGGTGGAAGAAAGGAAGAGGCGGAGCCAGAGGGCTGAGGGAGAGCTGAGAAGAGGATGCAAAAGCAAGGACTACCTGAAATTAGAGAAGTCAATGTTCCCACCGCTGGGGTGCAAACTGCCCAAGCGAAATATGAGGTGCTGCTCCTCCAATTTACGGTGGTCCTTACTCTGGCCATGGAGGAGGCCAGGACAGAAAGGTCTGATTCAGAATGGGAAGGGGAGTTGAAGTTCTGAGCCACCGGAACATCAGGTTGGTTATTGCGAACTGAGCGAAGGTGTTCGCCTAGTCTACGCTTGGTCTCACCGATGTAGAGCAACTGACATCTAGAGCAGTGGATGCAATAGATGAGGTTGAACGAGGTGCAGGTGAACCTCTGCCACACCTGGAAAGACTGCTTGAGTCCTTGAAAGGAGTCAAGGGGGGAGGTAAAGCGACAAGCGTAGCATTTCTTGCAGTTGCAAGGGAATGTGCCCGGAGAGGGGGTGGTTCGGGTGGGAAGGGACGAATTGACCAGGGAGTTACAGAGGAAGCGGTCTCTGCGGAAAGCAGACTGGGGAGGAGATGGGAAGATATGGCATGTGGTGGGATCACGTTGGAGGTGGCGAAAATGTCGGAGGATTATTTGTTGTATGTGACGGCTGGTACAGTGGAAGGTGAGGTCAAGGGGGACTGTGCCCTTATTACGAGTGGGGGGGGATGGGGAGTGAGAGCAGAGTCACGGGGTTTAGAAGATACCCTGGTGAGAGCCTCATCTATGGTAGAAGAGAGGAACCCCCATTTCCTGAAGAATGAGGACATCTCCGATGCCCTGGTGTGGAACACCTCATCCTTGGTGCAGATGCGGCCTAGACAGAGGAATTGGGAGTAGTGGATGGAGTCCTTACAGGAAGCAGGGTGGGAAGAAGTGTAGTCCAGATAGCCATGGGAGTCTGTGGGTTTATAGTGGATGCCTGTTAGTAGTCTATCAACTGTGATGGAGATAGTAAGGTCAATAAATGGTAGGAAAATGTTGGAAATGGTCCAGGTGTATTTGAGTGCCGGGTGGAAGTTAGTGGTGAAATGGATGAAGTCAGTGAGTTGTGTGTGGGTGCAGGAGGTAGCACCAATGCAGTCGTCGATGTAGCAGAGATAGAGTTCATGGATAGGGCCACGGTACATCTCCTCTACTGATTGCAATGTAAAAAACAATAGATCAATAAGGTCAAAAAACAAGTCAAGTCAAGTCACTTTTATTTAGCACATTTACACAACAACTCTCATCGGCCAAATTGCTTTAGATTGGTGGAGGTACTAACGTTATACAACAGTGGATCATAGATTAATTACATACATAAATGCATACATATAGCCCTCGCTCAGAGGACATCAAGAAAGGCTTGAGAGTAAAGATGAGTTTTTGGTCTCGACTTAAAGGAGTCGGTGGAGGGGGCAGTTCTGATGGGAAGAGGGATGCTGTTCCACAGTCTAGGAGCTGCAACTGCAAAGGCGCGGTCACCCTGAGATACCGAGACTGGATGGAAGGGGAAATATTCGTTTTGATGTTCTTTACTTTTCTGGTGAAAAATTAGCAGGGGACCTAGTTAAGCTGGTGCTGGGGGTCGGATATATGATGGAGGTGATGGTGCTAAAAAGGACCTTGGAGTTATGGTGCTAAAAAGGACCATTTCTGACATTTCCCTACCATTCCTTGACCTCACCATCTCTATTGCAGGTGATACACTCCTGACCGACATCCACTACAAAACAACTGACTCCCACAGCTACCTGGACTACTCTTCCTCCCACCCTGCTTCCTGTAGGAACTCCATCCCCTATTCCCAATTCCTCCATCTACGCCGCATCTGCTCCCAGGATGAGGTGTTCCACACCAGGTCATCACAAATGGCCTCATTCTTCAGAGAACGGGGATTCCCCTCCCCCACTATTGATGAGGCTCGCACCAGGGTCTCCTCCATACCCCGCAACACTGCCCTCTCTCCCCATTCCCCCACTCGCAAACAGGGCAGAGTCCCCCTGGTCCTCACCTTTCACCCCACCAGCCGGCAAATACAACACATAGTCCTCCGCCAGTTTCGCCACCTCCAACGTGACCCCTCCACCCGCCACATCTTCCCATCTACCCCCCTGTCTGCCTTCCGCAAAGACCGCTCCCTCCGCAACTCCCTTGTCAATTCTTCCCTCCCCTCCCGCTCTACCCCTTCCCCGGGCACTTTCCCTTGCAACACTTGTCCCTTCACCTCCCCCCTCCACTCCTTTCAGGGACCCAAGCAGTCCTTCCAGGTCCGACAGAGGTTCACCTGCACCTCCTCCAACCTCATCTACTGCATCCGCTGCTCCAGATGCCAGATGATCTATATCGGTGAGACCAAGCGGAGGCTTGGCGATCGTTTCGCCGAACACCTCCGCTTGGTCCGCAAAAACCAACCCGACCTCCCGGTGGCTCAGCACTTCAACTCCCCCTCCCATTCCGTATCCGACCTCTCGGTCCTGGGCCTCCTCCACGGCCAGAGTGAGCAACACCGCCAGTTGGAGGAACAGCACCTCATATTCCGTTTGGGGAGTCTGCATCCTCTGGGCTTGAACATTGAATTTCCTCAATTCTGTTAACCCTTGCTGTCTCCTCCTCTTCCCCCCTCTCCCTCAGCCCTCGGGCCCTGGCATTCCCTCTATCTCTATCTCCCTCCCCCACCCTAGTCGCACTAGCTTCTCATTTTCACACCACAAACAGCTTACAATGGCTTGTTCCCTTTATCATCGATACTTTTTTGCATATCTTTCATTCATTGTTCTTTATCTCTCCACATCACCGTCTATATCTCTCGTTTCCCTGATCCCTGACCTGTCTGAAGAAGGGTCTCGACCCAAAACGTCACCTATCTCCTTCGCTCCTTAGATGCTGCTGCACCCGCTGAGTTTCCTCCAGCTTTTTGTGTAGCCCTTGGAGTTATGAGCGTTTTTGGAAATAAGGGTGGAAATGAGGGAGTATTTTGTTCTTGCAGATTTTACTGCTTCCTGGTATTTGTGAAGATTGTTTTTCAGGAGTTCAAAGGAACTTCCGTTTTGATTTTCTGCATTCCTAGGGCTCTGGTGGTGTTATTGAGCCACGGCCAGCCTTTAGGCTTAGGCCTTTTCATTTTAAGAAGAGCAACAGAATCCAGAATGGAAGAGCAAGTTGTATTGAATAAAGAAATGAGGTCGGCGGTGCTGAGATGGAGGGGAGATGCCTCAATAGTGCAGATGTCGGGGGCAGCTATGAGAGCCTCAGAAAACTTACTGACCTTTGTGGAGTTTACATAGCGTGAGTAGCGAGCAGGGAGATGGGATTTTGAGGGAGAGAAAGGCAGAGATGCATCGAATATAATTGCACAATGATCAGACAGACAGGCGTCAATAAGTGAGTAAGTAAGTTTAATGGCCAAGTATTCACATACAAGGAATTTGCCTTGGTGCTCTGCCCACAAGTATCCCACAGACAGGCATCAATAATTTTTGTGTTACAAATTGGGAGACCAGACAAAAGCACTAGGTCTAGTGTATGGCCAAGCTTGTGCGTGGGTCCAGTGGTGAGTAGAGACAGATTGAAGGACTCAACCACCTTCATGAATTCACTCACAAGAGGCTTTGTGGGACAGCAGACATGAATGTTAAAGTCACCGAGAATCAGGACCCGGTCAAATTTGGGCAACAAGCTAGCGATAACCAAATTATGAGATAAAGTCCTTATTCGTTTTTGGTGAGCGATACACAAGAATAATTAAAAGCGGACAGATTAGACCAACTATGATTAGTTGATGTTGAAAACTAGAGACTTGATCAGCGTTCAGGCGGCGGCAGTTGAAATGATTCTTAAACACAGTGGCTAGGACCCAACCGCGACCTGGGAGCCTAGGCGAGCTGAAAAAGTTAAAGGTGTCAGGACAGAGTTCCACGAGTGGAGGAAGCTCACCAGGATTTAGCCAGGTTTCTGTGATCAGTAGGAAATCCAATCCACGTGCGGTGAAGAAGTCATTGAGGACGAAGGTTTTGTTCAGCACTGATCTCGCGTTGATCAGGGCCATTTTTGCAGAGACTGCAGGTGAGTTATGGTATGGTAGCGGCTCCCATGCCAGCGGGGGGAGGTACAGGAAAACCAGGCCGCTGCGCTTCACACAGGGCCTGGCTGGGAGCCCGCGGGCTGACAGATCAGGGACCGGGAATATCGACCAGAGAGAAGCATGCCTGGGCTCAAGGGATTGCCGATGGATGGAGTGCTGGGGCCGACCAGGTCTATCCTCACAGCGCTGGGTAAGGTAAGCAGATGTTAAATGGGTGCGGGCGAGGTTCTTCAACCTTACCAGGGTGCCCGCGCGTTTACCCCACCTCCTGGCTCGGCGCGTGCGGAAGACGCTGCAAGGTCGAGCCTATACATCAATTGGGAGCCGAGTGAGGAGCGAACAGTAAGGGAAGCCTTGTCCGGGGCTCAGTCGGAGGCCCAGTCCGGGGACTTGTTCGGGGCCTCGGATGAAGACCTCGACGACAGAGGCTTGGCTCTGTCCGGGGCTTCGTCCGAGGCTCTGTTCGGGGCTTCGTCCGGGGCTCAGTCTGGGGCCTTGCCCGGGGCCTCGGGTGAAGACCTCAACGACTGAGGCTTGGATGTCCAGTAGTGTTTGCCGTTCGTACGCCAGCTTTGGCTGTAGGCCATATGAACGGTAGAGATTACCTTGATTGGAGCTTCGTCCTGGCGGGAGACGACAGGCAGTCAAACACAACGGCGCGGCCATCTTGAAGCTCTGTCAAAAATCAAGAGTGCTTGAATCTGCAAAAAATAGCCTCATTAGCATAACCATATATACTGTAAGAGTGACGGCCTCACCCGTCTGGGCGAAATATATATTTTACTACTTGATTACTAATTTTACTTCGGAGTCACGTGAGTGACTACGTGAAGAACCCTGTCCAGGCGCATGTGCGTCATTACGTCAGACGAATTGTGCAGGCGACCTGTTGGAGCAGCACAGCTCCTCCAGTGCTAAGTTTAAACTTCAGGTAAGTGCTATTTCTTACCTGTTTTAGGTCTCCTGCAGGAACCTCGGTTTTCAGAGGTTTTTGCCGGATGATTTACGAGGGCTGACGAGGGAACCAGCTAAAGGCTGTGGGGAAACTATGGTCCGACCGTGGAAGCGGGGAGCTGGCGAATGTCGGGTTTCACGATCGGAGTCACTGATAAGACGGTCAGTGACTCTAGACGTTGGGTTCCCGGAGAGGGGAAACCCAATAATATGTGGTCCCAGGAGATGGGGTTAAAACAGACCTAAATGGTTAGGCTGGGTTCCCAGGGAGGGGAAATCCAATAATATGTGGTTCCCAGACCTCAGTAGACCCCAGGACATGGAGTTAAACTGACCTGAACGGACAGCCCGGGTGCCGGGAGGGTTACTATATCCGGGAGGGTTATATATATGGATTCCCGGGGAGGGGAATTCCAGTAGCAATGCGGTTCCCAAACAACAGTCATCCCCAGGATATGGGGATATGGGGACAACTGACAAAAATGGTCAGCCCAGATGTTCGGAGGGTTCCACTCCGGGAATGTGAATCTAGAAACACTCCGACAGCAGGAGTTGGGCCAGTGCGGGTCAATGTGAGAGCCCGCGCTAGCAGCAAAGTTTATGACAGTATCAGCCTATTGGAGAGGCTGTGCCAGCAGCACCTTTGCTCAGGGCTGCAAAAATCCACTGTTTAAGTCTCAAACTAGATTTTGAGAACTCGGACTCCTCTATCCAGTTAAGATTAAGTTGCTATCAAAAAGACTTGGAGGACATTGGGATTTACATTTAGCTATTCAATTGGCCGTTGACACCGGCCTGGGCAACAGATTGCAGTCAATAGACTCCTGTAACAGCCTTGTTGTTATAAAGCAGCCTTCTATTCATTAAACTAATTGGCAATAGTATAGATGGGATTCAGCTGTGCAAGTAGGAGAACTGTCATCCTGTTAAATGGTAAACTATAAAGTGCCATGTAGGTAATTGTTAACACAATTTGTTATTACCAGTTGTAGTTACTAAAATCACAATGATGGACAAACAGTATTCATTCTGCTCCAGTAGTTGTTAGGTAAATATTTCATTATATTGCAAAATGGTGCTAATGGCCCTAAATTGGAAATTGCGCCAGCAGCACCTTGTAGCTGGCCAGCTTAATGTTTCCCTCATGTAGAAGGAGAGCATGCCGTGTCAGTATTAGTCTGATGCCGGGTCCATGGCAAAGTCGGCGTATTGCTGAAGCCGCGCCAGCAGCGCTTTGTAACAGGGCTGCTTAATGTCTCCCTCATGTAAGATGGGAGCAGGCCGGGTCAGTATAATCTAACGCCGAGTCTGCGGGTATAGCCGTGGAGCATGCTCAAGGGATGAAGGGCACATGCCAGACATACCATGCTTGGTAGCAAGGTTGCCATTCAAACACATATGCAGTGAACACCGCTATCAATAGAGCCAGCTGCCAAATCTTCTGTTCAGGTAAGACCTGTTTCACAGGCGATACCTGGAGGATGAAGCACAAGCTATTGAATGAGTAAGGCTTCATAGATCGGCAGTAGCAGTCCACTGAAGTTGGTGGCAGCATGGAAGTTGGCCAGAGATTCCACGCATATTACCTGTGTTACTCTATAACTAAGGGACCACTTACAATTTGATAAGATGTACACTTGGTTGGATAATACAAATGATTGAGACATTACCTTCTACTTGAGGGGTCTAACCATGTAAAACTGGACAATACTAGCTTTCCAAGCAGGTTATAATTGGGCAGGCTCAGTATAAGTGCCAGGATTGTCTTGCAAGACTGGCTCGGAAATCGGGCCACAGTTGCCATTCACGGCAGACACTAAATTGCGAATATCACCTCGAGTTTGGAGGTGGAGCATATTTACATAACTTACCAATTCTTCACTTATTGGTATCAACTATCTATAGACCCTATGGGCATTGTATGGGTTAAAGAGTGATTGAGCAAATATGCATATCTGCAGGCTCAACTTCATGTTGATACATTATGATGGTGGCATATGTTAGTCACATGGGTGCAATCAATTAAAGACTCCTGTAATGGTTACATAATCTCATTTGCCACAGGAGAATCATCAAGTATAGGTCAATGGCAACACAGAATTGGTGTTGAATCACACCGTATTATGAAACTCTGGTTCCATGGAACACCAAAGATAGATATGTTTGTTTTTTATGCGTATTCACAGGTTGCAAAATATGTGGCATAACAGTGGCGAGACATACATTCTCGCTACAAGGAGATGGAAGGTCTTCTATGTCTTCCTCCATTTGCTTCATCAATCAGGGCTTCAAATAAAGTCATTAAGAGCCCGTTTTAGTTCCTATTGTGTGATTGGTTTATGCAATGTTGATTCCCGATTTGTCAGGAATAATAATACAACCTTATATGGTTATTTTAAACGTAACTTTGCTGGTTCAGCCTGATGCTTGGGAAATCAGCCGTTGCATGATAAATCAAATTATGTTCTGCAGATTCAATAAACTGCCCTATGATTTGGGTTGTTATATCTATCCTTCTACGTGTTCAGAATGCTTGAATAGCACCCAAAAAGCAGGGTTTTTTTGTTTCCAGGAGATGAAAAGAGTTTGTTTAATGCTCATGTTCGAGGGAGCGACCCCTCACCCCCATTTTCTTCAATAGACTGGTCGTAAATGTAGTAACGAATCCTCTGCCTCCCCACTTCTACAGGGGAAATCTTGGTCTTCAAGCCATTCTGGGCAGCTTCAGTTGCCAGTTCAGAGTGCTTGGTCTTTTTCCTCTCATAAGCTTCTTTATCACCATCTTCCCATGGAACTGTTAATTCCACAACGTATGCCAACTTGTTGGTTGTGGACGTCAGGACCATGTCTTACTGGAGTGTTGTAGCATTGATGTCTGGGGAAACACATGCTTTTTTTCCACATCCACTTCCATTTTCCAATCTTGAGCAGGCTGCAGAATGCTTGCATCCATTGATGTTAGCTGGTGCTGTGAGGAGGATGCTAGGAGACTGCAAGGTGACTTGGATAGGCTGGGTGAGTGGGCAAATGTTTGGCAGATGCAGTATAATGTGGATAAATGTGAGGTTATCCACTTTGGTGGCAAAAACAGGAAAGCAGACTATTATTTAAATGGTGGCCGATTAGGAAAAGGGGAGATGCAGCGAGACCTGGGTGTCATGGTACACCAGTCATTGAAAGTAGGCATGCAGGTGCAGCAGGCAGTGAAAAAAGCGAATGGTAAGCTTTCATAGCAAAAGGATTTGAGTACAGGAGCAGGGAGGTTCTACTTCAGTTGTACAGGGTCTTGGTGAGACCACACCTGGAGTATTGCGTGCAGTTTTGGTCTCCAAATCTGAGGAAGGACATTATTGCCATAGAGGGAGTGCAGAGAAGGTTCACCAGACTGATTCCTGGGATGTCAGGACTGTCTTATGAAGAAAGACTGGATAGACTCGGTTTATACTCTCTGGGAGGGATCTTATAGAAACTTACAAAATTCTTAAGGGGTTGGACAGGCTAGATGCAGGAAGATTGTTCCCGATGTTGGGGAAGTCCAGGACAAGGGGTCACAGCTTAAGATTAAGGGGGAAATCCTTTAAGACCGAGATGAGAAAGACTTTCTTCACACAGAGAGTGGTGAGTCTCTGGAACTCTCTGCCACAGAGGGTAGTTGAGGCCAGTTCATTGGCTATATTTAAGAGTGAGTTGGATGTGGCCCTTGTGGCTAAGGGGATCAGAGGGTATGGAGAGAAGGCAGGTACGGGATACTGAGTTGGATGATCAGCCATGATCATATTGAATGGCGGTGCAGGCTCGAAGGGCTGAATGGCCTACTCCTGCACCCAATTTCTATGTTTCTATGTTTCTATGATGTTATCTGGTGCTCTGGAGGTTGGCCTGCTGGTACAAATGTTGTGAAGCGGACATTTCCTGCTGATGTTTGTGGGGAAGCATTTGTGATCTTACGCCTGAGTTCCAAGATTGATGCAAGCTATCTGAGAACTTGGTTATGCCACCAAGTGTAACACCCTTGGCTGAGGCTCATAGTGCATCCTGTTAAAATGTGCCTGAGTGATGCAAGTGCTTGACAAAGGGAGCAAGCTGGGTTCTCTCCGAACCACTGCTTCAGGTTCTGGGGTGATGGTAGAACATCACAAGTGGCTCTGATGACAAAACTTAGCCGAGATCCCTCCATTTGCCAAATGTCACGCCAGCTGAGTTTCCTCTTTAACAGGCTCTCACAGTTAATCCATTGGCCCTGCTTTGCCATTGAGACGGCCTTGGCTTGTCGCTCTGCCTCCTCCCATCTTCTCACCTCTTCCACCATGAGCCATCTCTTCTGCATTGATGTTGCCTTGTGCCATAGAAGAGCTTTTGGGATGAGCCCGAGCCCGGCTCTCCCATGTTGGACTTGGCCAACCACATCCCGGAAATGAAGAGCAGACTTAGCACTCCGAATGGATTCAATGGGGTCCACTTCCTCCCTGTGGCTACATGGGGGACTGCTGTTCGAATAACAGTATCTTCCGATTTAGTGTGGGTCATGACAAACCTTGCTTTAGTGCATTTGAACTCTTCCACAAGACCTGCAATGGGTAATTCCAATTTGCCACTCCCGTGCAGTCCGACAGCACTTAATGGAATGAGATTTGGTATCCCATTGTTACATCATTGCGAATGAAAACGGAAGAAGTTGATTTGATGATGTCACTCTAAGCTATTGAAATATTCTGTGTGTGAGACGGGCTGCGAGCCGAGCCATTGTGACGTCATCAGTGGAAGTTGGTCCTTTTAAATTTAAAGTCTTTTGACTTTTTTAAACTTCAATCAGTAATAAGTTAAGAAATAAAGCATAACATGTTCAGTGAAGGTGATCTCTGCCTAAAGGGCAAAAATGTCAATCAGAATATGTAAAAATGTTATCGTAAATGCATAGTTATTTTGAGAAGATGTAAAGACACACACATATACACACACATAAGATGAGATTTTAATAAGTACTAGACCATGTGTAGACCCATTGGGTCTGCTCTCCCAACACACCCGTTCCCTACCCATAGCCCCAACGGGAGGCGTGGTCCTCCAACTCAAGCCATTTCCAAACGTAAGTGAAGCTGATCACTGCTAGCCGAGCCACTGTGACGTCATCAGTTGAAGCTGGTCTTTTTTAATTTAAAGTCTTTTTAATTTTTTTAACTTTAGTCAGTAATAAGTCGAGAAATAAAGCATAAAATGTTCAGTGAAGGTGTTCTCTGCCTAGATAGGAATAATGCGAATCAGAATATGTAAATATCTTGTGAAAGTTGGCATTTTTAAAGCTTTAATCACGAATAACATCAAATATAGGATGAAATCTTCAGTGCAGCTGATCAACGCTATCCAAGCCATTGTGACGTCATCAATTGAAGCTGGTTGTTTAAATTATTTCGTTAAATATCGTTAAAGTATTTTGATTTTAAAAAAAGATTTAATCAGTAATGTCGAGAATAAGTTGAGAAAAAAAGCATAAAATGTTCAGTTAGGGTGATCTCGGCCTCGAGGGGAAAAATGTCAATCAGAATATGTAAAAATGTAATCATTACGGCAGTCTTTTTGAAAAGATTTACTGACAACCACATATATATATATACATACACACACAGGGGGGCGAGGTTATGGGGGGGGGGAGGAGAGCGGGGAGAGAAGCCGGGGGAGGGGAGGGAAAGGGTGAAGGGAGAGGAGAGGGTGGGGAGTGGAGGGGGGAAAGTGGGGGAGGGGAGAGGGGAGGGGAGAGGAGAGGGGGGACCAAGAGAGGAGAGGGGACAGAGAGGGAGAGGGAACAGAGATGGAGGCAGAGAGGGGACAAAGAGGGAGAGGGAACAAAGATGGAGGGGGAGAGGGTCCGTCTCCGGAAGCATCTTTTGAATAACAGGCAGAAATGAGGGAGAGGTGGGGGGGGGGGGGGGGTGACGTCACTCGCAGCACGAGCAAGACAGCAGCAAGCAGAGCCATTGTGATATCTTCAGCGAAAGACTGGCGTCTTTAAATTCAAAGTTTGATCAGATTTTTGACAATTTTCAGTAATAACTCGAGAAAAAAAAGCATTATATTTTCAGAGAAGGCAATTTTTGACCACTGGTAAAATGTCTACCGGAATATGTGAAAAATTTACCGTTACCGCATCGTTTTTTCGCGAAGATAAATGCACACGCACACACACACACACACACACACACACACACACACACACACACACACACACACACACACACACACACACACACACACACACACACATAAATGTACAGATCAGAGTTTTAATAGTTAAATGATATGATCATAGATAGATGATATTAAAAAAATCTAATTTGAAGATTCCTGCATCAAACCTACTTCAAAAGTGCACCATGCGCTTCTTTTGTTGCATGCTGCTGACATTTCAACAGCAGAGAACGTTGATTTGGTTTGCACATGGCTGACTATTTCTATGATCAAAAGACAAGAATTGCAATCAGTCTGTTTCTTGCCTGGAACAAACATAGTCTATTCATATGGAACAACCCATGGGAGATGTTTGGAAGAGTCCAAATGACATGTTCTCATCTCTTCTTAAAAAATACACCTTATTTCACAAGGATTTGCAGAGTCTAACACCTCTCCAGAACTCAATTAAAAGAAGCCTATTAATGAAGTGCTAATGAAGTTTTCTACAAAAACTTTGATGTCAAGCCAGAAATTGATGATTCATGAGGTAAGAAGGAACACACTGGGAGCTTCTGAAATGAATTGAAAATCAGCCAAACTCCATTGTGAACTAAGTTACAGCAAAACAAAAAAGGTCTTTCTCTGAATAAAATAGGCAGCTGGGCTGGGCATTGACGTGCTTGGGCATTGGCATTGCAGTGTTTTCTTTAGAGATACAGCATAGAACAGGCCCTTTGGCCCACTGAATCCATGCTGACCATTAACCACGGGTTCACACTAGCTCTATGATATCTCACTTTCTCATCCACTCCTAACACACTGGGGGAAGTTTACAGAAGCCAAATAACCTACAAACCTGCACGTCTTTGAGATGTGGGAGGAAACTGGAGCAGCCCCACATGTTCACAGGGAGAACGTGCAAACTCCACACACACAGCCACACACACACACACACACAGCATCCAAGGTCAGTTAGAAGGTCTACCAGCTATGCCACTGTGCCACCTGTGAGTCAGACTGTGCAACCGATTGTTACTCACAGGAGCAAATATCAGGAAATTATATTAAATGAGACTAAACAATAGAAATAGGTCAAACCAAGTATAGACCGATCTGAAGTTGGATACTTAATGCTGGAGTAACTCAGCGAGACAGGCAGCAGCTCTAGAGAGAAGGAATGGGTGAGGTTTCAGACAGATCTGAACTAGTTTGCAATGGTATAAATGTGTTAATGAGAAAGCAAGATAAACAATGGAAATCATCTTCCTCGTTCCTTGAGGTTAACGGATGTGATGTGTAAAGTTTCTGTGGGTTTTGAGGTGACTGATGAGGCAACTCTGATTCCACTAAGTTGGAGCAGGCACAAAAAGATAACTCTGAATGTAGTGCATTCCTTTTGTTATACATATTGTGCTACTATATGCTTACAGAAGGAACATTGGGTTTTCAGTTATATCCCAAATTCTCTGTTTACATTTTGAATTGTGAACACCATCTTTCAAGATTCCGTGGGGAATTCCATGGTTTTCCAAGGAGACAGAGAGAACAACCTTGAATCATTTCCTCTGTCTACCTTACTATGGTAGAATTTGGAATAGAGTGTCTATTCCATCAATTAGGTAAGGAACCAATCATGGCATTTCCAATCCATGAAAACCTTTTTTTGTGTGTGTTGCTCATGGCTTCCCTGGTCATTCTCATCACCCAGTTTCCTGGTAGTCTCTGATCAGTTTCTAACTATAGTGGATATCATGAGTGTCCGGAAAACAAGGTCATTCTGCTTTGTCTGTTGGTAGGGGGGCATCAGGTTGTCTGTGAGAAAATCACAAAGTGCTGGAGAAATTAAACAGGTCAGGTTGCACCTGTGAAGAAAATGGAATAGACTGACATAATTTCGGATTGGGATCCTTCTTCAGACTGATTGGAATAGAGGGGAGAAAGCAGGAAAAAGAGTGATCTGTCGATGCAGGTGAAGGATGGGTTTGATTGACAGATGGGTGGCGTTAGTAACAAAGTCTACAGGTAGACAAAAATTCTGGAGAAACTCAGCGGGTGAGGCAGCATCAATGGAGCGAAGGAATAGGTGACGCTTCAGATCGAGACCCTACTTCAGACTGATGTGGATTTGGCGGGGCGGGAAGAAGAAAGGAAGAGGCGGAGATAGTAGGCTGTGGGAGAACTGGGAAGGGGAGGGGAAGGAGGGAGAAAACAAGGACTACCTGAAATTGGAGTAAACTACCCAAGCGAAATATGAGGTGCTGCTCCAATTTGTGGTGGGACTCACTCTCATGAGTCTACAGGTAAAAAAGAAGACAAAAGAATATCAAATAAGAAGACAATGAAGAGTGAAATGTAAAGCTGAGGGTGGGATACACATAGATACATAAAAAATAAGTGCAGGAGCCAGCACCACCATTCAATGTGATCATGGCTGATCATCCACAATCAGTACCCCGTTGCTGCCTTCTCCCCACACCCCCTGATTTCGCTAGCCCTAAGAGCTCCATCTAACTCTCTTTTGAACGTATCCAGCGAATTGGCTTCTGAGGCAGAGAAATTGGTGAAAGAGGGCACGAGAGGGAAAAGAGAGGTGATAAAATGGAACTTAGGAACTAGGGACTGGGACCAGGTGACTGGAAGGGTGGTACATGGTGGGAGAAATGTGTGTACACTGAGGTGGGTGGGGTTGGTGTTGATGGGGATCCATAAGGTGCTGAGAAGAGCTTTCTTTTTCAAGGACCAAACAAAGAAAGCTCTTCTCAGAGAGCACCTTGTTCTTCTTACAGCAACACTTCTATTAGCAAGTAGATTGGCATAACAGATTAGACAGTGTCTGTCCAAATGTCTTTGATATCAGCTATGGCATCAATGATGTGGATATCCTTACAGTCTCACTCGGGAATCAAATGTTAAGTCAAGAATAAAGTGTTTAACTGTCATAAGAAACCAACAGTGAAACAATTAAATTTTTACTTGCAACAATTAAATTTTTACTTGGATTGTTATTCTTGCAACAGAATAAACATAATACACATAGATAATTTATAATAAACAAAACAATAATAAATTAATAACTCCAGTACTAGTGCAAAAAAAAATCCTAAGTGCAACCAAACAGTCCATAGTTCATAGTTGAGGCTCGTGCTGTGTAATGTTCAGAGCCTGATGATTGCTTGGAAGAAACTATTCTTGAACCTTCTTGGTGGTGAAGGATTTTTGCTTCCTATACGTTCTTCCACATGATACAAGTAAAATGAGAATGTGGCCAGGGTGATGTGGATCTTTGATACAGGCTGCCTTTGAGGCAGTGCCTCCTATTTATTCTTTTGATGGTGGGGTGGTCACTAGCCGTGATGGACCAGACAGTGTCTGCCACTCTCGGTAGTGTACTTTATTCCTGGATGTTCAAGTGGCTGAACCAGCTGTGATGCAACTAATCAATATGCTTTCTGCCATACATCTGTAGAAGTTGAAGAGACTGTTCAGAGACATCAAAAATCTCCTTAATCTGCTAAGGAAGTCGAGACAGTGATGGGCTTTCTTTATGATTGCATCAATATGCTGAAGAAAAAATCTTCAGAGATCTGCTTGCCCAGAAACCTGAAGTCATTGACTCTCTCTACCACCAACCCATCGATGAAGACAGGTTCTTGGCTTTCTTGGCTTTCCCTTTCTAAAGTCAATGATAATTTATTGGACTTGTTGACATTGAGAGCAAAATTGTTGTATTGGTGCCATGCAATCAGATTTCCAATCTCATACTGCCTGTTGGGGCCGTTTCCCTGATAAAACAGGATGGTCTTTATGACATTCTCCAATCATTTCCTTGGAAAGATCCTATTGGAGTTAACCTTCACAACTCTTACTTTGCTGATCACACCTTACCAAAGAGCTGCATCCTTTCTGACTCCAACACTGAAGACACCCTGGAGAATCAATTGGTTTCATTTCTCTAGAAAAACATCTAATCATGTTTAAATGTGGCATGGATTTCTGCCCTTCACATCAGTGGGTTCCAGAGTTTTACTGTTTTAAGGAAGCATTTTTCCTCATTTTTCCTCTAATGCTTCCAGCAATGACTTTCAGCTATGTGCTCTGATTTAGATCCATCAGCCTTATTCTATTTGGGCCCATCATTAATGTTATCCACCTCAATTTGAAGAGTGAATTTTTTGAAGAGGTAACCAAGGTGATCGATCAGAACAGTGAGGTTTATGTTGTCTACGTGGTCTTTCGCAAGTTATTTGATAAAGTACTACATGATAGATTTGGCTGGAAGGCCAGATCACATGGGATCCAGCATGAGATAGCCAACTGGATACAAAATTGGCTTGAAGTTAAGAAACAAATAGTGGTGGTAGAGGAGACACAAGGAAATGCAGATGCTAGAATCTTGAGTAAAACAGAAAGTGCTGGAGTAACCCAGTGGGCCATACAGCATCTCTGGAGGGAATGGATAAGCAATGTTCCTGATCGAGAGAGGGTTGTTTTTCAAACAAAAGGCCTGTAACAAGTGGCGTGGAACAAGTATCAACACTTGGTCCACTGTAGTTTATTATTTCTATTAACAGATTGGTGACATGGTTACAGGTACATATATGTTAGCAGGTGACAATATAATTGGTGACGTAGTGGACATTGAAGAAGGTTATCTACGATTAAAATGGGATCTTCATCAGCTGTTTCAATGGGCCGAGGAATGACAGATATAGTTCAGATATTTGCAAGGTGTTGCACTTCGGTAAGTCAAACCAGGGCAGGGCTTACACGGTAAACAGTAGTGCCTGAGGAAGAAAAGATTTACAAGAATGTTACTGGGTCTGGAGGGTTTGTGTTATAAAGAGAGGTTGGATAGGTTGAAATGTAAGAAGCTGATGGGTGAGCTTTAGAGATATATATAGTATGAGAGGGCTTGAAAAGGTGAAAAACCAGTCTTTACGTCAGAGCTGAGGAATCAAAAACTAGAGAGCACTCGTTTAAGGTGAGAGGGGAAATATTTGAAAGACATCTAAGGGCCAACTTTTTCACAGAGAGCATGGTGGATACATGGAATTAGCTGTCAGATGAAGTGGTAGAAGTGGGTACAATTACTGCATTCAACAGGTAAGGTTTGGAGGAACATGGGTCAGGTGCATGCATGTAAAACTAGCTTGGTTAAGTAATTTGGTTGGCATGATCGAGTTGGGCTGAAAGGCCTGTTTCAGTGTTTGTAGATGGATTACTCTAATTAAGTCTCCCCTCAGCCTTTTCTGTTTAATGAAACCAACCATAATCTTTCTTGATAGCTACCATATTTCTAGATTCCATTAATCTGGAAATTTCTATTCACAGTTTTATTTTGGAAACATAGGCAGTTCCTCTTCATAAAAACGATATTGGCAAAAATATATATTAACTAGTTTTACTTCGAATGATTTCTGCAGAAATAGTATGGATAGAGGTGGCACTGAAATTATATATTTACACTCAATTGAAATTAATAATACTTAATCTATTTTTGTTCATAACTCTAAAACTATTGACAAACAAATGGGATTAGCAATGCTGGTGAGGCATTTGAGAGATATTATGTAGCTTCTGAATCTGCGGTCAAGAATATGTTTAGAAAAAGTGCAATCATTACTTTGGTTTGAATACTTTCAATAGACAATCACAGTTGTGGTTTGAAAGAATTGACGTCATTAAATGTAGCGTCTCAATTCAGAGATAGAGTTGAATGATGGGGGAAGTAGTCAGATAAAATAGAAGCACCTCTAACAAATCCTTGGGTAGCAGAGGGGTTGATAGACAATTTTTAATTCTCCCCAACTTCTCCTACCACACAGCTAACAAAAGAACACATAAAATGATGGGGTTCAGACAAATTCTACAAAGAGGAGATGTAAATCAGAGATGGAGAGAGAACACAGATAATTTTAGGCAAGTTTCAGTCTGGTGCATTTTTATTTATATACAGTGGCTTGCAAAAGTTTTCATACCCCTTGAGCTTTTCCACATTTTGTCACATTACAACCACAAACGTAAATGAATTTTATTGGGATTTTATGTGATAGACCAACACAAAGTGGCGCATCATTGTGAAGTGGAAGGAAAATGATACATGGTTTCCAAATTCTATTACAAATAAAAAACTGAAAAGTGTAGTGTGCAAAAGTATTCAGCCCCCGAGTCAATACTTTGTAGAACCACCTTCCGGTGCAATTACAGCTGCAAGTCTTTTGGGGTATGTCTCTACCAGCTTTGCACATCTAGAGACTGAAAATTTTGCCCATTCTTCTTTGCAAAATAGCTCAAGCTCAGTCAGATTGGATGGAGAGCGTCTGTGAACAGCAATTTTCAAGTCTTGCCAGAGATTCTCAATTGGATTTAGGTCTGGACTTAGACTGGGCCATTCTAACACATGAATATGCTTTGATCTAAACCATTCCATTGTAGCTCTGGCTGTATGTTTAGGGTTGTTGTCCTGCTGAAAGGTGAACCTCCGTCCCAGTCTCAAGTCTTTTGCAGACTCTAACAGGTTTTCTTCCAAGATTGCCCTGTATTTGGTTCCATCCATCTTCCCATCAACTCTGATCAGCTTCCCTGTCCCTGCTGAAGAAAAGCATCCCCACAGCATGATGCTGCCACCACCATGTTTCACAGTGGGGATGGTGTGTTCAGGGTGATGTGCAGTGTTAGTTTTCCGCCACACATAGCGTTTTGCATTTAGGCCAAAAACTTCAATTTTGGTCTCATCAGACCAGAGCACCTTCCTCCACATGTTTGCTGTGTCCCCCATATGGCTTGTGGCAAACTGCAAACGGGACTTCTTATGGCTTTGTTTCAACAATGGCTTTCTTCTTGCCACTCTTCCATAAAGGAGTGCATGACTAATAGTTGGCCGGTGGACAAATTCTCCCACCTGAGCTGTGGATCTCTGCAGCTCCTCCAGAGTTACCATGGGTCTCTTGGCTGCTTCTCTGATCAATGCTCTCCTTGCCTGGCCTGTCAGTTTAGGTGGACGGCCATGTCTTGGTAGGTTGTGCCATACTCTTTCCATTTTCAGAGGATGGATTGAACAGTGCTCCATGAAATGTTCAAAGCATGGGATTTTTTTTTATAACCTAACCCTGCTTTAAACTTCCCCACAACTTTACCCCTGACCTGTCTGGTGTGTTCCTTGGGCTTCATGATGCTGCTTGATCACTAATGTTCTCTAACAAACCTCAGAGGCCTTCACAGAACAGCTGTATTTATACTGAGATTAGATTACACACAAGTGGACTCTATTTACTAATTAGGTGACTTCTGAAGGCAATTGGTTGCACTGGATGTTATTTAGGGGTATCAGTGTAAAGGGGGCTGAATACTTTTGCACGCCACACTTTTCAGTTTTGTATTTGTAATAAAATTTGAAAACCATGTATCATTTTCTTCCACTTCACAATTATGCGCCACTTTGTGCTGGTCTATCACATAAAATCCCAATAAAATGCATTTATGTTTGTGGTTGTAACGTGACAAAATGTGGAAAAGTTCAAGGGGCATGAAAACTTTTGCAAGCCACTGTACCACTTACAATATAAAGCTTTCTATAACTGTGGACAATAACCTAACCAATATCTGCAATAGACCCATTGTTCCTTTCCCTTCACAGATGCTGCCTGGTCCTCTGAGTTCCTCCGTTGCATTTTATTGCTCAAGATTCCAGCAGCTACCCTTTCTTGTGTCTCTATTTTATATACCCAGTAATGCTTAACATGTTGACATCATTTCATGAAAAGCATGATCCTACAGGAAGCTTATTCAGTGCTAATCGTGATGATATCTCGATTGTTAGGTTGCTCACGTTATGGACAGGACAGATGCTGAGAAAACAAATGCTTAGAAACTGAATAAACATTGTGCACTATCAGCAGCATTGCCACCCTCGGGGAAACAGTTCATAAAATGACCTCAGAGTAAAGGGGCTGTCCCACTGCGGTGACCTAATCCGCGAGTTCTGGCAAGTTTGCCCTCGACTCATACTCGCAGCATGGTCGACATGAGGTCTGAGGTGGTCGAGGTCCTCGGAGGTCCTTCATGCTCAAGGGTAGTCCCCGCATACTCGAGGCCTCAGCTAGGTCGTGGCGTATTTTTCAACACGTTGAAAAATGCCCGCGAGTACAAAAATGTCGCCATGGAAAAGATCGATACATTTTTCCTCGTAGGTTTAGTTGAAGTAGGTCGTAGTAGGTCGGCAGGTTATTCGTAGGTAATCGAGGGTAGTCAAACCTGTTGTAGATGGTCTTCAACATAGTCGTTGAGAGGTTGAAGAAAGGTCGAAGGAGATCGTCTTCACTCTCCATTATTCGGAGTCCAATTTTCCCGAAGCTAGTCGAAGCTAGTCTTCAACATAGTTGCAGGAGGTCGAAGGAGGTCTTCTACATAGTTGAAGGAGGTCTTCAACATGACATTTTTTCAAACTCTTCTAAACTTGCGAATTAGGTCGCCGCAGTGGGACAGCCCCTTTAGGATAGTCAAGGGAAATTCAGGAACAGTAGAGAATGAAAATAAAAGGAAAAGCAATTCATTTCTTGGTTTGAACTGAATCCCCTGGAGAGCTGCAGGCGATTGCACTAGAAAAATATGCTGAAGTTGTTATATTGTAACTGAATATTAGGACATATCACTGAGCCTATTTTAGCAACACAACCAAAGGATATGATTTGGGAAGGGAGAGAGTCTGAAGAAGGGTTTCGACCCGAAACGTTACCTGTTTCCTTTGCTTCATAGATGCTGTCTCACCTGCTGAGTTTCTCCCGCATTTTTATCTACCTTTGATATGATTATGGAATGCTAGATGGATTCATCCTGATCTTGTCTATTTTTAACTTGGAACAGAGGTTATTGTCATAATCTTGCTTCATCCCATTTCAGAGAGATATGTTTCTCCTTGGCTCCAGCTCCCACCCTCATGTTTTCCAATCTGATTGTGAATGTTTAATGAGAACATTTTGTTTTTATTATTGTGCTTCACTCTTCTAACTTCGCTACATCTAGAGGGACCAAAGACCAGGTTTTAAATATTAGAATTGAAAGGTCACAGTAAAGCATAACCATGAAGGAAGAAAGAGCAACTAACTATAAATTTTACTTCGAATTCACATGAGTGACTACGTGAAGAACCCCGTACAGCCGTCGGTGCGTCATTACGTCAGACGCTTTGGTGCAGTCGGCCGGTTGGAGCATCAGAGCTCCTCCAAGCAGTAAGTTTAAAACGGAAGGTAAGTTTTAAACTTTTTCAGCGATTCATTTTCTGTAACAGCGGTTGGCGTTACTCCGTTCAGTGATGTTGCAGAAGGTGAAGAAGGTGGCGGCGAGGCGCTCCGGAGCAAAAAAGGTCGATGACCAAGAGAGTATTGTGAGTGGAGGCCCGCCTAGCACACCTAGTCCGACACCAGCTATGGAGCTAGCGACACCGGACCCGCTGCCTGTGAGCAGTGTTGCCATGCCGGTAGGGCGTATGGCTACTGGGAAGTCAATTAGGCCCATGGACCCAGAGTCGGGCCTGGAGGCTGTAGCCTCTACAGGAGAGACCGTTTGCTCATGGCTCTCCCAAGTCGAGATTCTATTGCAAAGAATGCTCGACAGGGACAAACTCCATGAGGAGGAGTGGTGCCCATGCCAGGCTATTGGAGAGCCTGTGCTCGCAGCACCTTTAACAGGGCTGCAAGAATATCCTGCCTTTGAGGAGGAAATTCAACCTGTGCAGTTTGCTGACACTGAATCAGTTGGGAGAGAGCAATAAGGGAGTACAGCTGGAAATTATCCCTAACATTGCAGAAAGATTTGCAGTGCCTAGAGAGGCAGGAGAGCTGTTAGGGGAGGAATTGGCTTCAGCAATACAGTATATGCTCTCTCACCAACTAAAGGAATTGGCCATGGATGAGGCGGCTAAAAAATATGAAGCCCCTATCAATTGTGGCTTACTTAAGGTGCCGATGGTCAACCATCAGATTTGGACACAGTTGAGTTATCAGCCAGGGCTCAGGAAATGAAATTTCAGAAGGTGCTCAAGCTACTTTCAGCAGGGCTTATGGCATTTGCCGTGATAGTGGATAAAGGGCATATGTCTGAAGCCCATCAGGATGCACTGGGACTCCTCTGTAGTGCTTATTTCGAGATAAATAACATCAGATGAAGTGCTATAAGGCCAGTTATAAATCCCAATCTGGCGGCTTTGTGCAAGCCGCCCAGAGTACAACCACCCAATCTTTTATTTGGAGTAAATCTCGCTAAGTGAGTTAAAGAGTGTCATGAGGACGCAAAAACAATGGGCCTCATTAAGCTGGGTGGCAAACAGGGGAAGAGGACTTTTCCCTACCGGCGGGGTACCAGTTCGGACGCAGGGGAAGGAACCAGCCATTCAGGCCTGCAATATCGGAACTGGCAGGCTGCCTCTGGTGTGAAGGGAAGGATGCCTTTTCCTACATGGGGCCGGGGCCAACAAGCTCTGCAAGGACATATGCAGGTGAGAAAAATGCCTCTTAAAGAGATTAATGTTCAAATTGGGGAAAATTGCATCTGTTTCTCAAACAATCGCAGGAGTTAACATCAGATTCATTTATACTTAACAGTATTGACGAGGTAAAAATTGAATTTTCTCTATTGAGAGTCCACCTAATCAACATGTTCCAAGTCGGAAACTTATATTTTCAGAAGAAGAAAATGTGCTCATACAAGCAGAAATTAATACATTACACAAGAAAGGGGTGATCTCAATCTCAGTTTATCAAAGTCATCAGTTTGTGTCAAGTATTTTTCCGAGGTCTAAAAAGACTGGGGGATGTAGAATTATCTTGGATCTGATGAGTCTGAACACATTTGTTTGCTATAGGCATTTCAAAATGGAAACTTTTTCCATGGCCTAACATTTTGTTTCCAAAGGGTGTTATATGGCAAGCATTGATTTAAAGGATGCATATTATTCAGTGCCTATTCATGGTGATGATAGGAGGTATTTGAAATTTATCTGGATGACTCGGTTGTGGCAATTCAAAGCACTGCCTAATGGATTAACTTCAGATCCTAGATTATTTACTAAATTGTTAAAACCTGTTTTAGCATTACTCAGAGCTCAGGGGCATGTGGTAATGGCCTATTTAGATGATATTTTAATTGTTGGAAAGACTCATGCAGAAGTTGAGTCATCTGTTTCCATTGTTAAAATCACTTTTGAACAATTAGGGTTTGTCATTCATCCAGATAAATCCAAATTATCACCAGTTCAAATCATTGATTATTTGTGATTTACCATTAATTCAAATCACATGTTGGTAACTTTGCCTAGGGACAAATTACAACAGTTAATTGAGGAGTGAGATAATCTCCTTAGAGAACAACATCCTTCAATTAGACAAGTAGCCAGATAAATTGGTGGCTGCTTTTCCAGCTGTGCAGTATGGTCCTCTGCATTATCAACAATTACAACGATCAAAAGAACAGGCACTGAGAACACAGGTGGGCCATTTTGACAGGCCGATGCAATTGTCAGCTGGGGCAATTTCCGACATTCAATGGTGGATTGTAAATGTTTCAAAAAGTTCTAGGAAGGTTTTGGTGTAACCACCTTCCATAATATTACAGACTGATGTAAGCGCGCTGGGTTGGGGTGAACAGATATATCTTCCAGTTGTGGAGGCAGATGGAATACTGATGAGACAACCCTTCTTCAATTAAGAGGGATCAATTATTTAGAGTTGTTGGGAACCTGGTATGGGCTTAAAGCTTATTGCTCTACCAGGAGGGACTTACATGTGCAGGTTCAGATTGACAACACCACAGCAGTGGCATATGTAAACCACATGGGTGGAGTCAAGTCACCCTTTTGATAGACTGGCTAACCAGATCTGGAGCTGGTGCATTGACCAAAATATTTGGCTTTCAGCAATATATTTGCCAGGTAGATTCAACACTGTAGCTGACATTAGGTCACGCCAGTTCAATGATAGCATAGAATGGATGTTAAATCAGGACATAGTTATTCAAGTGATTGCTCAGAATGGAATGCCAGATGTTGACTTGTTTGCATCTAGACTAAACCATCAGTTGCCCAGATATGTTTCATGGGAACCAGATTCTGGTGTAGCAGCGGTGGATGCTTTCTCGCTGCATTGGGGTGGAATGTTTGTTTATGCATTTCCTCCATTCTGTCTCATCAGTAGATGCTTGCAAAAGATCAAGCAGGACTCTGCTTCAGGAGTATTGGTAGTGCCGGATTGGCCTACACAACCATGGTTTCCTCTTGTATTACAAATGGCTAGTCAGCCTCACATGATTGTTCCCAAGCATAAAAAGCTACTGGTAAATCCAGTAACTGGAGAACAACATCCTTTACATGATCGTATTGATCTGTTAATTTGCAGATTTTAAGGCCATACCTGAGGAGTGGACTGTCTGACCGTACTGTGGATGTTCTCACGTCGGCCTGCAGGGATAGTACCCAGAAGCAGTACATCACCTCGATAAGGAAGTGGGAGGAATTCTGTCTACAGCAGAATATCTCATATCAAACTGCAGGGATCACAGACGTATTGGAGTTCCTGTCCACTCTTTATTTTGATAAAAAATTAAGCTATAGTGCGATTAATACAGCCAAAAGTGCTTTGTCTTCTTATTTACCCATGAATTCAGAGTTACATTCAGTAGGGACACATCCGTTAGTTTCTCAATTTATGAAGGGAGTTTTCAATTCTAATCCTCCTAAACCCAGGTATGCCGGTATTTGGAATGTGAGTGAAGTTCTTATGCTTCTTCGCCAATGGGCTCCTGTTGCAAGCCTATCTCTAACCAAATTAACCATGAAGGTGGTCATGCTTATAGAAACATAGAAACATAGAAATTAGGTGCAGGAGCAGGCCATTCGGCCCTTCGAGCCTGCACCGCCATTCAATATGATCATGGCTGATCATCCAACTCAATATCCTGTACCTGCCTTCTCTCCATACCCCCTGATCCCTTCAGCCACAAGGGCCACATCCAACTCCCTCTTAAATATGGCCAACGAACTGGCCTCAACTACCTTCTGTGGCAGAGAATTCCACAGATTCACCACTCTCTGTGTGAAAAACAATTTTCTCATCTCGGTCCTAAAAGACTTCCCCCTTATCCTTAAACTGTGACCCCTTGTCCTGGACTTCCCCAACATCGGAACAATCTTCCTGCATCTAGCCTATCCAACACCTTTAAGAATTTTTGTAAGTCTCTATGAGATCACCCCACAATCTTCTAAATTCCAGCGAGTACAAGCCGAGTCTATCCAGTCTTTCTTCATATGGAAGTCGTGCCATCCCAGGAATCAGTCTGGTGAACCTTCTCTGTACTCCCTCTATGGCAAGAATGTCTTTCCTCAGATTAGGAGACCAAAACTGTACGCAATACTCCAGGTGTGGCCTCACCAAGACCCTGTACAACTGCAGTAGAACCTCCCTGTTCTTGTACTCAAATCCATTTGCTATGAATGCAAACATACCATTCGCTTTCTTCACAGCCTGCTGCACCTGCATGCCTACTTTCAATGACTGGTGTACCATGATACCCAGGTCTCGCTGCATCTCCCCTTTTCCTAATCGGTCACCATTCAAATAATAGTCTACCTTCCTGTTTTTGTCACCAAAGTGGATAACCTCACATTTATCCACATTATACTGCATCTGCCATGCATTTGCCCACTCACCCAGTCTATCCAAGTCATCCTGCAGCCTCCTAGCATCCTCCTCACAGCTAACACTGCCCCCCAGCTTTGTGTCATCCGCAAACTTTGAGATGTTGCATTTAATTCCCTCGTCCAAATCATTAATGTATATTGTAAATAGCTGGGGTCCCAGCACTGAGCCTTGCGGCACCCCACTAGTCACTGTCTGCCATCCTGAAAAGGACCCGTTTCACTCCTACTCTTTACTTCCTGTCTGCCAGCCAGTTCTCTATCCACATCAATACTGAACCACCAATACCGTGTGCTTTAAGTTTGTATACCAATTTCTTGTGTGGGACCTTGTCGAAAGCCTTCTGAAAGTCCAGATACAACACATCCACTGCTTCTCCCTTATCTGCTCTACTAGTTACATCCTCAAAAAATTCAATAAGATTCGTCAGACATGATTTACCCTTCGTAAATCCATGCTGACTTTGTCCAATGATTTCACCACTTTCCAAATGCGCTGCTATCCCATCTTTAATAATTGACTCTAGCAGTTTCCCCACTACCGATGTTAGACTAACTGGTCTGTAATTCCCCGTTTTCTCTCTCCCTCCCTTTTTTAAAAATGTGGGGTTACATTAGCTACCCTCCAATCCTCAGGAACTACTCCAGAATCTAAAGAGTTTTGAAAAATTATCACTAAGGCATCTGCTATTTTTCTTTCTGGGGCTACATCCTTAAGTACCCTGGGATGCAGCCTATCTGGCCCTGGGGATTTATCGGCCTTTAATCCATTCAATTTACCTAACACCACTTTCCGGCTAACCTGGATTTCACTCATTTCCTCCATCTCATTTGACCCGCGATCCCCTGCTATTTCCGGCAAATTATTTATGTCTTCCTTAGTGAAGAACTGAACCAAAGTAGTTATTCAATTGGTCTGCCATGTCCTTGTTCCCCATGATCAATTCACCCGTTTCTGACTGCAAGGGACCTACATTTGTTTTAAACTAATCTTTTGCGCTTCACATATCGATAAAAACTTTTGCAGTTAGTTTTTATGTTTCCTGCCAGTTTTCTTTCATACTCCATTTTCCCTTTCCTAATTAAGCCCTTTGTCCTCCTCTGTTGGTCTCTGAATTTCTCCCAGTCCTCTGGTAGGCTGCTTTTTCTGGCTAATTTGTACGCTTCATCTTTTTCTTTGATACTATTCCTGATTTCCCTCGTTATCCACGGATGCGCCACCTTCCCTGATTTATTATTTGCCATACTGGGATGAACAATTGTTGTAGTTCATCCATGCAGTCTTTATATGCCTTCCATTGTATATCCACCGTCAACCCTTCAAGAATCAATTGCCCGTCGATCTTGGCCAATTCACGTCTCATACACTCAAAGTTACCTTTCTTTAAGTTCAGGACCCGTGTTTCTGAATTAACAATGTCACTCTCCATCCTAATGAAGAACTCAACCATATTATGGTCATTCTTGCCCAAGGAGGCCACGTACAACAAGGCTTACCCTTCTAACTAACCCTTCCTCATTACTCAATATCCAGTCTAGAATAGCCTGCTCTCTCGTTGGTTCCTCCACATGTTGGTTTAGAAAACTATCCCGCATACATTCCAAGAAATCCTCTTCGTCAGCACCCCTGCCAATTTGATTCACCCAATCTATATGTAGATTGAAGTCACCCATTATAATGGTTTTACCTACGTTGCACGCATTTCTAATTTCCTGTTTGATGTCATCCCCAACTCCACTACTACTGTTAGGTGGCCTGTACACAACACCCACTAGCGTTTTCTGCCCCTTAGTGTTTCGCAGCTCCACCCATATCGATTCCACATCCTCCAAGCTAATGTCATTCCTTTCTATTGCGTTAATCTCCGCTCTAACCAGCAACGCTACCCCACCTCCTTTTCCTCTCCGTCTATCCTTCCTGAATATTGAATATCCCTGGATGTTCAGCTCCCAGCCTTGGTCTCCCTGGAGCCATGTCTCCGTGATCCTAACTATTTCATAATTATTAATAGCTATCTGCACATTCAACTCATCCACCTTATTACGAATGCTCCTCGCATTGAGACACAAAGCCTTCAGACTCGTTTTTACAACATTCTTGGCCTTTTTACAATTATGTTGAAAAGTGGCCCTTTTAGATTTTTGCACTGGATTTGTTTTCACTCCACTTTTCACCTCTATTGCTCCCATCCTCATTTTACACCCCTCTGACTCTCTGCTCACACATTTAAGAACCCTCCACTTCTTATTCTCCGTTTGTTATTTTTTCTTCTTTCCTCCCTACGTGTTGCGTCTGACTGCTTCTCTTCTCTGCCTCCTGCCTCACAAACGGACTACTTGCCTTCTCTATTTGAGTCCCTCCGCCCAACCGATCTAGTTTAACGTCTCCCCAGTAGCCTTTGCAAATCTCCCAGCCAGGATATTGGTTCCCCTCGGGTTCAAGTGCAACCCGTCCTTTTTGTACAGGCCACACCTTCCCCAAAAGAGGTCCCAATGATCCAGAAACTTGAATCTCTGCGCTCTGCACCAGTCCTTTAGCCACGCATTGATCCTCCACCTTGCTCCATTCCTACTCTCACTGTCGCGTGGTACAGGCAGTAATCCTGAGATTGTTACCTTTGCGGTCCTTCTCCTTAACACTCTTCCTAACTCCCTAAATTCTCCTTTCAGGACCTCCTTTCTTTTTCTACCTATGTCATTGGTACCTATATGTACCACGACCTCTGGCTCCTCTCCCTCCCATTTCAAGATATCTTGGACATGTTCAGTCACATCCTGGACCCTGGCACCAGGGAGGCAAACTACCATCCGGGTCTCCTGACTGCGTCCACAGAATCGCCTATCTGATCCCCTAACTATAGAGTCCCCTATTACTGATGCCCTCCTCTTCTTTTCCCTACCCTTCTGAGCAACAGGGCCGGTCTTTGTACCGGAGACCCGGTCGCTGTTGCTACCCCCAGGTAGGCTGTGCCCCCCAACAGTACTCAAACAGGAGTACTTATTGCCAAAGTGTACAGCCACCGGGGTACTCTCTAATCCCTGCCCCTGCCCCTTGCCTCTCCTAACCGTGACCCACTTTTCTGCCTCCTGTGGTGGGATATAATATAGTAAGATTAAACGAGAACTTAACAGTTTGAAGTTTGATCTTTATTTTATGAGGAGTTGCGATGAGGGATTACGTGCCCTCCGCTACCAACCCTCATAGATTTCATCTGGTAGTTCTAGTCTTTGTTATCTTACCATTATATTTCAGTCATTGTTACCTGTGATTTCACTCCGCTGCTTTGAAGGTTGATGCACCAATGGCTGTACGTGGTTCTTCACGTAATCCCTCATCGCAACTCCTCATAAAAAAAAGATCAAACTTCAAACTGGTAATTTCTCATTTAATCTTACTATTAGCATGCAAAGCTCTGGAGTAACTCAATGGGTCAGGCAGCATCTCTGGAGAACATGAATAGATGGTGTTTCAGGTCAGAACCTTTGGACAGACTGACAGTCTGAAGAAGAGTCCTGGCCTAAAATGCTAGCAATCCATTTCCTCAAGAGATGCTGTCTAACCTGCTGAATTACTCCAGCACCTTGTTTTCTTTTTTTTGTAAACCAGCATCTGCAGTTCTTTGTTTCCACACTTTAACTACAAATTAAGTGTGTTTTAACTAAGAATAGTACAAATGTCAAGAGTATTCTATTGTCAAATATATCAAAACGGAACAATGAAATTCTTACAGACTGTAGAAGAAGCATAACTTAAAATATTCTGGGGTACAATATAAAACCAAATATACCCAAAACATTCAGTAAGTGAGGAGATTGAATAGAAATGTTAGTGACCTGAAACATTAACTAAGTTCTCATCAATTAAATATTGATCACTACTGCTGTCATCTTTCGTAATCAAATCCTCAGGGCATTTACTTTACTTATAAGGAAATTGTACATATTTAATGGCTACCAGACCAAGTGGGGCCCGTTGGGTCCTGTCCCCCAAGGCGGGGGGACCGAGGACCCCGAGTGAGACCGCGGGCGGGTGTGGACTAGAGGACCCCGAGCGAGGCTGTCGGTGGGCGAGGACACGAGGACCCGAGCGTGGCCGTGGCCGGGCATGAACTTGAGGACCCAAGTGAGGCCGCGGTCAGGCCTGTGTGAAATGGGCACCGACCTGAGCCATGGTGTCCACCCACCTCATTGTGAGGTCATTTCTTTAAAGGCAAAGTCAGAATGAAGCATCAAGGAGTGAGAATTAAGTAGGTCGACCTTTGGGGAGGTGGTGATACATTTGAGGAATGTTCTGGAAATGCGGCTCTCCCCCTGATGTCACTCGAATCTCGTGGAATATTCTATGTGTGAAACTGGCTCTGAGACGAGCTATTGTGCCCTCCCCACCTCATTGTGACATCATCTATGGAAGCTGGTCATTTTAAAAGGGAGTTAAAAAAAATAATTTAAACAGCAATACGTCGTGAAATAAAGCATAAAATATTAAGTGAAGCAGGTCACTGCTTAAAGGGGAAAAATGTGTCAAAATATGTAAAAATCTTATTGTTACCGCGTAGTGTTTTTGCAAGAAAATAAAGACACACACATATACACACACATACAAGATGAGAGTTTTAAGTTATAGAGATGTTCTACCACTTAAAATCATTGTCAGAATGATTACAACATTGAGCATTATAGGAAAATGAAGTACAATTTGAAAAAGGTGGCATTTACCTAGTAACTAGAAATTGGGCTTTACATTCACCTCTATTCAATAGCATGTTCATGTCGAAGTGCCAAGATTGTTCCCATGCAAGCTGTTGGCCTGCTGCTGGGAGCTCAAGCATGGTAGAAGCAGGAGGCGACATGTTGTTGCAGCAACATAAGGGTCCTGCTGTGATGACTTAAAGGGTAGTACTTGTTTAAAGGTAAGTAACCAAAACAATGCAGCATAACCATCTGCACTGAATTCATGACTTCTTCTTCATCTTGCATATGGCATGCACAGCCTAAAGTTGTAGGACAACTTGTTCTATTTGATCTTATTTGATTGTGCACGCCAGGTTGATTGCATTCGCCGAAACATGGCGTACCACGTGAAGGTTGCAATCTCTCACCCCCAATTCATGACTTGATTCTGTTAGACTTAGATTCATATGATATATGTAAAAGTCCTTCAGTGCATGAGTCCACATCAAGCATCCACTTATACTAATACTATTTTATTCTATGCATTCCAATCTACTCCCCTCAGATTGCACTAGAGGCAATTTAGAAAGGCCATTTAACCTACCACTCCTGTAGGAGAAAACCGGAGCAGGGAGAAAGTGCAAACTTCACACGCAGCGCTGGAAGTAAAGATTTAACACAGGTCACTGTAACTGTGAGGCATCTCTCTCAGCTGCACCAATGTACCATCACTATTCTTTGATTGAGTGAAAATGGTAAAACCTGTTAAAGAAGGAACTGCAGATGCTGGAGAATCGAGGGAATTTTCTCAATTCTGTTAACCCTTACTGTCTCCTCCCCTTCCCACCTCTCCCTCAGCCCTCAGGCCCTGGCATTCCCTCTCTCTCTATCTCTCTCCCCCACCCTAGTCGCATAGCTTCTCATTTTCACACTACAAACAACTTACAATGGCTTGTTCCCTTTATCATCGATACTTTTTTGCATATCTTTCATTCATTGTTCTTTATCTCTCCACATCACCGTCTATATCTCTCGATATAGACGGTGATGTGGAGACTACTCGAAACGTCGCCTTTCTCCTTTGCTCCTTAGATGCTGCTGCACCCGCTGAGTTTCTCCAGCCTTTTGTGTACCCTCAGAAAAAAACCTACTACATGTCAAGTTGTGACTGGAGTTTTCTATTTGTTAATTGATCCATTTTGTATCTATTTACTTGTTTTTCTGGAAACGGTATTTCAGGAAAACTAGTTGCAGGCATGAGGTTTCTGAGACTGATACAGGCTAGATTGTAATTGTAAATTAATTTATTAGCCAAGTTTGTAAAAACATACAAGGAATTTGATTTGCCATACAGTCACACCAAAAAAGCACCAAGGCACACAACGACATAAAAATTAACATAAACATCCACAAGAGCACACTGTGATGGAAAATGATGACATATTATCTTCTTCCCTCCTTTTCTCTCGTGATCGGAGCAGTCGAACCATCCGCAGTCAAACCTATCGAAGATCCCGCAGTCGGTGATCTAAGCTCCCGCGTCGGGGCAATTGAAGCTGCCACGATCAGGGCGGTCGAAGCTCTTGCAATTGGAGCTCCCAAAGTCGATCACTAACCAAGGGACTGCAAGCTCCATGATGTTAAGTCCGCAGGCTCCCATGGTTGGAGCTCCCAAAGTCGATCCCTGACACTCCGCACATAATAAAAAAACAAAAGTTACATAAAACATACATTTAACAACAGACTAAAGACAAAAGAAAAAAAAAGGATGAGATAGACTGTTGTCAAGGCTGCCAGAGTACTAAAAGATTAAGGTCTTTTAAACATCTGCATCTGTCTCAAATCCACTGCTGTTTTCATACATGAGTCTCAATGGCCGATGGAAACTCAGAATATTTAAAATAAAGCAACATGTGCATGGTACCCAGCTGATCAGGTCATAAATGTTCTGAGTTAACGTAAAAACGTTGATGGCATTTCAATAGAAATGATGAAAACATGCAATCCTAATTTGCACAGATTTTCTATTCAAACATATCTTACTCGTTTTCTTTGAGAGACTTTTTTCTCAGAAATCTTTATCAAAATCCTTCCAATGTCCTTGCACTATTTTTCTCACTGATACTTGTGACATGGAATGCAGCTGAGCAGCAGTAATGCAGATGTATTACTGATATCAAATTTTATTAGAAAGAATGCTTATTGAAAATATCTGAAGACATTGGGATTATATCTAACAGGTTGAGAGCCTTATTGTTATTTGTATTTTATGTGCAATAATGCAAACATCTAAATTGTTTTAGGAATTTCCAAAGAATAGAACTTCTAGAATTATGATGTGGCTATAAAAATAACATAAACAATAACTTAAAGAAGCAGGATCACATCTTATCTATAGAATTAAAAGTGTCATCTTGACCACTTCCTGTTTGCATTGTGCGTTGATTTTAGATAAAAAGCTTCGCCATATGGCTATGATTTTTTGGCCATCTTACTCAGAGTCCTCCTCCACTGCGCAGGCCCTGAGGATTTTTTCCATTGATTAAAAATAAAAGACTTATTAGTGTTTAAAATATCTTGAGATTATTTCTCCTGCCAATCACCGCCATGAAGGCCATGCCCCTTCCGGTGGGAGGGGGGAGGGACTATAAAACCCAGAAGTGTGGGCATGGCTCAATCTGTAATAATAATATCTGCAGGATGGTGAGGGAGAGGTCACGACTTTCTCTCTGAGCTGAGAAACTACAGAACACTGTGAGTATGCAATGTACTTTAATAAATGATTTATTAGCCCTTAATGAAAATGAAATGAATTGTTTGGTCTGCTCTGTGCTTGAATCTGCAATGGCAATGGAAATGAAGTGAAAATGCAATCAGCTATTTGGCTTGAGCCCGCCCTGTGCTTGAAAGTGCAATGGCAATGGAAGTGAAGTGAAAATGCAATGAGCTGTTTGGTTTGAGCCTGCCCTGTGCGTTAAAGTGCAGTGGCAATTGAAATGAAGTGAAAATGCATTCAGTTGTTTGGCTTGAGCCTGCCTTGTGCTTGAAAGTGCAATGGCAATGGAAATTAAGTGAAATGCAATCAGCTATTTGGCTTGAGCCTGCCCCGTGCTTGAAAGTGCAATGGCAATGGAAGTGAAGTGAAAATGCAATGAGCTGTTTGGCTTGGCCTGCCCTGTGCTTGAAACTGCAATGGCAATGGAAGTGAAATAAAATACAATGTGCTATTCGGCCTGCCCTGTGCTTGAAACTGCAATGTAAATGGAAATTAAATGAGTAGTTTGGCCTGCCTGAAACCACTAATTTCGGCACACAAGGCCCCTATTAGCCGAGAAATCAGTCCCGTTTGCCTCCAAATGCCCGTATTAGTCCAGGAGGAGCATTTTGGCCCAAAAGCACCGTACCAGGCCAGGAAAAGTCTAGAAAACGTGCCTTTCACTGAGATTTCACTCAGATGTTTTTTTAAAGAGCCCCTTCATCCCAGGAGTCCCACTAACCCAGGAATCCCTTCGGCCCATAAGTAATAATCCCCCCTGCAGGTATTAAACCTCACCCAATATTTTCTCCCTCCCTTCATTTGCTTCCTGTGAGATCCAGGCCAGTATAGTCTTTTCTCCTTCATTGCTGTGGTCTGCATAAAAAGATGAAATATTTCTAAAATTGATTCTCCACCCTCTCTCCCCTCTCTCTCAAAGGGTCTCTCACCTGTTTTTGGCTGAATTTCTGGCAGTTTCTGAGCTGCCAGCCCACCAGCCCTGAATGACTGAGCTGCCAGGCCACCAGGACTGATTGACTGAGCTGCCAGCCCAACAGGCTTGAGTGACTGAGCTGCCAGCCTTCGACACATAGCACCCATACTAGTGCTCCAGAAATCCCCCCCCCCCCCCCCTTACTGGCTAGCAATATTGGAATTGTTGGAGAGGTGGAATATAGGTGGAATATTGCATTGGAGACCAGCCCTCCCATGTGAACATGGGACCCACGTGTCCCACTTAGTCTAGTATACTTTCAAAATGCATTTATTTGTGCAGAATGCATTCCTCTAGAGAGGTTATTACCTCTGGTAATAACTAGGATAACCCATACATCTGTGTTTGCTTTGGCAATTTTAAATGCCATTCACCCAGTTTTGTTAAACTATGATTCTCTTATTATTAATTGTTGATCACAGGATCACAGGATGTCTCGGCACTAAAAAACACTGAAATAGGCAGGCAAAAAGGCATAATAAAATGACAAAATACGCACAAAATAGGCATTTATTGATAAGAAAGGCATAACAAGGCATTTATTTCCACCACCAAAATATGGTTTAAAATGATAACATAAAGGTATCCTACATTAAATGACCAAAGTTGCCTGGTCACACATAATTGCTAGCATTTTGTTTCAAATTATCTGATGTTAAACTATGCCGTCTGTCAGACAGAATAAGCTTCAGTTGTGAAAAACCTCTGTCTACCTCAGCTGAGGTCACTGGTGCATCCCTGAAACAAGCTACAGACTCTGTATTCATGTCAATATCTTGTGCATTACAACTACCTTTGAGAACTTTAGCTGTTTTGTATTTCTTCAAGGTCTTCGTTAGCTAAAATCACTCTCTCACATTTTCCTTGTACGTCTTTATCTACATCGCCAGGATCTTTACGATTATCGTCAGTTACTTTGTTGAAAACCTGCAAGTTATTCACTAATGTTTTGCCACATTCCTCAAGGGAAGTGATAGCTTGTGGGAAGTTTGCAAAATTGGAAGCAATAAACACAAGATCGCGGTGGATGGACTTTTTTCTGCGCGATTTGACAGATGATCCTGACTGCAGCAGATTCTTCTTCTGAAAAACAGTTGACGATTTCTTTTATCTTTTCAAAATTTGAGGCATAGTAGAGCACAGCAGAGATTGATGTACCCCACCCAGTCAAAACGGGCTGAGAAGGGTGCGGAATCTCGGGCGCCATTTCCTTGTGCAACTGCACACGTGATGGTGCTTTGAGGAAGATTTTCTTAAAATTGGAAACTAGGCGATCGACATTTAGAAACAAGCTACGTATGTTCTTGGTAATTCTACGAAGTCCTTGATGCATGTCAAATGCAACATTTTGGAGAATAAAACTTTAAGTGACAAACAGAAGAACATTGTTGAGCATTTTTTGTCTACCTTTGATTTTCCAGCATCTGCAGTTCCTTCTTAAAAAGAACATATTTTATACATTCTGGCCAAAGTACAGCAAGTGAAGATCTAAACAACTGAGCAATAGTTGAGCTGTTTGACTTCTCCAATACTTCCAATGTGAACAAATACTCCTTTGATGGTTGACCTGCCTCCAATATACCGATGACCACATTGGCAACGTATCACCCCACACCATCGGTTGTCTCATCTATTGAGGTCCACATTTTGTTGCATGCAACTTCATCTCTAATTTTCTGCACATCAATGTTGATGTTGCTGTCGACATAATGTTTCCGTAATGATGACTCGCTTGGTATATGTTCCTCTATGTATTTATCTAAAAAAACCTCTCTGAGATTTGTTTTCCAACTTCCACAGTGGAATTCCAGCAACAATGAATGCCTTGCACAGATCACTCGAAAACTCAGGTTTGCGACTGGAGCCAGCAGTAAATGTAGTAAGGAGACAAGCTTGGGTCAACATTGACATTGACTTCTCTAATTTTAGATAGCCCTTGTCTTCTCCCTCTCTCCCTCCCTCCCCTTTCCAGTTCTCCTTCAAGTCCTACTGTCTCTGCCTCTTCCTTTATTTTTCCCGTCCCCCCCCCCCCCACATCAGTCTGAAGAAGGGTCTCAACGTTGTCAATATAACTTTGACTCCTGATCCAAAGTTAATAATACTTGGAATACTAGAAACAGACCAACTAATAACAATGAACCAAAGAACTTTTATCGACTATGGTTTAATAATTGGGAAAAAATTAATATTAAAATTTTGGAAAGGCCCTACATCCCCAACAATCAAAATGTGGAACACAGAAATGTCGGAGACACTTCATCTGGAGAGATTGAGGCTTGTCCTAATGGACAGGTTAGATCTCTTCAGAAAGATTTGGTCTCCATATATTAAATATTTACAGGGTCATAATGGTTCGGCACGAGGGCTTGACTGAGGCCTGGAATATTTGAATGGATGAAGAAATATATATAATAAATCATGAATATATCTCCAAGGACGGATTAATGATTAATACTCCATTCTCCATCAAACTTTTCACACTCTTTTTCTCTATTTTTTCATACTTTTATAAAAGATTAGAAAAATGTATAGAAAACACATAATCTTAAATTTTTAATATCAATACGAATATAAATATTACTAATTTCATGAAAGTATTATTAGTATCATGTATTTTCAATTATATAAAATATATAATTTTAAATTTTAAAATCAATGATAATACAAATATTATTAACAGTATGAAAATATAATGAATATCATGAAGGTGTTACTAGTATTATGTATTTTCAATTATATAAAATATGGTCCTACATTTCAAAATCAGTGACAATACAAATATTATCAACAGTACGAGTATATTACTAATATTATGAATGTATTACTAGTACCATGTATTCTCAATTATATAAAATACATAATCTTAAAATTTATAATCAATAATAATACAAATATTATTAACAGTACGAATATATCATTAATATCATGTATTTTCATCATTGCAAAATAATGTACTTTGTTATTATTTTGTTTCTATAATAAAAATATTTAAAAAAAAAAAAAAAAGGGTCTCAACCCGAAACGTCGTCTATTCCTTCTCTCCATTGATGTTGCCTCACTCATTGAGTTTCTCCGGCATTTTTTGTCTACCTTCGATTTTCCAGCATCTGCAGTTCTTTCTTAAATAGATCTCGGAGAAGAATGAACCAGCAGGCAGCGGCACGAACGAATTAATGACCGACCGTGGTGCCCCCGGTTTCGCCCCGGTGGTGGAAGTTATACTATATTAGCATGTTAATAATAATATTAATATTAACATGTTAACATAGAAAATGTCATTGTACAACCAGAGAAAATAGCAGGACCTTTTAGCAAATCATCAAAACAGTCATGAAAAGGCACATGGCATTTATGGCAAAATCGTGGCTCTATTGATCACCATTCCCTCTGAAATTCTTTGGTTTGTTCATTCTTTCCCACCCAACCCACTTCCTCCCCAGGTACTTCCACTTGCATTGCAGGTGATGTAATATCTGTCTCTATATCTCCTCGCTAAATTTTCTAGAAGCCTTTTATTTCGATTAACAGATTTTTTGCTCATCTGAAACAAGATGTTTGGAAAATCACCTATTTCTAAGAGAGTAGTAAACCTCTGGAATACATTATCAGTATGTGTGTGGCTGCTCATTCGAATCCTCTCGGGGACCTGCTGGCCCTGTTTTTGACTGGGCAGAGATGTAGCGTCCTGTAGAAGGTGTGGAGTTACACATAAAACATGATGGCACAGTGACACAGCAGTAGAGTTGCTGTCTTACTGCACCTGTGGACCAGATTAAATCCTGTCTATATGGAGTTTGTACATTCTCCCTATGTTCACGTTGATCTCCTCCGGGTGCGGCGGTTTCCTCCCACATTGCAAAGGTGTGCAGGTTTGTCTGTTAATTGGCTTCTGTAAATTGTCCCTTGTGTAGGATAGAACTAGTGTACAGGTGATCGCTGGTTGGCACAGACTCGGTGGCCCAAAGGGACTATTTCCATCGTGTCTAAACTAAAGTAAAATGACCCAAATGTTTTCCTGGACTGGGTTTGATCCCTGCTAGGACATCCTAGCTACAACCCAGCTGGATATTTCATGCACACTTAAAAAAATATAAAAATCGCTGAATCTATAAGGTATGAATTAGATAGATTAAAAATGAACGTTAAAAGGAAACCGGAATTTGATCCCTGCTAGGACATCCTAGCTACAGCCCAGCTGATTTCACAAGATCACAGCAAAGAAGACCCTGTTTTCTTGTATTTTAAATGGATCCTTCAAATAATCAAGAAGTATATATCAATGTTGGCACTAATTCTATTAAAGATGTTGATTTGTTTTCAAATGCCGTCCGTAGAGTCCTGGCCAATATTTTTGTAACATCAAAAGATTCTAATCAGAATCTGTTGTTGCTGCTAGAATAAAGAAATCTAATAACAGGATAATGGATATCCGACATTGCTAAGATGCTCAAAAGGTGACGTAATGGAAGGATATACATGTAATAGAGATACAAGCATGTACAAATTCACTTTCTGTCATAATTCAAAAGTTCAAAAGTGTCCCCAGCACTTCTCCATCATATCCCAACTTTTGTTAATTCACTTAATCGATCTTTGACATATTCTCAATGAATGAATATTGTACTCTTTTATTCTTCACAGTTGACAATCATGCTAAAGGCATAACATGGTTAGTCTGACTGACTGAACTGCTATATTTACAACTGGAAACAAAATGTTACTCAGGAAAAAGATAACCGTTTTTTGAGAAGATTGGGACAGTTACTGATTCCTAAATGATAAGCTCCATCTGCTATTCCCAGCCCAAAAACGATTTTTGACACCGGAAAGAATGTTACGATTTATGTCTAGCGAGACGACTCACATGGATTAGCTGACTCACTCATCATTTGGCACAAGGGACAAATAATCCTAATATATACAGACTTTCTCCAGCTAGAAATAATCAAATATAATTGGATACGAGCTGGTCAGCCACCAAGACAGCATAATAAAGCTGCATTATTTTGACATTTGAAACAAGACAGATTTCAGATCTGTGACAATATCTATGTCCTCCAGTCAATGTTATCATCTTGTTTAAACCAGGAGCATGAGCTAAGAGCATGAATCTTTGTCGGAAATGCTCCAAAACAAGAGGCCAAAAGAGTTGTGCAATCGTGACCAAATACCAAGGAAAAATTCTTCACATTTCAATTCAAATTAAATAGTATTTAGTAATAGAACAGCTGTATACTGACAGAGATGAGGCAATAATGTAATTGTACATTCCCATGTTTCTCATGATACATTAAAAACTATCATTTTAAGCAGTTTATTTGAAATTCACCACATAGTTTCCAAGACTCTTGTCATTGAGATATGGAGCATTTGGCAGGAAGACCTTTGACCATGAACTCGAACTGGGACTGCTCTGTCCATAGAGGTCAAGGTCATTCTGATTTTTGATTTTCCTCACCACAGGGTCTTTCCAAGTAACTATAGCAAATTTTCTCCATTTCACTGCTCCTCACCACATCAGGGAGGTCAACTGTTCGCTGTCGAGGAAGAAATTACCACATGTTTTGATTCTGGTGCAGAACTAAATATTTTTTCCAGCTGACTTTCCAACACCTAAGGAATCTACTGAATAAGATGTCAATAGCCCAGTCTTATTCATCAAATGGAAGTGTTTCCACTCGGTGTTATCAGTTAACTAAATCTTCCTACCATTTCCAGAGAGCAGTCCTGAACTATTATGCATCTCATTGGTGACACTCGGACTATCCTTGTTCAGATCATACTGATTTTACCTTGCACTAAACGTTATTCCCTTATCATGTATCCATACACTGTAAATGGCATGATTGTAATCATGTATCGTCTTTCCGCTGACTGGATAGCACTCAACAAAATCTTTTCACTGTACCCCAATACTCGTAACAATACACTAAACTGAACTAAATTAAACTATACTAAACTCCATCAATTTGCATTTTACTGTGGATTCCGAGAACTTCCACATGGTAAAGATCATATTTCTGGGAAGGAAGAAATACCTCCTTTCTGAGGAGATCCATACTGGTAAATAGATACAATGGCCAGTACAGCCCAGAGGGGTTATCTTGGACATAAGGGTTGCCCGCCATTTCCTAAATATATTTATATTCATAAAACCAAGCAAATGAAAGCTTCCAAGTGTTGCAAATAAAAATCAAATAAAGTGCAGATGCTGAAAACCTAAAGTAAAAACAGAAAATGGTTGAAAAACTGAGCAGGTCTGGCAGCATCTGTGGAGAAAGACACATAATTAACATTTCAGGTCAAACAGATATTTCCAAAAACTTAAAACCTTTTGTTTTTGATCTGAACTTACTACAGATACAGTCTGAACTGCTGAGAATCTTCTGTTTTATTTTAGGCACTCCAGTGAAACTAGGCAACAGAACCATCCCACCTAGGTCACTCCATCCAAAGCATAGTTATAGAGTGATAGGATGTGCAAACAGGCCCTATGGCCCAACTTGCCCACACCAGCAAACATGTCCCAGCTACATTAGTCCCACCTGCCTGTGTTTGGTCCATATCCCTCAAAACCTGTCCTATCCATGTACCTGTCCAACTGTTTCTTAAACGATGAATTGTTCCAGCCTCAACTACCTCCTCTGGCAGCTTGTTCCATACACCCACCACCCTTTGTGTGAAAGATTTATGCCTTGGATTCCTATTAAATCTTTCTCCCTTCACCTCAAACCTATGCCCTCTGGTCCTTGATTCCTCTACTCTGGGCAAGAGATTCTGTGCATCTACCCGATCCATTCCTCTCATGATTTTGTCCTCTTCCAAGAATCACTAAGCTTCCCATTTCTTGGACACCATGTCACCATCTTCTCTTCATAGAGTCATGGTGTTATATCACAGGTCATAATATGGGTCTTCAGCCTACTATGTCCATATTGACCATCATATTTCAATTTATATTAATTAATTTCACAATATTTAGTCAGTATGCCTATGCTTCCTATTCATGTGCTTGATATATTTGTTCCTACTTCCCTACTTCCACCAACCCCTCGGGCAATAACTTCTAGATTCAAAACAGCCTCAGGATGAAAATTATCCTCTGATCCCCTCTAAAATCGTTATATCTTCCTCAAAACCTGATGAACAGAGGCCGAATCACCCAACAAACTTGTACGTCTGGAGCACCTAGAGGAAACTCACACAGGCATAGGCAACTTCACACAAATCAACTCCACCTGAGATCAGGATCGAATCTGGGTGTCTGGCGCTGTAAGGCAGTAGTTCTACCAGCTGCGCCACTGAGCCACCCATTATTGGGTCATAAGGTCATAAGGAATAAGAGCAGAATTAGGCAATTCAGCCTATCAAGTCTACACCAATCACGGCTGATTTATAGAAACATAGAAAATAGGTTCAGGAGGAGGCCATTCAGCCCTTCAAGCTAGCACCGCCATTCATTCAATCGTCCCCAATCAATAACCCGTGCCTACTTTCTCCCCATATCTCTTGATTCCACCAGCCCCTAGAGCTCTATCTAACTCTCTCTTAAGTCCATCCAGTAATTTGGCCTCCACTGCCCTCTGTGCAAGGGAATTCCACAAATTTACAACTCTCTGGGTGAAAAAGTTTTTTCTTACCTCAGTCTTACATGACCTCCCCCTTATTCTAAGACTGGGGCCCCTGGTTCTGGACTCGCCCAACATTGGGAACATTTTTCCTGCATCTAGCTTGTCCAGTCCTTTTATAATTTTATATGTTTCGATAAGATCCCCCCTCATCCTTCTAAACTCCAGTGAATACAAGCCTAGTCTTTTCAATCTTTCCTCATATGACAGTCCCGCCATCCCAGGGATCAATCTCGTGAACCTACGCTGCACTGCCTCAATCACAAGGATGTCCTTCCACAAATTAGGAGACCAAAACTGTATGCAATACTCCAGATGTGGTCTTACCAGAGCCCTATACAACTGCAGAAGAACCTATACTGAAATCCTCTTGTTATGAAGGCCAAAATTCCATTAGCTTTCTTCACTGCCTGCTGTACCTGCACTTCACCTTTCAGTGACCAGTGTAAAAGGATACCCAGGTCTCGCTGTACCTCACCCTTACCTAACCTAACCTAACCCCATTGAGATAATAATCTGCCCCCTTGTTTTTGCCACCAAAGTGGATAACCTCATATTATACTATACTGTATCTGCCACGCATCTGCTCACTCGCTCAACCTGTCCAGGTCACCCTGCCACCTCCCAACATCCTTTTCACAGTTCACACTGCCACCCAGCTTTGTGTCATCAGCAAACTTGCTAGTGTTGCTCCTAATTCCCTCTTCCAAATCATTAATATATATGGTAAACAGTTGCGGCCCCAACACCGAGCCTTGCGGCACTCCACTCGCCACTGCCTGCCATTCTGAAAAGGACCCGTTCACTCCTACTCTTTGCTTCCTGTCTGCCAACCAATTTTCTATCGACGTCAACACCCTACCATGTGCTCTAATTTTATTCACCAGTCTACCGTGTGGGACCTTATCAAGGGTTTTCTGAAAGTCTAGATACACTACATCCACTGGCTCCCCTTCATCCATTTTACTTGTCACATCCTCAAAAAATTTCAGAAGATTAGTCAAGCATGATTTCCCTTTCATAAATCCATGTTGACTTGGCCTAATCCTTTTACTGGTATCCAAATGCCCCATTATTACCTCTTTAATAATTGACTCCAACGTCTTTCCCACCACCGAAGTCATGCTAACTGGTCTGTAATTCCCCGATTTCTCTCTCGCTCCTTTCTTGAAAAGTGGGATAACATTAGCTATCCTCCAATCCACAGCAACTGATCCTGAATCTATTGAACATTGGAAAATGATCACCAATGTGTCCACTATTTCTAGAGCCACCTCCCTGATGACCCTGGGATGCAGTCCATCAGGCCCCAGGGATTTATCATCCTTCAGTCCCATTAGCCTACCCAATATATTTTTCGCCTAATGAAAATTTCTTTCAGTTCCTCGACCCCCTTAGGTCCTCTGTCCTCCAGTACTTCTGGGAGATTGTTTGTGTCTTCCTTAGTGAAGACAGATCCAAATTACCTGTTCAACTCTTCTGCCATTTCTTTGTTCCCCATAATAATTTCACCCGTGTCTTACTTCAAGGGACCCACATTTGACTTTGCTACTCTTTTCCCCTTAACATATCTAAAGAAGTGTTTACTGTCCTTCTTTGTATTCCTGGCCAGCTTCCCTTTGTACTTATCTCTCTCTCCTAACCTGTTTCTCCTGCCTTCTCCCCATAACCTCTGATACCTATACTAATCAAGAATTTGAAGTAAATTGGGAGCAATTGGGAGTAAATTCCATATTCTGTTGCTCTGCCCATTTTGATGACTCTTCAATGCTATCCTGTAGCATCTGACTATCCTCGGTATCAACATCATCACCAATGTTATATCACCCCCAAGCTTATTATTGGTTGGGGAATAGAGTAAGTCTAGTGTTTGTATGAGGAACAATTGAGGGAAGACTACTTTGCATTTCTCTGAAGGTTTTTTCGAAATAATCCTTGATCACCTAATACATATGTGAATGTAGTGAGCATGGTGGGTGGGAATGAAGGGCAGGTGGTCTTACCTATCCTGTTCTAGTTCCCTCATTGAGTTCCAGGAGGCACAGCTCTCCCGGACGAAGGATGTGGCCACAATGCATCTGCCTCCTCCATCCACACACACACTCCACACATCAAGAGGTTGTTGAAGAATAATCTCTGCAGCATTCTTTGTATGACCATATTTCGGATACAACTTTTTGATTCGAATAGAGCGGCAGATGTGGCATGATTTCCACTTTTTAAGGAAACGTGCATTAAACCATAAAAGGAAACTCCACGCCACCCTGTCCAGACTTGAGAGTGGCAACCTGCTGAGCCGAAGGGCGGCGGTGTGTGTGTGTGAGACGGAAGAGCCTATTCCCTTTGGGCGAGTGCCCGCGTTGCTCTCAGCCCGCAGTCTGCATACGCTGGGGGAGGAGCGCAGGCGGGGTATCTTGAGCATGACTAGAGGAGAGGAGTAGAGCAGCCAGCAGCCTGAGATCCGAAGGAGAGAGCAGAGCCTGGGGCTTGTTTGTCATCAACCTTGTTCCGACTCTGCTGTCCGGGTGAAAGTCCTTTCCAACTGCCTTTGGTACCTCAACTCCGACCAAAAGCAGCGAGTCTGCCCTCAAAGGGAATAAATGACAACTCTGAGGAAGACGCATCTATTAATGCTCATAATTTTGCTTTTACTTATGAACGGTAAGGGGATCGTTTTAACCTCAATTTAAAAATATATATATATTTGCGAGAATGAGGAGTTCATTATAGGTCGAAAGCCGGATTGTTGCAGATAATGTGATTTCGGATGTTTGTGGAATGTTTGTGGAATGTAATGAGATTTGTTACAATTAAAATTCTGTGCCCATTATGCGTGATGTTTAAATATGTGTGTGTGTGTACAGATTGCTCTGGCTCTAAAGCAGAGGACCGTCTTTTCCGGAGGATATTCCGCCGATATAATCAATACATCAGACCGGTAGAGAATGTGTCTGACCCGGTGACAGTGCAATTCGAAGTATCCATGTCCCAGCTGGTCAAAGTGGTAAGTGCGCCTAAATATGTAGCCTACTTATTGTACGTGTGTACTTGAATGGACTGGCCTGTTACCTTTTAAAGTTTAATTCGTTTCATCTCAATCACCTCTTTGGCAGGATGAAGTCAACCAAATAATGGAGACAAATCTATGGCTGCGACATGTAAGTTGTATCAGGTGCATTGTACAGATGTACTCCTCGTGTAACAGCTGTTGCCTTAGGCCGATACATGGTCCATGAATCACGTTTCTCAGATGTGAAGCAGAACCGGGTGCAGTTTCTGTTCTCTATTTACTTCCAGGCTCTGTGAGCCTGCCGGGCTTATTTTCATCACACTTAATTTCATTATTAATAGCAAGCAGATGCATTGTGAGATGTGCACTGGAATATTAGCAGCAGATGTATCAGCGTGCACTTGGTTTCATGGAAAGATGTTCGGAACAAAAATGCATGGGTCGTTCCACAGTAATATTTTTCACCAGGAAAGCACGCTCACAAGTTGCTTTAGTTCACTCTTCCCACATTAGAAGAAATCTAGAACTTCAGCAATGCTGATGTAGCCATTTACTATTTCTGCTATTAATCAGCAGAGTAATCAGCAGGGTACCTAAATAAGTATGTGCTACCCACCATTCGATGTGATCAGAAATGCAATGCAGGAGCTGCTGAGAAACTTGGATCATTTTGCTCAACAGCAACTAGTTATGATTGGAGGTGTAGTTCAAGTGATGTGTTGCCATTGCAATTCTGAGACCCACCGCAATTGTAAGATATCAGGTGTTAAACATAAACCGAGGAAGTCTGTGAATTGTCAGTCCAACTCTGACATACTTGAAAATGTTTTGCTTTGTCATTTGAGGAGTAAGTTTTCAATTAAATATATCTAAGGACATTGTTACCATTTTGTAAACTTCAGGAGACCTATATTTTTTAATACTGCATATATAGAATACAATACTTTCAGATAAAGATTTTAAAAAATAATAGATGTTCAAATAATAAGAATTTTCCTTAACTTTTAATCGGTTCATTTTCATTTCAGTTTCTCGCCCAATGTTTTGTGCAATTTCCTGTCATTTTATGTTTCACAACAATGTTTAAAACATTAGTCATAAATTGTGCCATCCAAATGCAGCTTAGTGTTTTCAATATTATTGGTTGGTTAGCAAGCTTCAGGACATCACAGTAGCGGGATGCCATTGAGACTGTGGAACTGATATTTCACTGTGAGTGACATTAGAAAAGAAGAAACCTATACCCCAGAACTCAAGAGGCCTTCTTGGGCATCTTCATTCTAGGAGAGCTGCAAAGTGGCATTACTTAGCAACACAATCATATATGTTTCCTTGCTCAGTGCTCAGGACCCTGTGGGCTATTATTGATTAATAAATACTTACCAATATCTTTGCAACCACAGCTGACTTCATTGTAATAGAAGACAGACACAAAAAGCTGGCGTAACTCAGCGGGACTGGCAGCATCTCTGCAGAGAAGGAATTGGTGATGTTTCGGGTCGAGACCCTTCTTAAGTTGTGGGTTGGTGGCAGCAATAGGAAATCTGATTTCCTTCCTTATTTTACTAATTATTACCATCACCTCTTTATTAATGTTAAGTTAAAATTGAAATGATCTGTAATGCTAGGTTATGACTTTCATTTTCTTTGTAATATTGTGCCATTTTTGAAGAACAAGATTATTAGTTGAGTGAACCATCATAAAACCATACCAATAAACAAATAGAGCATTATAGCTCATAAATAACTACATTGTTGATAAAGTAATACAGATCCTTACACTGAATGCACTGAATCATTATTTTCTGAGTACTTCTGACAGATCTGGAATGATTACAAATTCCAATGGAATCCAGTTGACTATGATGGGATCAAGTACATCCGAGTTCCATCAGACAAGATTTGGAAACCAGACATTGTGCTGTATAACAAGTAAGTTTCACAAGATCAGTAAATGGAAATCAGTGCATCAGTTTGATGAGAGAAATTATAATAATACCTGCACGTGTTGTAAGTTGAACTGATTACTTTTGGCTTCTTCTCCTTTGCAGCGCAGTTGGAGATTTCCAAGTTGAAGATAAAAACAAGGCCCTTCTCAAGTATGACGGCACTGTTACCTGGATGCCTCCTGCTATTTTCAAAAGCTCCTGTCCAATGGACATCACCTATTTTCCTTTTGACTATCAGAATTGCTCCATGAAATTTGGTTCATGGACCTATGATAAAGCTAAGATTGACCTCGCAATCATAGGGTCCAAAGTAAATCTGAAAGACTTCTGGGAGAGTGGCGAATGGGAGATCATAGATGCCCCTGGATATAAACATGAACTTAAGTATAATTGTTGTGAAGAGATTTATGTAGACATTACTTATTCTTTCTACATTCGTAGACTACCTTTGTTTTACACTGTCAACCTGATCATCCCCTGCCTGTTAATCTCTTTCCTCACGGTTCTAGTTTTTTATCTACCCTCTGACTGTGGAGAAAAGATCACTCTCTGTATATCTGTCCTTCTCTCCTTGACAGTGTTTCTGCTGGTTATCACTGAAACCATCCCTTCCACGTCACTAGTAATTCCTCTGATTGGCGAGTACCTCTTATTCACAATGATCTTTGTAACTCTGTCGATCATCATAACAGTCTTTGTCCTGAACATCCACTACCGGACGCCAACCACCCACGTCATGCCAGGGTGGGTGCAAAGGGTCTTTTTGGAAGTTCTTCCTAAAGTTATGTTGATGAAGAGGCCTTTAGAGGAAAAGAAAACTGAGAGTGTAGGGAGCTGCCAAAGGAAGGTCAAGTGCACCCGGAACGAATGCTCCAACGACCTGGAATATAATGACTTCAAGGCAGCCAAAGATCAGGCGAAATCCCACTGCCAATATTGCAAGGAACCCATGGGCAATGTGACCTCTAACCTACAAAGGCAGACAGGTGTCTCAGTTCCTTCTTTTGAGATCCAACAGGCAATAGAAAGTATCAAATATATTGCAGAAAATACAAGGAGTCAGAATGAAGCCAAAGACGTGAGTAAATCTGTTGTGTATGTCTCCATTATTTGAATAGGATCAAGGCAGTGCACACCAACCATCCCTTTGCTTCATTGTTTTGATGTAAATTATATCCTAATTAACAATAAATCAGAATGTTCAGCCCAATTAGTCACTACCATGGCTTTGCCATTACTTGTGCCCACTGCCATTCAACTGCATCAGACCCTGTCACCATAACATTCCACTTTTTTTCTCTCTCACATGCCATTCTTGCTTCGTATAAATATATCTATCGTGTTTGGCTTCATCACTGTATGTGGCAATGATTTCCACAGTCTAGGCACTTACTGGATAAGGCAGTAATCCTGAATTGCCCCTTAAAGTTATTAGTGATTGTTATATGGGCATTAATCTTGTTCTTCCGCAAAAGAGGAAACAGCATCTGTAGATAGACACAAAATGCTGGAGTGGTTGACTTTTTGGGTCGGGACCCACCTTCAGAATAAGAGCCAGGGGAGAGGGAAACTGGAGGTATGAAAAGCTACAGAACAAATCTGACCCAGCACCGATGACCCAGGAAAAGAAGAGCCCACGATGATCCATTGTTGGCTGTGGAAGAGGTGATAACAAAGGGATACAAACAGCGAAACTAACAAGATGACTAGGCTGAGAAAGGGACAGAGTAAGAGGGAATGCATGGGTCACTTGAAATTAGAGCAAAATTAGAATATGAATATTGGTTTCTCCAATTTCAAGTAAACCTTGCATTCATCTAAAATAAATTTTACAGCAAACCCAATAAGTTTAAAGATAAAGCAGGAAACTGGGTCCAAGTGAGATTCAATGGAGTGCTGGTAAACAAATTAGGTGAGTTTCAAGGGAGCACAGGACCATGTGTGACATGTGTGACCAGGGGACATGGGCAATTTGGGCCACCAGTATCTTAAAGTGATGGCAGGAATCATCAGCCAGTGAGCCAGATGCTAAACAATTGCATAGTGGATTATCTGAGTTTTATTCACTGGTTTTGGCCTGCATGTGACCCAAATAGGGGTCATTCCAGAATTATATTCTTCCATTTTTCTAAAGATCAGAATCTCAGGAATCATGACCCAAACCAGCTGCCACATTTAAACCACACCATTATCAAAAGATGCTTGCAGACTTAAACATAAGATCCAGAATATTCAGCTTTTGGTAGCATTGGTTGTGTTAAAAACATTCACTCACATTTGTGCTATGCTTGCAGAGATGTTAGTTTAGAGAAAACTGATATAATACTTCATCTGCCAGGTAAAGGAGAGATCTCATTAAATTATTCAGGTAAGATCTGCATTATTCTCGCAGTCATCTAGCCAATAATAATCTCTCAATAGATACAAAATGCTGGAGTAACTCAGCAGGACAGACAGCATCTCTGGAGAGGAATGGGTGACGTTTCGAATCGAGACCCATCTTCGGACCGAAATGTCACCCATTCCTTCTCTCCAGAGATGCTGCCTGTCCAGCTGAGTTACTTCAACATTTTGTGTCTATCTTCGGTTAAAACCAGCATCTGCAGTGTCTTCCTACACAATAATCTCTCAATCATTGTCAACAAACAAAGATCTGATTACTGCTTCTGTCACCTTTGTCTACATTGCAATAATTACAGTATTGATGCTAAGCACAAAGTGCTGGAGGAACTCAACAGGTCAAGCAATATCTGTGAAGGGAATGGACAAGTGATGTTTCAGTTCAGGACTCTTCCTCAGACTGATTCAGTTCATTCAAAATTGTGCATTGCCTCCACAGATGCTGCCTGACCTACAGAGATCCTCCAGCACTTTGCGTTTTGCCCAAGATTCCAGCATCTGCAGTTCCTTCGTTGGCAGTATTGATGTTGGTTTCCTTGATTTTCTTGTTACGTCCGTTTAATACAGAATATGTGAACTGAAATGACATCACATCTTGGAAAATGTTACAGATTACGAATGTGTCAGTTTAAGTGCATCATCATTTTTTCCTATCCCATGTTTTTGCTCTACAAATTCTGTTTAAGAACTGGGTAGGTAATAGTTTATTCTATTTTATGCCTTGCAGGTGGAAGATAATTGGAAATATGTGGCTCTGGTAATCGACAGGATATTCCTATGGATTTTCACGTTAGTTTGTGTTCTGGGAACTGCAGGGTTGTTTCTCCAGCCATTGATGGCTACAGATTGATTGTGTAACATTTGATACCCATAAAAGTTATTGGTATTAAGGTCCAGTGTGTGCAATACCAGTCTCATATGTCACACCAAAACCTATATCGCATGACAACATTACAAAAATTAAAAAATTACTTCACTGATATCTCCATCCTTAATACCGTGGAAAGATTGACTGTTAACAAATCACTGTTCATATGGCCATTTATGTATGAAACCACAAATTATCTATATTACTGTTCATATTACCATATTTAAGACTCGGAGAACATGCCCAGAATATATTGCGAAAGATGTGATGAATATTTCATGAAAATGCAGCCCTTTAACATTGCAAGCTAAATTAACCATGAAATTATCTCACGGATTGCGCCTGTTTTTTTTCTTAATATATATTAATGGATTGAACATGGATGTATAGCACATAATTTCCAAATTTGGAAATGACACAAAATGTACAGAAGTTGTGAACTGTGAGGAGGTTAATAATAGGCTTCAAGGAGATATAGACATGCCAGTGGAATGATGGATAGGTAACAGATAAAATATAATGTTGGGAAATATAAAGTATGCAATAAAAAGAGTTAATATGAACTAAGGTGTACAATTATACTAGTGCTACAAAAATAGAGAGACCTGGGGTGTGTATGGTTCATTAGAAACAGGTTGTTCATGGTTAATTGAAATCAGGCTGAGAAAGTGAATAAAATGCATTTGGAATCCAAGGATGTTCAATAGAGACATGGAATATAAGAACAAGGAAGTTACAATGACCCTTTATTAAAATACTGTTTGGGTCACAAAGAAGGTTGTGTCCATTCTGGGCATTACACATTAGGAAAAATGTGAGAGAGGATGAAGAAGAGATTGATCCCCCAGTCCCCAATTCTCTTGTAACCCACCATCTTTCCATCTTGCGCTATCACCTTCCACCCACATCCTTTATTCTTGCTTTAAATTTCGCTCCTCCTCTCCTCTTATTTTCCAACATACTTTTGTCCCCTTTTCCCCCCTTACATTTGTTACTTATTCCACCCATCTTCCAATCAAACCTTCTTCATCTGTGATCACCTATTACTCACCAGGATTTGTCCTAAATCAATCTCATCTACCACTATTTCTATCAGTCTGAACAAGTGTCCTGACTTGAAACCTCACCTGTCCATTCCTTTTGAGCCGTTGAGTTCCTCCAGCACTGTGCATTTTGATAGTAAGATTAAATGAGAACTTACCAGTTTGAAGTTTGATCTTTATTTTATGAGGAGTTACGATGAGGGATTACGTGAAGAACCAGCCCTCATGCGCGTCAACCTTCAAAGCAGTGGTGTGAAGTCACAGATAACAGTTGTTGAACTGAGGATAGTAAGTTTCGAGAAACTGGTACTACCAGCTGAGTTATATGAGGAGGGGTTGGGAGCAGAGGGCACATATTCACTCATCGTAACTCCTCATAAAATAAAGATCAAACTTCAAACTCGTAAGTTCTCGTTTAATCTTACTATTTTACTTCGGAGTCACGTGAGTGACTACGTGAAGATTTCAAAGCTCTGTGACTTCATGCCATGGAACGAGTCCATGCATCACACACTGCATAGTTGAACAAGGAAGAGTGGACAAAAATGAGAATTCAGACATGATGTAAATTAAACATTCTGATGATTTAATGGACAAAAAGTAACAATAGTAACCTCTCTCACCCGAGAGGAACTATAAAATGGAACTTAAAACAGAGTTAGCAAATACACTCGGTCTGGCTAAGGGTTTGTTATAAAACGTCTGAAACGTGTGCTCTGAAGACCATCCTGCGGCCGATAGGATATGGTCCAGTGGGACGTCCATGACCCTCACTGCGGAGGTAGCTGCAGCCCTGGTGGAATGAGATTTGAATATTTCAGTATCAACACCAGCATCAGCCAGAACCTGTTTCAACCACCTGGAGATGGTCTGAGCTGAAACATTTTTATGCGGTTTCTTGAGACTGACAAGTAATGCTAGATCTGACCCCCAAGCCGCTTGGTGATCTTCATACATTGCTGGAGGTGTGTGACTACACATAATTTGGGATCCAAGGGGTACACCATGAACTGTAGCTTAAGGCCAGAAGTACCTGGTCTACTCTGTTTGATAGGGTCATACATAAAAAAGGTTATACTACTGGCAGAAGTCAGCATCCTATCCAGACATAGCTTCTGCAACGACTGGACTTGTTGAGCTGACACTAGAGCCATGAGCATCGCTACCTTGTATGTGAGCCGTAGTAGAGACAGGGATGTTACTGGAGACCATTGGCGAAGCAGTGTTAGGATCACCCCTACATCCCATATTTCCATGTATATGGGCCTGGGAGGGTTCGAATTGAAGACTCCCCTCATGAATCTAGATACTAAAAGGTGCGACCCACCAGACTGGTGTCCTGAGCTCGGCAACAAGTATGACGACAGCGCACTTCTGGCACAATTTAGAGATATCGGACTGCGTACAGAACACTTCCCATTTCCTTATGTAGGAGATGTATTGTTTTTTTACAACAATATGATCGGCTGAACCAATAAGTTCAGCCGATCATGTAGAGCAGTGGTTCTCAACCTTGTTTGCCCCATGCACCCCTTTCACCATATGTCAGAATGTCATCCCCCCCCTCCTTTCCAAGATTGTCTGCCTCAAAAAGGGCATTCCAAATAATATGCATATAATACTGAAAATCCTTTATTTCTAACAGTTTGAGTTTGCTAATCTCTGGTCCCAATTCCCCCTCCCCCTGAAAACCTGAAATCCCCCCCTTGGCTGAATTCCCCCCTGGTTGAGAATCCCTGCTGTAGAGGATGTACCTCCCCAGAAATGGGGTGAGTTAGCAGATATCTGCATTTGGGAACTGTCATGAAAGGTTCTATGATCATGCCCAGAATGAAAGGATACCATGGCTGTGTGGGCCAGTCAGGGACTACAAGAATGCCGGAGGCAGAGTCCTGCTTAATTTTTTGCAGACATCGACTGACAAGGCAGAATGGGGGAAATGCATAGAAAAACATTCCTCCCCAATGTAGCGAGAAGGCATCTACCGCTACTGCCCCTGGGTCTGGTTCACATGCAACATACTTTGGTAACTGATGATTTAACCTGGATGCAAACAAATCCATATCCAGTGTTCCATACCTGGAGACAATATCCTTAAACACTCTATGATTCAACATCCATTCTGTGTTGTCATTGAATTTACGTGACCTGGTGTCCGCCACCGTGTTGATCCTACCTGGAAGGTAGATAGCTGAAACCCAAATATTTCTTGCAATGCACCAGTGCCAAATGAGGTTAGCCAATTTATCACAGGATACTGATTTGATTCCACCCATGTGATTTATGTATGCCACCGCTGTGGTGTTATCTATCTGTAATTGAACATGCAAATGGTGCATATACCCACAGTAAGCCCTCAGACCATAGAGAGCTGCGAGCAACTCCGAATAATTAACACCATGTACCTGCAGAAATGATAGCTCATGCATGTTCCATCTGCCACCGCAGCTAGAGACAGTGTCAGTGGCGCCCCATCCCAGAGCACTGGCATCAGTCTGTAAGATGACTGCAGGACTTTCGACCGAAATATTGCTAGAGCAATGCCAAATATTGGCCTTCCACCACTGCAACTCGGCAATGGCTTCAGCCGGTAATTGCATAGTCCTGTCAAAGTGACCCAAATTGTGTTTAAGTGCCTGCATCTTTGCTCGTTGTAATTGCTGATAATGCAAAGGTCCAAATTTAGCAGCTGGAAAAGCAGCCACTAATTTGCCAATTAAGCTGGAAACTTGCCGAATAGAAGGCAGCTGCTTCGTTATGAGGTAATTTCAGGCTTCTATTAACTCCAATCTCTTGCCCCAAGGCAGAGTCACAGACATGTGATTGGAGTTAATAGTGAATCCCAAATAATCCATAACTTGGGATAGTGTCAACCTGAGAAATTGGTGAGATTCATAATTCGACTTCTCAATTACCCTTTTTGAATATAATGACTGAATTTCCGCTTAAACATCCAAACCGTCCCGTTGTGAATGAACAACTGGATAATTGAGAAACCACAACTGCTCAAACAAGAGCTTGATGGCTGAGACCACTGAAATAGCCAATTCTAGTCTTGCCTACAATAAGGATATCATCCAAATAAGCCATTACTATATGTTTTTGAGCTCGTAATAGTGCAAGCACAGCTTTCAATATCTTGGTGAATAATCTGGGAGCTGAAGTCAAGCCATTAGGCAATGCTTTAAACTGCCATAGCTGCCCCATCCAGTGAAATGTCAAGTATTTTCGGTGATCCTTATGATAGGCACTGAATAGTAAGCATCTTTAAGATCGATGCATGCCATGTAACATCCCTTGGAAATCAATTGATTGGCAGTAACAAAGCTTTCCATCTGTACTGCACAAAGATGTCTGTACTGCACAAAGATGTTAAGTTGGGTCAAGTCCAAGATGATGCGGCATCCCCCATCTTTTGCCTAGTAAATATGTTGTACACAAATTGGTGAGATTCATAATTCGACTTCTCAATTACCCTTTTTGAATATAATGACTGAATTTCAGCTTAAACATCCAAACTGTCCTGTTGTGAATGAACAAAGGTGCGGTTTGGAGCATGCTGCGTGGGTGGCAGTGAGTCAGAAAACTCAATTTGGAACCCATCTATGCTGCGTAGTATAAACAAATGCTGCGTAGTATAAACAACATGTGATTGACCCACACACCGCATGTTCCATAGAGAACCAGACCCACCTTCCTCTGTGGTTATTTGTGGATTTGCGGTGTTTATTTCCTCCCCCGATGTTTGAGGGGTAGAGCTGCTGGAGTGCGCAAATTGCGCATCTTTGATGTCGGCCGGCTTGGGCCAAGTCCTAAAAAAGACCTCCGGCCGGTTATTTCGGTCCTCGACCTGGAACTGGTTTCTGCAGGCCGTCTGCTGCTTGCAGAGGCAAAGGGGTGCTGCCATCGGAACGATGAGGATTTGTTCGGTGGTGGAGCTCTAAGCAGCCCCACAACCTTTGACTCTTCATCCAGGTCCTTGACTTGTTTGGACAGGTCTTCTCCAAATAAATAATTGGACGGCTGCACGTTGCTGGACCTGCACAATCCCGCAAACGTGGGATTGAGGACAGGGCAAATGGCATTCTTGCGAAAGTAATTTATTTCAAAGTGTGCATTGCACAATAATGCCATTGCGTCCTGTTATGCCTCCGATAGGGAGCTGCCATCTACTGACCTGGTGAATGCTGTAACCCCCGACACTAGCATGGTTCAGGATCCTCTGTAGTTAGACCCCTTGGGTCTTGATGCCTCCACTAATGTAGCTCCAAATGGAGCTATTTACAGCCGGGACCCTGAGAGAGGTGCAGTTGCTGGGTGTGTGGTATTTCATGGCCGTATCCATCATTACCTGCTCTTGTAGCTGGTGAGAAGTGAGGTAATTGATGCTGGCCGCCAACTCTTCGTCCAGTGGCTCGCCAACTAGCGACAGCATCACGAATTTGGACACCATGGTGGGTACCTCTGCTTCTCGCATGTCCCGTGTCGTGGGTATACACCGGTATCTCGCTGAAGTGTGAGTCAGCACAGGACTGATGACCTACGCTCCCTTCCTCAGAGAGGGAGATATAATGCAGCCCTACACCAGGCGCTGCCGCAGGCCACCGAGACCCGCTCTGATATGACTCCAGTCCATGGAGTATATCATGCTGGAGCATCTTCTCCATAAGATGCTCCACTCGGGAAAGGCGTCCGAAGACGCTCCCCGCTGGAGGAGGCGAACTCTCCCGGCCGGACTCGTCTGAGTCAACTGGCCTGTTGGACTTTTGCTTGGCATTCCCGCCCCTCGGGGCAGCCAAGGTGCTCTCTATGGGCACCGAGTCCGAAGTCGCTGGCTGCGCTGTCAGCGACCTTGATGGTGAAACTGACGGCCACCCGCTGACCGCACTCCCATGGTCTTCCGAAGCGGTTCTCCCCGCGGCTCATCTGGACTTCACCCTCGCCTTGTCCATTGCTCGTCCGTTCTTGAAGCTGCAACATGAACGAAGAAAAACGATTGCAGACTAAGTTCGAAAACTTAACTGGAGGTCTTTTAAACTTACCACCGGTGGAGCGACGCGCCTACCAGTGGCGCCATGCGTTAGACTCCGAAGTAAAATCAGGTGACTCCGAAGTAAAATCAGGTCTCCAGCATTTGCCGTTTCTTGATTTTAAGAAATGAGGTGAGTTACTGGCCTTACTACACAACCAGCTTTCATCTGGAGTCATCATGGAGACTAGGTCAAACTGAAATCAAACTAACACATGGATGGCTTGACAAAAAAGGAAGATGGTTGTGGCTATCAAAGGTTGAATGTCCCAGTACTTAGGCATCACTGCAGGGGTTGTTCAGGATAGTGTCCTAGGCCCAACTATCTTCAGCTGCTTTATCAATTACTTCTTTTTCTATCATAAGATCAGAAGTGGGATGTTCACTGGTAATCGTACGCTGTTCAATTCCACCAACAACCGGACAATATTCAGGCATGGGCTGATAAGTGGCAGAAACAGGCCGTTGCCCCAGCTTCCCCAGGCCAGAAGTCGCATCTTCTCGGTTTTCATCTGTCTGTGTTTGACCCATAACTCTCTAAACTTTAGTCTTTACTTTAGATTTTAGAGATACAGCACGGAAACAGACCCTTTTGCCCACCAAGTCCGTACGACCAGCAATTATCCCGTTCACTAGCACTCTCCTACACATTAGGGACAATGTACAATTTTTTTACAGAAGCCAATTAACCTACAAACCTGTATGTCTTTGGAGTGTGGGAGGAAACCGGAGCACTTAGAGAAAACCTATGTGGTCACAAGGAGAATGTACAACTTCTGCACAGACAGCACCCATAGTCAGGATCGAACCTGGGTCTTTGGCACTGTAATGATCCCACGGGCATCATTTGCGCTTAATTTACGCAACATAATTTACGCAACATAATTTACGCATCACGATGGTGATGGTGCGCATTAGGCGCATATGGTGAGTGGTGACGTAGGCAGTGACACGCGATCGCGCGCGTGCCCCAGGATTTTGGGATGTACAAAATCTTTGCACGCCATCTGCGCGATGCGCAAATGACGCCCAAGTGGGACAGTCCCTTAAGGCAGCAATTCTACCGCTGCGTTACTGTGCCGCCCCTAACCTTTCCTATCTATGGACCTGCCCTAATGTCTTTTAAATGTTGTCTTAATACCTGACTCAACTACCTCCTCGGACAGCTCATTCCCTATTCCCACCACTCTCTGTAAGAAATAACTGAAATAGCTGCCCCCCAGGTTCCTATTAAATCTTTCCCCACTCACCTCTATATACTCTCCATTGGCCTGAACATACATTTCCAAGTCTCTGAACGCTATAACCAAAGCTGCCCACTTGATTGGTGCCTCATGTATTACCCTAAGCATCCCTTCTCCTCTCATGCATAATGGCTCCAATGTATGCCATTTATAAAATGCATTTCAATTACTCACTCATAGTACTCCTACAACATCTCCCAATCCCATGAAATACCCTCGGAGGGGAAAGAAGAACAGGCCAATAGAACCATTAGGTTTCACACAAAGTTAAACAACATCGTGGCATGGAAATATACATAGGTTTTTCATTGTCTACATCTTGGAGCTCCCTCCCCACCAGAACTATGATAACAATATAACTTCACAACAAAGGAGTGCAATGATTCAAGGCACCTGCTCACCACCACTCTCTTGGGATAATTAACAATAGCTTTGCCAGGAATTCCCAGATATTGAAAAGTGAATAAAAAAAACAAAAATGCAGTGAAGAGAATGGGGTTAAGGACTAAAGGGAGGAGAGAGGGTTGGTCAGATTAATACCATGAAGATAAAATAAAACATGTCGCTTTGGTCATGCGTCCTGCTCCAATGAGGACAATGAATGTCTTACAGCTTCAGATCCAGGAGGGAGAGATCACGTTCCAATTGTTGCCAACTGTGGGTTTCTCCAGTAACGTGCATTTATTATTATTATCAATATTTTTATTATTATTATTGTTATTATTGTTATTATTATTATGATGATGATTATTATTATTATTATTATACATTATACTTATGGGCGCCTTTCAAAGACTCTCAAGGACGCCTCACAACATTTAGTAAGTAGATAAGCGGAATGAAACAAAACAAAAAAAAAAAATTAAGGATATCAACAATACACAATTCAAAGTGAGAGCAGTGGCAGCTAATTGTGGCAGCTAATTGCGCCAGCGTTCACTCTGCCTACCGGCAGCTGCGGGTACCTTCCCCCTCCATCAGGCAAATAGTATGATGACTTTATCCTCCAATGCAGTCCCCAGGATAACATCTAGCATAGGGTCAGTGAATCTAGGATCAGGAGTGAGGTGTGAGCTATCCATTTGGTTCACTTTGCTTTCATGTTACTCCTACCATCAGGAAGAAGGTACAGGAGCCCGAAAACCATGACTACCAGGTTCAAGAATAACAGTGTTAAAGAAGGAACTGCAGATGCTGGAGAATCAAGGGTACACAAAAGGCTGGAGAAACTCAGCGGGTGCAGCAGCATCTAAGGAGCGAAGGAGATAGGCGACGTTTCGGGTCGAGACTCTTCTTCAGACTGGTCAGGGATCAGGGAAACGAGAGATATAGACAGTGATGTGGAGAGATAAAGAACAATGAATGAAAGATATGCAAAAAAGTATCAATGATAAAGGGAACAAGCCATTGTAAGCTGTTTGTGGTGTGAAAATGAGAAGCGGGTGCGACTAGGGTGGGGGAGGGAGATAGAGAGAGAGGGAATGCCAGGACCCGAGGGCTGAGGGAGAGGTGGGAAGGGGAGGAGACAGCAAGGGTTAATAGAATTGAGAAAATTCAATGTTCAAGCCCAAAGGATGCAGACTCACCAAGCGGAATATGAGGTGCTGTTCCTCCAACTTGCTGAACACCTCCGCTCGGTCCGCATTAACCAACCCGACCTCCCGGTGGCTCAGCACTTCAACTCCACCTCCCATTCCATATCCGACCTCTCGGTCCTGGGCCTCCTTCACGGCCAGAGTGAGCAACACCGCAAGTTGGAGGAACAGCACCTCAATTCTGTTAACCCTTGCTGTCTCCTCCCCTTCCCACCTCTCCCTCAGCCCTCGGGCCCTGGCATTCCCTCTATCTCTATCTCCCTCCCCCACCCTAATCGCACTAGTTTCTCATTTTCGCACCACAAACAGCTTACAATGGCTTGTTCCCTTTATCATCGATACTTTTTTGCATATCTTTCATTCATTGTTCTTTATCTCTCCACATCACCGTCTATATCTCTCGTTTCCCTGATCCCTGACCAGTCTGAAGAAGGGTCTCGACCCGAAACGTCGCCTATCTCTTTCGCTCCTTAGATGCTGCTGCACCCGCTGAGTTTCTCCAGCCTTTTGTGTACCCTCAAGAATAACAGTAACCATCAGACTCTTGAACACTACACACACTAACCTTAGCAATTATGAACTTGTATGTACTTTGTATCTGGGCAGTTTAAGGGTCCATTAAGTGTGTCCAGGAATGTATTTTCAGATCATGAAGCTGAAATTGCATCCACTCTATCCAATTCATCAGGAAACCCAAAAATGTTTCTAACATTTGGTATGGCTGAGTTAATACCAACAGAATGCTGCAGAATTTCATGTCTGCAGCCTACTGATGAGCTCCCAAATCATCAGCGTCAGCGAGTTAAGATACAGTGCAGAGCAATTAATTGTCCATGGCAAAGAAATTTATCATCTTGATATAGGAAGTGAATGATAAACTGAATAATTGATTGGTGGAAGTTTTCTATCTGTTCATGTGAAGTCAATTGCAAACCTTTAGATGAGCTCTGCACGGAGATTACTAATCTATCTATCTGTCTGTCTGTCTGTCTGTTTGTCTATCTATCAATCTATCGTTCTATCTATCTATCTATCTATCTATCTATCTATCTATCTATCTATCTATCTATCTATCTATCTATCTATCTATCTATCTATCTATCTATCTATCTATCTATCTATCTATCTATCTATCTATCTATCTATCTATCTATCTGTCTGTCTGTCTGTCTGTCTGTCTGTCTGTCTGTCTGTCTGTCTGTCTGTCTGTCTATCTATCTATCTATCTATCATAGACAAAAGTGCTGGAGAAACTTAGCGGGTGCGGCAGCATCTATGGAGCGAAGGAAATAGGCAACGCTTCGGGCCAAAACCCTTCTTCAGACTGATGTAGGTTGGGGGGGGGGGGGGGGGGGGGGCTGGAAGAAGAAAGAAGAAAGGAGAAAGGAAGAGGCGGAGCCAGATGGCTGAGGGAGAGCTGAGAAGAGGAGACAGCAAGGGCTACTGGAAATTGGAGGTAAATGTTCATGCCGCTAGGATGCAAACTGCCCAAGCGGAATATGAGGTGCTGCTCCTCCAATTTCCGGTGGTGCTCACTTTGGCCATGGAGGAGGCCCAGGACAGAAAGGTCGGATTCAGAATAGGAGGGGGAGTTAAAGTGCTGAGCCACAGGGAAATCAGGTTGGTTAATGCGGACCGAGCGGAGGTGTTCGGTGAAACGATTGCCAAGCCTACGCTTGGTCTCACCAATGTAGATCAGCTGACATCTAGAGCAGCGGATGCAATAGATGAGGTTGGAGGAGGTGCAGGTGAACCTCTATCGCACCTGGAACAACTGCTTGTTTCCTTGAATGGAGTCGAGGGGGAGGAAAAACGACAGGTGTAGCATCTCTTGCGTTTGCAAGGGAAAGTGCCCGGGAGGGGGTGGTGCGGGTGGGAAGAATTGACCAGGGTGTTACGGAGGGAGTGGTCTTTGCGGAAAGCAGACAGGGGAGAGATGGGAAGATGTGGCGTGTGGTGGGGTCACATTGGAGGTGGCGAAAATGACGGAGGACTATTTGTTGTATGTGATGGCTAGTGGGGTGGAAGGTGAGGACCAGGGGGACTCTGCCCATGTCACGTGTGGGGGGATAGGGAGAGTGAGCAGTGTTATGGGGTATTGAAGAGACCCTGGTGAGAGCCTCATCTGTAGTAGGGGAGGGGAACCCCCATTTCCTGAAGAATGAGGACATTTCCGATGCCCTGGTGTGGAACACCTTATCGGGAGTAGGGGATGGAGTCCTTACAGGAAGCAGGGTGGGGAGAAGTGTAGTCTAGATAGCCATGGGACTCAGTGGGTTTATAGTGGATGTCAGTCAGAAGTCTATCACCTGCGATGGAGATAGTGAGGTCAAGATATGGTAGGGAAGTGTCAGAGATGTTCCAGGTGTATTTGAGTGCCAGGTGGAAGTTAATGGTGAAGTGGATGAAGTCAGGGAGTTGCGTGTGGGTGCAGGAGGTAGCACTAATGCAATCGTCGATGCAGCAGAAGTAGAGGTTGGGGATGGGGCCCGGGTACGTCTCGAACAAGGATTGTTCGACGTACCTTACAAAGAGGCAGGCACAGCTGGGGCTCATGCATGTGCCCATAGCTACGCCTTGTATTTGGAGGAAATGGGAGGAGTCAAACGAAAAGTTATTAAGGGTAAGGACCAGCTCCGCTAGGCGGAGAAGAGTATCTTCCCCATCTTTTCTCAGAACTCACCACCCCTCCCCACCGCCCACACACCCCTCTCCTCCCACAACTCCCTCCCGCCCACACTCCCCTCTCCCCCCACAACCCCCATCTCACACACACACACACACTGCCCACACCCTCCCCCACACAACCCCCTCCCCCCCTCACATCCCCCCTTCTCCCCACACCCCTCCCGCCCACATACACACCTCCCTCCCACCATACACTCCTCTCCCCCACAACCACATTTACCCCACACCATCCTCTCCCCCTCTCTTACACCTCCCCGCAGGGCCGGCCTTAGGGGGTGCGGAGCCCAATTGGGAAAATTTTGGTTAGCCCCAGGTTCCCAGCCAAGGTCTGTAGAATCATAGAAATACAAATAAAGTCTATTATCTGTATCTCTATGGTAGAATGGATAGTAATCAAAATGTGCACTTAAAAAGTGCCTGCGAGTTAATGGACCAAACAGATCTAAGCTACATTTTAATATAAAATTGCATACATGTAAGCCTACAAGTAACAAAGAATATGTGTAGATCACTTCTAAAAAGTACATAGTTACAATACCACTTGTTTTAGTGACTGTGAAATGAAAAACAAGTAATTTAATTAACTAGATCCTGGAAAACCAATAACTATTGGCGAAAAACCTGTCCAGGCATTCAATTTTGGGCTTCAGCCCCACCCTGCCCTTTGGGATTCTACCCCATCCTAACTTAGTTGTGTGTGTGTATGTTAGTTGTTTGTGCGTGATGTGTGTGTGTTAGTTGTCTGTGCGTTGTGTGTGTGGCAGGGAGGGAGAGGAGGGAGGAAGGAGAGAAGGGAGAGGAAGTAGAGAAAGAAGGGAGTGAGGGAAGGAGAGAAATAATGGAGGGAGGGAAGGAGAGAAGGGAAAAGAGAGAGAGGAAGGAGAGAAAGAAGGGGGGAATGGAAGGAGAGAAGGGAAAAGAGAAAGGAGTAAGGAGAGAAGGGAAAAGAGAGAGAGGAAGGAGTGAGGGAAGGAGAGAAGGGAGGGAAGGAAGGAGAGGAAGGAGTGAGGGAAGGAGAGGAGGGAGGGAAGGAAAAAGAGAAGGGAGGGAGGGAAGAAGGAAAGAAGGGAAGGAAGGGAGGGAGGGATGGAAGAGAGTGAAGGAGAGAAGAGAAAAGAGAAAGGGAGGAGAGAAAGAAGGGAGGGAGGGAAGGAGTGAAGGGAGGGAGGGAAGGAAAAAAGGAGGGAGGGAAGGGAAGGAGAGAAGGGCGGGAGAGTGCCGGCGGGAGGAGCGGATACCAGGTGTGAGCTGAGGCCGAGGTTTGTAAATGTTACTCCAACGCCTGGCCCGGCCCTCCCGATATTGTGTATAGGATCTTTGTTATTCACCGTGACACCCTGGGGAGTGAGGGGGTGGAGCCGGGGCTGTGTGCGTAAACCACGGCAACTGGAGGGGCTGGAGCGCTGCCCCGGGACCGATAGGGAATGACCCACCTCCCCCTCTCCCCCTCTCCCCCCTCTCCCCCTCTCCCCCTCTCCCCCCTCCCCCTCTCCCCCTCTCCCCCTCTCCCCCTTCTCCATTGCCCCTCACACCCCCTCCCCATCTACCCCTTTCTTCCCCCTCCACCCCTCTACTCTCTCTCCAACCCTCTACCCTCTCTCTCCCCACCCCCCCTACCCGGGGTAGATCTACCTGAGCCTAGAGTCGATTACTCCAAAGATCCTAGAGCGGAGCTTTGGATTACTCTGGTGCGGGGGGCCCCCTTAGATGCGGGGCCCAATTGAGAGCAATCAGTCCAATCGGTTTAAGTCTGGCCCTGCCTCCCCGTCCACACATACCCCTCCTCTTCAACCCCCCCCACCCCCCCCCCGCCACACACCCCACTTCCCTCCCACCCCTCCCCTCCTCCCCTCCCACACATGAAGAGGAGGGGGAGGGAGTGCTCGGGGATGAGGTGAAATGAGCCACGCCTGCTCAGTTAGGGGCTATGGGTGAGTGGTGGAATATTGCGTTGGGGAACGGGTTGCGTTGGGGGAACGGGTGAGTGGTGGAATATTGCGTTAAGGAATGGGTTGCGTTGGGGGACCAGGCTTCCCGTGTGACAGGGATCCAATGGGTCTCACTTAGTCTAGTCATTATCAAAAGTCAAGAGACTCAAGTCAAGAGTTTAATTATCGTATTCCATGCAATTAAATTCTTACTTGCAGCAATTACATTGGTCCATAAATATATTGGCCGCAGATAAATATAATAATCAAAAGATCCACCAAATTAATAACCATAATACTAATGCAAAAGAAAACCCAGGAGTCCGTAGTGCAAGCAGGACACGGTCCATAAAGGTTCATAGGTGCTGAGGTTAGAGTTGTGTATTGTTCAAGAGCCTGATGGTTAAAGGAAGAAGCTATTCTAGCACCTGGTGTGTTGGTTTTCAGGCTACCGTACCTTATTGCTGATGATAGGAGCAGAATGAAAGTGTGATCAAGCTAGTGTGGCTCTTTGATGCTATTGAGTGCTTACTATTAAAAGTCAGCAGGAAGGAAATATGTTCTTATTTGCATTAACTAAATGCCAGCTTATACCTTCAAAACTCCATTAAACTGGACTGAGGGAGCAGAATACTTAGTGGATAAATTTCCACCCTAAATAATAGGAGTGTTGTGTACTTACAAAATGCATACTGTGGAATTTGGTTAATAAATACAAATGCAGATATGATGTGTTTTCATAAATTCGGGATAAACAATAGACAATAGACATTAGATGCAGGAGTAGGTCATTCGGCCCTTCACGCCAACACCGCTATTCACTGTGATCATGGCCGATCATCCACAATCACTACCCCATTCCTTCCTTTTCCCCATATCCCTTGACTCCACTATCTTGAAGAGTTATATCTAACTCTCTCTTGAAAGCACACAGAGAATTGGACTGCACTGCCTTCTGATGTGGAGAATTCCACAGATTCATAACTGGGTGAAAATGTTTTTCCTCATCTCCATTCAAAATGGCCTACCACTTATTCTTAAACTGTGGCCCCTGGTTCTGGATTCCCACCACATCGGGAACATGTTTCCTGCCTCTAGCGTGTTCAAACCCTTAATAATCTTATATGTTTCAATAAGATCCCCTCTCATCCTAAATTCCAATGTATACAAGCCCAGTCACTCCATTCTTTCAACATAAGACAGTCCTGCCATCCCGGGAATTAACATTATGAATCTACTCTGCACTCCCTCAATAGCAACAATCTCCTTCCTCAAATTTGGAGACCAATACTCCAACATTTTTGTATTTGGCAAAAAAACATATTTATTCTTATATCTGGCTGTTATTGACAAGGCCAATGTCCTTGACCGAATGGCTTGCTCACCCATTCCAGAGTTGGTCACGATACGGGCGACCAGGAGTTGCACGTGTATCACACCGGGCAAGATGTCAGATTTCTGCACTCAGAAGCAAGAGAAACCAGATTTTTTTTTAATAGTCATCTGTCATAGCTTTGTTGACACCATTACCAATAACAATTTACATCCCATTGCCGTCCTGGTGGGGTTTCAACTAAAGTCATTTGATTGTAACTGCATGTCTCTGGAACATATACGAATATATCAGGTATAATTACATTAACCGCTATGGCACTCCGGTATCTCAAGTTGGGAATACTGGGAGGCTGAAAACCCAGTGATAGATGAGCCATGCTTCCCATTACTTGGCAAGACAAAAACTTTAATCCCATCCCAAAATGTCCCCTGCGCTCTAGCTGGTCGTGTATGGAAGCTGTGTGGGAAAGAACTGCAGAGGCCGGTTTACATCGAAGGTAGACACAAAAAGCTCAGGCAGCATCTCTGGAGAAAAGGAGTAGGAATAGGAATAGGAATAATTTATTGTCACATGTGACGAGGCACGGTGAAATTATTTGCTTGCATAGACAATGTATACGAATAGCAGTCACCTACGGCGCTGACAAACTTACAAAGCGCGCCGCTCTTCCTATTTATTGTCCCCCACGTTTCGGGTCAAGACCCTTCTTCACACTACTGAAATTTCTGGGCCTATTTCCCCACTGTCCTTCATATTCCCTATTTAGTTTTTAGTTTTACAGATACAGTGCAGAAAAGGCCTTTCGGAATCCACAGCGACCAGCAATCCCCGCACATTGACATTTACACCAAACCCATTAACCTACCCACGTCTTTGGAGCTTACACCATTTTCTTATTTGACCTATATGTTAAAACTTTCACGGTGTAAATATGTATGCACGGTAGGTCACATTGCATGGGAAACGAGGTCTCCAGGGAGACAAACGCAAAGTGCTGGAGTAACTCCGCGGGACAGGCAGCATCTCTGAACATTTATAAAGCATTACATTTTGGAACACAAGGAACTACAGAAGCTGGTTTATGAAAAAATACGAAGTGCTGGAATAACTCAACGTGTCAGGCAGTATCTGTGGAGAACATGGACAGGTGACGTTTCGGGTGAAAGAAGGGTCTAAAGTTTGAAGAAGGGTCCTGACCCGAAACGTCACCTATCCAAGTTCTCCGGAGATGACTAATCTTCAACATTTCACTTCTGGCACTCAGGCCAAACCCACGGTAGACTGAAGAGTCACTACGATAAACTCACAGGCCACAACATTCTTACAACGAGTTTAAATGTTTCAAATTTTTACTTCAAGAGTAAATTTGACTTGTAGAAATCTTTAAACATGTTTAAAGTTTTTCAAGAGTTAACAGGTTTCCCGGGTACCTGCCGCTAGCACCATGAGTCGCTAAGTTGCGTCCACAAGTTCCGACATTCCCGCTATGTTAATTGTACGTGATTACCACGTGTTTAATTTGTTTTAAACTCGGGGTCACTCGTGGGTTGACTCGCACCGTGAGACAGGGGTTTTACCCTCTAAGTTACGTGTGTAACTATGCATATTCACAGTGTTGAATTAAGCAGACAGCTTTCAATAAAAGAGTGAACATTTAGTAATTCGGTTTCAAGATGCAGGCTACCTGAGTGGAATATAATGTGCTGTGTTTCCAATTTGTGTATGGTGAGACCAAGCATAGACTGGGCAACCATTTTATCGAATAACTTGTGCTCTGTCACCAAAGGCTGCAGAATCTCCAGATTGCTAATCATTTTAACTTTCCTTTTTACGATCTTCCTGGCCTGGTTCCTCTCAATTGCCAGAGTAATAGCAGCTCATAATGCACTTGGATAGCTTGGCTATCCTGGTCTCTGGTGCTGTAAGGCAGCATCAGCCACCGTGCCGCATTTGATCTTGTCTTTTTGATCTTTATCACATTGTTGTTTGGAGAACTTGCAATGCATGAATTTCCTGCCAAGCAACATTAAGCACATTTCAAAGTAGACACAAGATGCTGGTTTACAAAAAAAGACGCAAAGTCTTGGTGTAACTCAGTGGGTCCAGCAGTATCACTGGAGAACATGGATAGGTGACTTTGCGCACATTTTTTTTTGGGGGGGGGGGGGGGGGGGGGGTTGGTGTGCAGATGGTGGACAAAGGCCAGAGATGCAGAGAGGAAAATACAGAAGGTGTGAGATAAAAGTTAAACTTGCAGTTGTGAAGTAGATAAAGGAATGTAGGTAGAAGGGAAGGGGTAGAGAGAAATAGATGCAAGTCCCAGGTGGGGTATAAAAAAGGAATGGGAAGAAAGGGGGGCAGAAGGGAGATGGGGAGGGTTTGTAGTTACCTAGCATAGCTTCTCCCGCTACAAACCCCTAGTTTGTAGCGGGAGAAAGCTGGAAAAGAGCAGGTGCAGGACAAAACATGGTAAGTGATAGGTAGATACAGGTGGGTGGGGGTTGGGGGGGGGGGTGGATTGATAGCCAGATGGTTCGGCAAAGGCCAGGTGTGAGATAAGGACAGAAGAAGTACAAGTTGTGAAGTCTGAGAAGGAATATCAGTCGAAGGGGAAAGAGAAGGGGAGAAATGGGTGTCCAGCTGAGGCACAATGAAGGGGGGTGCTGAAAGGGGGAAGAGTGGGCGATGTTAATGCTCTATTGATGGGACATCTTGAAAGAGAAATGAAACCATCGTATAAATGCCTCTTTTCTTACTTACGTACACAAAGGTGAATGGCTGGCTAAGCAGACTGAGCAAACTCAGTGATGCCACGTTTTATTACTATAGTATGACATTCTATTATAGTCACAAAAGAGATTGGTTAATATAAATCAGGCAGGTATACTTCAAAGAGTCTATCACAAAACATTGGCTGGCCTACTAACAACTAATTACAGTACTGATTCGCAATAAAACATTGATTTAGCATAATGCACACATTGGCTTTAGACTGACAACATACTCTGTTAACCACGGAATGCCTGATGCAGCAAATGAACATGTTATTCTGAAAGGCCAGGTTAAGGAAAACCATTGATTGCTGAATCTGTACAGCATAAACAGAGGAGACATACTCATTGAGACACATGAAACTGCAGTTGCTGGCATCTTGTGCAAAACATAAAGTGCTGAAGGGACTCAATGCGTCAGGGAAAGGAATAAACAGGTAACATTTCAGGCTGGGATCCTTCTTCAGCCCAGCACTTTGTGGTTTTATAACATTTATTCTTTGAGGCTGCAGTGATAACATCAGAAAGAATATAATATTATTTAGTTGTTTGCTTTATGTGAATTATATAAGAGACAACAATTTTGAAATTCAACTACTCAATATAAATCATAACAACCTATTGATAGTCCACAATTTCCACCTTTGGGAACAATGGAAGAGAAACATTTCTGTCTTCACTGTTTTGGCACAGACATAGTTCTTAATCCATGTCATTTATTGCATGATGACTTGCAGTCAATCTTTTGCAGCATGTCCACGCTGTCATAGTTATAGTGGCAGGCTTGGAATAAGTTTCTATGCGACGAAGTACTTGATGGCCACCATAGAAGACATTTACCTGGGAACCCGATCCGCATTCATGCATTAACCAAGTCTTTGGGAAGAGAATTGTTGAGAAATTTCCTGTTTTGGGGAGAAAATGGGACTGAGTGGAAAAAAGGCACAATGCCATTTATGGAAGGCTTGCTAACATTTCAACACAGTCTTCATGCTTATCAGCACTAAAGATGTCACCATGAAAACATCAACCAAGCAGAAGGGGATGGCATGTTGCAAATACTGCGCTCATATCTGATGTTAGAAACATCATTCTACACTTCTGAAAGCCATAGAATAGTAATGGAGTGATAATATTGTACACTGAATGATAGCCTGAAAAAAGAGAACTGGTGACAGCTGTGATACTATATTCACCCTCAGTGGCTGGGACTCACAAGCCCAGTTCAATTTCCCAACGAGCTCCAAACATTACATGCTTTTCTTCTGCTGCCATTTCATTCAAGGATCTCCAATTCAATACGATGATGACCTTTGATACAATATTTACAACAGGACTCCCAATATTTGGCCCATAAAGGAGGCAGTATTTTCCATTTCCCTGTGGATACTTACTCCATTGCAACAACAGTTAAAAAAAAGGCCACTTGTTTTTAATAGTGTGCATGAGCCCACTAACATTTGCATCTTCCCAAGAAAATTACAAAATTGGTCAATCACTTTCGAAGTGCTTTAATTCAGCAAGGAGCTTACAGAGAAGTTTCATGATCAGCTTCAGTAATGCCCACCATTAAACCAGCCAGTGGTTGAATGAGAGTAGAATCTGTACTTTCTGATGAGTAGAATGGGATGGGAGTTTAATCTGAACTCTCAGCATGCACAGTACTGGTTTTGCTGTCCATGCAAAAATGTGGCCCAGATGATTGCATAAAAAGTGGATTTTACTTTGGAGTCACGTGAGTGACTACGTGAAGAAGGCCGTCTCCACGCATACGCGTCATTTCGTCTGAAAAGTTTCGCACGGACTGACTGGTGGGCGAGCGGCTCCTGCCAGCTGTAAGCTTTTGAACCTGGAAGGTACGTTTTCACTTATTTCTAGGGATGTGTTTTGTTTTGCAGGATTGCCTGCTGAATTCTGGACGAAGTTGGATGGGCCGCGGGAAACCGGCTATGGACTGTGGGTAAATCTCGGTCCGGACCGCGGTATCGCGGGTAGCCGGCGGCCGGCGGGTTCACTCCCTAGTCACTGGCAAGGAGGTCAGCGACACCCAGGAGGGGAATGCGAGTGGGGGTTCTCCCAGTATGGGTTCCCAGACCACTATGGTCCCCCAGAGAACGGTGTTAGACTGGCAGTTTGCCAGTCTTCCTACCCCAGTCACTGTTAAATGGGGTTAGCTGCTCCCACATCACATGGTTCCCCCAGAGTTGGGGTTGGACTGGCAGTCAGCCGGTCTTCCAACCCCAGGCATTCATTATGCGGTCTGCAGCTCTCACACCACAATGGTTCCCCCAGAGAAGGGGTTAGACTGGCAGTCAGCCGGTCTTACTACCCCAGTCACTGTTAAGGGGGTTAGCAGAAGGGATTAGAATGGCAGCAAGTCGGTCTTGCAATCCCAGCCATTCACTATGGGGTCTGTAACTTCTACACCATTATGGTCCCCAGAAATAGGGGTTAGACTGGCAGCAAGCCAGTCTAGCTACACCAGTCTTGGACATTGGGGTCAGCAACCTCCAGACTGCTTAGGACTTCCTAAAGAAAGCGGTCAGACTGGCAGTAAGCTGGTCATGCTACTGCAGTCACTGACAATGTGGTCAGCAGCTCCCAGACCGTTTAGGTCTTTCTAAATAAGGGGAAAGCTGGCAGTAAGCTGGTCTCGAGACCAAGTCATTACCTCTGGGGTCAGCAACTCACATACCACTATGGTTCCCCAGGAAAAGAGGTTAAACCACAAGGAAGCCGGTCAGGCCTTGGACTCGGTCGAGTCAGGCCAGGAGGTTCCCCCCTCCTTCTATGGGTAGCGTCTGTGAACGCCAAAAACCCACCTGGAATAGGCACCTAATGAGCTTGCTCCAGAGAAATATGCTCCAGAAGAGAGCTATCTGAGCCCGGGTATTATGAATAACCCGCAGGCAGCGGCACCTGTTAGGGCTGTACAATGTCTCCTTCTCTGCAGAGGGGAGCATCAGGGGTCAGTTTTCGCTCTGGCCCAGAGTCCTATTCTGATATAGGTCCGGGGGGGGGGGGGGGGGGGGGGGGGGGCATGTCAGTGCAGGTGTCCTCAGGGGCCTGCGGCAGCACCTGTTACGGCTGCACAATTTCTCCCTCTCTGAGGAGGGGAGCACCAGGGGTCAGTTCCGCTCTGGCTCAGACTCATACTCTGATATAGGGCCGAGGTGCCATGTCAGTGCAGGTAGCCTCAGGGGCCTGCGGCAGCACCTGTCAGGCCTGCCTACGAGTCTCCCTCTCAGTGGAGGGGAGTGCGAGGACATACTCACAAGGGATGAGGCAAAAAACCCGGTAGGGGCCAGATTCACTGACACTGCAAGTGCAGGCAGTGCACAGAGCGATCAAGTGAAACCATCATGTCGGCGATGGCACCCCACGCCTCAACGGCAGTAGCAGTTCGCTGAAGTTGATGGGCGCTTGAAAGCTGGGCCAAGCTGGTCTCAGGAAGGAAGTCAAGAATGGGAATGAAACCCACATCACGGGCCTTTGGGCTTCCCATAAGACCACCGGTAGCCATGGAGGTAGGTGGGTCTGGGTTGTTCGAAACATGGGGTAAGTCCATCATTTACAAGTTCGTAATATTTACACTTGTTTGGTACAAATGAACATGTTGACATGTGATGGGTAATTATTTTACAGTATACAAGGGTACCAAGCATGCCTTGGAATTTGGGCCAGAGTCGGTAATATGGCCAGAGTTCTCTCTCGAGGCAGACACAGAATTCCGGAGCAGCTTCAAGGCAGGCCAGTAGTATGATCAGAGCTGCATTCAAGGCAGGCACGGAATTATGGCGTGGCTTGTTCCTTGTGAAAAATGGAGAGAAGCCGGTTCATATTTCATTTACTCCCATGTGCAACATTCCTTTCAGTATATGGAATTTCTCTACTGTCTAATTATTTATTTACTTAGGATTTTTATGGCATGCATCGGTTTTATAGATGCATACTGTTTAGGACCCATTCACAGGAGGTCACCAGAGACATTTCAATTTGGTCTGGAGGATATTTCCTACGCTATGTTTTGCTTAAATCAACTGTTTCAGCCATCTAGTCTAATTTAAGTCGATACCAACTGGAAGTTGTGGTTCATTGGGTTTACCTTTAACTATTAATTACCTGTGATTCCGCCCTGGGGCAACAGATTGGAATTAATTGAAGCCTGTAACAACTTTGTTATCAAGCAGTCTTCTAGTAATTAAGGGTAATTGGCTATAGCAGCTGTGTTTCAGCTGTGCAATTGGGTCTTACATCATTAGAACTTTCAACGTGCAAGTATTAACCTCTCAAGTGCCATATAGGTCATTGTTAACCGACCTATGCTATTATCAGCTGAAGCTGCCATGGTCACAATGGTAGTCGAACTACATTCTGTATTGCTCCAGTAGTTTGGTCATATTATCTTCAGTTATATTACTTACACGTGCTAGAACTAAGATGGACAATCACGAATGCCATCTCTAGTAACGAAGGCGGATGGAATTTGCATGAATCACCAATTCTTCAGGTATTGGTATTAACTACCTATAGACACTAGATGTACACTATGGGTTAAAGGGTTATTGTGCGAATATGCAAAACCTGCATGCTTAGTTCCAAGTTGATACACTGTGGTGGTGGTATATGTTAGTCACATGGATGCAGTAAAGTCAAAGTATCCTGTCATAATTTACCCAACCTTTGTTGGCGCTGGTGTATCATTATGCAAAGTCAATGGCAACACAGTTTGGATGCTGGATCATGAAGCATTTTAGGATCTATGGCTCTGTGACACCCACTATCGCTATGTTTGCATGCAGGCTATTTCTCGCTACACAGGGGAGGAATGTTCCTTTATGTGGTTCTCCATTTTGCCTCATCAGTCGGGGCTTGCAATATTCAGCAATATCCTGCATTCAGGTTTCTCGGACTGTCTGACTGGCCTACACCCATGGTTTCCCGCAAATGTTGGGAATAATATAGAACCTTATATGGGGTTCTAAACATAAAACTTTGCTGGTTCAGCCTGGGATTTGGGGAACCAGCCTCTACATGATTAATCAATTCATTGCTTTACAGAATCTGAGAAGACCGCTCCTGCGGAGCAGGCTGTCAGTCTGATCCATGTATGTCTCACTGCAGTATGCAGAGATAGCTACCAAAAAAGCAGTACTTTGCCTCATCAGGAGATGAGAAGTGTTTTTCTGTTAAATGTTATGTTACATATAGTACGGCATGGACACTTACATCTTAGAGTTCTTTTCTATGGGTTGTTGACAATAAATTAAGTTATAGTCCCATTAACTGTACCCAACGTACTTCTCCTCATAGTGGCTGCAGCAAATAGGACCCGCTCTCTCGGGTTTCACCATCTGGTGTCCAGTATTTAGGATATCATTAACACAAGTTCTTCCAGACCCCCAAGTACACGGAAGTATGGGATATTGACATTGTGTTAACATTTATTCACTATGGGGCTCCAGCTATAGCTCTATCTTTGGTTCAGCTCTCATAGGTAGGTTATTCCCTGGTGCTGCCCTCAGCGCACGGGTCCAGTCATTACATAAATTGTGAATGGACAGGATCATTACTGCTGCAATATCATAATTCATGTTTACATACTTCATGCACCTTCGGTTGCATGTGGTCACACGTTTACATAATTACGTCAAGATCATCTAGAGCCTTAGAGGCTCTAATACTAGATCAGACCATCTCCAGGTGGTTATGCGAGGTTTGGCTTATACAGGAGTAGATACTGATTTCTAATCTCACTCCACCAGGGCTGCTACAACACAAGCAGCAAGGCTTATGTGCGGTCCTCTGGGCCACGTCCTGTCTACTGTCTGCAGGATGATCTAACAAACGAAGTATCCAACATTTATTTTAACCCATTGCCAGACCAGGGGTGTTTGCCAACTCTATTTAGGTTCAATGTATAGTTCCCCTCGGTTGAGAGGTGTTACTGTTATTATTGTTTGTTCTTTATCAGAATCAGCATGTTTTTAAACCTATGTCATGTATGTATGCATTATGATGTTTCCCTCATCTATGGTCAACTGAGGCAGTCAGTTTGATTGTGTGGACTCGTTTTTCCATGGCATGAAATCACAGACCTTCAAAGTCTTCACGTAGTTACTCACGTGACTGAAAATAGTAAGATTAAATGAGAACTTACCAGTTTGAAGTTTGATTGTTATTTTATGAGGAGTTACAATGAGGGATTACGTGCCCTCCGCTCCCTACCCTCGTAACTTAACGTTCATCTGGTAGTTCTAGTCATCTATAATCTTACTATGTTAGTTTAACAACTGTTATCTGTGATTTCACACCGCTGCTTTGAAGATTGACGCGCATGCGTGGGGACGAGCCTTCTTCACGTAATCCCTCATCGTAACTCCTCATAAAATAACGATCAAACTTCAAACTGGAAAGTTCTCGTTTAATCTTACTATTCATCGTGTTGTATTGAATTCACAGTTGGCTGATTGTTTATTACACTGTGATCATTGTCCAGCACACAGTTTAATCAACTATGTCTATTAGTTGGCTAAGTGGAAGCTCATTCATCTTAGAAAGATAAAATCATGCATTATGTGTTTATATATTGTAAATGGCTTGATTGTAATCATGTATCTGCTGACTGGTTAGCACCCAACAAAAGCTTTTCACTGTACCTTGGTGCACGTAACAAGACATAAACTGAAACTGAATTGAACTGAGATCTTTAAGCTCAGTGCACTCCATCCACTGCCGGTGAGGTGATCACTTTCAAACACACACTGCATGGCCACTTTGCAACCTATCTTTCATCCATAAGCTTAAATCTATTCTTCAGTTGACTGTCGCTTTATTTCTCCAACTCACACCATTCTGACCTTACCAACTTTGCCGCCAATGTCATGCAATGAAGGAGCAGCACTTCATTTCACTTCTTGCATAATTCTGGGCCAATGCCGAGTTCAATTATTTCAGATAATAAGCAATTTCTTCAGAAGTTTTATCCTGATTTCTAAACTCCATTTAAATATTTTTCTTCAATTACAAATAACTGTTGAGACTTTGTTATATGTACTATCATTTCATCTTTGCATCTTTCCCACCTACAACAGACCTCCCCTTTATTTATTTTGTTGTTTCCATACTTATACACAAATGCCATATTCTCCATATCACTAATTATTCTGAATTCTGACAAAAAGTGATCAACCTGAAACATTGACTCTGTTTCTCTTTCCACAGATGCGGTTTGCCATGCTGAACAGCAAAATTCAGGAACAGATTCTTGCCTGGTTAACAAGCATTTTCCATATTTATTTTCCAGCATGACAATTCTTTGAGATAGAATGTTCAGCAACTGTGTGTCACCAGGCCTCTTACTCTCAACAGGCCTTCATTGCCTGTGGTTCTTTGAGAAGTAATACAATGTGTGATAGTTAATATAAATTATTGTTCCTCAAAGATAATTCAGTTTCCTGCATTGTTACAGGGAATGAACCTTTTTATCTTTTATGAAAGATAAACCTTTTGAGTACTACTGCTATGCTTTTTCCCACACCTCAGCAGTATTCAATAAATCAGAGGTATGGTGAATTTTAAATGGTGGAAATTTAATTTTGCAAGAAATAATTTTCCGACACCAATGTTCATTTCAACCATATTATAGTGTCTCTTCAAGCATGAGTGCATTAAATTCTCTATATCCATTTGTGTGTTCATACTGTGAACCTAAGGAGGCAGGCGAGACATGTGGTGAGCCTACATCAGAATATATTTAAGATTGTCACTAAATGTTTCACCTCCTCTTTCCTCTCCTGTCATGCAGACGATACAAAAGCTTGAAAGCATGTTCCACCGGATTCAAGAACAGATTCTTCCCTGTTGTTATCAGACTCTTCAATGTATCTTTCACATGGTAAGGATGTATTTCCAATCTCACGGTCTATCTCGTCTGGCCCTTGCACTTTTTAATGCACTTTCTCTGTAGCTGTCATGCTATATTCTGCATTTTGTTGCATATCTCATTTTGCATTTACCTAATGTACTCATGAATGGCATGATTTGCCTGGGTAGCATGCAATACATAGTTTCTCACTCTATTTTGATACCCATGGCAGTAATAATAAACCAAATCAAAATATTCAGTTTTCCATTTTAATGTCTAAATATGTACACATTTTAAGCATACAAACTTGCAAAAAATTACTTTTTGTTCAGATAGTATTGTGCTATAATTCTGTGCATTTGTGAAGATACTACAAATATGTGGAAGAGAGCTACTCTAGGAGTTATATACTGGTCTGGCCCAATGCCTTTCCCAGCACGAGTAAAAGGTGGCAGGAGCTCAGGCAATGATTGTAAAATATCAACAAGAAACTAGTCATTAATCACATAAGATCATAAGTTAGTAGAATTGGGCCAGTCGGTCCATCAAGTCCACTCCGCCATTCAAGCATGGCTGATCTATCTCTCCCTCCTAACTGCATTCTCCTGCCTTCTTCCCATAACCTCTGACACACATACATCTTTAACACATAAGGTTATTATTGTGCTGGTTCCAGACCTGCAATGCATTTATGCTACCAATGCAGTGAAATTGTGAAATTGTTTAGACTTGGGTGTCCAGAATGGTATCAAAATCACAAAAGGGTGCATCAGGAAATTATTCCTTCAGCAAAAAGCTCAATGATTTCATGAAATTAAGAGAACTTCTGCACTGTCTGAAATAATTCTTGTGTGTCTGTTCGTAAACCTCAAAAGATGCCTCTATGGTTTAAACATCAGATTTCATTATTTATTGGTTTGGATCAAGTGGCTGTGAAATTCATTGGTGTCTTCCCATACCATTTTTCACTCTTGCTACAGGGTTAAATTTAAATTATTTTATTGGATACAATAAAGGTAATATTGATCTAACTCATCAGTTAGGTATGGTGAAAAGTTTCTCCCTATGTGGGAGTATTTTAACATTGGTCTGTTGGCAAAATGGCATTATCAGGCATTCCTGTGAAATTGAACAACCTCAAATGCCGCAAGAATATTTGTACTTATGATCTTCCCTTAATGGTTTATATAACAGGGGCAGATGGCACCTAATGTCATTGTGCAAACTCACTGGGAACACCTGCCAGCTCCATGACAAACAGTTGTTTATAACTTGTGCAGAAATTATTTACAGAAATTACCAGTTAATTCTTTATTGATCAATATACTTAGATCTAACATGATTAACTCAGAGTCTAACTCTCTGGATCTTGATAGATTGGCAATTTGTGCCAAGATAATACTAAAATCTATCAATGTGAAACCGCCCCAGATGCAATGCAATGTCCTTAAAAATATGCTCCAATCATGCAAGGTGCTGTGGATACATGGAAAATGCCTTTCAGTTGCAGAAAAAGCTTAACAAAAGTAGCATGTAAACCCCATACCCAACATCTAATGCAGTAAACTCTGCAGTCAAATAATCTACCCTTTAATAGCAAAGTAGGCCCTGCAAGTCGTTTCTGCCGCAGAAAACCTCACAGCATAACTTCCTCTGGAGACTGATAGTGAGTGGAGCAAGTTTGAAGGTGCATAGATAACAATGTGGTTGAAAGGCCACATTTAGTTAACCTATCGAGTCCTTAAAGGGACATGGCATTTATCTGTTGGAATCAGGTGCAGATCTTTCCCTCCAATAGACTTTGTGAACCACATTTTACAGATCCGATCACTCAAGGTTAGTAATTCAAAGTAATTCAATCAAAATATTTACATTTTAAAAGCTTTCAAATACTAATGGGTTGCCTGAAATGGGCATGATTCACATTACATTACATTCCATTGGAGCCCTTTCTACCACTAGTTTATTTTGAACATGTAAACAACTATATTAAAGTAAAACTGTATTGAATTCATCTTTTTTGCAGCCAGAAACAAAATTCTATTGAGATAATATGGATTTTACAGAGTGTAAAATATATAATAGCAAATCAGTCTGTCTTATATCTCTCTTCTTCTTTGTTCCCTTAGTGAATGTTAAAACACATTAAACGTAGAGCTTTAATTTTCATGAACCCTGTTGGACACTAAAAGCTTTTGCAGCATCTCTGGAGAGAAGGAATGTGTGATGTTTCAGGTTGAGACCCTTCTTCAGTCTCGACCTGTAACGTCACCCATTCTTTCTCTCCAGACATGCTGCTTGTCCAGCTGAGTTTCTCCAGCATTTTGCGTCTATCTTCAGTTTAAACCAGCAATTGCAGTTCCTTCCTAAACTAAAATCTTTTACACTTCCCATCGAAACATATTTTATTGCAACTGAGACAAAGCAGAGTACCAATCTGCAATACAACACATTACTAATTTAAGTAATTTCCTGCAGGAATGGATAAAATATCACAGAAATGTTTTGTAGGGCTGATGTTACATGCTAAACAAAGTCTACAGAATTTGTAGATGTAATTCTTGAACATTCCCAATAGAATTTTGTAGATTATATAAGGCGAGATAAAGTTTTAAATATTTAATGATACAAATTACAAAATATATATCTATATATAATAAAGTATTTCAAGTATTTTCTTGTGAATTTATCAAATCGATGTTTTTTTGTTTCCATAAAATCCCATTAACAAAATACGGCAATTAAAGCACGTTCTTTGGGAGACCAAAGAAGCAGGTAATTAATCATGACGACTTTGCCTGGAATTAATTGAGACACAAGAAACTGGAACTTCTAAAATTGATCTCCTCTTTCATTTCTGTAGAGTGTTCCTGAGAGATAGGCTTTGGAGTAGAATCTTTGAGATAAATGCAGTTGGAACAATATCGTGAAAAGTGTCAAAAGATTGTATCTCAAACAAAATAGTTCTATAAATCCAGGAAAGTTTCAAAGGTCTTTTATTGTCACATGTACCAATTAAGGTATAGTGATATGCGAATTACCATGGAGTCATACAAAAAGAAAAAGCAAAAAGACACACAACTCTATAAAAGTTGACATAAACATCCGCCACAGTGGATTCTCTACATTCCTCACTGTGATAAAAGGCAAAAAAGTTATAACTGATACCCAGATTCCTTAAGTATACTTATTATTCTCATTGTCCATTCCGGTTCCCATTCTTGTCTCCCATTTGAAGTCCACTGCTGGCGAGCTGGGTGACCTGAGGTTCAACACTTTAACTCAGGGAGCTGGTTGTTGCCAAGGGGTGACCAACAGAAGGTGAGATCCAAAGGCTAATTCTCAAAGACAAGCACAGACCTAAAAATACTGCCCTTGCTTTGGAAAAGCTATGAGGTAAATTATGGTTGAAAGGGCAGAATGGATTATCTGGTTAACATAATATTTAGCTGAAAACTGCTGCAGGATGTAGTTTGGGTATTTGCCTCACTGAACCATTTGCACATATTAAGTGCTTTCCGGAGGATACTCAGAAACCCCCATCCTGATGGAAGCTTCTTATTTTGCTTTGTCCCCTGAAAACATTGCTATTGACTCGGGTTTGATGCTTATTCAAAATTCTTCTTCCATGCCCTTTCATATTAGTTAAAAAAGGTGAATAGATATTCAGAAAGGCTGTCAGCAAGGTAAACATGTATTGTTCAAAACCAGATAAACTTTGCTCTAATTTTTCTTTACCTTGTCGCTTCGTCATAACCATACTCAGGTAAGCTCAATTTAAAATAAAACACATTTAAACAAAGTAGTGTATAGTACAGCTGCCCCAAATAAAGATGATACAATACCAAGCATGGTTTATTGCCCATTCCTAATTGCCCTGCGATGTTAATTGTGGATTTTCTTTTGAATAGTTGCAAGCCATATCACAGCAAATTCCAGAATTTTGAACAAGTAAAGATAATATGTTTGGGCAAGTCAGGATGACGTGGTCATGAGATTCCTTGAAGTGCTCCAGTTTATTTCCATATCCTAAAAATGTGCGATTGGGAGGTTAATTGGCTCCCTGTAAATTGCCAGTGGTGTAGAGGTAAATAATTATTGGGAATGAAGGGGGGATATAATAGGATTACTATTGCATCTATAGGTGGGTGCTTGATGGTAGCTAAATTTTCATGTGTTAAGCCGACTGACCTGTTTCCATATTGTCCAACTCTAGATTACGGCAGTGACTGTATATTGGACATTGGGTATACTTAAAGAACTAGTATTTGACCAAAAGATGCTCAATGGTTAAAGTGTTTCCATTGTTCAATTGTAAATCATTGAGCTGCACCCAATTCAGGTCGATTTTGATTTTAATTTTATTGATAAGCGGATGATCATAATGATTGTGAAGCATAATCTATAACTGAGAAACAAATTACCAGAGCAAGTTAAACAGAACACTAGTGAGCACTGTCTCATTGTTTTCTTCTGAGATGTCCTCTTTCTTCAGTAAAAGTGGTTTCACCCCTGCTGTTGTGGATGGAGCCCTTACCAGTGTCTCCTCTGTGTCAGTCCCCTTCCCCTCAGATGGAACAAGAAATTAGCTTGTCCTCACCTGTCACCTGATGAGCCTCTGCTCCAACACAACATTCTCTCATATTTATGCTTCCTTCAATGTAATTCTGCAGCCCTTCTTCCCCAACCCATCCTTCTCCATGTACTTCCCCTTGCATCTGCAGGAGATGAAGCATATGTCCTTCCATCAGCTCTCTTATTTCCATCCAAGGTCCCCAGCAGCTTTCACAGGTGAGACAGAGGTTCACATGCACTTCTGCAAACTTCATCTACTACATTCAGTGCTCTCGACGTGGCCTCCTTTGCATCAGTGAGACCAAACATAGACGAGGCGACTGTTTCTTTAAACATTTGCACTGAGTCTACCAAGACCTACTGGATCTGCTGGTTGCTGTCCATTTTAACACTTCTTCCCATTCCTATATGGACTTTTCTGTCCTTGGCTTCCTTCATTGCCAGACACAAAATGAAGGAACAACAACTCGCATTTCACTTTGGTAGCTTACAACACAATAGTATGAATGGTGAATTCTCCATTTTGAAATAATAATTCCCCCACCCACCCGGCCCCAGTTCGAACACGTCTGTTCCATAATTTCCCACCCGTTATTCACCTGCTACTATCCACTCCTTCATATGCTCATATCCCAACCCCAAATCCTACAATTCCCTGTTATCCCCCTTTTTTCCCTCCTCTGTCCCCTCCACCAATCTCCCTCCTATTTTCACTCCTTCAATTTCACTCCTCCTTATCTGACACCCTTTTGTCTCTTTTTTATACCTAGCTTTTGTTATGTACTCCACCCATGTGCCAACCACATCCCCTCACCTATCACTTGCCAGGCTTTGTCCTGCCTCCCATTTCTCTTTTTGAGTTATCTTTTCCGTACTTGAATGAATCTGAAGAAGACTTCTGACCCTAAATGTATGTCCATTCCTTAAATGAACCTTAAACCTCTGGTCCTCTGGTCCTCGATTCACCTACTGTGGGCAAGAGACTCTGTGCATCTACCCTATCTATTCCTCTCATGATTTTGCACACCTCTATATGATCACCCCTCATCTTCCTATGGTCCAAGGAATAGTCCCAGCCTACTTTCTCTATAGCTCAGACCCTAGTCCTGGCAACAGCCTCGTAAGTCTTTGCTGTACCCTTTCCAACTTGACAACATCTTTATTATAACATGGTGCCCAGAACTGAACACAATACTCTTAATCCTTGTCTAATTGCTCTTAAGGCCCAACTTTCTATTTATTTTTGCTGCAGACTGTAACGTCAGCCAAATATGTGAGCTGTCAAAATGGTCTTTACATACAAAGGCAATTTCAAAACTGAGAAATTGGGAGAACCTGGATTCTACCAATGATAATTCAACGTTTGCAAAGGAATTATTCAGTGCTCTCAAAAATGCAAATTAGAACCATTTCCTTGAGCTCTGACTGCCTTCGTTAAAGGGTTTCTGCTGAGAAAAACCTGAATATCACAGCCATCGCCCAGTAAATTAATGTGTCACTCTGTCAATTATCACTGCCTGACAGGCTGGATATGGATTAAGGCTCTACAATTCACAACCTTTATTAGTCCTCTCACTATCTAGCTCTCAATTCATTGCTTTTACATTCCTTTGTTCAGATTTTCTCTCTGTCTCCATTAATCCATCAACTCAGTGATTTTATTCGGTGGCTAATCCCCACAGCAACCCTGGTCTCACTGCAGATATTATCTTTCTCTTACCCAAGTCTACAAATTAAAACCAACTTGTTATCTTTCACTCCCAGTTCTGATGAAGGGTCTTAGACCCGAAATACTAACTCAAAGATTTAATGAGGAAATTAGTATAGTTACTTTTACGTGAAAGACAGAATATGGAATTCTTTACAAAAATAAACTTTTGAAACAAAGAATTTAAATTATTTTAGTCAACAATTAGATGCTAGATTGAAAAAAATGAGTAATATCATTATCATCAGTATCCTCCTGATGAAGGTATAGGAGCCAGAAAATTGTAACCTCTGAGTTCAGGAACAGCATCTTCCAAACAACCATCAGGCTATTAAACACTACAACCTCCAACTAGTTCTGAATTACATAAACTTGCCAGGTCATCGATCTTGTCTCTGCACTATTATTGTTAATTTTTTAGATATATACAAAGGCTCTCCCCGACTCAAGTAATAGGTAACTGACGTAAACTTGCACTTCCAGAAGCAATTCTTTAAGCTCACAGATGCCCATGTGATCTCCATGTCAGAGCGCCCACATGGTCTCCAGGTGGGAGCTCCCACCTGCTTTCTACAACAGAGTTCTCCCCTTGTCTCCCGTTCGGAGCTCCCCATCTGGTCTCCATGTTGGAACTCCCATCAGGTCTCCATGTCAGAGCTCCCTCCTGGTCTCCACGTTGAATAATAACTTACACATGTTCAGTAGCACTTCCTTTTCTGACTCATGCAACATCTGACTTTCGTAAGGGTCCATGGAACACAAACCTTATGTAAGTTGGGGAGATTCTGTGTATTGCACTTCTTGTTGTTTATTATAGTGATAGCAGAGTACTATAATTACATATCTGTTGTGTTGCTGCAAGTAAGACATGTATTGTTCTGTTTCGGGACATATGACAATAAACATTCTTGACACTTGACTGTGTTTCCACCTTTATGTCTGTTGCATGATATAATTAAGGCCATGATCTTAACTACTAGGTCCACATCAGACCCAATCTCAGTGCAGATGGATATCAAACAAGGTTGCATCATTACACCAGAGCTTTGTTCAATCTTCCTCACTGCAATGCTGCACCTCACCTACAATATCTGGGATGGAACTGATCTCTCATGGAATGAATTTGTGAGAATTCGAGAGAATTCATGGAATTCTCTGGCACACAGTGGAATTCTCTGCCACAGAAGGCAGTGGAGGCCAATTCACTGGATGTTTTCAAGAGAGAGTTAGATAAAACTCCTCGGGCTAACGGAATCAAGGGATATGGCGAGAAAGCGGGAACGGGGTATAGATTTAGGATGATCAGCCATGATTATATTGGATGGCTCGAAGGGCCGAATGGCCTATTCCTATTTTCTATGTTTTTGTTTCTCTGATCAACATGACTGATGGGAAACTGTTCATCCTAAATTGCCTAGTGTGGAACCAACTACCATGAACTGAACATCGAAGAACACATCACTGCATTTATTTTATGCTTATATTCCCACTCAGCTGAAAAAGGATAATAACTTTTCTCCCCACAGCATTACTCTTACAACTTCTGTTTGTTGTCATACATACTATGGTAAACAGTCTTAATAAATTCAGGACCCAGGCATTTCATAATATCTTTTCACTCTATTTGCAGGAAAGTCCACCAAACGACAGGAGGAATCAGAGTAAAGGGGAAGGTCCTGGCACATTGCAGACATTCAAAGATTAGTACAGACACATGTTCACATGTTATAGGAGTAGAATTAGGCCATTTGGTCCATCAAGTCAACTCTGCCATTCAATCCTGGCTGATCTCTGCCTCCTAATCCCATTATCCTGCCTTCTCCACGTAACCTTTGACACCTGTTCTAATCAAGAATCTGTCAATCTCTGCCTTAAAAATATCCACTGAATTGGCCTTCACAACCCTCTGTGGCAATGAGTTCCACAGAGTAACTACCCTCTGACTATAGAAGTGTCCTTTAATTCTGAGGCCATGACCTCAGGTCCTAGACTCTCCCACCAGTGCAAACCATCCACATCCACTCTATCTATGTCTCATATTATTCAGGACCTGCCCCTTCGGCCTACAATGTCCATGTTAAACATAATGCCGAGTTAAACTAACCTTCTCTGCCTGCACATGATCTGTATCATTCCATTTCCTGTATATTCATGTACCTATCTAAAAGCCTCCTAAACACCACAATTGTATCTGCCTGCACCCACCTGTGTGAAAAAACTTACCCCATACATCTCCTTTAAACTTTGTCCATCTCATCTTAAAGCCATGCCCCCAAGTCTTTGACATTTTCACCCTGGATAAGAGGTTTTAACTGTCTACCCTATCAATTCATAGCTTTTATATTTATTTTATACTCACACTAATGGAAGAGGTTGCAGCTAACAAAGGCATATTAAGGACAGACAACACTGGAGATATTCTGGCTGACAACCAGACACATTTGGGTGCTTGGCCACCCACCTTCCCTTTTCCCTTCTGATTTAAATCTCTTAATCACAAACTCAACATTGTCAGTCTGACAATCTGGTCAGATATTGTGCTGCCAATTTATCAACTCCTCTGTTGCCTTGCTGCTACACACGAACCCTTATTATTCTCTATTTTCTAGGTCCAGACAAATATACTGGAGATATTAGCTATGCTTGGTCAATCCTGCTGTGATGCACTGACTCCAAAATCAGCTCAAAATGGATTGAGATACAGTCATGGTAAAGGCTGATTCATTAAGGACACCTGTTCAAGAACAAGCCAAGGGCAAAGGAAAGAATAGAGCAGACCAAATAGAACACACAGGAACAGAAGACTACATACTTTAAGCAAAATTGATGAGTCCAAGATTGCCTGTGCAGTGCCTGCCTTTCAAAATGCAAAACATTGCTTCTGCTGGGCATTCTGGATATAAGCCCAAAATAGACTTTGGATTGAGACATAAAAATCTGAAGTTTAATCTGAAGAAACTCATGCAGAAATCATTGATGTGCAGCATTAACTTTGATCTTTCCTTATTTAAGATTCTTTATTGCCCTTTGGTTCCTAATAATAGAAATCATTAGCTTCTGTCTTTTAAAAACTCCAGCGTCACACGAAAGCAGATCCCCACACTTTCCCCACATAACCAAGGATCACTCACACACTCTTTTTTCATCTCGCAGATTGCCAAAGGTACAAAAACTTGAAATTGTGTACCACCAGATTCAAGGACAGCTTCTTTCCCACTATTATCAGACTTTTGAATGAACCTCACATATGCTAAGAATATATTCCCAAACTTGCAACCTACATTGTTGCAGACCTTGCACATATTATTATATGTACGTTGTCTGCAGTGGTAGCACAATATTCACTATATATTTTTACTCCTTTTACACTATATCCTCCTAGATAACAATCAGCATAGGAACAGCTAAAGGCTGTGTGCTCAACCCCCTACTGTACTCACTCTATACCCATGACAGTGTAGTCAGACACAGTTCCAATTCCATCTCTAAAGTTGCCAATGATAGCACTTTTGTTGGATAGAAACATAGAAATTAGGTGCAGGAATAGGCCATTCGACCCTTCAAGCCTGCACCGCCATTCAATATGATCATGGCTGATCATCCAACTCAGTATCCCGTACCTGCCTTTTCTCCATACCCACTGATCCCCTTAGCCACATGGGCCACATCTAACTCCCTCTTAAATATAGCCAATGAACTGGCCTCAACTACCCTCTGTGGCAGAGAGTTCCAGAGACATACCACTCTCCGCGTGGAAAAACGTCTTTCTCATCTCGGTCTTAAAGGATTTCCACCTTATCCTTAAGCTATGACCCCTTGTCCTGGACTTCCCCAACATCGGGAACAATCTTCCTGCATCTAGCCTGTCTAACCCCTTAAGAATTTTGTAAGTTTCTATAAGATCCCGTCTCAATCTCCTATATTCTAGAGAGTATGAACCGAGTATCCAGTCTTTCTTCATAAGACAGTCCTGACATCCCAGGAATCAGTCTACTCCAGGTGTGGTCTCACCAAATCCTTTTGCTATGAAAGCTAACATACCATTTGCTTTCTTCACTGCCTGCTGCACCTGCATGCCTACTTTCAATGACTGGTGTACCATGACAGGTCTCGCTGCATCTCCCCTTTTCCTAATCGGCCACCATTCAGATAATAGTCTACTTTCCTGTTTTTGCCACCAAAGTGGATAACCTCACATTTATCCACATTATACTGCATCTGCCAAACATTTGCCCAATAACCCAGCCTATCCAAGTCACCCTGCAGTCTCCTAGCATCCTCCTCATAGCTAACACTGCCCCCCAGCTTAGTGTCATCCGCAAACTTGGAGATATTGCCTTCAATTCCCTCATCCAGATCATTAATATATATTGTAAATAGCTGGGGTCCCAGCACGGAGCCTTGCGGTACCCCGCTAGTCACTGCCTGCCATTGTGAAAAGGACCCGTTTACTCCTACTCTTTGCCTCCTGTTTGCCAGCCAGTTCTCTATCCACATCAATACTGAACCCCCAACGCCGTATGCTTTAAGTTTGTATACTAATCTCCTATGTGGGACCTTGTCGAAAGCCTTCTGGAAATCGAGATACACCACATCAACTGGTTCTCCCCTATCCACGCTACTTGTTACATCCTCGAAAAATTCCACAGAATTCGTCAGACATGATTTACCTTTCGTAAATCCATGCTGACTTTGTCCAATGGTTTCACCACTTTCCAAATGTGCTGGAATCCCATCTTTAATAACTGACTCTAGCATTCCCCAATACCGATGTTTGAATAACTGGTCTGTAATTCCCCATTTTCTCTCTCCCTCCCTTCTTAAAAAGAGGGGTAACGTTTGCTACCCGCCAATCCTCAGGAACTACTCCAGAATCTAAAGAGTTTTGAAAGATTATCACTAATGCATCCACTATTTCCGGAGCTACTTCCTTAAGTACTCTGGGATGCAGCCTATCTGGCCCTGGGGATTTATCGGCCTTTAATCCATTCAATTTACTCAACACCACTTCCCGACCAACCTGGATTTCACGCAATTCCTCCTTTGACCCGCGGTCCCCTGATATTTCCGGCAGATTATTTATGTCTTCCTTAGTGAAGACAGAACCAAAGTAGTTATTCAATTGGTCCGCCATATCCTTGTTCCCCATGATCAACTCACCAGTTTCTGACTGCAAGGGACCTACATTTGGTTTAAGTAATCTCTTTCTCTTCGTATATCTATAAAAACTTTTGCTGTCAGTTTTTATGTTCCCTGCCAATTTTCTTTCATAATCTATTTTTCCTTTCCTAATTAAGCCCTTTGTCCTCCTCTGCTGGACTCCCAGTCCTCTGGTATGCTGTTTTTTCTGGCTACTTTGTACGCATCATCCTTTGCTTTGATACTATCCCTGATTTCCCTTGTTATCCACGGATGCACTCCCTTCCCTGATTTATTCTTTTGCCAAACTGGGATGAACAATTTTTGTAGTTCATCCATGCAGTCAGATAGATTACGGATGACGATGTGTCAGTGTATAGGGGAGAAATTGATAATCGATCAACAGACAAAATGATGCCAGAACAACCTGAAAAACAAGGAATTGATTGCTGACTTTAGAAGAGGAAAGCTGAGGATCCACAAGCCTGTCTTCATCGACGGGAGGGTGGTGGAAAGATCGAAAACTTCAAATTCCTCGGTATGCATATATCTCTTAAGATCTACCCTGGACCCAGCATATTGGGTGCTTTCCCAAGGCACTATAGTGTAGATGCTCAAATGCATGATACATTGGGCTGCGTCCACAACTTCCTGCAATTTCTGGTGCTCATGAGCAGAGCAGGTGCCATACCAAATTGTGATGCATCCCGATAGGATGCTTTTTATGGTACATCTGTGGATATTGGTAAGAGTCATTGGAAGCATGCTGAATGTCCTTAATCTTCTGAGGAAGTGGTGACATTTGTGTGCTTTGTTGGCTGTAGCATTAATGTGTTGTCCCAGGTCAAATTGTTACCGATGTCTATACTTTGGTTATGATGAACAATCTTGATAAATAACTCTCAACAAACTGAGTTGTAATCCATGTCGAAAGCAGTGAAATGTTTGTGATTAATGTGACCCCAACCCCCACCACACAATTTTCTGACCCATCATTTTTAATGTGTATTTCATGTGTGTAATTTAAAAATTGATCTTTCTCCAAAGATTGATGTGTCTGTGAATTGCTAACTGCATCCCACACTCTATTGTGGACTTGGTACTATCACCAATTATATATTTTTGGGGTTATTCACGATTACAGAGTGCAATCGGCCTGCACACTGGTTAGGGGATCTTCACACCCAGACTCTCCTGCACAACCTCCCATTTCCATTATTTTCTGAGATGACCCAAACACCTGCCCTCATGCTGCATGGAGGCCTCTCTCTCAAAGTACAGATCTCCACAAATAACATTTCATCTGCCTGTCTTGCAAATGGCAGCATTTGCACAAAGCACACTGGTCAGGCTTAAATAATATCAATGGAGGCTGAGCTAGAGAACAATTTCTTAAAAAAGGGAAGATTTCAATTTCATTTTTTATTTGCACCCTGTACTGCGAATCGACTAAAATCCAATATCTGTGGTTAGACTGAATTATGGGGTGCAAACCATTAATTATTATTTCATACAAATTATATATTAACTACTCCACATATTACTCTTAGTCATTTATGACAATAAAATAATTTAATGATAGGAGATGTGCAATTTATCAGAGAGGCAGGTCGTAGGAAGCACCTTTCATGTTGATGCAGTGTATATACATCTTTACTACAACTGAATATAAATCAGCACACACAGGAAGGACAGCAGTCTTGCCACAGTGGTCAAGTACAGCTCATCTCAATAATGTTATCCACTTATGCAGAGGGCAAATTTCTTGCTAATCAATTCAAAGCGGTGTCGGCCAAGCGTCAGATTACTAAAGTGAGAAAACGGGATGGTACATTAATTGTAAACCATGACGAAATTAATAAATCCTTTCAAGAATTGTATACCTCCCCATACCAATCAGATTTTCCTACTGATTCCAATATAATGAATGAGGTTTTAAAGAAACTGAACTTACCACATTTACCATATAATGGGTCTATGTTGTTAGATGAACCCATCGCGGAAGATGAAATACAGAAAGCAATTTTTTCAATGAATTCTGGTAAAGCTCCCAGTTTAGATGGGTTTACAGTGAAATTTTTAAGGTATTTTTCAAATTTATTGTCTCCATGGCTACATAAGATATTTAAGGAAACCCTTTTAAGGATTAGATTACCACAATCTTTTTATGAAGCTTCTATATCTTTAATTCATAAAAAAGATAAAGACCCTATTGAAGTGTCATCATATAGGCCTATATCAATGATAAATGTAGATTTCAAAATTCTTTCCAAAATATTAGCTATGAGATTGGAAAAGATTTTACCACAAATTATCTCTGGAGATCAGACCGGTTTTATTAAAAATCGTCACTCATACTTTAACGTTAGGAGATTAATGAATATTGTATATACAGCGTATAATAAAACCCCAGAACAAAACTCCATTAAATAATCTTGTTTTGAATTATGGTCAGTTTCCATTTAGATTGACGACAGAAAGTTTTACTTATTTAGGTATTAAGATCACCAAGAAACACAAGGATTTATTTAAATCCAATTTTATGCCTTTAATTGACCATATTAAACATCAGTTTACTAAGTGGTCACCAATGTCCTTATCCCTAATTGGCTGAATCAATGCTATTAAAATGTTCATTTTACCTAAATTTCTGTATTTATTTCAGATGATACCAATTTTTATTCCCAAATCTTTCTTTGACACTATAGACTCCAAAATTTCTTCATATATATGGCAGAATAAAAATCCCAGACTAAATAAAAAACATTTACAGAAATATAAAAAAAATGGCGGTTTGGCATTGCCGAACCTTAGATTTTACTATTGGGCAGCCAATGTTCGTTATTTAACATTTTGGACAAAAGATTGAGAAGATACCCAATGCCCAGGATGGATAAACCTTGAAGTGATTCCTTACAAGGGCTATCATTGGCCTCTATTCTAGGGGCCTCGTTACCTTTCACATTTACGGGATTGAATAAATATACGACTAACCCAATAATAAGATATACGTTCCGAATATGGTTTCAATTTTGTAAGTTTTTTGGACTAAATGATTTTATCTTATCGAGTCCTATTTTATCCAATTTTCTCTTCCAACCATCTAGTACTGATCAATTCTATTTGTTATGGAAGAGGAAGGGTTCAGTAGCTTTTCGTGATTTGTTTTTGCAGGGTTGTTTTATGTCTTTCGAACAAATTTCCAATAAATATAACTTACCTAATTCACACTTTTTTAGATATTTACAAATTAGACATTTTTTGAAGGCTACTCTACCCCTTTTTCCGCTACCACATCAAACCGAAATTTTGGAAACATTGTTAAAGCTGAACCCATATCAGAAAGGATTAACAACGACTATTTATGAGTTGATTTTGAAATTACAAATAGATGTATTTAGAATGACTGGGAAAGAGAACTCCAAACTTCTTTATCTATAGAGAAATGGGAGAGGATTCTTCAATTAGTCAATACCTCTTCAATATGTGCAAGACACACTTTGATACAATTCAAAGTGCTGCACAGAGCTCATATGTCAAAAGATAAGTTGGCTCGTTTTTATTGTCATATAAACCTTACCTGTGACAGATGTAACTCTGAAGCGAGCTCTCTGACCCATATGTTTTGGTCCTGTCCACTTTTGGAAAAATATTGGAAAGACATTTTTGATACTATTTCTGTAGTCTTAGGTATTGATTTACAACCTTATCCTATTACTGCAATTTTTGGGCTACCAATGTTAGATTCTATTCATTTGTCCCGCTCCGCCCATCGGTTGATTGCTTTTACCACATTAATCACCAGAAGATCTATTTTATTTAAATGGAAAGACTCCAACCCTCCGAGCACACTCCATGTTTAAATTTCGAAAAAATGAGGAGTGACATCGTTGAACCCTTGGTTATATTTGATAAGACTTGGGGAAAGTTTATTGAACACTTTCGTACAATATAAATTGCTCCCTCTTTAACCATTAAAAAAACTATTTTACCTCTATATGGTGGAACGGACTTGACGTCGTACAAACTAAAATTGTTGAAACTTTTAGTTCAGATTTTGTTTTGCTTTGTTTAGTTTTTATTTATTTATTTTATATTTAGTCTTATTTTATTATTATTAATTTATTTTAGAAAAACATAGAAACATGGAAAATAGGTGCAGGAGTAGGCAATTCTGCCCTTCGAGCCTGCACCGCCATTCAATATGATCATGGCTGATCATCCAACTCAATATCCTTTACCTGCCTTCTCTCCATACACCCATTCCCTCATCTCGTTCCGAAAGGAATTCCCCCTTATCCTTAGATTGTGACCCCTTGTTCTGGACCTCCCCAACATCAGGAACAATCTTCCTGCATCTAGCCTGTCCAACCCCTTAAGAATGTTGTAAGTTTCTATAACATCCCCCCTCAGTCTTCTAAATTCTAGCGAATACAAGCCGAGTCTATCCAGTCTTTCCTCATATGAAAGTCCTGACATCCCAGGAATCAGTCTGGTGAACCTTCTCTGTACCCATCTATGGCAAGAATGTATTTCCTCAGATTTGGAGACCAAAACTGTATGCAATACTCCAGGTGTGGTCTCACCAAAACCCTGTAAAACTGCAGTAGAACCTCCCTGTACCTATACTTAAATCCTTTCACTATGAATGCTAACATACCATTTGCTTTCTTCACTGCCTGCTGCACCTGCATGCCTACTTTCAAGGACCAAAAGCCAGCAGGACGAGTGGTCTTATTGCCCACGAGTAAGAAATCTAGAAGAATAATCCACAATTGGCAGCACAGTGGCATATTGGTAGGCTACTACCTTACTACGCCAGAGATCCGGGTTCGATCCTGACTACTGGTGCTGTCTGTATGGAGTTTGTACGTTCTTCCTGTGACCTGTGTGGGTTTTCTCCAAGATCTTCGGTTTCCTTATACACTCCAAAGACATGCAGGTTTGTAGGTTAATTAGCCCTAGTGTAAATTGTCCCTTGTGTGTAGGATAGTGTTAATGCGCAGGAATCGCTGGTTGGTGTGGACTCGGTGGGCTGAAGGACCTGTTTCCGCACTGTATCTCTAAACTAAAATCTCCAAACTAAACAATGAAGTAGGAGATAAATAATCTGCTCCTAGAAATACACATTGCCAAAATATACCATGTAACTTTGAGGGCAAGAGAGTGAGGAATCATTCTTGAAGTCAAGAGGCTAGGCATCTTTCAGAGATCATTGAAAATTTAACCACTGCTTCTATACGCTCTCTAGCTGTAAGTGCTGTAGATGTAGGACCAAGGCCAAAGGGCAATGGACTGGGAATTAGGTGATGATTCCTCATTATGAAGGTGATCTCCATATTTGACATTGATCTGTTTCCAATTGATCTATGGATCACCGAACCCTGTTTTGTTTTATCAGCCCTACTTTAATTATTAATGCATCTTCTGGTGTGGTTGGCATTACAGAATTGTATGTTCTGGTGCACACATTGTTCAAAGCTCAGCAGAAAAGAATAATGCAAACATAACTTTTATATCAAGGGGTGGGAATACAAAACAGTGGAAATGAACCTTGGTTTGGTGCCTTGATCAGATGTCATCTGGTGAAATTTGTTCAGTTTGGAGCACAACATCTCAGGAAGGTCATAATGGCTTTTGAGTGGATAAGGGGTGCATTTGATGGAATAAATTATCAGGGCAGGTTGTGTACATGTGACTTATGTCAATGCATCCAGGGAAGCTATTTAAAAGGTTTATATGATTCAATGGATTGGACACCCAAAACATATTTCCTCTGCTAGACTATCCAGAATAAGGGGAAATATCTATAGAATGTAACTCATACAATATCTATCACTCAATCATCACAGTTGATTCATAAAACATCTCTTCAAGCACATGATAGAACATATCTCCTGTAAAAACGTAGGGATTTGTTAACTCTGGACTGAAGGACTGCTGGATAACATTTGAGTCAGGCTAACAATGTGGGGACAGGTGAAGCAGAAGGTGAGCAGAAGCAACTGAGAGGGGATGGAGGTCACGGGACCCATCATCCATCAGTGAGTGCCCCAGTGTGGTGACATAAGGCAGAGCTAGGCTGTTCACTAAGTAAACAGTGCACACACAAAACAACCCCGCACTAGCCTCAGGGTGGTAGTGAGATGAAGCAGGTTGCAGTGACCCAGGTTTAATCCTAAACTCTGGTGCACTCTGCAAGGAGTTTGCATGTTTTTTCAGTGACCATGTGAATTCCCTTGGATGCCTTAATTTCCACCCGCAACCCATAGAAGCACTGGTTGGTAGGTTATTGCAAAATGTAGATTACCTTTAGTGTAAGTCAGTGATAGGAGAATCAGGGTGGAGTTGATGGTCATGTGAGAGAAAGGAGATTACAAGGGTATAAATGGAGAAAAAGGATTGATGAGGTTTCTCAGTAAGCCGATGTGCACTCAATGGACCCAAATAGCCTCTCTCGTTGTCAGAGAATAAATATGAGATCCCACCAGATGCAAACAGCAGAGTCTGCTGAAATGCCTTCCACAATACAAAAGTAGCCAATCAGCACAAACAATAATAATCCCAAAATTCTTTCATCCTCATCGTAGTTGAAGCCAGTTCATTGGCTATATTTAAGAGGGAGTTAGATGTGGCCCTTGTGGCTAAAGGGATCAGGGGGTATGGAGACAAGGCAGGTAAGGGATACTGAGTTGGATGATCAGCCATGATCATATTGAATGGCAGTGCAGGCTCGAAGGGCCGAATGGCCTACTCCTGCACCTAATTTCTATGTTTCTATGTTTCTATCCCATTTTTAAACATCACTTTATCATTGAGCGAACACTGTTCTGATCTCTAGGTTCTACAGGAGCAATGGCAAACACTAGTGAATGCCAGGCACAGGAGAGGGTGGATCAGGTCAGAATTTTAATTATTCTTCACTCTCCAGCATTTTCTTTTCGTAAAGCAAGATATCCATCAAAGAGAGAAGAATCAATAACCTGGTGTACACATCTCTGATGATCTGTGCTGGGCGCAGCACACTGATGCAAACACAACAAAAGTATAACAATGGTTCTACTTCCTCAGACGTTTGAGGAGATTCAACATAGAAACATAGAAATTAGGTGCAGAAGCAGGCCATTCAGCCCGTCGAGCCTGCACCGCCATTCAATATGATCATGGCTGGTCATCCAACTCAATATCCTGTACCTGCCTTCTCTCCATACCCCCTGATCCCTTCAGCCACAATGACCACATCCAACTCCCACTTAAATATGGCCAACGAACTGGCCTCAACTACCTTCTGTGGCAGAGAATTCCACAGATTCACCACTCTCTGTCCTAAAAACGATTTTCTCATCTCGGCCCTTATCCTTAAACTGTGAACCCTTGTCCTGGACTTTCCCAACATCGGGAACAATCTTCCTGCATCTAGCCTGTCCAACCCCTTAAGAATTTTGTAAGTCTCTATGAGATCACCCCTCAATCTTCTAAATTCCAGCGAGTACAAGCCGAATCTATCCAGTCTTTCTTCATATGGAAGTCGTGCCATCCCAGGAATCAGTCTGGTGAACCTTCTCTGCACTCAGTCTATGGCAAGAATGTCTTTCCTCAGATTAGGAGACCAAAACTGTACGCAATACTCCAGGTGTGGTCTCACCAAGACCCTGTACAACTGCAGTAGTACCTCCCTGCTCTTGTACTCAAATCCTTTTGCTATGAATGCCAACATACCATTCGCTTTCTTCACAACCTGCTGCACCTGCATGCCTACTTTCAATGACTGGTGTACCATGACACACAGGTCTTGTTGCATCTCCCCTTTTCCTAATCTGCCACCATTCAGATAATAGTCTACCCTGTTTTTGCAACCAAAGTGGATAACCTCACATTTATCCACATTATACTGTATCTGCCATGCATTTGCCCACTCACCCATCCTATCCAAGTCACCTTGCAGCCTCCTAGAATCCTCCTCACACCTAACACTATCCCCCAGCTGCAGTGTCATCCGCAAACATGGAGATGTTGCATTCAATTCCTTCATCCAAATCATTAATATATATTGTAAATAGCTAGGGTCACAGCACTGAGCCTTGCAGTACCCCACTAGTCACTGACTGCCATTCTGAAAAGGACCCGTTTACTCCTAGCCTTTGCTTCCTGTCTGCCAGCCAGTTCTCTATCCACATCAATACTGAACCCCCAATACCATGTGCTTAAGTTTGTATACTAATCTCTTATGTGGGATCTTGTCGAAAGCCTGCTGAAAGTCTAGATATAACGCATCCACTTGTTCTTCCTTATCCATTCTACTAGTTACATCCTCAAAAAATTCTATAAGATTCGTCAGACATGATTTACCTTTCGTAAATCCATGCTGACTTTGTCCAATGATTTCATCACTTTCCAAATGTGCTGCTATCCCATCTTTAATAACTGACTCTAGCAGTTTCCCCACTACCGATGTTAGAATAACTGGTCTGTAATTCCCCGTTTTCTATCTCCCTCCTTATTTAAAAAATGGTGTTACATTAGCTATCCTCAGGAACTACTCCAGAATCTAAGGAGTTTTGAAAAATTATCACTAATGCATCCACTATTTCTGTGGCTACTTCCTTGAGTACTCTGGGATGCAGAGTATCTGGCCCTGGGGTTTTATCGGCCTTTAATCCGTTCACTTTACCCAACACCACTTCCTGGCTAACCTGGATTTCATTCAGTTCCTTCATCTTATTTGACCCCCGGTCCCCTGCTATTTCCGGCAGATTATATATGTCTTCCTTAGTGAAGACAGAACCAAAGTACTTATTCAATTGGTCTGCCATGTTCTTGTTCCCCATGATCAATTCACCTGTTTCTGACTGCAAGGGACCTACATTTGTTTTAACTAATCTCTTTCTCTTCACATTTTATTTTATTTTTTTTAGTTTAGGGGGGTTTTGCTTTTTCCTTTTTTCTTTTCTTTTTGTCTTTTTATTTTTGTGTTTTTTCTACATTTATAGGTTTTCTTTTAAAGATTTAAATAGATTTACATAGAGACCGGGAGGTCTATACACAATGTGTATTTTGACATTGGTCTCATATCAGGTTATACCTGTTATTATTGTAATCCTGCTCCCTATGCATCCCCTCTCTCTCTCCATCCCTCCCCCACCCAAGTCACATCAACTTCTTGTTCTCACCTAGCAAACAGCTAACAATGGCCTGTTTCCCTTATCATTGTTACTTTTTTGCATAAATCTCATTCATATGCTATCTACATCACCGTCTATATCTCTCCTTTCTCTTTCCCGTGACTCTCAGTCTGGAGAAGGGTTATAGAAATAATCTCGTAAGCAAATGAGCAGGATTGTGTGCATTTGTGGTAGACAGCATATCCACCACGGCAGAGATCAGGGATGTCATTTGGCATACAAGTGCACTCAGTTGTTAGTGCTTATGAGATGGAATATAATTATTTTCATTCAATACTCTCAAGATATTGCTGATGGCTCATTAGCAGCCCATACAATGGGTTTCACTTTCATCATGCAGCATGAGGTTTACATAATGCATCTTAACAAATTATAAATTTGGTGGAATATGTCTGGATTTTTGCAGATAGAATTATGCACTTTCTAGCATACGTTATTGTCTAACTCAACAGTCTATTGGGACTAGATGTCAGTTTAGAGCAATGGCCATGTATGCAAGTTAACATCGTGATGTTAATACCTCATGTATTTCCTGCCATTAATGGTTTATCTGTTTTAGTGTTTTCACACAGATTTTGTCACAGTATGAAACCACAGAGCTTTGATATCTTCATGTAGTCACTCACGTGACTTCGAAATAAAATAGCGAGATTAAATGAGAACTTACCAGTTTGATGTTTGATCTTAAAATAAAGATCAATTTTGCGATGAGGGATTACGTGCCCTCCACTCCCAACCCTATTCTCATAAAAATAATTCGGTAGTTCTAGCCTTCAATCCCTCTATAGCTTAGGTCAGCAACTATTCTGTGGGTTCATACAGCTACTTTGAAGATTGAACGCGCATGCGGTCTGGCGGGCTTCTTCACGTAATCCCTCATCGCAACTGCTCATAAAATAAAGATCAAACTTCAAACTAAGCTCTCGTTTAACCTCTCTATTTTATCTGTTTGGAAATGTCCCAGACAGTCACCCATTTAAAATGTTTTCAAATAGATCAAATTAATTAAAAGGCATTAACAATGGTTGAACATTCATATATGAATAAATAATTTAAAATGTTACAGTTATATTATTCAACACAAAACAAAATGCTGGAGGAACTCATTGCATCAAGCAGCTACTGTGGTGAGAGATGGACAGTCGAACTTTCATGTCAGGATATTCTTCAGACTGACCTGAATTGCCAACTGCAGTTCATCCAGCAGTTTGTGTTTTGCTCCAGATTCTAGCAGCTGAAGTCTCTTGGGTTTCCAATCAAATAAATCACCTGAGCTATGTTTTCCAGATACTGGTCATCTCCAGATAAATGACTTGGAAGAGTGGCAGCTGTTCCTGATTGATCGGTGGGGGCGCTGCGGGATGGCTGCCCTGCCAGCAGCGTGTTTGTTATTTCTACTTTTTTTTGGTGCGTCTAGTGTTAGTTTGGGGGTCTCTTGGAGACACCCAAAGCCGTGAAGTGTGTTTCACCGTCCCGATGCGGAGTTTAGATCATCCTGATGAGAGGGCTTGAACATCGAGGGCCATCTGTAGTGGCTGAACATTGTTGCCTTCCACCACAGTGAAGAATGCTGTGATGGATGTTTGTGTTAAATTTATTGTGTATATTGTGTGTTCTTTTAAGTGTATCGCTGCTGGCAAATTCATTTCACTGCATGTAATGTACATGTTGAATAAAATTGACTTTGACTTTGACTTTGACAGCTGATGAATGAATGCAAGTGCTTCTGTCTCCCTCCCTGAGTACGTCGGTTGTGAACACAGTGACAGGCAGGATGTTAGGTGCTCTGGGGTCTGAACTTCAAGCAACTCACTTCATATTTCTGTCATTAACTTTACAGTTCAGAACAGAGAAGGTGTAAGATTTGGCATTGTCCACCACATATTGAATGCCTGATTCCCTTTTGCGGGACATGAATTTTGCCTAATATTGTGTCAGAAATGTTCCTTATCACCAGAAAGCAAAAGCCTGAATATGGACCAACTGTGACTATCTGCAGCCACAGACTGTTCATCTACCTGAAGGGTTGTGAATAGAATGGAGCTGAATGTGACAATCAGTTAATATTTCCAAGCGTATAGAAGAATACAGTCCTAAATTTTAATATTAGTAATAATATCAACATTATTAATATTATGAAAGTATATAATGATGTAGTTTCATTTATGTAAAACATTGTAATTTTCATAAATATGTTTCTATAATAAAAATATTTAACAAAAAAAAATAAAATGAAGGGTTGTGAATAGAATGGAGCTGAATGTGACAATCAGTTAATATTTCCAAGCAAATAACTCAACGGATCAGGTCGCATGTGTAGAGGGAATTGACAGGCGATGGTTTGGGTTGAGACCCTTCTTCAACCCATAGAACTAGTGGGAATGGATGATTGATGCTTGATGTAGTCTCGATGGGCCAAAGGGCCTGTTTCCATGCTGTATCTTTCATTTAATCCAGTTGAAAGATACAGTTTGGTTAGGGCTAGTAAGTCTCAAATGAAGGACAGGCAAGGTGGGGTGAAGGAATATGGTGATACAGATGGGCTGAAGTGTGTTTAATAATACGATTAAATGAGAACTTACCAGTTTGAAGTTTGATCTTTATTTTATGAGGAATTACGATGAGCGATTATGTGAAGAACCCCGCCGGTCCGCATGCTCGTCAATCTTCAAAGCAGCGGTGTGAAATCACAGAATAACAGTAATTGAAGAAACATAGTAAGATTATAGATAGTAAGAAAACAAATGGTCGGCACGGACTGGAAGGGCCGAGAGGGCCTGTTTCCGTGCTGTAATTGTTATATGGTTATATGGTTATAAACTTAGAACTAACAGATGACCTTTGCGATATGAGGGTTGGGTGCGGTGGGCACGTAATCGCTCATCGTAACTCCTCATAAAATAAAGATCAAACTTCAAACTGGTAAGGCCCCTTTTAATCTTACTATTTTACTTCGGAGTCACGTGAGTGATTCCATGAAGATTTCAAAGTTCTGTGATTTCATGTCGTAATTACGAATCCAGGCGTCTCACTGCAGCAATTGACTCAGGATGAGTGAATAAAACAATGCCTTGAATCATGACATTGATTTGAAATGTTAACGGTTTATTTAACAAATAAACAATATCAACCCCTCTCTTGCAGGGAGAACTATAAAACAGAACTTAAAATGGATTGGGCGAATACACCCGGTTCAGTAAGCAACGTTATAGAACCTTTGAAAAGTCAGTTCATTTGACCATCCTGCAGCCACGTGGATATGGTCTAGAGGGATGTTTCACTGCTGACATTGATGCCGCCCTGGTGGATTGAGATTTAAAATGGTCAGTGTCCACTCCTGCATTCACGGGAACCTGTTTCAGCCACCTTGAGATGGTCTGAAATGACACTTTCATATGTGTTTTTTTGTGGCTAATAAGTAATGCTGATTCCGAACCTCTAAGACTCTTGGTGACCTTAATATTATATAGCAAGTGCGATACTGCGAGCAGTCTTAATACCGTGGGGTATGCCGAAAATATAAACTTGAACCCCGACACCCCTGGTCTGCTCTGTTTAATTAAATCATAGATGTAAAATGTAATGTTATTACCAGATGATACCATCCTGTTCAGTCGCAGCTTCTGCAACATCTGGACCCGTTGTGCTGAAACCAGCGCCATGAGCATGACCACGTTAAGAGTGATTTTGGGCAAAGACAGGGATGTGGCTGGACCCCACTGACGAAGCAGTGTAAACACCACACTTGCATCCTAGATTTCTGAGTACCTGCATCTAGGGGGATTGGAATTAAAAATACGCCTCATAAACCAGGATATTAAAGGGTGAGATCCAACTGAATGTTGTTCCGACCCCAGCCATAAGTATAATCACTGGCACTATTGATGGCACTATAGCTCAACCCTTCATCAAAATATAGCGTTGACAGAAATTCTAGCACATCTGAGGTGCATGCCGTGTGATATGCAATGTTCCCCTGTGAACAGAACGTCTCCCATTTCCTGATATGAGAGGTATACTGTTTTTTTGTACTATCCCCCCAGGCCGCAGCAATCACATCCACGGTACGTTCGGATAGTCCAAGCCCCAGTTATGGCCTCCTCAGAATCTGCAAATTAACAGATCAATACGATCATGTAATGGATGTAAATCTCCAGTTACAGGGTGTACCAGTAGGTCACTGCTTTTCGGAACACCCATAATTGGCTGTGTTGTTATCTCCAAAACGAGAGGGAACCATGGCTGAGTAGGCCAGTCGGGTACCACCAATACTCCTGAAGCGGAGTCCTGCTTAATCTTGAGCAAGCACCGACTGATGAGGCAAAATGGAGGAAACGCATATAAAAACATTCCACCCCAATGTAGCGAGAATGCATCTACCACTACTGCCCCAGGGTCTGGTTCCCATGAAACATATTATTTGTTTGATTGAGTCTGGATGCAAACAAATCAATATCTGACATCCCATATCAAACAACAATATCATTAAATACTACTCCAGAATCTAAGGAGTTTAAAAAAATTATCACTAATGCATCCACTATTTCTGTGGCTACTTCCTTGAGTACTCTGGGATGCAGACTATCTGGCCCTGGGGATTTATCGGCCTTTAATCCATTCAATTTACCCAACACCACTTCCCAGCTAACCTGGATTTCACTCAGTTCCTCCACCTTATTTGACCCCCGGTCCCCTGCTATTTCCGGCAGATTATTTATATCTTCCTTAGTGAAGACAGAACCAAAGTAGTTATTCAATTGGTCTGCCATGTTCTTGTTCCCCATGATCAATTCACCTGTTTCTGACTGCAAGGGACCTACATTTGTTTTAACTAATCTCTTTCTCTTCACTTATCTACAAAAACTTTTGCAGTCAGTTTTTATGTTCCCTGCCAGTTTTCATAATCTATTTTTCCTTTCCTAATTAAGCCCTTTGTCCTCCTCAGCTGGACTGCATTTATCCCAGTCCTCTGGCAGGCTGCTTTTTCTGGCTAATTTGTATGCTTCATCCTTTGTTTTTATACTATCCCTGATTTCCCTTGTTATCCATGGATGCAATACCTTCCCTGATTTATTCTTTTGACAATCTGGGATGAACAATTGTTGTAGTTCATCCATGCAATCTTTAAATACCTTCCATTGCACATCCACTGTTAACCCTTTAAGAATCACTTGCCAGTCTATCTTGGCCAATTCACATCTCATACCTTCAAAGTTACCTTTGTTTAAGTTCAGAACCCTTGTTTCTGACTTAATTATGTCACTCTCCATCCTAATGAAGAACTCAACCATATTATGGTCACTCTTGCCCAAGGGGCCACGCACAACAAGACTGCTAACTAACCCTTTCTCATTACTCAATGCCCAGTCTAGAATAGCCTGCTCTCTTGTTGGTTCCTCTACATGTTGGTTTAGGAAACTATCCCGCATACATTCCAAGAAATCATTTTCCTCAGCACCCCTGCCCATTTGATTCACCCAATCTATATGTAGATTAAAGTCACCCATTATAACTGTTTTACCCTTGTTGCACATAGAAACATAGAAACATAGAAATTAGGTGCAGGAGTAGGCCATTCAGCCCTTCGAGCCTGCACCGCCATTCAATATGATCATGGCTGATCATCCAACTCAGTATCCCGTACCTGCCTTCTCTCCATACCCTCTGATCCCCTTAGCCACAAGGGCCACAGATCCCCTTAGCCACAAGGGCACACATTTCTAATTTCCTGTTTGATGCCATTCCTAACTCCTGTTACTGTTAGGTGGGCTGTAGACAACTCCTACTACTGTTAGGTGGCCTGTACACAACTCCCACTAGCGTTTTCTGCCCCTTAGAGTTTCGCAGCTCTACCTATATCGATTCCACATCCTCCAAGCTAATGTCCTTCCTTTCTATTGCATTAATCTCTTCTCTCACCAGCAACGCTACCCCACCTCCCTTTTCTTTCTGTCTATCCCTCCTGAATATTGAATATCCCTGGATGTTCAGCTCCCAGCCTTGGTCCCCCTGGAGCCATGTCGCCGTGATCCCAACTATAGCATAGTCATTAATAGCTATCTGCACATTCAACTCGTCCACCTTATTACGAATGCTCCTTGCATTGAGACACAAAGCCTTCAGGCTTGTTTTTACAACACTCTTACTCCTTATACAATTATGTTGACAAGTGGCCCCTTTTGATTTTTGCCCTGGAAACCCACCACCTCTTATTCTCTGTTTGTTATTTTTTTCTTCTTTCCCCTGTACATATTGGGTCTGAGTGCTTCCCTTCTCTGCCTCCTACCTCAGACCCTGTCTACTGGCTTTCTCTATTTGAGTCCCTCCCCCCAACTGTTCTAGTTTAAAGTCCCCCCGGTAGCCTTTGCAAATTTCCCTGCCAGGATACTGGTCCCCCTCGGGTTCAAATGCAACCTGTTCTTTTTATACAGGTCACTCCTTCCCCAAAAGAGGTTCCATTGATCTAGAAACTTGAATCCCTGCCCTCTGCACCAGTCCTTCAGCCAGTCATTGATCCTCCACCTTGCTCCATTCCTACTCGCACTGTCGCGTGACACAAGAAGTAATCCTGAGATTGTTATATTTGCCATTCTTTTCCTTAACTCTCTTCTTAACTCCCTAAATTCTCCCTTCAGGATCTCTTCTCTTTTTTTTACCTATGTCATTGGTACCAATATGTACCACGACCTCAGGCTCCTCTCCCTCCCTTTTCAGGAAATCTTGGACACGTTCAGACACATCCTGTACCCTGGCACCAGGGAGGCAAACTACCATCTGGGTCTCCGGACTGCATCCACAGAATCGCCGATCTGACCCCCTAACTATAGAGTCCCCTATTACTAATGCCCTCCTCTTCTTTTCCTTGCCCTTCTGAGCAACAGGGCCAGTTGCTACCCCCAGGTAGGCTGGCCCCCCCAACAGCACTCAAACAGGAGTACTTATTTCCAAGGTGTACAGCCACTGGTGTACTCTCTAGCGCCTGCCCCTTGCCTCTCCTAATCGTGACCCACGTGTCTGCCTCCTGTGGTTTTGGAGAGACTACCTCCCTGTAACTCCTCTCTATGACCTCCTCACTCTCCCTGACCAGACGGAGGTCATCGAGCTGCTGCTCCAGGTTCCTAACACACTCCTTTAGGAGCCCCATCTCAACACACCTGGTGCAGATGTGGACGTCTGGAGGGCTACCCGACTCCATTACCTCCCACATCTGACATCCAGAACAGTAAGCTGCCCTGGCACTCATACTTCCCTTACCCTAGATACAACACAAAATACAATACAAAAATACAATACAAAATACAAAGTACAGTGTACTACAAACTGCTGGAATCTGACTGCCAATCAGCTGCGTACTCAGTCCACCAATCAGCGGCTTCCTCAAGCCCAGTTAATTGAATGGAACGTTATGGATTTAGAACGTGACAGATTTCGGTTCCTCCCTCACCAACGGCTCCTGGGCCTCTGTAAAAACAAAGCCCCGCGCTGGGGTTTTACACTCACCGCTTGGACGTCGCTCCTCCCTCACCAACGGCTCCTGGGCCTCTGTAAAAACAAAGCCCCGCGCTGGGTTTTTACACTCACCGCTCGGACGTCGCTCCTCCCTCACCAACGGCTCCTGGGCTTCTGTAAAAATAAAAAACCCACTCTGGGTTTTTGCACTCACCGCTTGGATGTCATTCCTCCCTCACCAAGGCTCCTGGGTCTTTGTAAAAACAAAGCCCTGCGCTGGGTTTTTACACTCACCACTCGGACGTCGCTCCTCCCTCACCAACGGATCCTAGACCTCTGTCTAGATGGAGCATCCCCTCCATTAGGATCTCCATTCTGGATAACCGTCCCAAGACGTTATCCCTTCCCAGAGGGGAACCCTCCCGACCCGACTCGTCAGAGTACACGGGCCATGCAGACTTTTTGGTGGCTTGGCGTCCCAATGGAGCAGCCACAGTGCTTTCAGGCACCAAGTCTGCAGTCGCTGGTCATACCGCTAGCGACTCTGTAGGTGAACTAGGCGGCCGCCCACTACCCGTGCTTCCACGGGCTTCCATGAGTACTTTCCCGGCGGCTCGCCTCGACTTCACCCGTGACGTTTTCTCCATACTCGGACTTGCTCCTGGAACAAGAAATTATCAAGCGCAGAAAACGACCTCCGACTATGTTTTACACTTACCTAAGGCTTTTTAAAAATTACCGCTGGAGGAGCGATGCTCCTCCCAACCAGTCGCTGCGCCATGCGTCAGACGTAATGACACGCATGTGGACTGGCGGGGTTCTTCACGGAATCACTCACGTGATTCCGAAGAAAAATTTCAATGCAAGAAGTGTTGTGGAGTAAGCAGATGAACTTAATCCTGGATTGATGCTTAAGACTATGATGTTGTGGCCACTGTGCAACCATGGTTGGAAGAGGGACATGACTGGCTGCTCACTGTTCTGGAGGTTCGATATTTCAGACATAATCCAAAGGGAGGCAATAGAGATGGAGGGTTTATACTACTGATCAGGGAGACTATCATGGCACCATTCAGAGAGGACATACTGGAGGATTTGTCCACTGTGGCAGTATGGATGGAGCTTAGAAATAAGAAAGGTGCAAGCACTCTAATGACATTTTACTATGGACTCCCAATAGCTAGCGGGAGATAGAGGAACAAATATGTAGACAGATTACCAAAATATGCCAAAGCAACAGGGTTGTCTAAGTGGGTGGTCTTAATGACTGGGACTTACTCAGTGCAACTTTCTTAGATGGGGCAGAATTTGTGAAGACGGTTTCTTGAAACAGCATGTGGATACTAACTTGAGATGGGAATATACGGGATGTTGTGTTGGGAAATGAGTTTGGCCAGGTGACTGGTGTTACAGTGGAAGAGCACTATGGGATAGTGATCACAGCTCCATGGGTTTGGCAATTATTTTTAATAGCGAGAAGAATGGACCTTGCGGGAATCGGAGTAAGGCAAACTACAATGTTATTAGGCAGGAGCTCGGGAGGGTACACTGGGACAATTGTTATTGGGTAAGTCCATGTCTGGCAAAGTAAGGGAACCTTGGATGACCAAAGAGGATGTAAATTTGGTCAAAAAGGAAAAGGAAGTGCATGCAAGGTTTAGGAGGTTTGGGATCATGCAGGGTCTTTGAGGAATATAAGGAAAGGAGGAAATAACTTAAGCAGGTGAGTGGAAGGGTCAAAAGGGGTCACAAAATGGTTTTGGTGATTTGGATTAAAGAAAATCACAAAGCTCTTCATACCCATACTAAAAACAAGAAGATAACTAGGGAGAAGGTAAGACCACTGAAGGATAAGGAGGGAATTTGTGCTTGGAATCTGGGGATGTCGGCAAGGTTCTAAATTAATACCTTGCATCTATTTTCACCAAGGAGAAGGACAAGGAGGACAGTGAGATAAGTGTGGAGAATATTAATATGCAAGGGCAATTAGAGATTAAGAAGGAGGAGGTGTTGGGGCTGTTGAAGAGCAATAAACTGTATAAATCCCAGGGACTTGATGGGATTTATCCCAGGTTTTTGAGAGAGGCAAGAGAGGTGGTTGTGGGAGCCTTGACGAAGATCTTTATGTCCTGTCTCACCACAGGTGAGGTCCTGGAGGACTGAGGAGCAGCTAATGTTGTTCATTTATTTATGAGAAGTAATGAGAAAAAAATCCATGGAATTATAGGTCGGCGAGCCTCTCGTCAGTGGGAAGGGAATTATTGAAGAGCATTCTTTGGAGTAGGAATTACTCAAATTTGGAAGAGAAAGTTAATTAAGGACAGTCAACATGGTTTTGTACATGCAAAGTCATGTCTTACTAACTTGATTCAGTATTTTAAGGAGATGATGAAAGCATGATGTTCGATGTTGGATTAGTAAGGCATTTGTTACAGCTCCCCATATTAGGATGATCCCATAGATTACGATGTGTAGGATTAACAGTGACTTGGCCATATGGATTTGGAACTGGTTTACTGATTGGAGAGAAAGGGTTGTGGTGGAAGGACAATATTCATGATGGAGGTCTGTGACCAGTGGAGCTCTGCAGGGATCTATGCCGGGATCACTGTTGTTTATTAATAATTTTTTTTATTAGAAGCAAGTACATAATAAAAACATTTCATGTATAACAGTCATACATTGCTAATATTATCAATATTAATAGAATATTGACTGGCCTTGAGGGGGATACGACATATATTGCCTGAAGTAGATTCATATTGCCCGAGTCGAAGACGAGGGCAATATGGATCTAGTGAGGGCAATATATGTCGTATCCCCCGAAAGAGGACAGTCAATATTGTTATTATTACCCATTATCAGACATCTAGAGGAAAATTTGAACATCTCAGCTCGGCGGACTTCCACGTAAAATTTAACCAAAATGGACGCGGCAGTCTTCCTGTCTGCCGTTTGAATATTCTAAATTTCCCACGCAGCGTCACGTTGCCGTCACGCAGCGTCACGTTGCCAAGTTCCCGGATGTGAGACCAGGGGAATATAAGACTATATTCCCCGCTGTTTAAACAGGTAAAGTCCATAGGCGTTAGCTAGAAAGGGGAATATAAGAAAATATTCCCCTGTTAGCGCTGCTGGCAGTAAAAAGGAAGGGAATACAATTTCGTAAAAGCATACCTCAGATGGATGATATGGGTAATAATATCAATTATTTAATAACTCTGCTTTTATATATATTTTTTTTTATATAGATAGAAAATAATAAGGAAAGAGAAAAAAAAAGTGTGATAAAGAAGAATGGAATAATTTACTAATAATACAACATTGGAGATATGTTAGTACATTATAAAGTATAACTCTTCATCTAATCCTTGATTCGAGTTTCAGTCAGGTTTTCGTGCCGAACCGGTTTGCCCCTTCAAATAATCAATATTCTGATAAAAAGTTCTTGTTTGTTCATTAAGACAAGTCTGATTCTTTCCAAATGTAGGGTCTCCGACATTTCCATAATTCTCATTTTAATTGTGGGGGTTATAGGATCTTTCCAAAATTGTAATCATATTTTTTTCCCATGGATCACTGCTCTTTATGATATACATAAATGACTTGGACATAAGGGAGACGGACTGGATAGTAAGTTTGCAGATGAGACCAGATTGCTGGAACTGTGGACTGTGAGGAAAGCTGTCAAAGTATACAGCAGGATATAGATCAGCTACAGTTAAGGTTTCCACTTCATTAACCTAGAAAGCCTTCCTCTGACATGATGCTTGACTGGTTAATTATGTGGTCCACTGAGTCGCGTGTATTATCCCACAAAAAACATTAAATTAAGCGGTATATTTCATGCTCATTCGATGAATGGTGCTGTACCGAGTGAGAGGCAATGGAACTCGACGGCAATTAGGACCCAGGGCGTTGATCCCGATGTCCCCCCCCCCCCCCCCTCTCTCTCTCTCTCTCTCCCGGAGAATAGGCTGTGCTGGCGCTAACGCAAACATTCACACTCCACCTCCCGCAACATGAGATTTTCTTAGATCCATTTGCTTTCTGTTCCACTTATCCATTAGGAGCTTTGTGAAGTTGAGCTGCAGTTTCGGGCTGCGGATGCCAAAGGCTGGCAGTTTGCAACGGCACCCCTTTGAAGAGGTGACATGCAGTTGTTAATAGCCCAGATTATGTGCGTGCTGTCGCTGACAGGCACCACAGGTAAGTGCCTGCATCTCTGCTGTTTAGTGTCCAATTTGCAAATAAATCATATGAGAGCAAAAAAGGTTTTATGTGTTTCTGTCCTCGTAATCGCTCGCAGTTAAAAGATGAATTAGGCTTGGGTGGATCGCAAACGGATTTATGAGATTGGCTTCTCTTGTTGGACTCAGCGACTGAGTGGGAACCAGCTGTAAAAGATGGAGAATAATGTCAGTGGTTTAGGAAATATTTCCAGTGACTTCACTGGCGCTGACATACTTAGTTTAATGGCATATGTTTACTTAAGTGTTTTGTTTACTACCCAATCTTTGAACCGCCAAGTTAATAATTAGGGCAGACTTTGATGGCAGGCCGGCTTGCCCATGCAAAATGCTGGATTTCTGATGTAGATAAAATAAAAGGACTTTTAGATCTTATTCAGTTCGTCCTAGATAGCACAGACAATGCACGGCTTATCTAGAAAGGGGTTAATGTTACAGAGAATGTGCACGCTTTTTTAAACAAACGGTAAAGTCGATTATGTAACTAAACTCGGCAAGGTCTCAGGGACTGTGGAGATGAATATTTCAATCGATTCCGCACTCCACCATCTGGATGGATCTTAATCTGATGATGTTTAAAATGTATTCGCAAACATAAACGACTGGCTTGCATTCAGAGGCATTCAGAAACATGTTGTTCAGAACACAGTTCTGCAGAAGAATACAAACTGAAGCATTATGAAAGCAACAAAATACGGTACCCTGATTAATGAGCGATATTATCTGGAATAAAAATCCTTAGTTTCAGATTCTGGTAACTGAAATATATATATTGTTTTAAAACAGCACAGTGAGTCGTCTTGTAGTGTCTATTTTAATTGCAACCTTATACCACAAAACACAGAATCTCAAGAAATTAGCAGGAATAGGCCACCGTCGGTCAAGATTATCCATCCATTCAGTATGATCACGACTGATCTCAGCTGACCTCATCTCATATTCGGTACTAATTCTCCATAGCTTAATTTGTCAATCTTCCAAATATTTATCTATCCGCACATTAAATCCATTTAATGATATAGTCCCCACCACTCTCTGGAGCAGAGAATTCCAGGGTTTAGCTGTTCATTGAGACAAGAGATTTCTACATTACAGTTTTAAATAACCATTCCCTTATCTGGTAACTATGGTCTCTTATTCAAGAGCCATTTGTGAAAATATTTCAATATCTACTTTGTCAAGTCCCCTTTGGATATTATATGTTTGAATAAGGTCACCACACATTCATCTAAACTCCATGGAAAACAGACACAAACTGTTTAGCCTTTTTTTTAAATTAGGACAAGGATAAGACTGATGTTTTATTCCTATTTGAAACATATTGAAGCATTCTGAATTGAGGGCTCAAGGAGTAATGTAATTACACAAATGTAATGGCAAATACAAAAATGTGAACTAATAGGACGGATAAAGTGTATATAAGGATATATTAGATCTATTTATATGCACATTTAATATTAAAATGAAAAAATAATTTCAAATTTCAACATTTTTTGTAATTTTATTTTATTATGCAGGTTTAAACAAAGACGAGCACAATACTTTTTAGATTTCTTCATTTATGACGAAACAATTGTGTGATATGAAGAGTTGACTAAAATGTTTTATTTTATTTTATTATTTTCTCTCTTTGAACTTTCCCTACTATGTGAGTTCCTTAGCTTAAGAAATAGACACAAACCTATTTCCTAGACGTGGTATCATTCTTTCTCATCTTTCATTCCTCTCTAACAGTTTAAATATGTTGCATCTTGCTTTGTACGGCAGCAGACTATGTATAATTTGTTGGCTCATGATTAATTGCCTGACTGCACTAACTCTATCAAAGCCATTGACGGCGATCAAAAATGCATCTTGCACTACTTGAAAAGCATAATTAACATAAAATGATATTAATATTAAATATGCAACCTGATAAAATATTTTCAAAATATTAATATTTTGGAAAAATCTTATTTTGCATATATCCATTTTTGTCCCAATATAGATGATAATTTTTATTTTTAAACTGAATTATGCAGCATGGCCATTTGCCTCAATTGGCCGATTTTTTTTGTTTCCTCTCTGCTTATTACTTCATCTTGCCTTTACAATTGGTTATTCTATTATTTTCTCCTTAATGCACTGAATTGAATTAACATATTTTCATTTATCGTATCCAACTACTCAATTAACAATTTTTTTTTTCTTATACGGGCATTATAATTTAAACATGAGAATCATTGATTCTTGGTTTAATTTCAGCACATATAACCTAATCTTCCCTAACAATAAGAATTACTATTGGGGATGTCAGGAAAGAAACAAAATACATTAGTAAGTTATTAATGGAAACCCATTATTACTAAATTACCAAATTCTAATTTACCAGAGAACTGTTTCATGCATTTGTTATTATTGGGAAGCACTTTACAGTAAAGCTTTAGGAGCATTTCCAGCATAACTGTTAGTAAAACTAAACTATCTGAGGGCCGTGCGTCTTTTTTCTTTGAATTAATAAGGACATATCAAAATTGCCCTTGTACACTCGGGTTGTTTCATTAGTCTTGATACAGTCAATTGATATCCAAGATAGGGTGAATGCATTATGTAATCAGGCAGATCAAAGTATATAACAGGGTTTCCATTTCCTCAAGTCATCTACAAACACCTTATCATCATATCTAAACCCACGATCACCCTGGAGATATTAGCAGTTCAGTGCAGAACTGAAAGCTGATATTATAAACTGTCTTTCATCATATTTTAAGGTAACCTTGGACAAATGTCACTTCAATAATATTGGATTGTATTATAAGACAGTGACTTGCAGATCAAATAGATTTGATGCTGACCTCTCTGTTTCTGAAACTTAATATTATCACTCTCCTGGTCCTCATCTTTATCCTTTACCCGTATGCCCATGTAGCACCTTTTGAATTATAAAAGTCGGGGTCAAGGAAAGAGCATTCACGTCGCGGCCCTGTTTCCACCAATCTTTCCACCACCACGCACAAGAAGCACAAGAAGCGCAAGAGATACGCCATTGTATGCAGATGCCGAGAAGTGTGTTCAGCTATGGCTGAACAATTTCTCATCTTGTGATGTGGACTCAATAAGAAGAAGATTATAAAAGACATTGTATATTTTACTGTGTAAAAATATTCACTTCAGAAAGCAAGGTATTATTATTATAGACATACGGGTAAACTGTTTCCAGTGATAAGAGGGTCATGAACAAATGCCAATAATTTAAACTGATCAACAAATGAAGGAGAAGTGGCACGAAAACTAAAAAATATTCCCTAGCAATTAAGATCTGCTGGAGGAATTCAACAGACTAAGCAATGTCTCTGAGGAGTGAAGGGAGGGGGGAGGAATTGTCAATGTTTCAGATTAAGAACCTGCATTAGAATAGACCTGCTGCAGGCAATTGGCCAGAAATGTCAACAATTCCTTTCCCCTACAGATGCTGCTCGATCACTGAGTTCCTCCAGCAGATTGTTTGTTGCTCCAGATTCCAGCATCTGCAGATTATTATGTCTCTTTAACTACTCTTATGATCTGGGATGCACTATCTGGAAAAATCGAGGAAGCCGATTCTGCACTAACATTCAGGAGGCACTGGATAGTGGGAAACATTTGCAAGGTTGTATGAAGTGGCTGGGGAAAAAGAGTAATTCATTGATACCTTCAAACTCCTGGCATGAATCCAACAGGCCAAATTGCCCTCTACCGTGCTCCATCATTCTGAGCTAATTTCTGTAAACATATTTACCTCTCATTGATGACCACTGAAATCTTAAGTAATTATTACATTCATTTTATATTGACTCGTGGTTCTTTAGCTAAAGAAATGTGGCTAATTACTGGACAAAATAATCTTGATTGTACAAGAGCCAGACATGGATCAAAAGTATAAAGAATCTTTGCCATTGACATTTATTATGAAAACTGTATCTGCCCCAAATATTAACTTTGTTAATAATGCAAACTGATTAAAGACAACAAATGTGTTGAATTATATAATGTGCCTAAGGCTCAGATGATGATTGGTGATTACTACTACATTTCATCAATAATTAATGATGGCACCAGAATTATCATCTTTGCATAAAAACGATCTACAATATATTAACTAACTAAAGAATATTGCTTCTTGTGAATTCTATTCATATCCATATTGTGGTTCCTGTGTAAACACATTTTGTAAATCTCACAGTTGTGCTTTTTTTCATGATATCAACCTGCTACAGGCTATGAACATCCTCACTTTAACATTGTCTTGGGTAAGATTTAATTGAAAATATGCAAACTGGTTATAAAATGCTTCAGGCTGGAAAGAGCAAGAATAAATGTGAAATATTTTCACGTTAGATGATTCTTAGATTAATAAATGAGCAAATATAAATGTGAAGTATTATCACATGTTAGATGGTTCTTAGAAATAATAAACTATTAATTGTAATATTGTACCTAATTTTGAGTGTAGTATTCAAACAGTACCCATGAGTTATATTCCTATTAGTCTGTTATTAAAAACATGTAAAGTAATGGAATTGATGGCAATGAATAAGGATGATGACCCCTTTGGTTGAAATATTAAAAGAGGAAACCCTATTTGATAACTGCTATTGATTTTGTAGATAGACTGGTTTATTTAAACTAAACAGCTAATTTTCAATCAGCATCATGGACAAAGCAAGATGCAGGAGATAGAAAATAAAAGCTCACTTCACTAAAAAGCCAGATGATCTTCTGATTGTCTATTATTTTATTTATCGATCCAGTTTCCATTCTGGCTTCTTTACCTTCAGCATCCTGAACTGCTGAAACAAATTTCCTTCCTACACCAAAACAAATTTCAACCCCAGTTTGGGAGGTGATGCCATATCTTTCACGTGGATATATTACTTGGTTTGAAACTTAACACCTGAACTCAGAAGCATGCCAGACAGATTCACTTTTCTTGCAGTAGTTGGATTTGGATTTTATTTCAAAGTCACGTGAGTGACTACGTGAAGAGCCCGCCAGCCCGCATGCGAGTCAATTCGTCGACGCGTGGCACGAGAATCGGAGCAGTTCGAAACTGTTCAGACAGGTAAGGGGAAAATTTATTTCAGGAACGGGCTACTGCTCCGAAAATACGGGCAACGGGCCCGGAGAAGCTGGACAGCCTCTGCAGCTTCTGCCATAGAGGCTCCATGGAGCTGGCGGAATACAAATAACAGCGGCCGGCGTGGCCGGTATTACGAACGCCGTGGAGGCTCCGAGCGAGCTGGCGTTTTTAAAAACAGCAGCTGCCGGCTAGGGTCGGTTCAGCAAACTCTGTAGAGCAGCAACCACTGTGGAAGGAGAAGCTGACGGCTATAAATAACAGCTGCCGCATAGGCACAGCAGAAGCTGGCGATTTATAATAGCAGCTGCCGCTCGGCCACGTCTGTGACTTCTGTGGCAGAATGGGGCTCCACTGGAGCAGACGGCAGTTCGGAGCATCTGACGAGCAATGTCTGTACAGATTGATGCTCCAAAAGGGAGTCACCCAGAGGCCTGAGGAGGCAACACCTGGTTCAGGGGTGCGTTCTATTTCCTCCCCTAAGCAACTCCGTTGAGGCTCCAGAAGGGAGCAAGGAGCTCATAGCTCAGGAGGCATTTACAGGCTGTGCCTGTCAGATACCTGTGGGAGCAACACCTGGTTCAGGGTTGCGTCATGATATTTTCCCCTCAGAAGAGCGGAGTGTTGGAGATTCTTACATAAGTGACTCTAACTATGTGGATATCGATAAGGAAATCGAATCCCTGAACTAATAGGGGATATGCTTCATTTTAATCATATGAACAAAATATGCTCCGTGCACTGGAGGCATTAACAGGCAGCTCCAGCCAAATGCCTGTGGCAACACCTGGCTCAGTGTTGCAGTGTTCCTCCCACTCTGATGAGGGGAGTATTGGAGAATATTACAGAGGTAACTCCGATAATGGGAATATTAATAGGATATCTGAATCCCATGATTTATCGATGATATGCAGGAGCTACTGGCTCTTGTCATATATTTGCCATCCCTTTTGGGATAGGAGATTCACTGGAGGAAGATCTGGCTAAAAGTATCCGGGGCATATGCCAGTCCACATAAACTGCCAGACTTTTTGGATGTTCCATATGTCAATTCTATCAGTTGAGATATCCCAGTGATGATATGTTGGCAAATAATTATGTTAGTAAGTCATAATTCTGCTCTGGAGTCATTACGGCCTTTTGTAAGTCATAAGATTGGTCTCATCTCTCGGAGGTGCAGATGTCTGTATTAACACTTCTCTGTAATACACAATTGGGGCTGTTGCCTTCGCAAAATGCTATAAGGCATGAGATAATTCTCAAAATGGCTCAATTTTACAGGGCCAGTAATGTGCAGCCTGCATACTATCTCTTCAGAGAGGACTTATGTAGCAAGTGAAGACTTGCAGGGGTTAGGCAGGGGTGGAGTACCATTCTATGTGGGTAAAGCTCCAGTATTCCAGCGGGTTTTCTCCCTGTATTCATGGAGCAGGAAGCACCATTGAAGCCCTGGAAAGGAGCAGTCGGGAGTCACTAGCTGGCCTCGCAAGAACAGCTTGTTGAACCAACCTTGCAGTATGGCAGGCGTGACCTGTCCAGTGAGCCTTCTGAGGCTCTGAACGAGCAGCTGGTCAAAGGAACAGCCTGTTGATCCAGGCTGGGAGAATCTGGCAGCGTGATCTGCACAGTCAACTCCAGCAAAGGCTCCAATAAAGGCAGAAGGCAACAGGAATTGCCTTTCGAGGCAGGCTCGGAGTTATGGCAGGCATGGCCTGTTCAGTGAGCTCTGCTAAGGCTCCGATGGAGCAGAAGGAGTTGAAGGAGCGATGTGTCAAACCAGGCTGGGAATACCTGGTAGCATGACCCGCACTGTAAAGCTCCAGCAAAGCACTAAAGTGGCTGTAGGCCGAAGAAGTAGTCTGCCCCATTGGGCTCCGGAATGCTGGCAGGCATGCCTTGCACAACAATATTGCCCTTGAACTCCGGAAACAAGCTGTTTGGCAAACGTGGGGCTTACGATGTGGTCAGATGGATCTGCAATGGAACTTCGCTGAAGCTCCAACAAGCAGGTCGAACTGGGCTCAGAAACTCTGGCAGGTAATGTCTCTTTATTAACCGCCATAAACTCCCAAATGGAGCAGTCTGTCGCACCAGGTTTGGATTCACTGGCAGCATGGGCTGTCTAGTACTTTTCAGGTTGATGCAGAGACATTGGTAGGGTGCCTTGCATGGCAACCTCTGTAAACTCTGTTGGAACTGGCTGGTCATATGGATCATATTGACCAGGGAAGCTCTGCCTCAACATCTGTGATTGAGGTCATCAAGCTGCTCAGTAGAGTGATGTAGTTTGAGGTTTCCCTCAACACATGTTTAATTCTTTCAGCTCAGTTAGTGGAGTTGCCAGTACGTTGGAAACTTCATTGCCATCCTCTCTAGGATAGGAAGCTACCAGCAGAAAGCCAGCCTGGCATGTAGCATTTTTTATCTGACCTGCAGGTTCATGTTGTGAATAAAAAATATATATACAATAATCTGTAGGCTCTCAATAACAGTATTCTGGATTGAGTGGACAGAGTGTTGCGCACACTGGTGACTGGGAGGTGGTTTCAGTCAGAGGACTGCGGAACAACTCCTGGTTCAGGTTTGCATTATGCAATTTTCCATTCTGAGGAAGAAGGCTGAGGTTCTCTGACAGACAAGAGTTGACAGGGAACGTGTATTCCCATATCAACTGGATGTTGTGTTTCAGCTCTAGTCATCAAGATATGATTATATGTTATGAGCGAAATAAATAAATAAATAAATAGATAAATGCATCTTCCGTGGCAAGAGTTTCCTCCGTATTGTCAGTAAAGGGAATGATGGTTATCCAAGTGGATACAGAGATGTCTCACAAAGGATGAGTAGTCTGCCCAAGAACAAGAGGGGTATATTTCTGATATTTCTCAAGGTCGTAGCAAAGTGGAGCGTGCCAAATGAGGTTAGGATTTGGCTAGTCTGATCATTTGCCTCGTTACACACTTTAAGATGGATAATTGTTTTTCAGCAATGTAGCTGATTCAGAGGATGAGGGCCTCAACTGATCTTGAAGATGCATACTTTGTCATATCTCTTTACGATGGGCACAGATATATCTGTTTTTTTCATGACAATGTCAGTGGTGCGAAGTTTAGGCTCTACCTTGGGGTTGTCTTCAGGCCTAGGCTCTTTTCAAAGATTCTAAAGCTAATGCTCAGATCAAAAGGGCATTGTGTCATGGAGTTTATAGACGACACGCAAATTTTGTAGCTGATAAGACTCAGGGGTTTATCAGTAGATGCCTCTTAAGATATTAAGGATGAGGCAACATGAAATTTAATAATGCCAAACTTGCCTACTCATTTAGAGTGTTCATGGTAAAGGCGGCTGAAAGAAGCTCCTATTTACTTGGTCATGAGTGATGGCTAGCTCAGCCTATTTCTCTTACAGCTAGCTCTGCGCGATTGTATGGGAATTTATGGAGAAGACATGTGAGCTACTTTTAAACAGAAGTAGCAGAGCCTTGTGTTTCTTTACGTTTGCGCTCAGAGAAGCGATTATGTTATAGTACAATTGACACTGTTTGAGCTGCTTTGTCATTCTCTATAGGACCATAAGTGTGACAATAAATAATTGGTTATTCTTCCGTTGTTGACTAACATCATGCAAGGTGTCTTTTATATGACCGCTCTAAAGCCTAGACTCCAGGTAGTGTGGAATGTATATCAGTAAATTATTGTGCAGATATTCATCTACTGTTTTCCTAATGGGAGCAGAATATTTTAAGTTGAGCTTTAGCATCTGATTCAGCACAAAGAACACACCCTTTACTCAATCTCTGGCTTGGTCTCTGGGTCATAACTGACATGAGGGTAGCTTGTTATGGGAATGATCTCATAAAACTAAACGTGCATGGTTGGGTACAAGTTGACAGCATACCCACCAGATCAGAGATTGGGGTGTTATTATGTATACAGGTGAACTGAGCTTGCTGGTACCTATGCGATGAAGGATACTTTCTTCATTGTTAATAGTTTTCAAGAGATTGTTGGTGGCTCATTAGCAGCCAATAGAATGGATATTCTCATTTGTTCATCTTTTCGCAACAGCAGGAGGTTTACATAGTGCACTTTCAGAAGTTATAAAATTTTGGTTGAATATGCCTGGATGAATGCAGATAGAATTCTGTACAGTGTTGCATGAGTTATTGTCTAACTCAAAGCCAATTGGGACTATGCTCCAATTAAGAGCAATGGCCATGTATGCAAGTTAGTAACATATTGTTAATAACCCATGTCTTTCTACCATTTATGGTTTTATCTGTTTAACAGATTGGGTTACTGCATGAAACCACATAGCTTTGAAGGCTTCACATATCACTCACGTGACTTTGAAATAAAATAGAAAGATTAAACGAAAACTCACTGTTTGAAGTTTGATCTTTATTTTATGAGAAGTTGAAGTGACGGATTACGTGCCCTCCACTCCCAACCCTGATTATCATAAAGATCATCCGGTAGGCCTAGGCTCGTTAATCTTTCTATAGTTTAAGTTCTGCAACTGCTCTGTAGTTTCATACGGTTGCTCTGAAGATTGACGTGCATGTAGGCTGGTGGGCTCTTCACGTAATCCCTCACTTCAACTTCTCATAAAATAAAGATCAAACTTCAAACGGTAAGTTTTTGTTTAATCTTTCTATAAAATTTAACCTCGTGATAGAAACATAGAAATTAGGTGCAGGAGCAGGCCATTCGACCCTTCGAGCCTGCACTGCCATTCAATATGATCATGGCTGATCATCCAACTCAGTATCCTGTACCTGCCTTCTCTCCATACCCCCTGATCCCTTCAGCCACAAGGGCCACATCCCTCTTAAATATGGCCAACGAACTGGCCTCAACTACCTTCTGTGGCAGAGAATTCCACAGATTCACCACTCTCTGTGTGAAAAACGATTTTCTCATCTCGGTCCTAAAAGACTTCCCCCTTATCTTTAAACTGTGACCCCTTGTCCTGGACTTCCCCAACATCGGGAACAATCTTCCTGCATCTAGCCTGTCCAACCCCTTAAGAATTTTGTAAGTCTCTATGAGATCACCCCTCAATCTTCTAAATTCCAGAGAGTACAAGCCAAGTCTATCCGGTCTTTCTTCATGTGGAAGTCATGCCATCCCAGGAATCAGTCTGGTGAACCTTCTCTGTACTCCCTCTATGGCAAGAATGTATTTCCTCAGATTCGGAGACCAAAACTGTACGCAATACTCCAGGTGTGGCCTCACCAAGACCCTGTATAACTGCAGTAGAACCTCCCTGCTCTTGTACTCAAATCCTTTTGCTATGAATGCCAACATACCATTCGCTTTCTTCACAGCCTGCTGCACCTGCATGCCTACTTTCAATGACTGGTGTACCATGACACCCAAGTCTCGCTGCATCTCCCCTTTTCCTAATCGGTCACCATTCAAATAATAGTCTACCTTCCTGTTTTTGCCACCAAAGTGGATGACCTCACATTTATCCACATTATACTGCATCTGCCATGCATTTGCCCACTCACCCAGTCTATCCAAGTCATCCTGCAGCCTCCTAGCATCCTCCTCACAGCTAACACTGCCCCCCAGCTTCGTGTCATCTGCAAATTTCGAGATGTTGCATTTAATTCCCTCGTCCAAATCATTAATGTATATTGTAAATAGCTGGGGTCCCAGCACTGAGCCTTGCGGCACCCCACTAGTCACTGTCTGCCATCCTGAAAAGGACCCGTTCACTCCTACTCTTTGCTTCCTGTCTGCCAACCAGTTCTCTATCCACATCAATACTGAACCACCAATACCATGTGCTTTAAGTTTGTATACCAATCTCTTGTGTGGGACCTTGTCAAAAGCCTTCTGAAAGTCCAGATACAACACATCCACTGCTTCTCCCTTATCCACTCTACTAGCTCCATCCTCAAAAAATTCAATAAGTTTCCTCAGACATGATTTACCCTTCGTGAATCCATGCTGACTTTGCCCAATGATTTCACCACTTTCCAAATGCGCTGCTATCCCATCTGTAATAATTGACTCTAGCAGTTTCCCCACTACCGATGTTAGACTAACTGGTCTGTAATTCCCCGTTTTCTCTCTCCCTCCCTTTTTAAAAAGTGGGGTTACATTAGCTACCCTCCAATCCTCAGGAACTACTCCAGAATCTAAAGAGTTTTGAAAAATTATCACTAAGGCATCTGCTATTTCTGGGGCTACTTCCTTAAGTACCCTGGGATGCAGCCTATCTGGCCCTGGGGATTTATCGGCCTTTAATCCATTCAATTTACTCAACACCACTTTCCGGCTAACCTGGATTTCACTCATTTCCTCCATCTCATTTGACCCGCAATCCCCTGCTATTTCCGGCAAATTATTTATGTCTTCCTTAGTGAAGACAGAACCAAAGTAGTTATTCAATTGGTCTGCCATGTCCTTGTTCCCCATGATCAATTCACCTGTTTCTGATTGCAAGGGACTTACATTTGTTTTAACTAATCTTTTGCGCTTCACATATCGATAAAAACCTTTGCAGTCTGTTTTTATGTTTCCTGCCAGTTTTCTTTCATACTCCATTTTCCCCTTCCTAATTTACCCCTTTGTCCTCCTCTGTTGGTCTCTGAATTTCTCCCAGTCCTCTGGTAGGCTGCTTTTTCTGGCTAATTTGTACGCTTCATCTTTTTCTTTGATACTATCCCCGATTTCCCTCATTATCCACGGATGCGCCACCTTCCCTGATTTATTCTTTTGCCATACTGGGATGAACAATTGTTGAGTTCATCCATGCAGTCTTTAAATGCCTTCCATTGCATATCCACCGTCAATCCTTCAAGAATCAATTGCCAGTCGATCTTGGCCAATTCACGTCTCATACCCTCAAAGTTACCTTTCTTTAAGTTCAGGACCTGTGTTTCTGCATTAACAATGTCACTCTCCATCCTAATGAAGAACTCAACCATATTATGGTCACTCTTGCCCAAGGGGCCACGTACAACAAGGCTGCTAACTAACCCTTCCTCATTACTCAATATCCAGTCTAGAATAGCCTGTTCTCTCGTTGGTTTAGCTTAATCAGTTCCTTTAACTTAATAACGGTTAAAAGTTGCTTATTCCCAGGATGCCATTGGACTTGATTTGTACGGGTAGGTTAGTTAGACTGTGGTATAGTTACTTATCAAAATAGGTGAATTAGATCTGGCATCTTGAGTTGTGTTCAAGGCAATATAATGTGAACTGCGTACTTTTTATGGCCCTGTCTCATGGTGTGAGTCCACCCACGAGTGATCCCGAGTGAAAGAAAAAATCAAACTCGAGGTTGTCTACGAGATTCCCAGTTTATGTTCACGAGTTTAAACGAGTTCCCACGAGTATGTCTAAGTTTGCCGATTACTTCTCATTTCAGCGATGTACCAAGTTCCTCTCCCGAGTTACTCTTGAGCCAACAACGACTACCGAAGTGTGGAAAAATCATCATTTGGTAAAAATGATGTCATGCAGTTTTTTATTCACTATAAAAAGACCCAGCCTGAAGAACGATCTTGACCCGAAACATCACTTATTTCTTTTCTCCAGAGATGCTGCCTGACCAGCTGAGTTAGTCCATCATTTTGTGTCTATCTTTGGTTTAAACTTGTATCTGCAATTCCTTACTTCAAACTTTCAGAGCAATTTGTTTCAAGAAACAATCCTTCCAAAATGCCATTCAAAAGTCCATTTGAACTGCATTTGTTCAAGGTCTGGCATCAATTATTGAAAGGCATAGGCTGTTTTGTGTCAGGAGGAACTGCTGGTTTACCACGAAGATAGACACAAAATGCTGGAGTAACTCAGCGGGACATGCAGCATTTCTGGAGAGAAGGAATGGGTGATGTTTCTGGTTGAGTCCCTTCTTCAGACGAAAAAAAACATTTCGACCCTCTCTCCAAGCAAAAAGATCAGGTAAATTGAACATTAATGTTATTTTTTCCTCTGACAGCAAGGTCCGTAGACCAGAGGGATAGCAGTGTGTGTCTCTCTACTCACCCAGTATGTCCGTCAGAGCAGCCATCCAACCGTTGCGACTTAAACTGTATAAAAAGCAGCGGCTCAAAACATTGCAGATTGGGCAGATCTGCCCAGAAACCACCCCTTTTACACTCACCCCAGCCCTGGAAACAAAGTTTTCAGAGCCCTACAGTCACCCAGCCCACCCGCGAACCTCTGAATGAAAGACAAAGCTCAGACGTTCTCTTCAGCAGTGGCGTCCCAGAGTTTCCCAACGCCTATCCATGTTTCAATTTAAACTCGGGTAAACTGAGTTTTTATTAAAAATCCGAATACAATTGGCCCTTAATTGTAAATATTTTCCTATATTGTATGGTAGACTATCATCCAATGTATATACCATAATTTATTGGAAAAATATGAATACACGAACATTGGGGTTAGTTAAAAAGTGGAGTCATATCCCATCTACATCTCACACTCTCTCGCTGTGTTTCTAAGAAACGTCATTAAAGACTTATGCCCCTGGCCCACTTAGGAAACCTGAACGGAAACCACTGGAAACTTTGTGCCCCACCCAAGGTTTCCGTGCGGTTCCCGGAGGTTTTTGTCAGTCTCCCTAATGGTCGAAAGTGGTTTCTGTTTTAAATATCGTTAATTTTTTTGCCTAAGCTGGTTGCGATGCTATTTGAAGGTGGTTGCCGGAGGACATAAACCTCCGCACGGAAACCTTGGGTGGGGTTTTTTAACTAACCCCAGTGTTTGTGTGTTCATATTTTTCCAATAAATTATGGTATCTACACCGGGAACCGCACGGAAACCTTGGGTGGGGCGCAAAGTCTCCAGAGGTTTCCGTTCGGGTTTCCAGAGGTTTCCTAAGTGGGACAGGGGCATTATGTTATGTGTTTTGCTGAACTGAAACCAACCCATTTACAACGTAAAGTTGTGGCAGAATGTAATCACTTCCAGTATGCAGTGAGTCTCAGAACGTTAATAGAGATTCCATTCGGTTTACATTGCACTTTGTGCAGGGATCAAATCTTAGCCCAAAGTGTACATTAGACAGCGAGGATTAATTTAAAAACTTCAAATTATTTCAAACAGTGTTTTATCTGAACAACGGATCAGGGCAGATGCCAGCCCCTTTAAGCATCACGGACAGCTCAGTGTGAAGTGGTGCTGAAATTATATATGTGAAGTGGTCTTGGGAATGTTATTATCGATCCTAAATGCACTATTTTAATTATAGATCATTTAGTATTTTGTGAAGTGTCGCCGGATTTAATATCTCAGTCTATTAAAATTGAATTATCTCACTGAGCGAAAACATGCAATATGTTTCCAGGCAAATATCCAGTGGTTGAGAATTAAAGAGCAGTCATTATTGTTTTTAAACGGGCGGTTGTAGTCAATAATACGGTAATCGAATATTTATTCATTGCTAGAGAGGACGATGTAAACATAGTGAGGTTAGTGAGCAGCCTAACATTAACCGCTCTTCGTACTGTTCTGTTCTGTAGGAAGGAACTGCAAATGCTGGTTTACCCCGACGATAGACACCAAAAGCTGGAATAACTCAGAGGGTCAGACAGCATCACTGGAGAGAAGAAATGGGTGATGTTTCGGATCGCGACTCTCTCGTTTGCTACTTGGACCTACCTGATCTCCCGGTTGCCAAACACTTCCCATTCCCACACTGACCTTTCTGTCCGAGATCTCCTCCAGTCAGAGTGAGGCTAAATGCAGCATCTGTGGAGGGAATGGATAGGCAACGTTTTGGATCGGGTCCCTTCTTTTTGAGCCGAATCAACGTCTGTCCATTCCCTCCGCTGATGCTGCTTGTCCCGCTGAGTTACTCCAGCGCTGTGTGAGTTCTTCCAACACTTTAGTGTATGTTTTATGATCATGATTCCAGCATCTGCAGTTTCTTGTCACTACATAAACTAGGCCTCAGCAACACTGAGTGTACTAACCGGGAGATTATGTTGCTGCTGCCAAAAGAACAGTTGGCAATGTATGCACGGTAGATGTCACATTGCATGGGAAATGAGATCACCAGGGAGACAGACGCAAAGTGCTGGAGTAACTCCGCGGGACAGGCAGCATCTCTGGAGATTTATAAAGCATTACATTTTGGAACACAAGGAACTACAGAAACGGGTTTACGAAAAAAAAAACTAAGTGTTGGAGTAACTCAACGTGTCAGGGAGTATCTGTGATGAACATGGACAGGTGACATTTCGGGTGAAGGAAGGGTTTAAAGTTTGAAGAAGGGTCCCGACCCGAAACGTCACCTATCCAAGTTCTCCGAAGATGACTAATCTTCAACATTTCACATCTGGTAAGTGAAATCTTCAACATTTCACTACGGTAAACTCACAGGCTACTACGGCATTACAACGAGTTTAAACGTTTCAAATTTTTCCTTCAGGAGTAAATTTGACTCGTGGAAATCATTCAACATGTTGAAAGATTTTCACGAGTTAACATATTTCCCGAGTACCTGCGGTTAGCGTTACGAGTCGTTAAGTTACATCCACGAGTTCCGACGTTCCCACTGCCTTAATTCTACGTGATTACCACGAGTTTGATTTGTTTTTAACTCAGGATCACTCGTGAGACAAGGGTTTTAGATTGCAGGTCGATGGGCAAGAACAGATTGAAAATAGTAACATCTCCTGGTTTGAAGGAATCACATCCTTTCTGAGGATCTTGTAAGCAATTACGCTTGTCTTGCATCAATTAGTTATCACTCCCAGAACTTGTTACAAAAGGAGTATGTCAAGTGTCTTGAGCAAGCTGCAGAATCAAGATTAATAAAATAGCAATTTAAGGTAATTTAGGGGGAAAAATCACAGTGAATATTATTCGGCCAAAGGTATTGTGTATCTGGATTTGATCCAATATAATTAAATAGAGATGATAGACACAAAATGCTGGAGTAACTCAGCAGGACAGGTATCATGTCTGGAGAGAAGGAATGGGTGATGTTTCTGGTCAAGACCCTTCTTCAGACTGAGAGTCAGGGGAGAGGGATAATCTGGCAAACCATATTATGAAAAAAAGTTAATAAATCTGATACCTCAAACGATGGGACCTACTACTGCTATTTCCAAGAATGAAACCCTCTGATCCTCAAAAAAAGTCTTAATACTATTCTCTGGGCACTGCAAAAAGCAATGCTTTCCTCTATACCTTTTCCACAGATCTTTGTGCTTGGAAGATGTCTATGTATCAATGTGGCAATTGCCAAAAAAAATTGCCTTCTGTTTTGCTTTTATCAGTCTGCTTTTGATTTTTGCTGTCTGATCATCGTGATTGATGTTCTCCTCCACCGTGCTCTGTTCCAGCTGCAAGAACGATGGAGTTCCTTGCGGAGATGGAGGATACTCTCTTGAAGAACTTGTTTCTAGGATATCAGAAGTGGGTGAGACCAGTGAGAAACCGCAATGATACAATAAGAGTAAAGTTTGGACTTGAAATCTCCCAGCTCGTTGATGTGGTAAGCAGGTTTGTGAGTTGGTATCTGTGGAAAATGCACCTTAAACTGGCAGTCCAGCCCAGGTATTTTAAAATTAAATTTACTTACATAGAAAATAGGTGCAGGCGTAGGCCATTCGACCCTTCGAGCCAGCACCGCCATTCAATATGATCATGACTGATCATCCAAAATCAGTACCCCGTTCTTGCTTTTTCCCCATATCCCTTGATTCCTTTAGCCCCAAGAGCTACTCATTAATTGGACTTGTCTCTACTCATTAATCGGAAGCGAATGTCACTGGTCAGGTCAACATTTATGCACATCATAAATACCCCTGGATCTGAGTATCTTGCTGGGTTATTTCATGAGACAGTTAGGAGTCAATCAGATATACAGTATATTCCTTTCCCTCAAGGATACTAGTCAATCTGATGCTTTTAAAAAAACAATCCAGTAGTTTCAATGTCACTAATTAGTCTACTTTAGTTTAGAGATACACCATGGAAACAGGCCCTTTAGCCCACCAAGTCCTCGCCGACCAACGAATACCTGTACACTAGTTCTATGTTATCCCAGTTTTGCATCCTACATACTATGGATAGTTTATAGAAGCCAATTAATCTACAAATCTGCATGTTTTTGAAATGTGGGATGAAACAGGAGCACCTGGAGAAACTCACATGCTCACAGGGAGAATTCCCTGCAAACTCCACACAGACAACACCAGGCATCAGGATCGAACACAGGTTTCTGGCGCTTTGTAGCAGCAACTCTGCTGCTGCATCACGGTGCTGCCCTAATGCCATGTATACATTCTAAATTACATGATTTAAATTGTATTGTTATGTTGGTGTGATTTAGACTTGCATGTCCAGATCAATTGGTCAGAACTATGGAGTTTAAACCAATAATACAACTCAAAAAGTGTAGTTAATCACAGAAGCATAGGAATTAGGAACAGATGTGGGCCATTCAAACCATCAACATAATCAGGAATGATCCTTATTTTCTCAAACACCATATTCCTGTTTTCCCCCCATTCTTATCAATGCCTTTCAATGCATCATGAGCACTAAATTGGAACAATTACAAGTGAATTACACTGTCATCTGCAAGGTTTCTGAGATGATGGGAAGGGAAAAGATAGAAAGATAGGTATTGTTTCTCCTGTGCAGTGAAAAGCAAAGTGGTTTCTGGTGGAGATGCAGGAGTGAACACTAGAATCGTGAAGGGAGACATCAATTGGATATTGGGGGAAAGATAGTACAAAAAGGAACTGGAGATGCTGGTTTAAACTAAAAATAGACACGAAATGCTGGAGTAACTCAGCAGGTCAGACAGCATATCCAGAGAAAAGGAATAGTTGATGTTTCCAGTCAAGACCCTTCTTCAGACTAAGTCAGGGAAAGGGATTCGAGAGATATAAATGATGATAGAGGGAGATATAGAACAAATGAATGAAAGATATGCAAAAAAGTAACGATAAAGGAAACAGGCAATTTCAGCTGTGGGCTAGGTGAAAACAAGTTACAGACAATGAGACTCAACAAGACAAAACTAGTACAACAACTTGGGTGGGGGAGAGATGGAGAGAGAAGGATGCATACCAGGGGAAATATATCTGGTGATGGTATCATGTTGAAGGTGACAGATATTAGAAAGGATGACCCGTTGTATGCAGAGGCGGACAGATGGAAGGTGAGGTCAGGGGATCCTTATTATTGTCCTAGATGGGAGAGAGCGGGTAAGAACAAAAATGTGGAAAATGGAGGAGAAGCATTTGAGAGCTCTGGCAACTGTGGGAGGAGAGATCTTCGTTAAGTAAAAAGGGGATTATAACAGAAGTGTTTGGGTGGAAAGTCTTATCGCCAGAACAAATAAAGCAGAGCTGGAGAATGATATAAACGGAGAGATCTGTCATCAGAATAGCTGTGAGAGTCCTTAGACTTGCAATAGGTATTGCTGGCTAAATTATCTCTTATGGTGGTTGTAAAGATGTCAAGGAAGGGGAGACGGGAGTCAGAGATGGACTATGTGAAAATGAGAGCAAGATGGAAATTAGCAGCAAACAAGACAAAACCTTTGGTTAAGTACACAAACAAGAATAAAAAGAAATACAGGTGAGTGTGGAGTCCATAGTAGGATTGAAATGCGATCTGCTTCATGTTTGTCATAAAGAGTCAGAAATAACCTGGACTCACATGGGTTACTTTACCTGCAGCTATGATTTTCACGAAGTGAATAGAATTAAAGGAGTGATTGCTCAATGTGAACATTAGTTCAGCCTGCTAATGGGTGGATGGAGAATAGATGTGCTTCAATTGAAAGAGGAGATAAAGGACCCTCATGCCATTCTCATGCATGTACATGTTGAGGAATTAGATATCCATCAGTGAGACGCGTTGGTTAGAACCTGGAAACTCTTCAAGTGTTGAGAGTGTCAGAGATATCTTGGATGTAAGTGAAAAAGACTGACCACGAAGAGAAAGAATAGAGTCAACATTGGAAGTTAGATCTTTGTCTTTGGACAAACTCTGCCTTGAGACAGTGTTATACCCAAATTGCAATGGATCCAATACTAAAAGGAAAATGTTCAACTTTAGAACTTTTGCTCAGGTTGCATAATTAGGAAAATAAGTTTAAGATTGTGCTGCATTTGCTTGTCCATTTCATTTCTTACAGGATGAGAAGAATCAGCTGATGGCAACAAATGTTTGGTTAAAGCAGGTAAAGACATAATTTTGTGGTCCCCAAGTACATAAACATCAACACAAATCATGATTAGGTAAGATTATGTGGCATATTTCACCCCCATTGGACCATTAGGAGCTTCGGTTCAACAAAAAAAGGCAAATATTCCATCATGTGTTCCAATTATGGCAAGTAATGGATTTAAAACCCTGTAAGGTTTTTGAAACCATTTAAAACCATGATTTTCCTCATAATCATAAGAACATCGGGAAATACACTGCATTTCCTTTGTTTGTCAAACAAATGAATGTTACCATGTTGTTGGATCCCTTTCTGTACTGATCCAATGGAAGTTAGTATGTTTAATTTAGAAGAAAAACATGGACAGCGGAAGGATTTGATCATAACCTAAAGAGCCTCAGTTTCAATATTTCCATTATGCTCTATAGTTTTCTTCTGTGGGAAAATACCTAGTTTCTAATTGACAGCTGCATATTTGAAATGATAAGCACAAGGTCAGAGTTAAGTTTTGATTAATGATGGCAGTCACAACCCTGCTCAGAATAATAAAGGTTAGCAATTGTAATAAGCTCATTAAAAAAATCATGCATATATAATACGGGTTTAACCGTATAATTTTTATTATCTGAAAAATCACGGGTGCTGTGGTGAAGTGTGTTGGACCATTGCTGTATAATCCTCCAGCATCATTACTTGGATCATTACCTTTAAGAAAATACCACTGTTCTATCTGCTGAACACTCCTTTTAACATGGATGTTCAATGCTATTTCATGAATTTTAAATGTTAATTTGCACCAATTATCCCTGTAATACAACCTGTTTAAATTACTCTATCATTGCTTCTAGAATTGTTTCTTGTAACAAGATTACTCTTTTGCATTGTAGGAATGGAATGACTATAAACTGAGCTGGAATCCAGATGATTATGGTGGCATTAGCATAGTCAGAGTTCCTTCTGAGTCCATATGGCTGCCCGACATTGTCTTATATGAAAAGTAGGTATTGTATGTTTGTCCATCTTCCATGAAAATAACCTTTAAAACGAATATATACTGTTATACCAGCAAATTTTGATGAGATAGTGTTGAATGGGACTTGGAAGTGGCCATAATAGATAGAGTACTGGTACTTATGTAGCCAAATCCATCCTGGTAGTCCTAAGTAGTGGCACCACAGTATGGACTCATATCCTTGCTTGCTGATGTTAAATCTATAAGGGGCGCATATTTTACTCTACTCTCAAAATTTTATTTGAAGTAAATTTTGGATTTGGTATATGCTATTAATAGATCAATAATGAAAACAAAATGTCATTAATCTATCAAAGATGGATACAAAAAGCTGGAGCAACTCAGCAGGTCAGGAAGCACCTCTGAAGAAAAGGAATAGCTTTTTTTGTGCATATCTTCCATTTAAATCCACATCTGCAGTTCCTTCTTACTCATTGATCTATCAATGGCTGCAGCATGCTCCTGTATAATCAAATAATCACTTTAGTGATGATTATTTTAACTCAGCAGACTGTACTGAGTTTTGAATTTGTTGTAGAAAAGATTGGTGCCAGAACATTTATACTTCCTTGTTCCTGAGGTTGAAACCATAGTAATGACATCATTAAATGGTTTTTTTTCCGCAGTGTGTCCACGTTTGCTGGCAATGCAAAACTTGTATATACACAATAAACTGGTTATTGTAACATGGTGGAAGCACAGTCAAACAGTGACATGTTTGGTCTCTGCAATATGGCTGCAGCCTGCAATGGTGCCTAAATTAGTGCACAAATTAGTGCACAAATTAGCCTAAATGGTGCCTAACATTGTGCACAAATGCTAATACACAAGCAGCAATATTTATGATTAGAACTGGTTCAAGAGTGCTGGAGTGGCTGTGTAGGGTGGAGGGTCGGTAGGTTTCAATGGTCAATGTTGCACAATGAAGGCACGTCATAAAGTCATAAGTGATAGGAATAAAATTAGGCTATTCGGCCCATCAAGTCTACTCCCTCATTCAATCATGGCTGAATGAATTCTCCCTCCTATCCCCATTCTACCTTCTGCCCATGACCTCTGACACCTGTACTAATCAAGAATCTATCTTTCTCTGCCTTAAAAATGTCACTGACTTGGCCTCCAAAATAAGGTCATAAGTAGAATTAGGCCATTCGGCCCATCAATAATAGGTTAATCGATATGAACATCATTGCATAAACCATGTGAAAACTCTGACCTCGGGTTTTTAAGTTTAGTTTAGTTGAGCCTAGAGATACAGCGTGGAGACGGGCCTTTTGCCCCATTGCCCCGTGTCGACCAGCAATCTCCGCACATTAACACTATCCTACACATACTAGTGTCAATGTACACATATACCAAGCCAATTAACCTACAAATCTGTATGTCTGGAGTGTGGGAGGAAACTGAAGATCTCGGCGAAAACCCACTTAGGTTACGGGGAGAACATACAAACTCCATACAGACAAGCACCATAGTCAGAATCGGACCTGGGCCACTGCGGCTATAAGGCATCAACTCTACCGCTATGCCATCTTGCCGCCCTTGTCGAGGAATGGTCAATGACGGGTGCATTCAGACACCATCAACTAATTTCCAAGCTATGTTCTAAAGGGACATTATATAAGGAACAACGTTATTTGATGCATAATTGTTGCTGAACTTGATTGCACATTCAATCAAGGGAAACTGACAACAGGAAGTTCATGAGTCAGTTTCGGGAGTGATGGAAAACAGAAATGAAACATTCTTCATTGCATTTTGCTCTGGGAAGAGTTCATTTTCAATCACTCAGTGGGCAGTCAATGGTGGTAGAAGATCTAATGCCTAGGCCTGCGTAGCACATTGCATTCAGCTCTGGGAGGCACGGCTTGGGTCATATTGACTATGAAGATAGTGAAGGATCAATTCATCAAAATGACGCTTGTGCTAAATGTGATACGTAATGAGGACAAATTATTTAAATTGGTATTGTATTCTCTCAGGCATAGAAGATTAAGGGCATATCGAGTTCAGGACTAAAAATTAGTGAAGAAGTTGATGTATTAAAAGAGCAGTTCACCTATTAGGAAATACAGATGCAAAATTAGAGCTGGCCCATTATGAATTATCTATGATAGGGAACTTTTCTTCACACAAGAACTTATTAAAACATGGAATTATCTCCCCAGAAAGTTTTGAGGTTTGGCAGTAGCGTGATCAGATGATAATTAGAATACTAAGATCGGCAGGTTTTCATTGCATCCTGGTTGTTGAAGGTAACGTATACATAGTTATCAAATTTATGAGCAAAAAAAACTGCAGCTGTTGGAAATCTGAAATAAAAATCAAAAAGTGCTGAACTTAACAGGTTAATAACCATCAGTGGAGGGGGATACCTATCTTTCAAGAACCCTTCGTCAAAATGTGATTGAGAATGTTGAATGTTGACAGTGTGGCAAGTTTAGCCGAAGGGCCCGTTTCCATGCTGTATCACTCTATGATTCTAATACATTTTAAATTGCAGAGAGGAGGAGCAATGGAGAGAACAGGGCAGGTTAAATGGAATTGATATGCAGATCAGTCTATGCTGAGGAAAATACATCTGAGAGGACTGATTCCTGTGTCACTAAATCTTTCTCGATAATTTCTAAAAGTAAAAACATTATGGGAGATCCAGAAATGATCTCAAATCTAACTATAAAAACAGGGTATGCTGGAAACACCCAACTAGTCAGGCAACATCTGTGGAGAGAGCAGCAGAATTAAAGCTTGGTTGATGATCTTCTGATGAAGGGTCTTTGACCTGAAACACTAAATCAGTTTCTCACACCACAGATGCTGCCTGATCTGTTGAGTATTTCCCGAATAGTTTGTATCCCACTACATTGATGTGAATTAAAATATACTAAAATGGTTCACTAATTGCCAGTCAGCAAAGGTTATTTGAAATACAGGTGTCATAGAATCATAGATATTTACAGCTCAGATGGATTTTATTGAACCATCATATTCTCAGCAGCTGAGCTATTTGGGTTATTCCCATTTCCCAGTTCTTTGTTCAGAGCTTCGAATGTCAGGTGATTATACAAGTGAAGCCCTGGTTTATTAAGTGGGGTTAAAAGGTTTGTACCTCCACCAGCCTTTGTGCTGCAAAACACCACTACACTTTAGATAGAGGAGTTTCATTCCTCAACTCCTTCCACCAATTAATTTAAATTGATGCACCTTATTGATCAACTGGTCCATCAAGGGAAATTGCCCAGTGCATTCATTCATAACCTGACATAATTTTAAACACTTTAATGGAATTTCTTTTGGCAACCCCTTTTCGAAAGAAACTTCCAGTAGGCTGGTGGCTGTAAATGTCTATTTTCTAAGACTGGTGCTTTACATTTATACGGTAACATATCTCAGCTGAACCTTTTGGGGCATTTCCTGTGGTCAGGTCCAATATTATTGGTATTAGTTTTTAATTGAAATATGTCCAAGATACAGTGCAAAACCTTGTAATCCATGCAAATCATACCATACATCAATACTTTAATTTAGTTCAGTTTGGAGATACATCATGGAAATAGGCCCTTTGGCCCATTGGCCATATAGACCATCCATCACCCTCATTCTATGTTACCACACTAGCACATACACTCCCTACACAATAAGGGCAATTTACAGAGGCCAGTTAAACTACAAACCCACATATTTGGGATGTGGAAGGAAAGTGAAGGACCCGGGGGAAACCCATTGGTCACAGGGAGAATGAGAAAACTCATCAGGATAGCTCCAAGATCAGGATAGAACTTGGGTCTCTGGTGCTGTGAGGCAGCAGGTATACCAGTTGCACCACTGTGCCATCCTAAGGTACTTTAAAACAGAAAAATAAATAGTGCAGAATATAGTTGTTGTGTATTTGGGTGCTTGGAACAGCACTCGGACATGGGAGTACACTAACAAGCTTCTTTATTCCAGGACGCCACCTTGAGTCTCTCCTGCGCATGCATCCTTGCACAAGACCTCACATATGCTAATTATATCACATACCTAACACTCCTCCCCCTTTAACTTGGAGGCAGATAATACCATTTCTATTACATACACCGCACTCCTCCCCTTTAAAGTCAATTTCACCTGCACTGTATATGCTCTTTACTTAACATATCACTGATTAATACACTGTTGCACAATTGTATTTTTACAGTCATCTTACAATACATCCTCATAACTGTAATAATCATATCTAGACCACGGTAATATGCTCTTTACCTAAAATATAATTGATTAATACACTGTTGCAAAATGGTATTATTACATTCATCTTACAATACATCCTCCTGACTGTAATAATCCTATCTAAACCAGCACATTTTTTTTTTAATTCCACCCATCTGCCTTAAACCAAATACATTACCCCTTGCTTTATGTGTTTTCATTTTCCGTTCCTTTATGTGTAAATTACGAACACTTTCTAATCGCTCTAGCTCTGCCTGTATGTCTGCTTCTTCCCTTTTAAATGTCCTAATCTAATTTGCAAAGTTCTTCCTGTTCCTGATATTCTGCGTTTCATTTTCTAGTTAATGTACTTGCTTTGTTTTCCTCTTTGTAGGTGGGATCTGACCCATGGCTACAAGTTTTCATTTTCTAGCAGCTTCCTCTGTTGCTCAGTTTCCATTTGTTGTGTATTTATCTGCTCTTGTGGTTTAATGAGATTCTGCAATGCATAACCATTTGTCCATTGCTCAGTGAAGGAGGCTCCATGCTGGGACTATAGTGAAGTGTCCTAATCGCAATCAATCCTGCAAACTTTTATCTTGACCGACAAGCCTCTCTTCTTTAGACTGTTCTATTAGCAGCTTTTTACTCATGGTCACACATTTATTTAACCTTTTTTTTTATCGTTTAAGCCTTTTCTTTCATCTATTTGTCTTCTTAAGTCACCTTTCTGGTTCTTCATCAAGAAGTAGGATATATATTGTCTTTGCAATACAACACTGGGTTTGATTTGTGTTCTGTGTAGCTTTCTTGCTTCATAAGCAAGGTAGTGAGACTGCACTACAATTGTTATACATTTCAGTTTGAGGAAGTCTTTCCTATATCGTTTAAGCCTTTTGTATCATTTAAACCTTTTCTGTTGTTCATCTATTTGTCTACTTAAGTCACCTATCTGGTTTTTCATCAAGAAGTAAGATCTATATTGTCTTTGCCATACAACAGTGGCTTTGATTTGTGCTCTGTATAGTTTTCTTGATTTATAAGCACTGCACTATAATTGCTGTATAATTCAGTTTGAGGAAGTCTTTCCTATATAGTTTAAGCCTTTTGTTTTGTTTCAGCCTTTTCTGTTGTGCCTTTATTTGCCTCTATACCAACTCATACGGAGTACTGACTGAACATGTACAGTAGCTCTCTTTTGCTTAACCCACTGCCTAACGACCATACTCTTGTAGGCAGCCTGAATGGTAATAGTTGCATCCCTCATTGACTGATATTGCACAAACTGGGAATGCCCTTTTTGCATGCTTTGTACCATCTCTGGATCGAAATGACTGCTTGTCGCATAGCTCTGTAGCGTACCCTTGATCGGTAACCACAATATGCAGCTTGCAGAGTGACCACAGCCGCCTTTTGCATCAAGAAATGTTTTCTTGTAAAGCACATCATTATAAATGACTTACTATGGCGTGCTGCCTTGATTTTCTCAACCAATTATCTGGCTTTAATCCCATGGTAGAAAGCCTGAATACAAACCACTGCTTTTCTCAAACTATTATAATGTCTCACTTGGTTATATCTTATCTGGCAAGCTCTGTATCGTTGCTGCACCTCAATGGTAGTCCAGCGTATATTCTTGAAATATTGGCGTTGTATATGCATCTGATAATAAGTCTGTATGACCTTGGCAGATTTGTGCATGCACTGCAATTGCTTTGGAACAACCATTCCTCGGTAGGCAGCCTGAAGCAGCACAACGCTGCTGCATACCTTCATGTAAGATTTGCAATCACTTTCCATTTGAAGGTAAGCCCTATAATGGGTTTGTACTATTATAGCTTCCAATCTCGTTGCCTTGTATATACGGTATATTCTGTGCATTCTAAATGCTGCTTGTATTACCGTTGCTGCCTTCTGTTTGTTCCGGATCTCTCTCCGTACCTTCATACCCTTGAATGCAGCTAGAATAGTTAGGGTTGCCCTCTGGATGGCAATGTACCTTTGCATTTGCCTTTTTTTTCCTTTGCCTTTTACCTTTGACCTTTTGCACGAACTTCGCCACTTGGCACTTGAGTTTTGTCACTCTGCCCTTGACTTTTGTCACTCTGCCCTTGACTTTTGTCACTTTGCACCTCCCGTTTGTCCTTTGAGGGACTCCCTGCCCTCTTTAGTTCAGGCTCCTTGCCTCTGTATGCCCTTGGAGGTTTTGACGAGAAATGAGCCATTAATGCCTCCTTATACTCCTCGTACATTTTATTCGTGGGATTTGCTGGCCGCAGTAACGCACGTAAGGTGTGATAACCCTCTAATCCTTTGCCTAATATGAACCATGATTTCTTCTTCTCTCTAGTGATATCATTCGAAATGAACAAAGCCTCCAAGACTTCAGTCCATTTCTCAAAATTACAGCCAGAATCTAACTAGGGCAACATTCCTACCATTTGAAAAGCCATGCTACCTGTCGCTCTCCAGGTCCCTATATTCTGTTCTCTCACTGTGTTTTTTGCCCTGGACTTAATCCTTTTACATTCTAAGATAGTATCCAGCTCACTGACTATTACTTAATCTTATAATAATAGATTTATACTAACAACCAAAATTTCAGGTTAATAGTCAACTAGAATATTTTAAACCATATTCCTGCTATGCACACAGATTTACTGTTAATAACAGTGACCAATACATTATATCCAAACAGTCCTGCTTTTACTCTGAAGGAATAGTGAACAATGCATTACATTCAAACAGGGCTGATATTGTGAAGGATTTCACCGGTCCAGCTTGTCGGCCTGTGGACTCTGGTGGATCCTCGACCTCTCGGAATCTCCAGAGGTTCTCCCAAAGACACTGTTGCTTTTGCTGCTGGCCTCACCGGACCTCGGCTGCTGCCTTCATAGAAACATAGAAACATAGAAATTAGGTACAGGCGTAGGCCATTCGGCCGTTCGAGCCTGCACCACCATTCAATATGATCATGGCTGATCATCCAACTCAGTATCCCGTACCTGCCTTCTCTCCATACCCTCTGATCCCCTTAGCCACAAGGGCCACATTTAACTCCCTCTTAAATATAGCCAATGAACTGGCCTCCACTACCCTCTGTGGCAGAGAGTTCCAGAGACCCACCATACTCTGTGTGAAAAAAGTACTCATCTCGGTCCTAAAGGATTTCCCCCTTATCCTTAAGCTGTGACCCCTTGTCCTGGACCTCCCCAACATCGGGAACAATCTTCCTGCATCTAGCCTGTCCAACCCCTTAAGAATTTTGTATATATCTATAAGATCCCCTCTCAATCTGCTAAATTCTAGAGAGTATAAACCAAGTCTATCCAGTCTTTCTTCATAAGACAGTCCTGACATCCCAGGAATCAGTCTGGTGAACCTTCTCTGCACTCCCTCTACGGCAATAAGGTCCTTCCTCAGATTTGGAGACCAGAACTGTACGCAATACTCCAGGTGTGGTCTTATCAAGGCCCTATACAACTGAAGTAGAACCTCCCTGTTCCTATACTGAAATCCTTTTGCTATGAGCTAACATACCATTCGCTTTCTTCACTGCTTGCTGCACCTGCATGCCTACTTTCAATAACTGGTGTATCATGACACCCAGGTCGCGCTGCATCTCCCCTTTTCCTAATCGATAACAGTCTGCTTTCCTGTTTTTGCCACCAAAGTGGATAACCTCACATTTATCCACATTATACTGCATCTGCCAAACATTTGTCCACTCACCTAGCCTATCCAAGTCACCTTGCAGTCTCCTAGCATCCTCCTCACAGCTAACACTGCCCCCCAGCTAAGGGTCATCCACAAACTTGGAGATATTGCCTTCAATTCCCTCATCCAGATCATTAATGTATATTGTAAATAGCTGGGATCCCAGCACGGAGCCTTGCAGTACCCCACTAGTCACTGCCTGCCATTGTGAAAAGGACCCGTTTACTCCTACTCTTTGCTTCCTGTTTGCCAGCCAGTTCTCTATCCACATCAATACTGAACCCCCAATGCTGTATGCTTTAAGTTTGTATACTAATCTCTTATGTGGGACCTTGTCGAAAGCCTTCTGGAAGTCCAGATACACCACATCCACTGGTTCTCCCCTATCCACACTACTAGTTCAATCCTCGAAAAATTCCACAAGATTCGTCAGACATGATTTACCTTTCATAAATCCATGCTGACTTTGTCCAATGATTTCACTTTCCAAATATGCTGCTATCCCATCTTTAATAACTGACTCTAGCAGTTTCCCCACTACCGATGTTAGACTAACTGGTCTGTAATTCCCCGTTTTGTACGGAAAGGCAGAGACGCATCATATTGAGGTGTTCATATATAACATGCATAATTATTACTGCAGTGGAAGTACAATCAGAAAATAACTTAGATCTCTGCATCAAAGCAATATCTTTCTTTGAGTGGCTTATTTTCATAAAGGTGGAATGACATAAAAGAGCAATATCATGTTTCATCTAATTAACAACATCATTAATCTTTCAGTGCACGTTCTGACTATAAGTGAATCCATGCAAAGTGATGACATTTACATCTCCATCTCTAAAAATAAAGGCATTAAACAAAATGAAACAAAACAAAACATTAAACAAAACATTTTACTGAACGGATAAAGATGACCCCTTTCATTTCTGTAAAATTTGCAATCTTTCTGGTGACATTGCTGTATGTTTGACAGCTTACCCTTCACAATTTGTCTTTGGACCAAATGACAACTTGCACATGGAAAGAGAATTGTAGTTGACAGTGCATCTGGCCGCAGGACTCTCCTCACCACCTGAGACCAGTCCAGCAGCTGAAGGACATTATGAGTGTAGACTTACATAACATGTACAACTCTGAGCCTTTGTCTGGCAATGAAACAGATCATTCAGATCTCCTGCTCCATTCTAGTGCTTATATTCCACACAAACATTCCCCCCCCCCCCCACCACACAATCCACTCACACCTTGTTATTTACAGCAAAATCCAAAGCCCATTTAGGAGTAAAGGTTGTCATCAGTTTGTGGGTATCTCCATATAGACTATGACTTTGTAGTGCAGTTCCTAAGGGCCATAGACGTTTCCATTCACCCATCCCACAGGCTCACATTCATCAGACCTCCACAGATGCTGCCTGACCTGCTGAGTTCCTCCAGCATTTGTTTTTTGCCCTAAGATTTTAGCATCTGCAGTTTCTCGTGAAGCCATTGATCTTGATTAAAAAGGCAAGTACAATGAGGTTTGTTTATTTTTATTTATTTTATTTTGATTTTGGTTAAGTTTTAGTAATTTAAGGTAATTTTCAGTACAGGCTCTCTCTGGGTTACAAATCAACCTACCTAAACCGACATGTGAAGAAGTTTCTGTAAGATTCTTAAATCCAGAAGTTGGGCATAGGTGCATACATAAGTTTGTTCTGTCGAACACAGAACTCATTTTCACTCTTTCCACTTTCAGGAATAATTTGTTGTTATCCTTTTATGTGTTTTTCACATAATTGAGGTGATTTTCACATGAAATGAGGTGGAGGATAAATGCGTGGCTGAGGGACTGGTGCAGTGGGCAGGGATTCAAGTTTCTTGATCACTGGGACCTCTTTTGGGGAAGGCATGATCTGTACACAAAGGACGGGTTGCACTTGAGCCTGAGGGGGACCAATATCCTGGCAGGGAGATTTGCAAAGGCTACTGGGGAGACATAAACTAGAAAGGCTGGGGGGAGGGACTCGGGTAGAGGGGGCTAGGGGTCAGGGTGTGGGGCAAGAGGCAGAGAAGGGAAGCACTCGGATCCAAAATGTAGGCGAGAAAGATGAAAAAGATAATAGACAGAGAATAAGGGATGGTGGGTTTCTAAAATGTGTATATTTTAATGCTAGGAGCATTGTAAGTAAGGTGGACGAACTTAGAGCCTGGATTGACACCTGGAAATATGATGTTGTGGCAATCAGTGAAACATGGTTGCAGGAGGGCTGTGATTGGAAACTAAATATTCCAGGATTTCGCTGCTTCAGGTGTGATAGAATTGGAGGGACCAGAGGGGGAGGTGTTGCATTACTTGCCAGAGAAGATATTACAGCAGTGCTTTGGCAGGATAGATTAGAGGGCTCGTCTAGGGAGGCTATTTGGGTGGAACTGAGAAGTGGGAACGGTGTAGCAACAATTTTAGGGGTGTATTATAGACCGCCAAATGGGGAGCGTGAATTGGAAGAGCAAATATGTAAGGAGATAGCAGATATTAGTAGTAAGCACAAGGTAGTGATTGTGGGAGATTTCAATTTTCCAAAAATAGACTGGGAAACACATTCTGTAAATGGGCTGGATGGATTGGAGTTTGTAAAATGTGTGCAGGATAGTTTTTTGCAGAAGTACATAGAGGTATCGACCAGAGAAGGGGCAGTGCTGGACCTCCTGTTAGGAAATGAGGCAGGTCAGGTGATGGAGGTATGCGTTGGTGAGCACTTCGGGACCAGTGATCACAATACCATTAGTTTCAATATAATTATGGAGAGAGTCAGAACTGGACCTAGGGTGGAGATTTTTGATTGGAGAAAGGCTAACTTTGAGGGAATGCGTAAGGATTTTAAAGGAGTGAATTGGGACACTTTGTTTCATGGGAAGGATGTAGAAGAGAAATGGAGGACATTTAAAGGGGATATTGTAAGAGTACAGAATCTTTATGTCCCTGTTAGGTTGAAAGGAAATAGTAAAAATTGGAAAGAGCCATGGTTTTCAAGGGAAATTGGACACATGTTTCGAAAAAAGAGAGATATCTACAATAATTATAGGAGGCATGGAGTAAATGAGGTGCTAGAGGAGTATAAAGAATGTAAAAAGAATCTTAAGAAAGAAATTAGGAAGGCTAAAAGAAGATATGAGGTTCCTTTGGCAAGAAAGGTGAAAGTAAACCCAAAGGGTTTCTACGGCTATATTAATAGCAAAAGGATAACGAGGGATAAAATTGGACCATTAGAGAACCAGAATGGACAGCTATCTGCAGAGCCAAAAGAGATGGGGGAGATATTGAACAATTTCTTTTCTTTGGTATTCACCAAGGAGACAGATATTGAACTCTGTGAGTTAAGGGGAAAAAGTAGAGTAGCTATGGAAACTATGAGATTCAAAGAGGAGGAAGTACTGACACTTTTGAAAAATATAAAAGTGGATAAGTCTCCAGGTCCTGACAGGATATTCCCTAGGACATTGAGGGAAGTTAGCGTAGAAATAGCAGGAGCTATGACAGAAATATTTCAAATATCATTAGAAATGGGAATAGTGCCGGAGGATTGGTGTACTGCGCATGTTGTTCCATTGTTTAAAAAGGATTCAAAGAATAAACCTAGCAATTATAGACCTATTAGTTTGACGTCAGTGGTGGGCAAATTAATGGAAAGGATACTTAGAGATAATATATATAAGCATCTGGATAAACAGGGTCTGATCAGGAACAGTCAACATGGATTTGCGCCTGGAAGGTCATGTTTGACAAACCTTCTTGAATTTTTTGAAGCGGTAACTAGGGAAATTGATGAGGGTAAAGCAGTGGATGTTGTCTATATGGATTTCAGTAAGGCCTTTGACAAGGTTCCCCATGGAAGGTTGGTTAAGAAGGTTCTATCTTTGGGTGTTAATGGCGGAGTAGCAAGATGGATTCAACAGTGGCTGAATGGGAGATGTCAGAGAGTAATGGTGGATGGCTGTTTGTCAGGTTGGAAGCCGGTGACCAGTGGGGTGCCTCAGGGATCTGTGTTGGGTCCACTGTTGTTTGTCATGTACATCAATGATCTGGATGATGGGGTGGAAAATTGGATAAGTAAGTATGCAGATGATACTAAGATAGGTGGTGTTGTGGATAATTAAGTAGATTTTCAAAGTCTACAGAGAGATTTGGGCCATTTGGAAAAGTGGGCTGAAAGATGGCAGATGGAGTTTAATGCTGATAAGTGTGAAGTGCTACATCTTGGCAGGACAAATCAAAATAGGACGTACATGTTAAATGGTAGGGAATTGAGGAATGCTGTGGAACAGAGGGATCTAGGAATAACTGTGCATAGTTCCCTGAAGGTGGAATCGCATGTAGATAGGGTGGTAAAAAAAGCCTTTGGTGTGCTGGCCTTTATAAATCAGAGCATTGAATATAGGAGTAGGGAAGTAATGTTAAAATTGTACAAGGCATTGGTAAGACCAATTCTGGAGTATGGTGTACAATTTTGGTCGCCTAGTTATAGGAAGGATGTCAACAAAATAGAGAGAGTACAGAGGAGATTTACTAGAATGTTGCCAGGGTTCCAGCAACTATGTTACCGAGAAAGGTTGAACAAGTTAGGTCTTTATTCTTTGGAGTGCAGAAGGTTAAGGGGGGACTTGATCGAGGTCTTTAAAATGATGAAAGGGATAGACAGAGTTGACGTGAATACGTTTTTCCCATTGAGGGTAGGGAAGATTCAAACAAGTGGGCATGACATGAGAATTAAGGGACAGAGGTTTCGGGGTAACGTGAGGGGGAACTTCTTTACTCAGAGGGTGGTGGCTGTGTGGAATGAGCTTCCAGCAGAAGTGGTGGAGGCAGGATCGATTTTAACATTTAAGAGTAAAGTGGATAGGTATATGGACGTGAAGGGAATGGAGGGGTATGGTCTGAGTGCAGGTAGATGGGACTAGGGGAAAACAAATGGTCGGCACGGACTGGAAGGGCCGAGAGGGCCTGTTTCCGTGCTGTAATTGTTAATTGTTATATGGTTAATTCAATACACTACCGTATCATGCTTACATATCAAGTTATTATTTGTGTATTTTCTGACATGAACAAACATGATTTATGAATGTTTGTTCATTAACTGTTGGATGATCAGCCATGATCATATTGAATGGCGGTGCAGGCTCAAAGGGCCGAATGGCCTACTCCTGCACCTATTTTCTATGTGTCTATGTTCATTATCCAGAGGCAGTATGTACATTTCAGTCTGAAGAAGAATCTCGATCTGAAACGCCACCCATTCCTTCTATCCAGAGATGCTGCCTGTCCCACTGTTACTCCAGCATTTTGTGTCTATCTTCAGATGGAAGAAGGGCAGGTTCATGGCTGAATACAGGCATCTCAGCCTCAGAAGCCAAATATCTGTCTATTTACCTCACCAATGTTCCTCTCTATCACTATAAATGGACTAGAATAAATGGGACCCGTTTAGTCCCATGTTCACACGGGAGGGCAGGTCCCCCAACGCAATATTCCACCTCTCCACCAATTCCAATATTGGTGGCCAGTGGGGGAGGGGGCAGGGCTTTCTGGTGCGCTAGTATGGGTATTGTGGGCTGAAGGGACTGGTTAGTATGGACATTGAGGGCCAAATGGATTCTTGGGGTGGCAGCTCAGTCACCCAATCCTGATGTGCTGGCAGCTCACTAACGGCTGGTGGGCTAGCAGTTGACTCACGGCTATTCCTTGAAAATCCATTTCAAGCAGGGTGCAAGGCAACCAAATTCAAATGCAGTTTTCTACCATTTCAAGCAGGGTGCAAGGCCACCAAATTCAAGTGCAGTTTCTTACCACTTCAAGCAGGGTGCAAGGCCACCAAATTCAGTTGCAGTTTCATACCACTTCAAGCAGGGTGCAAGGCCACCAAATTTAGGTGCAGTTTCCGCCCACTTCAAGCAGGCTTCAAGGCCACCGAATTCATGCAGTTTCATACCACTTCAAGAAGGGTGCAGGGCCACCAAACTCAAGTGCAGTTTCCTGCCATTTCAAGCATGGTGCAAGGCCACCAAATTCAAGTGCACTTTCATGCCATTTCAAGCAGGGTGCAAGGTCACCAAATTCAAGTGCAGTTTCATGCCACTTCAAGCAGGGTGCAAGGCCACCAAATTCAAGTGCAGTTTCATACCATTTCAAGCAGGGTGCAAGACAACCAAATTCATGTGCAGTTTCATGTCAATTCAAGTAGGGTGCAAGGCCACCAAATACTAGTGCTGCTTCATGCCATTACCCAGCAGGGTGCAAGGCCACCAAATTCAAGTGCAGTTTCATACCACTTCATGCAGGGTGCAAGACAACCAAATTGAAGTGCAGTTTCATACCATTTCAAGCAGGTTGCAAGGCCACCAAATTCAAGTGCAGTTTCATGTCAATTCAAGCAGGGTGCAAGGCCACCAAATTCATGTGCAGTTTCATGTCAATTCAAGCAGGGTGCAAGGCCACCAAATGCTAGTGCTGTTTCATGCCATTTCAAGCAGGGTGCAAGGCCACCAAATTCAAGTGTTGTTTCATACCACTTCAAGCAGGGTGCAAGATAACCAAATTGAAGTGCAGTTTCATACCATTTCAACCAGGGTGCAAGGCTACCACATTCAAATGCAGTTTCATACCATTTCAAGCAGGGTGTAACCACCATAAAACGACTATAAAACCACACAAACCACATAAACACCACACTTACAGTTCAGTAGACATCCAGTGTGTTCAGTTGATTCACAGCTCAGACAGAGTCGTGACCTCTCTTTCCCCCATCTTGCAGAGACCGAGCCACACCAACACTGATGGTTTTTATAATCCCTCCCCCTCCAACTGGAAGGGGCATGGCCTTCATGGCGTGATTGACAGTAGAGAGATTCTAAACATTTTTTTAAAAACACCAATAACACTTTTATTTTCATTGATGGGAAAAATCCTCTGCACCTGATGAGTGGCGAGAAACTGAGTAAGATGGCCAAATATCACAGCTGTAAGTGGTAGCGTTTTATCTAAAATTAATATTCAGCGCAAACAGGAAGTTGTCAAGTTTCCACCAACAACAGCCATTTTTTTTTGCCCTGCAGGCTTTGAAAGCATTTGCCACCACCAAAACCAGCCATTTTTTTTGCAGTGCAGCCTTTGAGCAGTTACCACCACCAGCAACAGCCATTTTTTCCCAGTGCAGCCATTTAAAAGCAGTTACCACCACCAACAGCCATTTATTTTCCCAGTGCAGCCATTTAAAAGCAGTTACCACCACCAACAATAGCCATTTTTTTTGCAGTGCAACCTTTTGAAAGCAGTTACCACCACCAATAACAACCATTTTGTTTTGCAGTGTAGCCTTTCAAAACAGTTACCACCACAAACGACAGCCATTTTTTTTGCAGTGCAGCATTTTAAAAGCAGTTACCACCACCAACAACAGCCATTTTTTTTTGCAGTGCATCCTTTCAAAGCAGTTACCACCACAAACAACAGCCATTTTTTTTTGCAGTGCGGCATTTCAAAGCAGTTAGCACCACCAACAACAGCCATGTTTTTGCAGTGCAGCCTTTTAAAAGCAGTTATCACCACCAAAAACAACAATTTTGTTTGCAGTGCAGCCTTTCAAAGCAATTACCACCACCAACATCAGCCTTTTTTTTTGCAGTGTATCCTATCAAAGCAGTTACCACCACCAATAGCCATGTTTTTCCAGTGCAGCCTTTCAAAGCAGTTACCACCATCAACAACACCCATTTTTGTTTGCAGTGCAGCCTTTCAAAGAAGTTACCACCACCAACAAAAGCCATGTTTTTGCAGTGCAGCCTTTCAAAGCAGTTACCACCGCCAACAACAGCCATTTATTTTCAGTGCAGCCTTTCTGGCAGAGACTGAGTGAGGCACACCACTTCCGGGTTTTATAATCCCCCCCCCCCCCCCCCCCCCCCCCCCCCCCCCCCTACCAGCAGGGGCAGCAGAGAGAATGGCGAAATTTAAAAAAAAACATTACTATCTCTCTGATTTTTCATCGATGGCAAAAATCCGCCAGTCTAGTCTGGCAGGGTGGGGGGGGTGGGGGGGGGGGGCTCTGAGCAAGGTGGCCAAAAATGACGGCATATGTGGCGGCGATCTCTCGGAAATCACATCGCAGTGAGTCAAAAACGGTCAAGATGGTACTTTCAGTAATATAGATATCTTCACAGTTATGGTTCAGTTATCTCCTCTAGAGTGTGACAATGCATTAAAACTGCATTCAATTATTTATATTTATAAACACTTTTCCTTGCTCTGCCATATCCTGGCAGGACTTTTAAGCTGCTCCAAAATGTTTGTCCACTTTGACAACGGATGTAATTGCTTAAGTGATGGAGATTGGCAGAATCAAAAGATTGGAGTGCTACATGGCTGATGATGAAAGATAGGAGAATAAGTGGATGAGACAATGTGTATTCAGCAGCCTTCAGAATGGCTGACATCACTCAGTGGTTAGGTGATTGCAGAATATATTTGTCTGGTAAATGTCAACACTTTGCTGATACTGAGAAGTGTCTCTCAGACAGCATCATGCAAAGGCAATGTGAACATAACAGAAGTATGAATACAGCACGAAGATAGGCTCGAAAAGCTGGAGTAACTCAGCAGGATACGCAACATCTCTGAAGAGAGGGAATGGGTGACGTTTCGGATTGAGACACTTCTTTATAAAGCACAATCAAATGGACTGAATTGGTAAAATAACATCAAAATGCTGATTTCCTCTGGATTTGATTGACACACATCCAGCAAGCAATGTGCAGTTACGTCGTTATTCATCTAGAAAATGACTAGCTGGCTAAAATTTTAAAGCAAAGCAGGAGGAAATATTCTGTTGTTGCTTGTTTATTCAAATACACGATGATTCAAATAGATTTGTTTCAAAAATATCTATATAAATTATGCTTAAATAACAAAGGAATTTGGTTTCCTGATATAAAGTACATAGGGTGGAAGGTCATTCGTGGTAATAGTTGCTAAGCGCACAATGTAATTGAGGCTTCACATTATATTTTGTTTCTAATATTCTAGCCAGGAATTTCAAAAATAGGGTAACACATGTGTATTGCTACTTTGAAAGAGCACATGCATTGCAGAAGTGGGAAGTCTGTGAGAAAAAAAAATCAGCAGGTCTTTGCAAAGAGAAACAGAAATAACAACCCAGGACAGTGACCTTTTATTAGAAATATAATTCAAACATGCTTTAAATTGCAGAGAAGGAGGAGGTGAGAAGGGAACAAAAGGATTGTCTGTGATGGAGTGTAGATCAAGAGAGACCGAATTATGCCAAATGCAATGGGGCCCCCTCAGAGAGGGTGTTGAAGGTGCTTCAGTCTGTCGGGATAAGGAGACGAGAAGAGTCTGGGGAGAGAGAAAATTGTGGGAAAAAGACTGAAGTTGCTGACATATAAGGGAATGCTAGACATGCCCAGATAGCATTCGTAGACAGTGCAGACTGATGCAATAGTTAGCCAGAAAAACGGTCTCGACCTGAAACGTTACCTTTGTAGGTTCTCCAGGAGTGCTGCCTGACCTGTTATGCCAGCATTTTGTGTCTTACTGCAATAATTACGTTGATAATCTTTCAGATGAAAAGCTGTTCCTCAAACTTACTTTTGTAAGAGAGGTAAGAGTGGGAGTAGGATAGAGAATTAAAATGGCAGCATCGTGCATTGACCAAAAGCAACCAAGGATGAAATTCTCCCCCAGAGTCTTCAGATGGATGCTCAGCATTCACAGGTTCTTGTTTGAACCTGTTACCTGCCTAAAGAAGCATGGGATTACTTAGTGCTGGTGTGATTTTGCCCTCGGGCAGAGTCTGAAATAGGAGCAAGAATAAGCTGCACAGCCCAGAAGCCTGCTCCAGCATTCTAGCAGATGATTGATCTGATCTCCACTTCCTTTGTCAAGTTAAGACTCTTCTTCAGACTGAGAGTCAGAGGAAAGAGGAACAAGAGATATAAATGGTACTTAGGAAAAATGAATGGGAGATATGCAAAAAGCAACGATAGGCAAGGAAATAAGGGGCACACATTAGGCCATTGTTGACTCTAGGATAGGTGACAATTAGTATACAGATAGAGGAACTCAACAGGATGACAATAAAACTAGTACGACGACTAGGGTGGGGAAGGGATAGAGAGAGAGAGAGAATGCAAGGGTTACTTGAAGTTGCAGAAATCAATATTCATACCACTGGGTTGGAAGCTGCCAAAGTGAAATATGAGATGCCATTCCTGCAATTTACGTTTGGCATCACTCTGGCAATGGAGGAGGCCTGGGACAAACAGGTCAGTGTGGGAATGGGAAGGGGAATTAAAGTGTTTGGCAACTGGGAGATCACGTTGTCCCAGGTGGACTGAGCGAAGGCGAAACCTTAGGGTATATTTGCCATTACCAATGGGATAAAAGTACTCCATGACACATGCTAACCACCCTGCCAGCTGTTTGTCCTTAGAAATATCATTATGATAGATTTAACTCATCCTGAACACAATTCACAACATTAGCACAATGACAGTGCCTGGGGAATTGACACAAAGGAACTTCAGAGACCTTGAATTCCTGAAGTGCGTTACAGAGATGCAAGTCCTTTCTTTATTATTTTAAGTAATAAAAAATCAAGAATGTGTTTTCAAACTCAAGAAAGTTACAAACTCGATTTTGTATATGGCAATAGACAATAGACAATATTCCATTGTCTATTGTCTGTTGTATATGGCCTGGTCATTGAGGTGTACATGATCATGAAGTGCATGGATAAAATGAACACTCAGTCTTTTTCCCAGTGTAGAAGATTCGAACATTATAGGGCATAGCCTTAAAGTGAAAAGGGAGAGATTTAAGAGGGACCTCAGGGGCAACGTTCTCACCCAGACGCTAGTTCATGTCTTGACGGAGGTCCAAGAGGAAATTATAGAAGGGGACACAATTACAATTACGATGCAATTATAAAAAGACACGGACAGATATATGGATAAGAAGGACTTAGAGGGCTATGGGCAAAATACAGGCAAATGGGATTAGCCCACTATGCCGACTTGTTTGCATGGACAAGGTGGGCTATATGACTTAATTACTTCAAATGGCTCGCAGTCCATGAGGTCAAATTGTCCTTACTGTGACCAGTCGATTAGACTAGAAACTGTGGCTTTTAGCTAATCCCACCACAGTCTGGGATACAGTGTGTGGCATCAATCACTGATCAGATCAGACCAGCTTAATTTATTGTTGTATACAACAGGGTGCAATGAACTCTCATGTTCACATGAAGCTAAAAGAGCAAATAGTATGCATATAGTACACATATAGTAATATTGCATTCAACAATAAAAGGAGTTCCAGTAAATTAAACAGTGCAATCTGAAGAGGTGCATATAAAATTGAATAATGGACTGACAGAATAATGGAATAATATACTCTGTTACTGAAGTCACATGGAATCCAAACATAGTTCTATCTGAGAAAGAACCTTGGATCCTGCACCCCCACCTGGTGCAGGGAATAAAACAAATATTATCACTGAAGATTCTGGCCTTATGAACTAACGGAAAGTAATTAGCTTGATTTGGGTTTATGTTGTTAATTATTTCTAAGAGTTTTTAAATATTTTAAGAAATATTAAGCCTTTTCATCATTTATAATTTACTTTAATTTTCTAACAATTCTATAATGGTTTTGTCTTTTGCGTTTAAAAACCATTAACTTCATTGACTGCTTTAACAGAAGGCAAATCTCCAGCTTCAGCTTTGCCTTCTGTCAAGATTTGTTAGGGCAGGACTTCTGTGTTTTACCAATGCAGTCTAATCACAGTTCAGACCTCGTCTTTAGACCCATGGATTGGTTATCTGCACCCAGGCCAGGTAAGTGTTAACCATTCAATCTTGTCAATGGAAAGTGTCCACCATGAACCAACCCAATATCATGTTGCTGCTTTCTGCTCTAATGTTCTCCTTTATGTTTTATTACCTTCAGTGCAGATGGACATTTTGAATCCTCCATCATGACAAAGGCTATTGTAAAATACAATGGGACCGTGAGGTGGACACCTCCTGCGAGCTACAAGAGCTCTTGCACGATAGATGTCACTTTTTTTCCATTCGACAAACAGAACTGCTCAATGAAATTTGGATCGTGGACCTATGATGGTGGATTGGTTGACCTCATTCTTGTGGACCAAGATGTGGACCAGAAGGATGTTTTTGACAATGGAGAGTGGGAAATCTTAAATGCCACTGGAATGAAAGGGACGAGAAGCGATGACTACTATTCCTATCCATTTATCACCTATTCTTTTATATTGAGGCGCTTGCCTTTGTTTTACACATTATTCCTGATTGTCCCTTGCCTCGGCTTATCTCTTCTAACTGTTCTGGTATTTTACTCACCGTCAGATGAAGGGGAGAAGCTATCATTGTCCACTTCAGTTCTAGTCTCCTTGACTGTGTTCCTCTTGCTTATTGAAGAAATAATCCCTTCCTCTTCAAGGGTTATTCCTTTGATTGGCGAGTACTTATTATTCATTATGATCTTTGTCACCCTCTCGATCATTGTCACAGTTTTTGTTATAAACGTTCATCACCGATCCTCAACCACTTACCACCCCATGGCTCCATGGGTCAAGAAGCTGTTTCTTCAAACCCTTCCCAGACTTTTGTGCATGAGGGGCCACACTGATCGCTACCACCACTGTCCAGGAAGTGCTCCGAATAGTCCAAAGGGAAAGCAAAAAGCCAATGAGAAGCATCGTCATACTTCTTCGACAAGGAATGAAGAACATGTAGCAATGGTGGCCATCCTAGAAAAGGCTGCTGAGTCAGTGAGATACATCTCAAGCCACATAAAGAAGGAGCATTCCATTCGAGAGGTAAAGAGATTGGGAGTGACAAAAAAATACATGGTTTTTATCAGAACAGAGTAATAGCACTAAAATGCATTCATCACCACTTCATTCAATCACTGGATACAATTTACAGCAAAAATTGTGTAATTGTGATCACTTGAGACTTCTCTTAGGAACAGTCTTCTTCAATTTCCTTTTCATTCTGCCATCTCAAAATGTTCCTCTTTTATGTGCTGCAGTATAGATTTTTTTGTGAGAGGACAGCAAAGGAAACTTAAAATTTTATGATGACTGTTAGTCTCTACAACTTGGTGTATCTGTGCATTCTGGTTTTAACTTACCTTTGGTTTAATTTGTTCACATTTCAAAATATTCTCATCATATTCTGAATCTATCTCTAGGTAGAAACCTTATTACAATGCTCCCTGCCCCTCCTCCTAATGATTATCTCCATCCCAAGTCCCATACTTCCTTTTTAACCCCCTCTTTCCCGTGTCCCATTCCACCCATATCCTTCCCTCCAGTTTTACATCTCTTCAACACCTCTTCTTAACTTATCTGGTACCCATTTATCTTCACTTCTAGCCTTTATCACAAACTGCACTCATCTGCCAATCATCCTCCTTCTCAATTTTTTCTCTCCCCCCCTTCTCCTGTATCCACCTTTCACTTGCCAGGCTTTGCTCCACCCCATCTCTTTTTTTCCAGCTTTCTGCTCTTCCATTCGCCCATCAGTCTGAAGAAAAGTCCCAACCTAAAAGGTAGTCTGTCCATTTCCTCCACAGATACTTCCTCACCCAGTACGTTTGTCCTGCTGTTTGCTTCCAAGCAAAAAATTTGGCCCTGAGGTGTAAAGACTATGCATTGGATCACCATTTAATAATCCAAATTCAAGTACCAAGAAGCTTGTCTTCTGAGTTTGCCAATTTCAGTATTAACCAGAATAGTTTACGAAAGTGGCCCATCCCATGGATTGAGTTTAACTGATGTCAGGTGGCTTTTTAGTTTGAAAAGAAAAATAGCTGCATATTTATATTAAACTCACTAATATACAATGCACTACCTATCATAATTAGCTTCAGATAGGAATAAATAGAGAAATAACCAGGATTTGTAAAGTTGCATCTTATGTTCATTCATTCATGTTGCCAGGACTAGGGAGTCTGAGCTATAAACTCGTGTAGGTGGGACATGTTGGCCGGTATGGGAAAATTGGGCCAAAGGGCCTGTTTCTACACTGTATCACCCTGTGATTCTATTACTCTATTCGTTCATCCATGTTTTCTTTCTCCAGGAGTCTGACAAATGACAATAGGAGTGCAATTCATTAATCTGTTTTCCAAATTACCAATATTTGATGCACTGTTCACAACATTGTTTATCTATTTATGCTTTAGAAGTGTAAAGAAAATAATAGTTTGGTAGATGCCTATCTATCCATCGCTTCAAACAGAGCAGTTTACATTCTATCTTCCATCCAAAAATCATAGGTTTCCTAAGGGATGTGCTAATAATGCTCGGATTGTTGTTCTAATTTTTCTTTCTCTCTGTTCAGGTTGTGGACGACTGGAAATTTGTAGCTCAAGTTCTGGACCGGATTTTCTTATGGATATTTTTGCTGGTGGCCATTCTTGGATCAATATTGATATTTGCACCAGCGCTTCGAATGTGGGATAGCATTGTCATAATGCCCAATTGAAACTATAATAACTAATCAAAGATGTAGCCCATTGATATTTTGGAGCTGGTTTGCAAATATATTGCTTGTTACAAGATTCTAGACAAAATAATTATATTTTGTTGGAAAATGATTTGATAAATAGTTATTTAAAAGGCATGGGGACATACATGTTCATAGATAATAGACAGGGATTTCACTAGATTTCTACAGAAATACCAAAATCTTTTATTGTAAGAATTTTAGAGGTAAATTATGTACAAAGCAATTCAGATTTCTGTGTATTTTGGCAAATAACTAAAAAGTATTGAATTGGATGTTGACCTTGTCAGAGTGACTGCACTCTTAGATCAAATAAATTCCTGCAACAATGTTTCTCGCTTATTCCTGCCTTTTAGTGGAAACATGGAAAAATACGAACAAGAATGAACCCTTTAACCCTTCAAGCCTGCTCCCCCATTCAATACAATACTCCATTTAAATGCCATGTTCCTGCTTGTAAACCTTGTGTTCCTAAGATGCCAGCTTTATTATAAAATTAAGGATTATTCTTTTTCATTTATAGATAAATTGTCCATCGTTCAGTGTCCTGACTGGTAAATGATTCTGTGTATGTATCTGACATCATTTGCAGTTAGATCAGACAAGTTGGTGATGGGTGATTTATTTTGTGATTTCCTCTATTTTAAGTTACCTTCATCAAACTGCATTCCTATTAAATGTAACGAAGGATAGTTGTAATGCAATTGTTGAAAGTTCTGTTCAAAAATGTGGTCAGGATGCACAGCTCCATTGAAGATTTTCCATTTATTGGGAGGCAAATGAATTTGAATAGAAATTTGAGAAAGAAAGACCACTCTGCCGATTAAATCTCTGCTGAGCATAATCTGCACCCAGATTACCAATTACAAATAACTCTCCACCAATTGTATTTGTGCACATGCTTATCTCTCTTTGAACAATATACATTTGTCAGCATGTGATTTATTTCACCTCCTCAAAGCAAGATTAGATTATCTATTCGTTTTCATTACATTTAATTTTAATGTTCTATACTTTGATTTGTGAAAGAACAATTCTCCAGCATGAAGGTGGAAATCTTATCTGTTACTGTCAATGATCACTTGCACAGATGTATTATAACACCATACATTTTTGGAAAAAGAAGATTTTATAAAGCAAGAACATTTATCATAAGACACCATGCCACAGTTTGATTGAGGAGTCACTGGCAACAGTCACTTTATTAAAAAGTACCAGCAAGTAGACGTTGGTGAAGTCAATTATGCCTGCTATTCTGTTACTCTGTTTATTAATAGCTTATTTTTAGAGAATAAATTGAGGAGCTATATTGATTCGTACCATCATAAGTTCAGTGGATAGACACAAATTGCTGGAATACCTCAGCGGGACAGGCAGCATCTCTGGAGAGAAGGTATGGGCGAAGTTTCAGATCGAGACCCTTCTTCAGACCATGAAGAAGGGTCTTGACCTGAAACATCACCCATTCCTTCTCTCCAGAGATGCTGTCTGCCCCGCTGAGTTACTCCCTTTGGTTTAGACCAGCATCTGCAGTTCCTTCCTACTCATTCCTAATCATTTTCTGCAGAGTTTGTTGCTCTGAATCACAAGCAGGATTTCAATGCCTTGATATGCATACAAATCATGGTTTGTTGAGTATTGACTTTATTCCTTATAGCTGCATTAGCCTATCAGTGTTGCAAACTTACTGTTAACTTGTACATCAGTGTGCTTTAGTAAATTAAACTATTCTCCTGTCATGAATAACCTTTAGTCTCTCGTCTCTATCCACCACGTAGAATAAGAGGGACTATGAACTATTATTTTTAACATAACATGGATCCTTAACATAGGATTACCCAAGTTTGGAGTTATCTAGAGTCATAGTCATACAGTGTGGAAACAGGCTCTTCAGCCCAATTGCCCACACTGGCCAACATATCCTAACTACACTAGACCCAACTGCCTGCGTTTGGTCAATATCCCTCCAAACTTGTCCTATCCGTGTACCTGCCTAACTGTTTCTTAAATTTTGGAATGGTCCCAGCCTCAACTACCTCCTCTAGCAGCTTGTTCCATATACCAACCTCCCTTTATGTGCAAAAGTTACCCCTCAGATTCCTATTCATTCGTTTCCCCTTCATCTTGAACCTATGTCATCTGGTCCTCGATTCCCCTACTCTGGGCAAGAGATTCTGTGCATCTGCCCGATCTATTCCTCTCATGATTTTATACACATTTCTAAGCTGGTACTGATATTATCAGTCACCTGAAATCTTCCTGTCTTGTAAGATTCCATGATTCTGTTCCTTCACTATGCTGTCCCACTAAAGAGACCAGGACATTCCCTAACTATAACATACCTTTGTTAAGTATTTCACAGTACATGTGACAATAAACGGGAACTGAACTGAACTTAACATGACGTCAAGACTTGGGTTTTCTTAGTCTTCCATTTGTATTGCATGTTCTGGGTGTGTTGGTTCACAAATGCAGAAAGTTTACATGGAATTACAGTAGGCAAACACTATCAAGACGATTAATGCAGCAGATAAATTACAATAATAATTATAACCTGCTTTGGTTATAGGTGGCTTTGGTGAGACCACACCTGGATGAGTTCAGCACTCTGATCTAGGGAACGACATGTCTGCCTTGCACGCAGTGCTGTATTGAGTTACTAGACTGTTGCCCGAAGTGAGGAGATTGTTTATGATTAACCTATGTTTGCGGATGTTGGGTGGTGATATATCTATTTTTGAAAGCTTCTTTGAGGGATGTACCAGGTAGATGCTGAGAGGAGGTTTCTCTAAACTGAAGAGTCTACAACTAAGAATGTAGTTTCAGGATAAAAAGCCTATGTTTGGAACTGAGATATCAAGAATTTTCAGTTCTCATTGAACTTTAAATCTTTGAAATAGAGTCATATAGTGATACAATGTAGAACCAAGCACTTCAGACCCACTTGCCCACAATGGCCAACATGTCCCAGCTACACTAGTCCCACCAGCCTGCGTTTGGTCCATATCCTTTCAAATCTGTCCTATCCATGTACCTGTTTAACTGTTTCTTAAATGTCAGGATAGTCCCTGCCTCAATTACCTCCTTTGGCAGCTTGTTTCATACACCCACCAGCCTTTGTGTGAAAATGTTACCCCTCAGATTCCCATGAAATCTTTTCCCCTTCATCTTAACCTATGTCCTCTGGTCCTCGATTTACCTACTCTGGGCAAGAGACTGCGTATCTACCCGATCTATTCCTCTCATGATTTTATACACCTCAATAAGATCACCCCTCATCCTCCTGCGCCCCAAAAAATAGTCCCAGCCTACTCAACCTCTCCCTATAGCTCAGACCGTCTAGTCCTGGCAGCATCTTTGTAAATCTTTGCTGAACCCTTTTTTTTTTAAATAATATTTTTATTAGAAGCAGTGTACAGTAGTATAAACCGCAACATATGACAAAATACATTTATTTTACATCTTCCATTTAAATTTTGACAACAATTGAATAAAAAAAGAGAAAAAGAGCAAGAGAGAGAGTGAAAGAGCTAGTGAATGTGAAAACCCCTAAACTACCAAAGAGTGTAGTCACAGAGTAAAAACTTACAAAAAGAAAGACAAAAACAAAAAATAATAAAAAGGAAAAAAAGACCAAAACGTGTTGATTTAGCTACTTAGTTTCTCAGCCCACCCATCACCCTGTCCGTAAATCAGTTTAATTCCGAAGTTGCATTGCACCATACTATGCTTGTAATGAATCGATGAAAGGAGACCATATCTTTACAAATTGCTCTTTAAAAAGGGATATAGCATCTCAGACATGCCGCTGAACCCTTTCTAACTTGACAACATCTTTCCTATAACATGGTGCCCAGAACAGAACACAATATTCCAAATGGGGACCTCTCCAATGTCTTGTACAACTGCAACATGACCTCCCAACGTCTATACTCAGAACTTCTAAATGTGGAATGCTCTACGGTAGAGGATTGCGCAAGCTCAATCATTTTGTATAAACATGATTGTGATGAAGAAATGTTCGGGATATGGGGACCAGGCTGGATAGTGGAGTTATAAGCTTGGATTTATTATATGAAGGGTGGAGAGGATTAAGAAACTGTGTAGCTAACTCTTGCTCCTGCCTCTTATCATCTTTGTGAGTCTTGACCCTCAAATCTGTACAGGCGTTGGTGAGGCTGCATTTGTAGTATTGTGCAGAGTTTTGGCACCCTGATACAGGAGGGATGTCACTAAGCTGTAAAGAGTTAAGAGAAGATTTCCAAATGTTGCCAGGACTTGAAGATCTGATCTATAAGGAGAGGTTGGGCAGATTAGGACTTTATTCCGTGGAGCACAGGAATGGTGATCTTATAGATGTGTATAAAATAATGAGGGGAATAGATAGGGTGAATGAACAGTCTTTTACCCAGAGTTGGGGAATCAAGAACCAGTGGACATACGTTGAGGGGAAAAATGTCATAGGAATCCAGGGCAGCTGTTTCACAGAAGGTGGTGCATATATGAAACAAGGTGCAGAGCAGGTAGTTGAGCCAGGTACTATAACCACATTTAACATACATTTGACAGGTGTATGGATAGGAAAGGTTCAGAGGGATATGGACCAAACATGGGCAGGTGGAACAGCTAGATAAGGTCAGGTTATAGATAAGGCTACTTGGTCTTCATGGACAAGTTGGGTCAAAGGTCCTGTTTCCGTGTTGTACGTTCCCATTTATTCATTAACATCTAATTTTCAACCCAAACATCCACACTGTCTACCCTGAGTGTTTCATCTAAAATAAAGCATGAAAGGAACTTCCAAATGTATGACCTTCACTGCCAGGAACAAGGGGGAAATAATGATTGCATGGGAACAGCCTGCAAGTTACCTTCCAAGTCATATGCCATCCTGACATTCAAATATATTGCCATTCCTTCATTGACCCTTTCTGCCAAAAAGTCCAGTAGGATTATCTTCAACAGAATGACCACAGTGCAACACGAAGTTGGCTCCCTATGGCTTTGTCAGAAGCAATTAGGGATGAGCAATAAATGCTGAACTTGCTCACAATTCTGACATCCCATGAATAATAAAAAAAACTTCTGTTACTGAAATGAAATGACTGACATGGACATTGTTCAACTAAAACATTTTTTTCAACACTATCTTAAAACATTATTCTGTAAGCCTCAGGCTGATTGTTGGACAGTCTTTCATTTACTCCATCCTTCCCTTAATGCAATAATAATAATCTGTATTGAACAATTAATAGTCAATGCCTGCATAAACATTATCAAATCACTCTTATTAATGACATGCAAGCTGAAAGCAGAACTGCATTATTCACATGAAGTCTCCAAGAAACACCTGCCCAAAACATAAGAAATTAGTGTTGCAAAGAAAGTCTTTGCTATCTGAAAAACACTGAAACCTCCAAAGTCAAAAGAGTTTTATTGTCATGTGTCCCAGATAGGACAATTATATTCTTACTTGTGGCAGCACAACAGAATATGTCAACATAATACAAAATGGAAGATAAAAGTTCAGTGTGTCTATAGAGCAGAGACCATATATCTATATAACTAAAAGTCTCATCTTGACCACTTCCTGTCAGCGCTGTATATTGATTTTAGAAAAAACGCAACCATATATCGCTATGATTTTTGGCCATCTTACTTACAGTCCTCCTCCGCTGAAGCAGCCCTGAAGATTTTTCCAATTGATGAAAAATAAAAAGGTTATGTTTAAAAAATCTTTAGATCAGCTGATTGGTCCTCTTGCCTGTCAATCGCCACAATTAAGTTAATGCCCCTTCTGGGGGGGTGGGATAGGGCAGGACTATAAAACCCTGGATCCTGGATGTGAGTCAGTCACTCTGGAAGATCACGATGGAGAGTCCACAACTATAATTCTACGCTGTGAATCAACTGAGCTGTGAGTCTGCAATGTACTTGCAATAAATGATTTGTTAACCCTTAATGACAATGCAATGAGTTGTTTGGCAATTTGGTGGCCTGCACTCTGCTAGAAATGCTATGAAATTGAATTAGGTGGCCTGCACTCTGCTTAAAATGCTATGAGATCCGCACTCTTCTGAAGGCCAGGCACCGAGCATTCATCTCTGATGATACAGTGGTCTACAAGAAGTCCTGATACAACTTTGGTAAGGCCATCAAAAGGGCCAAAAGGAACTTCTGGTCCAAGCTGGAGGATGAGACAGTTGTTCGGCAGCTATGGCGGGACCTGAATGCAATCCCCTCCTACAAGGCGAAACCAGGAGGCAGCTCGAATGTCGGCGAAACATCGCTCCCTGACGAGCTCAATGCGTTTTTATGCACGCTTTGATAGAAAGAGCACTGATGTGTCTTCTCGAGCCCCCATTCGCTGTGGTGGTATTTCAGTCTCAGTCACAGAGGCCGACGTCACAAAATCCTTCAGAGGGGTGAACCCTCGAAAAGCACCTGGAACTGATGGCATACCAGGTCATGTTCTAAAAACCTGTGCGAACCAACTAGCTGGAGTTTTTGCGGACATTTTCAACCTCTCTCTTCTGAGGTCTGAGGTTCCCACCTGCTTTAAAAGGGCATCAATCTGGTGCGTACGAAACTGACTAATTTGAAGGAGGAAATGTCAGCAAATTTCGACTTACAAATTAAGGAAGTATACGAGAAAATTATGACGAATGAAACCAACATTAAAGATAATCTGGAAGTGATCTTCACTACTATACAAATGGAGAAACAGGCTGATGCCATAACTCATCTGGAAGTAACAACAGACACACTCCTTGCCAAGAACAAGCGTTTATCAGATTTACTGCTCAAAGTAACTGAAAAATGTATTGACTTGGAGGGCCGTCAGAGAAGACAGAACTAGAGGATCGTGGGCGTTCAAGAGGGTAAAGAAGGAAAGGAAGATCTCCGGGACTTTGCTGCAGACATATTAAAAACAGTCTTGAATTTAGACCAAAAGCCCTTATTAGGGCGGGCACACAGAGTTCTTGGACGTCGCTCGGACCCGAACGCCTCCCCCCAGGCAGCTGATAGTGAAGGTCCAATATGATCACGTGTTGGAGGATATCATGAAAAAAATTGCTGGCACAAAAAATCTTATGTTTGATGGAGACAAAATAAGCATATTTCGAGACTACCCTGCAGAAGTGGTCAGAAGGAGAGCGTTATTCAATGAGACAAGAGGGATTTTAAAGAAGATAGACAATTTGAAATATGGATTGTTGTACCCCGCAAGACTGCGAGTCACTTATCTGAAGAAGGAACACTTTTTCACTGATCACAAGAAAGCACTGGTGTATGCCCAGAAGATTGTGGGTTCGAGAGAGGATTGAATAATTTACATATAATACCGTCATCTTGCTGAGAACAAATGGAACTTTAATTCGTTATATTCAAGGACTAATGAAAGCTGATATCGACAATCGGGTTGTCCCCCCAATTAGGGACATATTATTTTTTAAATATTTAGTACTAATTTCTTACTAACAATTATTAATCATCAAAAATACTTGTTATTATTATTGGAATAACTAGTTAAATACATGATATGTTAAATATAAAAAACTAACAAATAAAAAGTTATAATTTAGATATTTTATTAATTGGAATTTGTGATGTTCACCCTTTATCTGCATTAGACTAACACATGACTAATAACTAACTCAGAGAGTAATAGTCTCTCACTATATGATTGCCAACACTCTGGTCCAAAATAGTTTTAAAATAATTCTGTATGTTACTCATATTCAAATTTTTCTTGTTAGCATGGAGCTAGGAATAATTATATTTTTGTTTAATCTACGGAAGTCTTTAGATGGACAGCCACGCTAGTGTGGCTAGCACTTACTACATTAAATCTAGATGTAATTTCTTCTTTCTTTTCACATTTTATTAATTTTCTATTTTTCTACTTTTTGTATTTCTTTCCTAATTGTTACATTAATCTTGAATTTATTTACAAATATTATTTGTGGAGATGCGCCCGTAAGGAGAATCTATATGAATTAGAATTACAACTCGTTGGTCCAGGGTTCGGGTGGAAGGTCGGGTCTATGGTGCTGACCTATCTGCTCTTTTATAGACCACCCTAAAAGCAAGATGCAAGATGTAAATTTAAAAAAAAACGGGGGTCAAGGAATTACGTTTTGTAGTTGAAATGTCAAGGGAGTTAATGAACCAATCAAGAGAGGTAAGGTATTAGCACACTTAAAATCACTCAAAGCAGATATAACGTTCCTGCAAGAGACCCACCTTAAAAAAGACACACAACATAGATTGAAAGCAAATTGGATCGCCGAAAAATATCATATAACTATATAACCATATAACAATTACAGCACGGAAATAGGCCCTCTCGGCCCTTCCAGTCCGTGCCGATCATTTGTTTTCCCCTAGTCCCATCTACCTGCACTCAGACCATATCCCTCCATTCCCTTCCCGTCCATATACCTATCCACTTTACTTTTAAATGTTAAAATCGATCCTGCCTCCACCACTTCTGCTGGAAGCTCATTCCACACAGCCACCACCCTCTGAGTAAAGAAGTTCCCCCTCACGTTACCCCTAAACGTCCGTCCCTTAATTCGCATGTCATGCCCTCTTGTTTGAATCTTCCCTACCCTTAATGGGAAAAGCTTATCCACGTCAACTCTGTCTATCCCTTTCATCATTTTAAAGACCTCAATCAAGTCCCCCCTTAACCTTCTGCGCTCCAAAGAATAAAGACCTAACTTCTTCAACCTTTCTCTGTAACATAGTTGCTGGATCCCAGTCAACATTCTAGTAAATATCCTCTGTACTCTCTCTATTTTGTTGACATCCTTCCTATAATTAGGCGTCCAAAATTGTACACCATACTCCAGAATTGGTCTCACCAATGCTTTGTACAATTTTAACATTACTTCCCTGCTCCTATATTCAATGCTCTGATTTATAAAGGCCAGCACACCAAAGGCTTTTTTTACCACCCCATCTACATGCGATTCCACCTTCAGGGAACTATGCACAGTTATTCCTAGATCTCTCTGTTCCACAACATTCTTCAATTCCCTACGATTTACCATGTATGTCCTATTTTGATTTGTCCTGCCAAGATGTAGCACTTCACACTTATCAGCATTAAACTCCATCTGCCATCTTTCAGCCCACTTTTCCATATGGCCCAAAGCTCTCTGTAGACTTTGAAAATCTACTTCATTATCTATAACACCACCTATCTTAGTATCATCTGCAAACTTACTTATCCAATTTTCCACCCCATCATCCAGATCATTGATGTACATGACAAACAACAGTGGACCCAACACAGATCCCTGAGGTTACCGGTTTCCAACCTGACAAACAGCCATCCACCATTACTCTCTGACATCTCCCCTTCAGCCACTGTTGAATCCATCTTGCTACTCCGCCATTAACACCCAAAGATTGAACCTTCGTAACTAACCTTCCATGGGGAACCTTGTCAAAGGCCTTACTGAAATCCATATAGACAACATCCACTGCTTTACCCTCATCAATTTCCTTAGTAAACGCTTCAAAAAATTCAAGAAGGTTTGTCAAACATGACCTTCCAGGCACAAATCCATGTTGGCTGTTGCTGATCAGACCCTGTTTATCCAGATGCTTATATATATTATCTCTAAGTATCCTTTCCATTAATTTACCCACCACTGACGTCAAACTAACAGGTCTATAATTGCTAGGTTTATTCTTTGAACTCTTTTTAAACAATGGAACAACATGCGCAGTACGTCAATCCTCCGGCACTATTCCCATTTCTAATGACATTTGAAATATTTCTGTCATAGCTCCTGCTATTTCTACACTAACATCCCTCAATATCCTGTCAGGAGCTGGAGATTTATCCACTTTTATATTTTTCAAGAATGTCAGTACTTCCTCCTCTTTGAATCTCATAATTTCCATAGCTACTCAATTTTTTTTACTTACTTCACATAGTTCACTATCCTTCTCCTTGGTGAATACCGAAGAAAATAAATTGTTCAATATCTTCCCCATCTCTTTTGGCTCTGCAGATAGCTGTCCATTCTGTCTCTCTAATGGTCCAATTTTATCCCTCGTTATCCTTTTGCTATTAATATAGCTGTAGAAACCCTTTGGATTTACTTTCACCTTTCTTGCCAAAGCAACCTCATATCTTCTTTTAGCCTTCCTAATTTCTTTCTTAAGATTCTTTTTACATTCTTTATACTCCTCTAGAACCTCATTTATTCCATACCTCCTATAATTATTGTAGATATCTCTCTTTTTTTCGAAACAAGTGTCCAATTTCCCTTGAAAACCAAACAAGTGTCCAATTTCCCTTGAAAACCAAACAAGTGTCCAATTTCCCTTGAAAACCGCTTGAATATCACTCTTCATTCTCCCATAAGGCCAGAGGTATCGTAATTTTAATTCGTAAAGGTATATCTTTTAAACATATATCAACTATAGCATCAGTTGTAGATATATTTTACTGGTGGGTGAATTATATCAAAAAAAAGTGATTTTTTTGTAATGTTTATGGACCAAATTTTGATAATCCAATGTTTTTTAAGAATATACTTAATACCATTCCGGAGCTCACACAACATAATTTGATAATTGGTGGAGATTTAAATTGTACATCAGATTCCTATCTCGATAGATCAACAAGACAAAGAAAAGCAAAATCCAAATCAAGTGAATTATTAAACTCATATATTAATACCACCAATATCAAGGATGTTTGGAGAATTGAAAACCCATCCGGAAGGGAATACTCATTTTATTCTTCAGTACATAAAACTTATTCAAGGATAGACTACTTTTTAGTAGATTCTAAACTCATCCCATTTACTTATAATTCGAAATATCATAATATTATAATTTCGGATCATGCTCCCTTAACATTCATGATCAAACTAAGTGGTATGACCGACAAGCAGACACAATGGAGACTTAATACTCAAATTTTAAAGGATAAAGTTTGCTATGAATATCTTATCAAACAGATAAATATGTTTTTTGAGACAAATGACTGCCCTGAAATCTCTGCTTCCCTTCTTTGGGAAACATTTAAAGCATTTATGCGAGGATCGTTAATCTCCGCGCAAGCCTTTCGTAATAAAGAGAACCACGCCAAACAACTGCCATTGGAAATGGAAATAAGGCAATTAGATATGGTAAATGCAATCGCGCCTTCTATAATAATACATAATTAAATTGCTGCACTGAAATATAAGTTAAACCAAATATATTCGGACCAATTCATAAAACTTTACCAAAAGACTAAACAATTACACTTTGAATTTGGAGATAAACCACAAAAATTATTGGCACACCAGCTCCGGAAACAGGAAGAGGAAAAAACAATATATAAAATTAAATCAGATACGGGAGAAATATTAACATTATCCAAGGATATCTCAATACTATCAAACACTTTATTCGACCAAAACAGCAGGGGGTTCTGTAGGAATGGAATTATATTTACAGAATTGTAACCTTATTGGTTTAGATTTGAAAGAGAGGGAAATATTAGGGGCCGAAATATCAGTAAAAGATATTGAGGAATCTATTAATTCTTTAAAAAAAATGGAAAGGCCGCTGACCAGATGGTTTAAATAGTGAATTTTATAAAGAAATTCATGATTTGATCTCGCCACGCCTACAGACATTATATACTCAAGCATTCATGCAACAGAAACTCCCAGAAACCTTAAATGAATCTACTATAATACTTGAAGATCCAGGTTCATATAGAGCAATTGCTCTATTAAACATCGATCAGAAAATTTTAACCAAAATTTTAGCACACAGATTAAGCTTGGTGATTTATAAATTAATACATCCCGATCAAACTGGCTTTATTCCAAAACGTTATTCATATTATAATTTGAGACGATTATTCAACATTATATACTCATATCGAATAGCTAATGAAGACTTAGCAGTCAACTCGCTAGACGCTGAGAAAGCATTCGTCAAATTGAATGGCCCTATTTATTTTCGGTGATGGAAAAATTTCAATTAGGTGAGAAGTTTTGTACTTGGGTTAAGCTTTTATATACCAATCCAACAGCCAGAATAATGACAAATCAAATGTTATCAAAAAAATTGATTTAACTAAAGGTTGTAGACAAGGATGTCCATTATCACCGTTACTATTTGCTCTTGTCATAGAACCACTAGCAGACAGAATTTGAGCTCATCCAGAAATATATGGGTAAAATACTAAAAATACAGTTAATAAAATTTCTCTATATGCAGATGATGTACTACTATATATTACAAAGCCAGAATTTAGTATCCCTAATGTGTTAAATCTTATACCTCAATTTGGTTTATTTTCGGGATATAAAATTAACTGGAAGAAGAGTGAGATTATGCCAATAATGGAACCTTATGTATACATACTGCAACAATCGCCTTTTAAAATAGTGAATGAAAAATTTAAATACTTAGGAATCTATGTGACCAAGAAATATACTTCTTTATTTAAATCAAATTTCGTGCCTTTATTTAATAAATTGCATAAGAATATTCAATACTGCAAAATACTTCCTATTTCAATACTTGGTAAAATTAATGCAATTAAAATGATTTTCCTTCCCCAACTTCTACACCTCTTCCAATCAATTCCAATATACCTACCTAAAAATGTATTTTAAAAAATTGATTCTATTGTAACAAGTTTTATTTAGAATTATAAGAATCACAGAATAAGTAAAAAACACTTATGTAAATCTAAGACGAATGGAGGATTACTCTTACCAAATTCTTATTTTATTTCTGGGCAGTCAATGTCACAAACTTAAATTTCTGGTTGGAAGATATGGATCAACAACCAGATTGGTTAAAGATGGAAAAGGAGGACTGTCTGCCAATTGAAATTGGTCCGATTCTCCTATCCCCTACAAAATTGAACAAAAAGATCTATAGTGAAAATCCAATAATACATAGCGGTATTCGAATTTGGAAACAAATAAAAAAAACATTAAAATTGGATAATTTATCACTTTCGCTCCCTATTGCAAATAACCCTTCATTTAAGCCTTCGGTATTGGATAAAGGCTTCACACAATGGAAAAACTATGGAATTAAAAAGATGGGACATCTTTATAGAAATGGTATGTTCCTTTCGTTTCTGGAGGTACAACAGAATTATGGATTACATTCAAATAATCTTTTTAGATATTTACAATTGAAAGATTATGTTAAATCACATACACAAGAATACAGAATTAGAGAGCCAGAGATTCTAGATGAATGTTTGAATAAACATCCCAATACAGTCAAATTAATATCATATATTTACAATATTCTGTTAGATAGTGAGAATCCGTCGACAGAATCACATAGACAAGCATGGGAAAATGAATTAGTTCAACCCATAACGAAAGATATTTGGGATGAAAGCCTACAACATATACATCAATGTTCGTTAAACGCCAGACATTCTTTAATACAATTTAAAATATTACACAGATTGTATTATTCTAAAACAAAATTAAACAGAATTTTTCCTAATATCTCTCCTATCTGCGATAAATGTCAATACTCTGAGGCTAATTTAACCCATACTTGTGTAAATTGCATAAAAATTAAAACATTTGGGTGGATATTTTTAAAATTATTTCCGTAGTGGTTAATATTCAACTGAATCCCAATCCTAAATTAATAATATTGGGCATATCTGAACAATACCTAAAACTAACGTTCATAGATTATTTGAAGGGGTAGAATGGGCTAGTGCTGAGACTCGACGGAAGCTTGAACCCAGGACTAGACGAATAGTTTTGTTTTCTGTACCTACGGACCTATCTCCTAAGTTGTATTATAAAATTAAAAAATAAAAATAATAAATTCAAAAAAAATTTTTTTTTAAAAAATAAATAAAAGGGCATCAATTATACCGGAAGAGCAAGGTGATGTGCCTCAACAGCTATCGACAAGTGGCACTAACGTCGGTGGTGATGAAGTGCTTTGAGAGGCTGATCATGACGCAAAACACTAAGGGCAGAAAACGCTGGTGGTGTTGTGTACAGGCCACCTAACAGTAGCAGAGAAGTTGGGGATGGTATCAAACAGGAAATTAGAAATGCGTGCGACAAAGGCAAAACAGTTATAATGGGTGACTTCAATCTACATATAGATTGGGTTAATCAAATTGGCAGGGGTGCTGAGAAGAGGATTTTTGAATGTATGCGGGATAGTTATCTAAATCAACATGTAGAGGAAACCAACGAGAGAGCAGGCTATTTTAGACTGGGTTTTGAGTAATGAGGAAGGGTAATTAGCCGTCTTGTTGTACTGCCCCCTTGGGCAAGAGTGACCATAATATGGTTGAGTTCTTCATTAGGATGGAGAGTGACATTGTTAATTCAGAAACAATGGTTCTGAACTTAAAGAAAGGTAACTTTGAGGGTATGAGACGTGAATTGGCCAAGATTGACTGGCAATTAATTCTAAAAGGGTTGACGGTGGATATACAAAGGAAGACATTTAAAGATTGCATGGATGAACTACAAAAATTGTTCATCCCAGTTTGGCAAAAGAATAAATCGGGGAAGGTAGTGCATCCGTGGATAACAAGGGAAATCAGGGATAGTATCAAAGCAAAGGATGATGCGTACAAAGTAGCCAGAAAAAGCAGCATACCAGAGGACTGGGAGAAATTCAGAGACCAGCAGAGGAGGACAAAGGGCTTAATTAGGAAAGGAAAAATAGATTATGAAAGAAAACTGGCAGGGAACATAAAAACTGACTGCAAAAGTTTTTATAGATATGTGAAGAGAAAGAGGTTAGTTAAAACAAATGTAGGTCCCTTGCAGTCAGAAACAGGTGAGTTGATCATGGGGAACAAGGATATGGCGGACCAATTGAATAACTACTTTGGTTCCGTCTTCACTAAGGAAGACATAAATAATCTGCCTGAAATAGCAGGGGACTGTGGGTCAAAGGAGGAATTGAGTGAAATCCAGGTCAGTCGGGAAGTGGTGTTGGGTAAATTGAATAGATTAAAGGCCGATAAATCCCCAGGGCCAGATAGGCTGCATCCCAGAGTACTTAAGGAAGTAGCTCAGGAAATAGTGGATGCATTAGTGATAATCTTTCAAAACTCTTTAGATTCTGGAGTAGTTCCTGAGGATTGGCGGGTAGCAAATGTAACCCCTCTTTTTAAGAAGGAGGGAGAGAGAAAACGGGGAATTACAGACCAGTTAGTCTAACATCGGTAGTGGGGAAACTGCTAGAGTCAGTTATTAAAGATGGGATAGCAGCACATTTGGAAAGTGGTGAAATCATTGGACAAAGTCAGCATGGATTTACAAAAGGTAAATCATGTCTGACGAATCTTGTGGAATTTTTCGAGGATGTAACTAGTAGCGTGGATAAGGGAGAACCAGTGGATGTGGTATATCTGGACTTCCAGAAGGCTTTCGACAAGGTCCCACATAAGAGATTAGTATACAAACTTAAAGCATACGGTATTAGGGGTTCATATTGATGTGGATAGAGAACTGGCTGGCAAACAGGAAGCAAAGAGTAGGAGTAAATTTTCACAATGGCAGCAGTAACTAGTGGGGTACCGCAGGGCTCAGTGCTGGGACCCCAGCTATTTACAATATATATTAATGATCTGGATGAGGGAATTGAAGGCAATATCTCCAAGTTTGCGGATGACACTAAGCTGGGGGGCAGTGTTCGCTGTGAGGAGGATGCTTGCAAGGTGACTTGGATAGAGTGGGCAAATTGGCAATGCAGTATAATGTGGATAAATGTGAGGTTATCCACTGGCAAAAACAGGAAAGCAGAATATTATTTAAATGGTGGCCGATTAGGAAAAGGGGAGATGCAGCGAGACCTGGGTGTCATGGTACACCAGTCATTGAAAGTAGGCAGCAGGTGCAGCAGGCAGTGAAAAAAGCGAATGGTATGTTAGCTTTCATAGCAAAAGGATTTGAGTACAGGAGCAGGGAGGACTTCAGTTGTACAGGTCTTGGTGAGACCACACCATTGCGTGCAGTTTTGGTCTCCAAATCTGAGGAAGGACATTATTGCCATAGAGGGAGTGCAGAGAAGGTTCACCAGACTGATTCCTGGGATGTCAGGACTGTCTTATGAAGAAAGACTGGATAGACTTGGTTTATACTCTCTGGAATTTAGGAGATAAGAGGGGATCTTATAGAAACTTACAAAATTCTTAAGGGGTTGGACAGGCTAGATGCAGGAAGATTGTTCCCGATGTTGGGGAATCCAGGACAAGGGGTCACAGCTTAAGGATAAGGGGGAAATCCTTTAAGACCGAGATGAGAAAGACTTTCTTCACACAGAGAGTGGTGAGTCTCTGGAACTCTCTGCCACAGAGGGTAGTTGAGCCAGTTCATTGGCTATATTTAAGAGTGAGTTGGATGTGGCCCTTGTGGCTAAGGGGATCAGAGGGTATGGAGAGAAGGCAGGTACGGGATACTGAGTTGGATGATCAGCCATGATCATATTGAATGGCGGTGCAGGCTCGAAGGGCTGAATGGCCTACTCCTGCACCTAATTTCTATGTTTCTATGTTTCTGGCGCAAATCAACTCCTACCTCGACAAAAACCTGGACCCACTGCAGTTTGCCTACCGCCACAACAGATCAAAGGTGGATGCGATTTCGCTGGCTCTCCACTCCACTCTGGACCACTTGGACAACAAAAACTCATATGTCAGTCTGTTATTCATTGATTACAGCTTGGCATTTAATACAATTATCCCCTCCAAGCTGGTTAGCAAACTCTCAGATCTGGGTCTCTGCGCATCCCTCTGCAATTGGATCCTCGACTTCCTCATTCAAAGACCACAGACTGTTCGTATTGGTGGAAATGTGTCAGCCTCGATAACACGGGAGCACCTCAAGGCTGCGTGCTCAGCCCCCTGCTGTACTCACTCTATACTCATGACTGCGTAGTCAGTCATAGTGTGAACTCCATCATCAAGTTCGCTGACAACACCACTGTTGTGAGACGTATCACTGATGGGGACGATTCAGAGTATAGAAGTGACTGACCAAATGGTGCCAGCACAATAACCTGGCCCTCAACACCAGCAAAACTAAGGAACTGATTGTGGAGTTTGGAAGGGGTAGGACAGGGACCCACAGTCCCATTTATATCAATGGGTCGATGGTGGAGGGGGTCAAGAGCTTCAAATTCCTGGACGTGCATATTTCGGAAGATTTCTCCTGGTCCGAGAACACTGATGCAATTATTAAGAAAGCACATCAACGACTCTACTTCCTGAGAAGATTACGGAGAGTCGGTATGTCAAGGAGGACTCTCTCTAACTTCTACAGGTGCACAATAGAGAGCATGCTGACTGATTGCATCATGGCTTGGTTCGGCAACTTGAGCACCAGGAGCAGAAAAGACTACAAAAAGTAGTAAACACTGCCCAGTCCATCTGCTCTGACCTCCCTGCCATTGAGGGGATCTATCACAGTCGCTGCCTCAAAAAGGCTGGCAGCATCATCAAGGACCCACACCATCCTGGCCACACACTCATATCGTCCGCTACCTTCAGCTAGAAGGTACAGGAGCCTGAAGACTGCAACGTCCATGTTCATAAATAGCTCTTCCCCACAGCCATCAGGCTATTAAACTCAACTGAGCACTAAACTCATCAGACTATTAAACTCTCTGAACACTAATAGACCATTGTCTGTTTATTTGCACTTTATCTGCTTATTTATTGATGTGTGTATATATTTATATAATGGTGTATGGACACACTGATATGATATGTACTGCATTCGTGCAAAGCAAGAATTTCATTGTCCTATCTGGGACACATCACCCGGCGCGGCCTCAATGGACATGGGACTTAATACCGCCCGCCTGGGGCTTCGACATCGGGAGAGAGATGGTGCGGGGGAGAGAGAAGAACTTTGCCTTCCATCACAGTGAGGAGGAGATCCACTGTGATGGATGTTGTGTGAATTTAATTGTTTGCGTGTTTTTTTATGAATTGTTCTGTTTGTTTGTTTGTATGGCTTGTAGAAACGGAGTTTCGTTCGAGCCTCTTCGAGGTTCAAATGACAAGTAATAAAATCAAATCAAATGACAATAAACTCTCTTGACTCTTGACATGACTTGAAATTGAATTTGGTGGTCTGCACTCTGCTCGAAATGCTATGAAATTGAATTTGGTGGCCTGCACACTGCTTGAAATGCTATGAAATTGAATTTGGTGGCCTGCACTCTGCTTGAAATGCTATGAAATTGAATTTGGTGGCCTGCACTTTGCATGAAATGCTATGAAATTGAATTTGGTGGCCTGCATACTGCCTGAAATGCTATGAAATTGAATTTGGTGGTGTGCACTCTGCTTGAAATGCTATGAAATTGAATTGGGTGGCCTGCACTCTGCTTGAAATGGAATTTCAAGGAATAGCTGTAAGTGAACTGCCAGCCCATCAGCCCTGAGTGGCTGATCTGCCAGCCCATCATGCCTGAGTGACTGAGCTGCCAGCCCACCAGCCCTGAGTGACTGAGCTGCCAGCCCACCTGGCCTGAGTGACTGAGCTGCCAGTCCACCATGCCTGAGTGACTGAGCTGCCCACAATGTCCATACTAGCTCTCTGAAAGCCAGTCCCTTCGGCCCACAACACCCATACTAGCGCCCCAGAAACCACCCCCCCCACCCCCTACTGGCCACCAAATTGGAGAAGTGGAATATTGCGTTGGGCCACCAGCCCTCCAATGTGAACATGGAACCCAATGGGTCCCACTTAGTCTAGTACACAATAAATAAACACATATAGTGCAATAATAATAATAGACTGTTATTGTTCAGAGCTTATTTGATGTTGTGTTTAATAGTCTGATGGCTGTGGGGAAGTAGCTGTTCCTGAACCCAATACACGATCAAATCTGTTCAGCCTTACCCACTGCCTCGAGGATATAAAGCGTTGGATGGCCCAGAACTTCCTCCAACTTCCTCCAACTTTGACATGAGAATTAAGGGACAGAGGTTTTGGGGTAACGTGAGGGGGAACTTCTTTACTCAGAGGGTGGTGGCTGTGTGGAATCAGCTTCCAGCAGAAGTGGTGGAGGCAAGATCGATTTTAACATTTAAGAGTAAAGTGGATAGGTATATGGACGTGAAGGGAATGGAGGGGTATGGTCTGAGTGCAGGTAGATGGGACTAGGGGAAAACAAATGGTCGGCACGGACTGGAAGGGCCGAGAGGGCCTGTTTCCGTGCTGTAATTGTTATATGGTTATATGGTTATATGGTTAAACGAGAAAAAGGAGGTCATCCTACTCGGCCCCTCGGAATCCATCAAAACGATAGCAGACAGCCTTGGTAACCGTACCCCATTACTCAAACCTCACGTCAAAAACCTTGGCATGATATTTGACTCCGCATTGAAATTTGTCAAACAGGTCAATACCGTGGTAAAAGCTAGCTTCTTCCAGCTTTGAATGATAGCAAAATAAAACCTTTCCTCCGATTTGATGACCTCAAAAAATTAATCCACTCATTTATCTCCTCCTGTCTTGATTACTGCAACTCCCTTTACACTGGCATCAGCCAATCATCCCTGTCCCACCTGCAATTGGTCCAAAATGCCGCAGCGAGACTCCAGATGGGCACCCGAAAAAGGGACCACATCACCCCGATTCTGGCCTCTTTCCACTGGCTCCCAGTGCGGTTCCGAATCAATTTCAAGCTCCTTCTTTTTGTTTACAAAGCCCCTAATGGGCTCGCCCCCACCTACATCAAAAATCTGCTTTCCCACCATACCACTTCCAGGTCCCTCAGATCAGCCGACTTGGGGTTACTGACCATCCCGCGGTCTAGGCATAATCTCAAGGGTGACCGCACTTTTGTGGTTTCAGCATCTAGACTATGGAACAACATCCATCTGCCCATCAGAACTGCCCCCTCCATCAACTCTTTTAAGTCTAGACTTAAAACCTATTTCTAGCCTTTCTTGAGGGAGCGCTGTATGTATGTATGTATGTATTGTTGATCTATGTACCACTGTTTGTAGCAAGTTAGTACCTGCACTAATGTAAATCACTTTGGTCAATGAGAGTTGTTTTTAAATGTGCTATAGAAATAAAATTCACCTGACTTGACTGAACCGGGATGTTACAGATTTCAGGCTCCTGTACCTTCTTCCCGATGGTAATGGTGAAATTAGTGTGTGACCAGGATGGTGTGGGTCTTTGATGATGTTGGCAGCCTCTTTGAGGCAGCGACTGGGATAGATTCCTTCGACTTTGGGGTGGTCAGAGCCGGTGATGGACTGGGCAGTGATCACAACTTTCTGCAGTCTTTTCCGCTCCTGGACGTTCAACTTGCCGAACCAGACCACAATGCAGCCAGTCAGTATGCCCTCTAATGTGTAGCTGTAGAAGTTCGAGAGAGTCCTCCTTGACATACCAACTCTCCATAATCTTCTCAGGAAGTAGAGGCGCTGATGTGCCTTATCCCACTTGTGAGTATTTAATGTGTGTGGGTCACTGTCTCGATTCAAATCAGAGATCATCTACGGCAAATATGTTCAATGATCTCAAGGGTAAATTTCAAAGATGTTCATTTGATTGGCTGGGGTTGGATGACCACCAATTATCAGATGGGATCGTCTCAGATTGGATTTTATTGAAGGCTCCATTTTAACAAAGATAAGTAAGAGAACAAAATGCAGTCAAAGGAAAAGGTTAATGGGCCTATCCCACTTAGGACATTTTTCAATGGACTGCCGGCGACAGTCAAGTTGCCGGCTGCCGCCTGAAAAACGGGGAACTGGAACGGCGACTGTTAGAGTGGAACACACACACACACACACACACAAACACATCACAAAGGCGGGGACCAGGGCAAGAGGGGGAGCACTGTCTGAGATTCACATGGTACAAAGTCAAGGTGATACAGACACACACCGCGATGAACAGGAAGGTTGGCGCTGTGATTAAGATGGCTAGTCCTGTATGGTAAGTCCTTTAAAAGAGGGGAGAAGGGGGGAGAAAAGGGGAGACGGGGGAGAAGGAGGTAGAGGGGGTGAGAAGGGAGGAGAAGGAGTGGAGACAACTTTTAAGAAGCCAGACAACTTTTAATAAGCCAGACAACTTTTAATAAGCCAGTTTAGCGGGCATTTAATATTGTGGTCGGTTATCCTTGGTTCTGAAAACTCCTGCTTACGTTTTTTTCCCCCAATGAGCCAATGAAAATACCCAGTCAGCAAAGGCGATTAACTAAAACTACCTACGACTACCTAGATTACCCACAACTACATGGCGACCCCACTACAACTGCACCTATGACTGCAGGATTATCGAATTTCTACATGGCGACCATTTTTTGGTCACAGACATTTTTTCAACATGTTGAAAAATTTGCAGCGACCATACTGAGGCCGCCACTAGTTCCCAGAATGCGGGAACTCCTCACGCCCATGAAGGAGACTCACCAGGGACCATCAACGAACATTTGACGACCATGTGGTGAGCGCAGAGTCTCCTGCGCTCGCCTAAAAAGTCGCCTAAGTGGGACAGGCCTATTAGCTTTAGGCCTAGGTATATTATTGTCACATGTGCCGCTACAGTGAAAAGCTTTGTTTGGTATGCTATCTAATCAGATCAGATAATATAATAAATAAATACAAACAATTCAAATCCAGGCACAATAGATAGATTAAAGTAAAGACACAGTGTGCAGAATATACTTTTCAGTATTGTAGTGCAACAGTTCCATCAACAAAGTGGAGATGTCTGCAATGGAGTAGAGGCCAATCGGACATAACCTAACTTACTGGAAGGACCATTCAAAAGCCTAACAACAGGGGAAGAAGCTGTCCCTGAGTTCAATAGTTCAATAGGGCTTTATTTGTCTCAAATGCAACTGCACAGTGAAATTATTTTTGCATATTTTACACATGCAGGCGCCACCATTATTGGCGCTGTTATTCAAAGTCCAAAGTCCAGTTGGCCAGCGCACTTGTTGCACTGGAGCAGTTCTTGCAAAACTACATCTCTCTCTAGTCTTCGTCCAGCCATCTTTGTATCCTGGGGGAACATCCTATAGTTTAGCCTGAAGGTGCTGGAGGCATTATGCTAACACACACTCCTACTGACCCTTGCTGCTCCTGACCGATGAGCCTTCAGCTGGGTTCCCATTCCTGCTGACCGATGAGCCTTTAGGTGCGTTCTCGGCTCCGCCGACTGACAAGCCTTCAGGTGGATTACTGTTGTGCCTTAGAAGTCCCTGAGTCTGATAGTGCACACTTTCAAGCTTCTGTACCCATTGCCCGATGGGAGCAGATAAGAAAAGTAATGACCAGGATGGGAGTAGTCTTTGATTATGGTGGCTGCTGTTCCATGGCAGTATGAAGTGTAGATGGAGTCAATGATGGGTAATTTGGTCCGTGTGATGGACTGGGCTATATTTACAACTCTCTGCAATTTTGTGCGGTCTTGGGCTGAACTTCTTCCCAAACCAAGTTGTAACACAACTCAACAGTATGCTTTCTATTGTGCACCTGTAGACATTCGTCAGAGTCATTGGAGACATAGAACCTAGAACATTGAACAATACAGCACAAGAACAGCCCCTACGATAAATCACACAATGCTGAGCATGATGCTGAGACTCTCTTGAGCATGATGCTGAGCCCATCTCTTATCTATTTGCACATAGTCAATATTCCTCCATTCCTTTAATGTCTTAGATGCCACTATTGTATATGCTTTAACCCCTGACAGCACGTTCCACATAAATACCTTGCTGCGCTCATCTCCTTTAGATATTGCTACTCTCACCTTACAGCTATGCCCTCTAGTATTTGATTTTCCATACTATGAAAAAGGTTCTAATATCTACTCTGCCAATGGCTCTCATAGTTTTATACACTTCTATCAGGTAGCGATGTTACAAAACTTACCTTCAGTGGTGCTGCAGTTCTGCCACTGGCCGTGTGTGCGACTTTGGCGCCTTTGGGGGGGGGGGGGGGGGGGGAGGGGATTAAAATCCAGTTTTCTACCGCCTGTCCAAGGCGGATTTCCTCGGGCTGCCAGCTGCTGCAGCAAAATCGTTCTGACTTCCATTCCCGATTTTTTACATTTTTAATCGCGAGACAATTTCATAATTATATTAAAATAAAAAGCGACTTCTAATGACGTCAACGCCTACAACTTGATGGATCTCACGTATGGGGACAAAACACGATGTAAGTCATTTATTTTATATATAAACCTGCTTCTTTGGATGATTTTAATCAATCCTCTATAAGCGAAAATGTGATTTGGGCCCCATACGATCCGGCAGTGCTTTTCCTGCCGATATGGGGTTCAAATTCACCGCAAATGTAACGTTCCAATCGATCGCGTTCCAGAAGCAAGATGATTAAAATGCCCATTTTTTTGGAGATAAGCCATCTAAATTGTGTATTCTTATTCTTTCTCTCCATGATCATTATTTTTAAACTAAGTATCCACAACAGTTTGAGTCACATGCAAAAAACAATAATTTGACTTCCGGTGGCGCTATGGAGGACTAGACGGCAACGCCAGACAACTCCGTGAAAAAATGAGGAAAAAATGGGGAGAAAAGACCTACCTGCTGCTGCTGTTTCTGCAGCTGCTGTTTCTGCACCGGCTGCCGTGAGTGACGTCATCAGGCGCGCGACCCGTAATGGCAACACAGCGCACCCCACCCGTGGATAAATCCAAATCCTATTATACAAGGAAAATGGCTGAACAAGAACAAGGCCCGACTGAAGCCTCGGCCTCAGGTAGGACACTGTCCCTAGAAGACGTGTCGAAAAAATCGAAGAAAAAATCGGAAATGGAAGAATTAAAGAAATAAATGAAGTTGGAATTATAGATTGAACTGGAAAAAATGAATTTTAGGGAAGAAATGGAAAAAATCAAGATGGAGATGAAGGAGTTAAAGTCTGAAATCAATATTTCGACCACGGAATTATCAGACAAGCTGCGAAAGGAAATTGCAGAAATATTGACGGATCAATCTGCAAGTATAATGGAAGAGATGAATGAAAAAATTGAAAATAAGGTGGAAATGGAAATGGAACCTATGGTGGAAGAAATTAAGGAACAATCATCAGCCATAAAAAGCCTTGAAGAACTAGTCGAAATAAGTACTCAGACTACGAAAACACTCCTCAAAGAAAATCAACGATTATCTGACTTACTGGGCAAAATCACTGATAAGTGTACTGAATTGGAAGGACGCCAGAGAAGGCAGAACCTAAGGATCGTGGGTATTCGAGAAGGGAGAGAAAAGAATCAAGATACCCGAGAGTTTACTGCAAACTTATTACAAAAGTTTTATCTCTGGAACAAAAGCCTTTGCTAGCCCGAGCACACAGAGTAATGAGACATTATACAAAGCAAGATGCTCCTGCAAGACAAATGATAGTAAAAGTCCAGTATGATCACGTTTTGGAGGAAATGATGAATAAAATTGTAGAAAGTAGAAATCCTACATATGAAGATTCGATCAGCATTTACCGAAACTATCAGCAGAGGTCTCCAAGAAACGAATTGCGTTCAAAGAGACCAAAAGAATTTTGAGGGAAGTGAAGAATCTGAAGTACAGTCTGAGATACCCAGCCACACTGAGAGTCACCTACAACCAGGAAGAACATTATTTTAAAAACCCAGTGGATGCACTGAGCTTTGCCCAAGGGATTAAGGAGCGAGAGGTAGACTGAATGAAATCTTCAAAGATGAACTATACGAACAACTAAACCGTACTTTCAAGATTGGAATAGACTATGGACTTGTTTCATCTAAAGAAGATGGAGAAGGATGCGGATGGGAGATTCGAGAAGATACGGATCGAAGACTATTCTATGGATACTAATAATTAGAATACTAACACTACTAATATTAATAACTAACATATACTAAAATTAATACACTGGTATCATTATTAATTAAAGCTAATAACTACCAATTAATGATTAATAATTAATTATAGCCGATTAACCTAGAATTACGTAAATAGTAAATATAAATGCACAAAATATAAACTTTGACTTTCTTTATCCCCCCTGGTACTTTTTATTTGTTTTTATTTTTTTATTTTTTCTCTATTGACGGTAGATATATTATTGTAATAGGAGAATTATACGCACAAAAAATGATTTTTGTCAATGTATATGGCCCAAATTTTGATAGCCCGCTGTTTTTAAATATTTAATACCATCCCGGAATTATCATAACACAGTCTAATAATTAGAGGAGATTTAAATTGTACACTAGATCCTTATTTGGACAGATCATCAAAACGACGGAAACTTAAATCGCATTCCAGTGAGTTAATAAATGCATATATGGATACTAGTAATATTAAAGATGTTTGGAGAATGCAAAACCCAACTGGACGAGAATAGTCATTTTACTCACCTGTGCATAAAACTTATTCAAGAATAGATTATTTTTTGGTAGATTTAAAACTTATCCCACTTACGTATAATTCAAAATATCACAATATTATAATTTCAGATCATGCACCTTTTTTTATGATGAAATAACTGGTAAAACGGAAAAACAAGGACAATGGAGATTTAACCCACAAATTTTAAAAGAAAATAACTCAAGAATACATCACAAAACAGATCAAGATTTTCTTTGAAATAAATGATACGCCAGAAATATCTTCGTCCCTATTATGGGAAACTTTTAAAGCGTATGTTCCGGGAAATATGATATCCTCTCAAGCATTTTATAATAAAGAGAATTGGAGGGTACAACAGGCATTGGAAAGGGAGATCAACCAATTAGACACAGAGACCGCTGTTAATCCAACCATGATAAAACATAATAAAATCTTTGCATTGAAATATAAATTAAATAAAATGCAGGTTGTAAAACTATACCAATATACTAAACAAATACAATTTGAATTTGGAGATAAACCACATAAATTATTTGCTCGTCAATTACGAAAATTGGAGGGAGAAAAATTAATCTATAGGATTAAATCAGATAAAGGGGAATTACTAGTACAAACTAAAGATATAAACGAGAGATTTTTGCAATATTATAAAAATTTATATTCAGCCAAAACGACAGAAAATCGGACAGGAGTAGAAACATTCTTAAAAAATTGTAATCTAAAAGGACTGGATTTAGAAGATTGAGAATTATTAAACGTTGAAATAACTACTAAAGAAATCGAAGAAGCTATTAGATCATTAAAAAATGGTAAAACTCCAGGACCAGATGGTATTGGATCAGAATTTTATAAAACATTTTATGATATGATAGCTCCTCGTTTGAACACACTATATGAACACATTTATGCAACCCCTTAAGAATTTTGTAAGTCTCTATGAGATCACCCCTCAATCTTCTAAATTCCAGCGAGTACAAGCCGAGTCTATCCAGTCTTTCTTCATATGGAAGTCGTGCCATCCCAGACTCAAAATTAATCATATTAGGAATATTAGAAATGGATCAGCTACTAACAACACAACAAATATTTTTTATTGGTTATAGTTTAATAATTGGTAAAAAATTAATACTAAGATTTTGGAAAGGTCCCACATCCCCCACAATCAAAATGTGGATTACAGAAATGTTGGAGACACTTCACCTGGAAAGATTAAGACTTGTCCTAATGGACAGGCTAGATCAATTCAGAGGAGTATAGTCTCCATTTATTGAATACTTAAAGGGTTAAGGTGGTCCGGTTCGAGGTCCTGACTGAAGCCTGAATGAAGGAATAGATGAAGAATTATATACAATAGTTCACGAATATATCTCCAATTTGAAGAGCAAAAACTTGTAGTTTACAATGCCAAAATTGAAAAGTTGAGGAAAACAAGTTGTACAGAGTTGCTTATTGGTTTCAATCTGAGGAGTATGATGATGCTACTGATTATGATATGCCAATGTACCAGCTAGCAACTGCTCTTCTCCATAAAGTCTTGGTCTATTGCTAGAAATTGCAATTTATTTACCTATCTGTTACGGATTTACAGCATATGATACAATAATATTAAAGTTCTGATCTTGAGAATATCACATTTTTGAATTTTCAAGGCATTCTGGGTGTTTATTACTATTTCCGTCACAACAGTCAATTTTATAATTAACTACAATTAGGTAATGAACTAATTATATGTTTTAATTCCAGGTCATCCAAGTAAGAAGTTTTATATTTGTTTCAGAATGCTTCAATCTATAATAACTGAAAATTTCATTCAGTTCTCTTGGATTTTTAAGAAAGTTATGGGCTTTTGACTGTCCTCAACCACAGCTTTTGTGTTAAATCAATGGAAAAGCAATTGACTTAATCTCAAGATGACTTAATTTCAAGATTAATAACAAGATGCTAATTTCCGAGTATGAAAATGGCCATAAAGTTTTTAATACTGAAGATATGAAAGTGAATTAGGTGTCAAATTAAACTTTTTTTAATGCTTTATCTGATGGGATAAATTGCAGACTTGATTTTTAAAATCTCAAAATTTTGTAACATTGCTATATCACAGGTTTCCCAGCAACCTACGACCTTCCAGAGAAAACAACCTAAATCTGTCCAACCACTCACTGTAGCTAATACCCCCTAATCCAGGCATCATTCTGGTAAACCTCCTCTGCACCATGTCAAAACTCTGCTAAATCTCCTCAATCTCCTAAATATGTAGACGCATTGGTGTGCCTCCTTGCTGTCACATCAATTTGGTTGGTCTACGACATATCGTTGGTAATATTAATGCCCAGTAACTTGAAGTTCTCAATAATTTCCACTTTGGCACCTATGATTTACTCCACCATGCTTACTGAAGTCAATAACTATCTTCTAGATGTTGGTGACACTGAGGGAGAGGTTGTTGTTGTGACACCATTTTGCTAAGTTCCCTGTCTCCTTCCTGTACACTGTCTCATCTTTTTTTCCCCCCCACCACAGTGGCATCACCTGCAAACCTGTAGATAGATTTAGAGCCAAGTTTGGCTGCACAATTGTGAGTGTATAGGGAGTATAGTAAAAGCCCTGTCTCATGGTGTGAGCCCACCTATGAGTGACCCCAAGTGAAAGAAAAAAAACTTGTGGTTGTGTACGAGATTCCAGGTTCATGTTCAAGAGTTTAACCGAGTTCCCACGGGTATGTTATTTCTGCGATGTTCCAAGTTCCTCTCCCGAGTTACCAAGTTCCTCTCCCGTTACTCTTGAGCCAACCGTGAATGAAGGTCTGTTTTAATAAGCAACAATGTTAAAGAAGACATCTCCATCCTGCGGATTTGAGTTAAAGATAGAATTCAGCGCGGCCGCATCTATTGATATGATCTACAAAGGGAAAATGTGCACCGTCCAGTGCCAGAGCAGTTATACTTATGATTTGTTTGAAACACACATCACATAGTTAGATGACCAGCGGGCGGAGGTTTGTTATAATTTAATTGAATTTACTGCCAGGTCTACACAGCGGGGAAAAAGGAGATGAAATCTTTGAATGTGGACGGATGTCTCCGCGTCTGCTCGTTATACGCGGAATATATTTTTAGTTGCCTTTCAAGCCGGGCTTTGGTTTTATTCCTTGTTTTTGTTTATTTGCACACACTTTTCGTGTGTGAGGGTGTAAGAAGTCCATGCTGGGTGCCGGCCAGCCGGAGCCGCTGTTCTTTCACATCAATTGCACATAAGATTGTTGGGAGACGGGAGGGTTCACCTCCTGAGCTGCTTTGGTGCCCAGGCATGAGTTGAGGTGCAGGGAGGTTGGGGGGTCATTAATCTGTCTGGGGTGACAAGGCTCTTGGGTTAGGCTGGGATCATTCTCTGTGGGATGATCTTACTGCGGGAGACAAGTGTAGGAGAGGTGTACTGACTGTGTGGGCAGACACTTTGGTAGTGATTGCCCATCAGTCTCAAAGATCGCTGTGTTTCCCTGAACCTGGGATAGCAGGGGGAGATCAAACAGCACAGTACCCCCCCTCCCCCTCCACGCCAACACGAAGGGCAATGATCCCAAGGCTTTAGCGTCAGAAACAGCGGGCAGGCAACAATCACCCGCCATAACGCTTCTGGTCTGCAATGTGAAATAGTCACCAAAATACGCTGCATCTTTAGAAAGGAAAAATACAAAATATGTCAATCCCACTGGATAGGCCTTAGTCATAGTGCTGTACAACACAGAAACAGGTCCTTCGGCCCAGCTTGGCCGTGCTGTCCAATATGGTGTCTTGGGGTAGTCCTATTTGCCTGCATGTGGCCCATAGCCCTCTAAACCCTTCCCATCCATTTATCTGTCGTTAATAACCTCAAGAAAATCCCTGCTTCAGTGAACACACGGTGCTGGAGTTACACAAAGATGCAGCAGAAATTTGGAAACGTCATCCCATCACCCATTCCTTCTCTCCATAGATGTTGCCTGTCACGCTGTGACCCACGGTAGACTCACGAGTCACTAAGGTAAACTAACGGGCTACTACATTCTTACAACAAGTTTAAATGATTCAATTTTAAACTTGAACAGTAAATTTGACTCATGGAAAACCTCAAACATGTTTGAATTTTTTCAAGAGTTAACAAGTTTCACGGATACCTGCCGTTAGCGCCACAAGTAGCTAGGTTACGCGCGCGAGGTCCGACGTTCCCGCTATGTTAATTGTACATGATTACCGCAAGTGAAAAGTCGGAGCCACTCATCGGTCGCCTCGCACCGTGAGACAGGGGTTTAAGGGACTAAGAGCACATCCATGTGGGGCACCAGTTCACGGATGCAATCCCCTGGATCAGATGAGTGCAGATTGGAAATTGCAGTGGCCATATTAGCTGTGGCATGTCCATCTACACTATCATTTGTTATTGCTACTGCCCTTTATCATTTGAGCACAGAAACAAAAAATGAACTCACATCTGTATCTCATAGTTCATAAGTTTATGTTCTAGGAGCAGAATTTGGTCATTCGGCCCATCAAGTCTACTCCGCCATTCAATCATGGCTGATCTATCTTTTTGTCTCAACTCCATTCTCTTGCCGTTGCCCCATGACCCCTGATACCCTTCCAAATCAAGACTCAGCCAATCTCTGCCTGAAAAATATCGATTGACTTGGCCTCCATAGCCTTCCATGACAATGAATTTCACAGATTCACCACCCTCTGACTAAAGAAATTCCTCCTCATCTCCTCTCTAAAGATATGTCCTTTTATTCTGAGCCGATGGCCTCTGGTCCTAGACTCTCCTACTAGTGGAAACATTCTCTCCACATTCACTCTATCCAGGCCTATTATACAAGAGTGATTTCAAGCAGTTCTTCTGTTCTGCTATTAAGGGGAGGGTTTAGTCTTAAGCAACATGGAATGAATTGACTGTTATAAGATGCCCTAACTTTTCTCCAATTGAAGTCAATTGTTGACATCCATTTAGCATTATAATGCAAATTAAAATTGTCCTCGTGTAAAATAGGCTGAATTCATTCTGTTCACCAGTTACTAATGTGACATCCATTCCTAATTATAGACTGATGTGAGTCATGGATTAAATTTATGATTTATTAGGTTAGTTTCAGGTCAGACCAACCAGAAATTAGTCTCAATCACAATGACAGACTGCCACCAAATCAGTTGTAATTATACAGTGATTCCTGAGTCACAACATGGAAATCGATTTGTGACCAAGCAATGGTTTCAGCTGAGCTGCCCTTCACAAAGCAGCCATCCAATGTAAGTGTCTCTTCTGATTACATTAGCATCCATCAGGAATGTATGATCCATTCTCCAAGGGGAGTGTTACACTTCTGCATTTTGCATGATAAAATGCTAAAGAATTCCCTTTGAACTGGATTTATACACTTTGCTGCAGTTTCAAAGCCCTTCTTTATCAGATGCTATTTGATAATTGTTTAATAATTCTATGAACCTTCAAAAAAACCAAACTAATGAATTTGTTTATGGTGCAGATGAAGTATTTGCCATGTCGGTCTTTTTTTCCTCTTTTATAATATTCTGTATTAAAATCAAGAGCATGAACAGAATGCTAAGGGGGGATAAATTGATGAATGTTGTAATAGAGTGGACCTGGAGAGAATATTTCCACAAGTGGGAAGGAGCATAAGGAGCATAATCTGTCAGTGTAGAGTAGTGACAATGAAACCCAAAGTAGTGACAAGGAAACCCAAATATAGATATCACTGCCAAAGGGATTGATTGAGGTACATCCTTGTGCAAATTAATTGAATCAATCATATGCTTGGATATAAAAGTCATTATACATGTCACAGGGCTACCCTTTATTCATTATCATCATACCATTATGTCTTTAGTACATTATACTTCCGCCATGGTTCTTTAACAGGTCTTTGACACGATTTGGCATGGAACTGACCAGATTCCGACAATTTCCAAACAATTTTTCTTCTTGATACTACAGCTGAATTATGAGCTCAATTAGCTATTGTCTTGTGGCACAGTCCTTGCCATCATTGACTCCTTGATAACTGTCCATGATTTCTCAAATCAGGTCATGTGAGTTACCAGGCCACTCTAAAACATGTATCCCTTCCTGCTGGAAAAATTGGATCACCATTTTTGATGTGTGGCATGGTGCAAGGTCTTTATGGAATATCCCAGATCCATCTGGAAAAGGTTTACCGTCTCGAGCACCCCTCTTCACTGCAAGGCATCGATTTATTGTGGCGATCTCTTCACTCCATCAATTGGGTGCAGCTGACCAACATGATAGGAGCTGAAACAACCCCAGAACATCTTATCAGGATTTTTGATAAATGGGTCGATGTGGCATTTCTCTCACCGGCTGATCTCCGAACATGTTGGCTGCATTGGCCCTGAACCAGCAAATGGGGTTTGTTACTAAATACCACTTTCTCCAGTCCTCACATGTCCAATCTTTATATTTTAAGGCCCACTGGTATAATTTCTTCTTCTTTGCAGCAGTTATAAGTTGCTTATTCACAGGTCTTCTGGCTTTCCGACTGACTTTAATGATGCATCAGTACACGATGCTTGAGCTTATTGAGACTCTCGCTGCCTCCAAATGTTTCTTCAGGGCATTACTTGTTTTTCTCAGATTCTTCTTACATTCCTGAAACAGCAAGACCTCAGCTTCTGCTGTCATCTCCCTTTTGCAGCTGGACCTGCCAGTCGTCTTGGGCAATGCTGATCCAGTTTCAGACTCTTGCTTGACAATCCTAGACACATCCTTGGCTCACCCAGATCAACTTTTCCTATTTCTATGTTTCGATTTCTGCTGGATTTTTCCATTCCCTGTGTTCTGACGTATTGCTGTACAACACATTTTGTTTTGTACTCCACATTGGGAAGACGTTCAGCTCCTGATGTCAGTATCAGGTTCCAAAAGCAAACAACCCGTGTGGTCTGCCGAAGAGTCTGTTTTTATGAAGCGTAAATCTGCAAACAGCTGAATCTCCATCCACTGAAGACAAATTTCACAGAAATCACTGGAAATGAATACATGGAGAATGAAAAATGACCAGAAGAATCATTTCGTAAAGGTTTATAGGGTTTCAGTAAAATATGGTGGACATAGAAACTCATGAAAAATCAGCCCATGATTCAATTAACATGGACAAGGATGTATATAGAATGGACACATTTGAGGGAAGGTTGAACAGATAATGAGGAATAGGGGATTAGAGATTATGCCAGGAGGGCATAAGGAGGTTCAAGTGCAGCATAAACACCATCAGAGATTCATGTATCTGAATAGTCAGTTACTGTATTGTACATCCTATATAATTTCAGATAGGCATATTTAATCATCCTATATGGCACAACATTAGTAGCAAACTGCACACCATCACCAAAGGGTTAGATTATAATTACAAAGTATTTTAGATTTTATAGGACCACCACTGACATCTGTATTGCTACAGTTATTTCTGTAATTTTGTTCTGTTTATTCTTTTCTTTTTTCTTTGATTAATTTTCTTAATACTATACTCTTCTTTGAAATCATCAGCAGCTTTGTAAATATTTAGTTCATTGCAGGGTCAATATTGAAAGGTACAAATAGGCTCTTAAGAATAATAGACTTAATATATACAGTTTTAAAGGGAAGAACATTATTGGCATATCAATGCAATGTATCACGATAATTATTTTGGGAATTTTGTCCTGATTACACAGTTGATCTTCCCAATATAATGCAGTTGATTGAAATTCATTAGCAGCCCTGGGCATATTTTCTTCATAGTTTGCACCAATTATTTCAAACTATCAAGAGGCAGTAGATGGCAGTATAGCACTGATGAGTGTGTTCTTTCCAGAGAAGTTATCAGGAGGATGTACAATAGCACAGAAGTTATTACCGAGCTTCAACAAATGGCTGCTGTGTTTGTGATAAAGTTATTTGAAGGTATATATTAATTTAATGTTAACCACCGGGATGGTCACTTATTGGGAAAACGTGCAAGATTTTACTTCAAAGTCACATGAGTGATTCCGTGAAGAACCCCGCCAGTCGGCATGCACGTCATTATGTCTGACGCATGGCGCAGCGACCAGCTGGGAGGAGCAGTGCTCCTCCAGCGGTAAGTTTTAAAAAGCCTCAGGTAAATGTCAAACTTGTTGGAGGTCGATTTTCTGCGCTTGTTAATTCTTGTTACAGGAGGGCAAATTCAAGCATGAAGAAGCTGTCAGCAGCAAGGCGAGCCATAGCAAAAGTGTTTAATGCCCGAGGGAGTGCGGGTAGCGGACGGACGCCTAGCTCATCTACGGAGTCGCTGGTAGTGAGACCAGCGACTACAGACTTGGTGTCCGAGAGCACCGTGGCTACGCCGGAGGGGCTTAAGGCCAATCGAAATTCTGTCCAGCCAATAGACTTGGACGAGTCCGGTGGGGAGGTTTCTCCCTCAAGAATGGATACCGTAGAAAGGGTATCCAGGATGGAGCTCCTGTTGATGAGGATGCTCCATCAAGAGCGCTGGCCTCTCCAAGAGCCTGCGCCAGCAGCACCTACTGGGCTTCCTAGTATCTCCCTCTTGGAGGAGGAGAGTATACCGGGTCAGTATGATTCTGACGCCGAATCTGAGGGCTTAGCGTTGGAGACTACACCACAGGACGAAGGGCAACAGCCAGAGGTCCCATTCCTGGTGGTCAGGTTTACTGTCCCAATAGCCTCTGAGAGCCACTGGGGGAAGAGCTAGCTGCCACAATAAATTATTTGGATTCGCACCAGCTTCAGGAACTGGCCATGGACACAACGGCCAAAAAATATGACCCCAGAAAATTGTATTCTGCTCAAAGTGTCAGCCATCAACCATGCCATTTAGGGCCATGAGGGACTAGGTATCCGAGCGCAGGAATTGAAAATGCAACAGGTGCTGAAACTGCTCTCAGCCGGCATTACGGCTTTTAGTAGGTCGGTGGATGGTGGGCTCCTGACTGAAGTCCAGCAGGATGGCCTGGCTCTTATGTGTAATGTGCACTTTGAAATTAACTGTCTTAGAAAGTGCGCCATCCGCCCTACCATTCACCCAAGGTTCGCTGCCCTGTGCAAGCCTAGCAACATCCAGGGCCCTAACTTATTGTTCGGGGAAGACCTCGCAAAGAGGGTAAAGGAACTAGATGAAGAGGCAAAAACCGTCGGGCTCATCAAGGTGCCAGTGACCAGCAGAACCCTTCGGCGACAGTACCCTTAGAAACATAGAAATTAGGTGCAGGAGCAGGCCATTCGGCCCTTCGAGCCTGCACATCTATTCAATATGATCATGGCTGATCATCCAACTCAGTATCCTGTACCTGCCTTCTCTCCATACCCCCTGATCCCTTCAGCCACAAGGGCCACATCCAACTCCCTCTTAAATATGGCCAACAAACTGTCCTCAACTACCTTCTGTGGCAGAGAATTCCACAGATTCACCACTCTGTGTGTCAAACGGTTTGCTGAAACCGGGTCCGGACAAGGACCAAGTCGGCCATTCATTGTACGCAGTTGGTGCACTCCAGAAGGAGTACGGGCAAACATGCCTTTTACATCCAGAGCCAGGGGACACAGAACTCCACCGGTAACCATGGAGGTATGTGGGTCTGATTCTGGTCGAAACATATTGAGCGAGAATTACCTACCAGTTGGGGGGAAGTTACACAGGTTTCTCAAAGAATAGTGTAAAATAACATCAAACGTGTTTATACTGCAGAGTATACAAGAGTTTCAAATTGAATTTATTCCCAACCTATGCCCACCCACCCAGCATAAGCCAGAGCGGGCACTCATTTTCTCACAACGGGAGAATTTGGAGATTCAAGCTGAAATAGCAAAATTATGTTTTAAAATAGTTTATCAAACCCATCAATTCATGTCTAATGTGTTTCCTAGACCAAAGAAAGATGGTGGGAGTTGGATTATTATGGACCTGACATAACTTAATCCGCTTGTGCAGTATAATCATTTTAAGATGGAAACGTTCGCTACTGCCAAGCAATTGTTTTCCAGAGGGTGTTATATGGCATGTATAGAACTTCAAGATGCATATTATTCAGTGCCTGTTCATAAAGAGTATCGGAGATATTTGAAATTTAGCTGGATGGGACAATTATGGCAGTTTAGAGCACTGCCTAATGGGTTAACCTCAGCCCCTCGCTTATTTACCAATTTGCTAAAACCAGTACTAGGGTTATTACGGTCACAGGGCCATATTGTACTGGCCTATTTGGATGACATCTTGATAATTGGAAACACCTTTGTGGCAGCCAAATTATCATTCAGCTGTTAAATTCATGGTAGAGAGGTTGGGGTTCATTATTCACCCAGCTAAATCCAAGTTGGTGCCGGTTAACACAATTGACTATTTGGGATTCACAATAGATTCAATTAACATGTGTGTAACTCTGCCCAAAGGCAAGAGATTAGATTTAATTGAAGGCTGTATCAAGCTCTTGGGGGAGCAATCGCCTTCAATTAAACAGGTTGCCAGCTTAATTGGTAAATTGGTAGCTGCCTTTCCAGCTGTGCAATATGGACTTTTGCATTACCAACATTTACAGAGGGCAAAGGTACAGGCACTGAGAATACATGCAAGTAATTTCAATCTGCTCATGCACTTACCATCTGCAGCCATTACTGGAGTACAGTGGTGGATTAGAAACATTTCAAATTGTTCTAGCAAATTTTTGATCGAAACACCTTCAGTTATTTTGCAGACTGATGTTAGTGCCCTAGGCTGGGGTGCTGCTGACACCAGGTCTAGCTGTGGGGGCAGATGGAATATGCATGAGGCGTTGATTCGTCAATCGGAATTTATTATTTAGAGCTTTTAGGAGCATTTTATAGGCTAAAAACTTACTGTACCACTTACATGTTCAGCTTCAGATTGACAACACCATGGCAGTGGTGTATGTCAATCACATGGGTGGAATCAAATCAAAATCTTGTGACGGCTTGGCTAACCTTATTTGGCACTGGTGCATTCAAAATAATATTTGGATTTCAGCTGTCTACTTGCCAGGCAGATTCAATATGGTGGAAGACACCAGGTCGCGCAAATTCAATGACAACACTGAGTGGATGTTGAATCATGATGTATTTAAGGAAATTGTTCTCCGGTATGGGGTACCAGATATCGATTGGTTTGCATCCAGACTTAATCACCAGCTACTGAAATATGGTTCTCCCAGACCCAGGGACAGTTGCAATGAACCATGCGGCTTATCATAAAACATTTGAAGAGTCAGACCCAGACCCTGGGGCAGTTGCAATGAATGCATTGTCGCTGCACTGGGGCGGAATGTTTTTATATGCATTTCCTCCCTTCTGCCTCATCAGTCGGTGTTTGACTAAGATCAAACAGGACTCCACTTTAGGGGTCTTGGTGGTACCCGACTGGCCTACACAGCCATGGTTTCCTCTGATTTTGCGTATTAGTACACAACCTATTATGGTGATTCCAAAATGTCATAATCTGTTAGTGCACCCTGTGACTGGAGGTCAACACCCATTGTATGATCGTCTAAATTTGTTGATTTGCAGATTTTAAGAAGGCCACACCTGGGTCTGGGACTATCCAATCATCACATGGATGTCATCACAGCATGCTGGAGGGATAGTACGAAAAGGCAGTATATCTCTCATGTCAGGAAATGGGAGGAATTTTGTTTACAAGGCAACATTACATACCACACAGCCTCCATCCCAGATGTGCTCGAATTTCTGTCCAACATACATTTCTATGAAGGGTTGAGCTATAGTGCCATCAACTGTGCCAGGAGCGCTTTGTCCTTGTACTTTTGCCGGGGGTTAGACCTTCCGTCTATAGGATATCATCCGTTAATTTCCAGATTTATGTAAGGGTGTTTTTCATTCTAATCCTCCCAGGCCTAGGTATTCTGAGATCTGGGATGTAAGCATGGTACTGACGCTGCTTCGTCAATGGGGTACAGCCACATCTTTGCCCTTAACAAAGAGTACCCTTAAGTTGGTTATGCTCATGGCGCTCGTATCAGCGCAAAGGGTTCAGACCTTGCATAAACTGTGCCTGGTGTCCTCACAGAATGATGTTAAATTTTACATCTATGACCTAATTAAACAAAGCAGGCCAGGGGTGTCCGGGTTCAAGCTTGTACGGTCAGCTTATCCCACGGATTTACGGCTGTGTGGTGGCACACTTGTGGCATTACATTGAAGTCACAAAGAGACTTTGAGGCTCTGAGCAAGCATTGTTTATTAGCCACAAAAAGCCACATATGAAAGTGTCAGATCAGACCATATCACGATGGCTGAAGCAAGTGTTGGGGTGTGCAGGAGTTAATACTGACAATTTTAAATCTCACTCCACCAGGGCGGCATCAACGTCAGCGGCGAGGGCAATGGACGTCCCTCGAGACCATAACCTCGCGGCCGCAGGATGGTCATATGAATTGACTTTTCAAAGGTTTTATAATAAGCCGCTTGTTGAAGCCGGGGTGTTCGCCCATTCTATTTAAGTTCTGTTTCATAGCTTCTCCATGGGAGAGAGGAGTCACTATTGTATATTTGTTTATTTGTGAATTAAAGATTTAACATGTTAATCAGTATCATGTTTCGATGTTTTGCTATGTTCACTCCTCCTGAGTCAACTGATTGCAGTGTGAGACGCCTGGATTAGAATCGGCGTGAAATCACAGGCCTTTGAAATCTTCACGGAATCACTCACGTGACTCCGAAGTAAAATAGTTAACTTACGTACGATGAGATGTAAGAAAACTGAATCTAGGACTTCCGGTGGCGCTATGGAGGGCTAGAGAGCAACGCCAGCCAGCTCCTTGGAAAAAAACATTGAAAAATTGGGGAGAAAGCGACCTACCTGCTGCCTGCTGCTTCTGTACCGATTGCCGTGAGTGACGTCATCAGGTGTGCGACTTACTATGTATACACAGCGCAGCACCCCCACGGATAAACCGAAAAGTCATGTTACTAGGCAGAAACCGGTGGAACAAGAAAAAGGCCCGATTGAAGCATCGGGCGCAGGTTGGACGCTATCCCAAGAAGATGTGTCAAAAAAAACGATGAAAAAATCGGAAGGTGAAGATCTTAAAACTTTTATTGCAAGTGAAATTGTTGGCTTAAAGGAGGAACTAAAGAGTGAACTTGCAAAAACGAATGAAGAATTGAAGAAGATGAATTTTGGGGAAGAAATTAAAAAAATCAAGGAGGAAATGATGGACTTAAAGCTTGAAATTAATATCACGGCTATGAATACATCGGATAAACTGAAGAAAGAAATTGCAGAAATACTGAACAAGTTGCAAGTATGACAAATGAGACAAATGTTAAAATCAGAAAAGTGACAACTGATCTTGAAGAAAGGCTGATCCTGTGGAGGAAGCACTGAATCAACAGACGTCAGCCATAAAGGACCTTGATGAACTAGCCGAAACAAGTGCTCAGACCACGGCAAAACTTATCAGAGAAAATGAACGCCTAACTGAACTACTGGGCAAAATAACTGAGATATGTACAGAATTGGAAGGTTACCAGAGAAGACAGAACCTAAGAATTGCGGGTATTCCAGAAGGGAAAGAGGCGGATCAAGATCCCCGAGAATTTACTGCAAATTTACTACAAAAAGTTTTATCTCTGGATCAAAAGCCTTTACTTGCTTGAGCACACAGAGTGATGAGATGCCAGACAAGACAAGGTGCTCCCCCAAGACAAATGATAATAAAAATTCTGTACGACTATGTCCTGGAGGAGATAACACAAAAAATTACAAGAAACAGAAATCATACATTTGAAGGATACGGGATCAGTATCTATCGAGACTACACAGCAGAGGTCTCCAGGAAACGAAAGACGTTTAATGAGACCAAAAGAATCTTGAGGGAAGTGAAGAACTTGAAATATGGTCTAAGGTATCCAGCTACCCTAAGAGTCACCTACAATCAGAATGAACACTTTTTCACCAACCCTGTGGAGGCACTGGACTTTACCCAGAAGATTAAGGCTCGAGAGGAAGCTTGAATAATACTTTTAAAACTGAACTTCATCATTGAATAAACTGACTTTGCAGGACTGGATGGACGTAAAGTCGTGTCTAAGGAAGCTGGAGAAAGATATGGATCAGAAACTCACCCAATGATACTAATAATTAGTATAACTGCACTACTAATACAAATAACTAATAAATACTAAAACTATAGCATGGTATTTTTACTAATCAGAGCTAATAATTATCACTAATGACTAATACTTGCCTATAATTGAATGTTTAGGGTCAAATATAGAGTTTGAATTAATTTGCCCTCCTTGGAAACATTTCTTTTCTCTTTTTATTAATTTTTATTTTTATTTTTCTTTCTTCCTTTTTTTCATTTTTTTAATTATATTCTTAAATAAGTTTAAATATATGTATCCTCACATTCCTGATTATTGGAACCCAAATATTTTAAAATCCAATATCCCCGGTAAAATACTGCTATGGAATAAAAATTTAAAGAAACCAGGGAGCTGGTTAAGTTGGTAACATCGACTATGGAAGTCAGTAGGTGGTTAGCCATGCTAGTATGGCTAGCACTAACTACACTAATACTAGATGTAGTTTTTTCCTTCTTTGTGCACATTATTAATTTCTTAATCTATCCTCTTTTTTCTTCTATTATAATCTATCATTATTATTTTCAGTTTGAATGGAGTTACAAATTGGATCAAAGGAGATATACACGTGAGAGACATTCAAGGGTCTTAAGATTTGTCTATTTGGAGTTCGGGTGTAAGGTCGGGTCTGTCGAACTGAACCATTGGCTCTATTATAGACCTCCATAGACAAAAGATGCTAGATTTTAAAATGAATACGGGGAATGAAGGAATACGGTTTTGTAGCTGGAATGTTAAAGGTATTAATGAACCAATTAAGAGAGGTAAAGTACTAGCACATTTAAAAGTAATTAAAGCTGATGTAATTTTTATTCAAGAAACACACTTAAAAAAAGATGCCATGCATAGGCTGAAAGCTAAATGGATAGATAAACGTATCATTCTTCTTTTACACACAAATCCAGAGGCGTAGCAATATTATTTCGTAAAGACACTTTATTTAAACATACATCAACTATAACTGACAGTGATGGTAGATACATTATTGTAATAGGAGAATTAAATGCACAAAGAATGATTTTTGTTAATATTTATGGACCAAACTTTATAGTCCACTGTTCTTTAAGAAAATATTTAATAATATCCTGGAAATAGCACAACATAACTTAATAATTGGAGGACATTTAAATTGTACACTAGACTCTCATTTTGATAGATCCACAAGATAAAGGAATTCAAATCCCATTCCAAATCCCATTAAATGCATACATGGATACTAGTAATATTAAAGATGTTTGGAGAGTAGAAAATCCACCTGGATGAGAATATTCATTTTACTCACCTGTACATAAAACCTATTCAAGAATAGATTATTTTTTTGTAGACTCTAAACTCATATCACTTACTTACAATTCAAAATACCATAATATTACAATCTCAGATTACGCACCTTTAACATTTATGATTTAAAAAAATGGTACAACGGAAAAACAGGGACAATGGAGATTTAACCCACAAATTTTAAAAGACAAAGTAGCTCAGTGATATATTATAGAACAGATCAAGATTTTCTTTGAAATAAATGATAAATCGGAAATATCTTCTTCCCTATTATGGGAAACTTTTAAAGCATATGCCCATGGAATTATGATTTCTTCTCAAGCATTTTATAATAAAGAGAATAGGAGGGAACAACAGGAATTGGAAAAGGAGATTATACAATTAGACACAGAGAATGCTGCTAATCCATCCATAACAAAACATAACAAAATATACTCAGATCAAGTTGTAAAACTCTATCAATACACTAAACAATTACAATTTGAATTTGTAGATAAACCTCAAAAATTATTGGCTTGTCAATTACGGAAAATGGAGGGGGAAAAAATAATCCATAGGATTAAATCATACAATGGCGAACCATTAGTACAACCCAAAGATATTAATGAGAGATTTTTGCAATATTATAAAAATTTATATTCAGCTAAAACAACAGAAAACAGGATAGGAATAGAAGCATTTTAAAAAAATGTAATCTAAATGGGTTGGATTCACAAAATAGAGAATCACTAAATGCTGAAATATCAGTAAAAGAAATCGAAGAATCTATCATATCAGTAAAAGAAATCAAAGAATCTATCAGATCATTAAAAAATGGTAAAACACCGGGACTAGATGGTATTGGTACGGAATTTTATAAAACATTTTATGATCTGATTGCACCATGTTTGAAGATACTCTATGAATACATCTATACCCACCAGAAACTACCAGAAATGTTAAATGAATTTATTATAACACTTATACCTAAAATAGACAAAGATCTGGATGACCCAGGATCATAGAGAGCTATAGCTCTTTTAAATACTGATCAAAAGATACTAACCAAAATATTAGAACAAAGACTAAGCACAGTTATTAATAAATTAATTTACCCGGATCAAACAGGATTTATACCAAAACGATATTCCTCATATAACCTGAGACGATTATTCAATGTTATATATTCGAAAAGAGGTATAAATAAAGAACTTGTAATTATATTATTAGATGCAGAGAAAGCCTTTGACCAGGTGGAATGGTCTTACTTGTTTTCGGTTATGGAAACTTTTAAGTTGGGAGAGAAGTTTATTACTTGGGTTAAATTATTATACACTAATCCAACAGCCAGAATACTAACAAATCAAATGCTATCAACTAAATTTAATTTATTCCGAGGCTGCAGACAAGGTTGTCCTTTATCCCCGCTATTGTTTGCACTTGCAATAGAACCATTAGCTCAACGTGTGAGATTATATCCTGAAATATATGGGTATGATATCCGAGACACTGAAAATAAAATCTCCTTATATGCGGATCATGTATTACTTTATATTACAAAGCCGGAAATTAGTATTCCAAATTTACTAAAATTAATAACTCAATTTGGATTATTTTCAGGATATAGTATTAATTGGAATAAAAGTGAACATGTCAATAATGGTAAATAACTTACATATATTACAACAATTTCCTTTTAAGATAGCAAACAAAAAAATCAAATATCTTGGAATTTATGTAACAAAAAGATTTGATTCTTTATTTAAATCCAATTTTCCACTTTTATTGAATAAATTAAACGAGAATATTTTATATTGGAAAACATTACCTATTTCAATGCTAGGTAGAATTAATGCAATAAAAATGATTTTTCTCCCCCAATTACTATATCTCTTCCAATTGATTACGATATATCTTCCTAAAAAATTCTTTAAGAAGGTTGATTCTATAGTCACAAACTTTATCTGGGATTATAAGAGCCATAGAATAATAAAAAACATTTATGTAAATCAAAAATAAATGGAGGTCTAGCATTGCCAAATTTTATGTTTTATTACTGGGCAGTTAATATTAAAAATATGAATTTTTGGTTAGTAGAGACAAATAAACAACCAATTTGGTTAAAAATGGAAAAAGAAGATTGTTCGCCTATTGAAATTAGCTCGATTTTATTTGCTAATATTAAACTAGGTAAGAAAATCTATAGTGAAAATCCTACAATAGAAAGTGGGATACGTATCTGGAAACAAATAAAGAAAACATTAAAATTGAAATGTATACCACTAGCCCTTACCATTGTAAATAACTTTACATTTAAACCTTCAATGATGGAGAAAGGTTTTTTACAATGGAAAACCTATGGAATTAATAAGATGGGCGATCTCTATAGGGAAAACTCCTTCATGTCATTTCAAGAATTACAACAAATTTATGGATTACATTCAAAAGATTACTTTAAATATTTACAAATTAGAGACTATGTAAAAGCAAACATACAAGAAATCAGAAATAGAAAGACAGAAATTTTAGATGAATGTCTAAATAAACACCCGAACACAGAAAAATTGATATCATATATTTATAACATTTTATTGGAAAACGATGTTCCAATGACAGAAATATATAGGGAATCATGGGAAAACGAATTAGGTCAATTAATCAGACTAGAAGTATGGGATGAAAGTTTACAACATATATACCATTGTTCATTAAATGCTAGACACTCTGTTATACAATTTAAAATATTACATAGATTACATTATTCAAAATACAAATTACATAGTATTTTTTCAAATGTATCTGCCATATGTGATAAATGTCAGCACTTAGAAGCTAACTTAACACACTCATTTACAAATTGTATAAAAATTACTAAATTTTGGACAGAAATATTTAAGATAATTTCGAATGTTGTTAATACGAATTTGGTTCCTGACTCAAAATTAATAATATTAGGAATATTAGAAACAGATCAATTAATAACAACGAATCAAATAATTTTTATTGATTACAGTTTAATAATTGGGAAAAAATTAATATTGAAATTCTGGAAAGATCGTACATCCCCCACAACCAAAATGTGGATTACAGGAATGTCGGAGACACTGCATCTGGAAAGATTAAGGCTTGTCCTACTGGACAAGTTGGATCTTTTCAGAGCGATATGGTCTCCATTTATTGAATATTTAAAGGGTCAAAGTGGTTCGGTGCGAGAGCCTGACTGAAGCCTGAATAAAGGAATGGATGAAGAATCATACATAACAAATCATGGATATATCTACAATGATGGATAACCTGTTTAACACTCCACTCATTTTTTTTTTTGATTTTCTATTTTTACTTTATTTTTCTCTATTTTTTCCTAGCTACAATAAAAACAAAAAAAATGTATAGAAATACAAATAAGACATAACTGTTAATAATAATAATAATATTAAGAATGTACGTGACAAGTATATTCTTTTAATATGTACTTACGTCTAAAAAAAATATTTAACAAAAAAAAGAAAACTGAATCTAAATGGTCCACTAGCCACTTTGTTCTGATAATATAATTGTATTCGTCCTGGAATGTATTGGCCAACGTTTTCACCAAGATCGGCACGAGTCTCATTGTATGAGTAGTGTACAGTGATTAACAAAACATTTTTTTTTCCTTGTGACAGAGTAGATGGACTGCTGCCAGTGTCCTCAGTTGAGTTTGTTTGAGCAGTAGTATGGGCCCTGCTGTATAAACGGTACATTACATTCAATGACAAAATATTTTGCTGTTGATTGAAGCAGGCATATTTACCTGATAGTACTTCCAATGATCTCCAACAGCCTGAGGAGAAAGAGTATTGTTGGTGGATAGAGTGATCATTCAGGATGAAATCTACCCCCCACCAACACTGCAGAACATGGGCAGCTGCTCCAAGACTATGTCCATTTTACAATCTCAGAAGTTACAGAAACAAGACAAAAATGTTTACTTGCAGGTGGCAAAGCAGACCATTTCTGTATCCCAACCAGCCTGAATCACCTTTATATGTTGCATTTCCAAGAAAGAAAGCAAGACTTGCATTTCTATAGTGCAATTCAAGCCCTCGCCATGTTCCGCAGTCCTTTCTATGTTTCTTATGACCAATGAAGAACATTTCTTTTAAAATTTACCATTCCAGTAATGTTATGAAATGCTCTACTGGAGCATCATTTCACAAACTAAACATCCACCTTCCTCTCCTGTCCCATCTGTGGAGGAATTGTCAGGCCTAATTTTGCCCATATCAGCCACATTAGAGCCCACAGTGGAAGCAGATCATCCTCAATACTAAAGGACTGCCAATGAAAATGGAAAATGAAGAAGAAGAGACCAGAGAAGATAACAGTGATTACAATCCAATTGAAAATGGTGAACTCCTTCAAACAGCAAATGCAATGTGATATTGACGTGATAACAATTTAATGATGGAGAATGATTAACAAATGGTGGTTAGGTCCCAGAGTAACAATCGTAACAGTCCTCACTATTATTTTTGTTATATTTTACATCAAAAGGAAATATTTCTGACACTGTAACACCACTCTTAGTTACTCTTGAAAATATCAGTCAAGATGTTCATGTCATAGGTGCAGAGTTAGACCATTTGGCCTATCAAGTCTGCTCGGCCATTTAATCATGGCTGATCTATCTTTCCCTTTCAACCCTATTCTCCTGCCTTCTCCTAATAACCTTTGAGACCCTTACTAATCAAGCACTTGTCAAACTCCGCTTTAACAATACCCAATGCCTTGGCCTCAGCTGTCCATGGCAATGAATTCCACACATTCACCACGCTCTGGCTAAATAAATTCCTCGTCATCTCCTTTCTGAAATACATCCATTTATTCCGAGACTGTGCCCTATGATCCTAGACACTCCCACTAGTGGAAATGTCCTCTCCACATCCACTCTATCAAAGCCTATCAGTATTCGGAGAGTTTCAATGAGATATCCACTCATCCTTCTAAACACCTGTGAGTATAGGTACAGAACCCTCAAATGCTCATCGTACATTCACTCAATCATCCCTGTCATTATTAGCATAAACTTCCTCAGGACCCTCTCCAACGCCAGCAAATCCCTCCTCTGATATGAGGCCCAAACCTGCTGACAATACTCCAAATGTGGTCTGACCAGTGCCTTATAAAGCCTCAGTATTACATCCCTGTTTCTTTATTCTAGTGCTCTCAAAATGAATGCTAACATTGCATTTGCCTTCATAATTAATGACTCAACCTGCAAATTAACCTTTTGGAAATCCTGCACCAGCACTCCCAAATCCCTTTTCACCTCTGATTTCTGAATCCTCTCCCTATTTAGATAATAGTCTATGTCTTTAATCCTTCCACCAAAGTGATTGACCACACACTTTGCTACACTGTATTCCATTTGCCACTTGTTGCCCATTCTCCCGACCCGTCCAATTCCTTCTGCAGACTCCTTGCTTCCTCTACACTACCTACCCCTCCACCTATCTTTGTATCAGATTACACACTGAGGCCCCTGAAAGGGGATCTTTCTACTTAAAGGCAGTAATATTACTCTTGCCATCCAGGATGTGTGCATCACTGGCTAAACCGGCACAAATTTTCCTTGAGGACCCGAGACCCATACTTGAATTGCAGTTATTAATCTGGTGGATGTCTTCCTTCAACGCTGCAAGGAAAGCAGTTCCCAGGAGTTTTCTGTTCCCAGTGATGGTGAATGGTGATATGTATCTATATCGTAACGGTATATGATGCAAACAGGTATTTGCAGGTGCATCTACTACCATCGGCCTTCAAAGTTAATCGAGGTTATGGACATGCAGGCTATTGTCAGAATATTCTTGACGAGTAATTGCAGTTCAGTTTCTTAATGGTTTATGCAACAGCTGCTCTGTTTTGTGGTGGAGGGAATAAAGGTTTGAAGTGATGGTTGGAGTACCAATCATGGGTTGCTTTGTCTCGACGGTGTCAAGCTTCCTCAAAGATGTTGAAGCTGCACTCATCCAGTCCAGTGGAGAGTATTCCATCACAGTCCTGGTTTGTGCTTTGTAGATGATGGATTGGCTTTGGAGTGACAGCAAGAACCTACAGTGATGTCCTCGGGTTAGATGATGTTCTTCAACAACTATCCCTCATGTTAGGTAAGTTTCCAGTTTTCCCATGGGCACCCCATTAACTTTCATTTTACCAGGATGTCACATGCAGTCAAAAGCTGTTTTGATGTCAAGAGGACTCACACTCAACATGCCTCCTTGTTCATGTATGAGCCAAGGCAGTGAAGGGGTCTAGAGCAGAATGGACCAGTGCAACCTGAACTGGACATTGGTACAACTAGACATTTATAACTCACGCAGCCTTGGCAAGGCCAGCAGCATTATCAAGGACGAATCGCAAGCTGGCCACTGCCTCTTCTGCCCTCTCCCATCAGGCAAAAGGTTTTAAAGTGTGAAAACGTACACCACCAAATTCAGGGACAGAGGTGGTTATCAGGCAAATTAATCATCCTACCATAACCAGAGAGCAGTGCTGAACTACTATTTACCTCATTGGTGACCATTGGACCATCCTTGATCGGACTTTGCTGGCTTTATCTTGCACTCAACGTTATTCCCTTGTTATGTATCTATACACTGTAAATGGATCAATTGTAATCATGTATTTATCTTTCTGCTGACTGGCTAGCACGCAACAAAAGCTTTTCACTGTACCTTGGTGCATGTGACAATAAACTAAACTAAACCAAACTAAACTGGTAAGGAGGTTGCCGGTGAGTGAGTACCACTTGATAGCACCATCCATGACATCTTCCATCTCTTTAATTAAAATTAGACAGATTAGGCCATCAGTTTGGACTAATCCTGTTCAATTTTTAGAATGGGACACAACTGGACAATTTTCCACGTCACTGGGTAGATGCCAATCTTCTACAGCTTGGTTGAGGGCTCAACCACCTTTGGCACGCATGCTTTCAGGACTGTAGCCAAGTAGTCTGGCCCCATAATCTTTGCTGTATCCAATGCTCTCAGCTGTTGCTTGACAGCGCATGGAGTGAACTGTGATGGTTGTAAACTGGTTTCTGCATTGGTGAGGGTATCAGGATGGAGCAGAGATGGATCGTCCACTCAGTACTTCAGCTGAACATGTTGCAACTGCTTCAGCTTTGTCTTCAGCATGTGCATACTTGGCTCTATCATTGTTGAACACAGAGATGTTCTTAGAGCCACTTCCTGTAAATTGTCCACATGCATTCACAACTATATGTGGCAAAACAGCAGAGCTTTGATCTGATCTGATCTGGTTTGATCTGATAGTGAGATTGCTTAGCTCTGTCTGTATGCTGTTTTAATATTGTCACAAAATTGAGCAAAACATTCAGAGGTGGTTCGCAGAAGCTATAACTAGACAAAATCATACCTTGTGACAGTGATATATTGTTTTGTTTTTTTTTAAATATTTTTATTATAGAAACAAAATAATAACAAAGTACATTATTTTACAATGATGAAAATACATGATATTAATGATATATTCGTACTATTAATATTATTTGTATTATTATTGATTATAAATTTTAAGATTATATATTTTATATAATTGAGAATACATGGTACTAGTAATACATTCATAATATTAGTAATATACTCATACTGTTGATAATATTTGTATTGTCACTGATTTTGAAATGTAGAACCTAATTTTATGTAATTAAAAATACGTAATACTAGTAAAACTTTTATGATATTCATTATATTTTCATACTGTTAATAATATTTGTATTATCATTGATTTTAAAATTTAAAATTATATATTTTATATAATTGAAAATACATGATACTAATAGTACTTTTATAAAGTTAGTGATATTTATATTCGTACTGATATTAAAAATTTAAGATTATGTGTTTCTATACATTTTTCTAATTTTTTATAAAAGTATGAAAAAATAGAGAGAAAGAGTGTGAAAAGTTTGATGGAGAATGGAATTTTAATCATTAATCCGTCCTTGGAGATATATTCATGATTTATTATATATATTTCTTCATCCATTCAAATATTCAGGCCTCAGTCAAGTCCTCGTGCCGAACCATTATGACCCTGTAAATATTTAATATATGGAGACCAAATCCCTCTGAAGAGATCTAACCTGTCCATTAGGACAAGCCTTAATCTCTCCAGATGAAGTGTCTCCGACATTTCTATGTTCCACATTTTGATTGTTGGGGATGTAGGGCCTTTCCAAAATTTTAATATTAATTTTTTCCCAATTATTAAACCATAGTCGATAAAAGTTCTTTGGTTCATTGTTATTAGTTGGTCAGTTTCAAGTATTCCAAGTATTATTAACTTTGGATCAGGAGTCAAAGTTATATTGACAACATTCGAAATTATCTTAAATATTTCATTCCAGTATGACAGTGATATATTGTAGCTCATAAAAACTGTCACTACCTGGATCCAAACACAGATCAATTTCCAAAAAAACCCATAAAGTGTTGGAATAACTCAGCGGGTCAATCAGCATCTCTGGAGAACATGGATAGGTGATGTTTCAGATTGCATCCTGACCTGCTGTATTATCCAGCACTTTGTATCTTTTTCTGTAAACTAGCATCTGCAGTTCCTTGTATCTACAAATCAATTTGAGCTCATCCATCACAATCCATCACTGGTGTATGTTTTTCCTGGTCCCAAGTGCCTCAATTTAAACAATCTTCTTCAGTTGTTTAATTCCATTTCATGTTGTTGACATTCCTTATCTCTAGCCCTACAATTGGCTGAGAGCTCTGCACCAAGAAACAATAATCCTGCACAGCTTTGCTTTGTTTTTCCTTAGATTTTAGAACTCCCTAAATATTTTCTGTTACTCCTTCAAACCAACTTCTTTGTCCAACCATTTGATCATTTATCTTAATGTCTCTATACATAGCTCAGTGTCACACTTGCTCTGATAACATTCCTGTATAAATATTGTTAATAATTCTATCAAAGAAACCCATTCATTGTACCATGAATCAAATAGTTGTAGTGACTTTTTTACATTGTGCAGTAATCAATCAGTAAAAATTGCAAGAACCAGATAAAAAACATCTCAACCATCTCCAACAAGTGAAACTCTAATCTAATGTACTTGACATTTAATGCACTATAATTCCTAGATCCCCTGAAGAAGGGTCTCAACCCAAAACATCACCCATTCTTTCTTTGAGCCTCACCATTCGAAGCCCACGGCCAACGGGTGCCTGGGTCTGCGGACCCTGTGGCTGGGGCCTGGGTCGGTGCCACGGAGGCGTCCGGAAAGGACCCAGCAGCGATAGTGGAGAGGTCGGTGATGGTGCCAACTGACAGACGAGGACAGACATGTGAAAGTGAGGACACAACTGCCGGGGGAAGGAACAAGGGAGGACCCGGCGTGGGAGGACCGCCGTAGGGGAAGTAGGAAGAACAATAGACAATGGAGGACCCCGCATGGGGCACCGCCGTGAGGGATGGGGGAGAACAAAGGGGGACTGAAACTTTGCAAGCACCCTTTATGGGTATGCAAGCAAAGAATTTCACTGTGATTTGTCACATGTGACAATAAAGTATTCAATTCAATTCAATATCTAGAGATGCTACCTGTCTTGCTGAGTTACGCCAACATTTTGCATCTATCCTCCACTATCAACTTCATTGGGGTCAACATCAACTGAAAGCTGATTTGAGATATTGTGGCTACAAGAAAAGCAGAAAAGTTGGATATCCTCTGGCAAGTGATGTTTCTCCTGCTTCATCAGAACTGTCATATCATTTGCAAGCCAAAAAGGTGAGTACATTTGGAGCAATGTTCATTCCTAATTTCCTGAATTCCCCACATTTCTGGACTCATTGTTTTTCTTTTGCGACAATCACATCTTGTATTTGCATGTGTAGGAATGAACTGCAGATGCTGGCCTAAATCGAAGATAGACACAAAAAGCCAGAGCAACTCATCTGGTCAGGCAGCATCTCTGGGGAAAAGGAATAGGTGACATTTTGGCTCAACCCGAAAGTCACCTATTCTTTTCCTCCAGAGATGCTGTCTGACCCGCTGAGTTACTCCTGCTTTTTGTGACTATCTTCTTGTATTTACATAACACCTTCCCTGATGCAATCAACTTTCCAGTCTTCTAATTATACAAAGTCCGTTGATTAAATGATGTGTCAGACTTTGAATCTGTATTCGACCAAGAGCAGAAAATAGTCAGTAGAGTGATGGAAATTGCACCTCATTTGCAGTACATCACTGCAATCCAGTGAATGATTGTCTCTGCATGTGCACAATATATATGAAATAGGGCTGTCTTTGGGTGACATGGTCTCCAGATTAATGACTGTAGATTTACGTGGCTTGTAAGGTAACCATAAAATTCTGATCAGCAAAAATGAATGTACTCTCCCATTTATGCTGCACTTTTGTACCTGATGTGCTGTGATTTGAACCATACCTCTGCTAAAACTGCAGGGCTTTGCTCCTAACACAAATCCAAATCAATTTAAGTGTGACCTGCAATTGGGAAACTCACTTGACTAATAAAGGCATGACTGCCACTGCTACAAAGCAAGTCAATTATTCCTGAGGAAAAAAAATTGCAAATCATGAACTAATAACCAAGGGCACTGACAAGTGAAATGGTACTTCCATTGTTTGTTTTTGCTACAATGAAAACAGATCAGAGGAATTTGTTTCAATAATTTAATCACAATTAAGTTTCTTTTCTTCTGCTCCTTGGAATGATTATAGAAAATAAAACATAGAACAGTACTGCACAAGAACAGGCCCTTTAGCTCACAATGCATATGTTGAACATGATGTCATGATATCATCTGTCTGCACATGATCCATATTACTCAATTCTCTACATATTCATGTGCCGATCTAAAAGCCTCTTAAATCCCACTATCGTGTCTGTCTCCACCATCGCTCCTGGAAGTGCGTTCCAGGCACCCACCGTCTTCTAGCTAAAGATAGATAGATTTTTGATTAGTGCATATGTCAGACGTTATGTGGAGAAGGCAGGAGAATGGAGTTAGGAGGGAGAGATAGATCAACCACGATTGAATGGGTCTGTATACTTGATGGGCCGAATGGCCTAATACTACTACTACCACTTATGACCATCTCCATTAAACTTTGCCCCTCGCACCCTCTACTCTTTAACCTTTCCATCGAGGGAAAACGTTCTGACTCTCTACCCTACATATGCTTCTCCTAGCTTTATATACTTCAATCAGGCTATGTACTGCTGTTAGGATTACATACTTCTATGAGGGCAAGAATGTGTAATCTGATGAAGGAAAGATTTGAAGGAATTGTCTTTGTATTTCTCTTCCCTGACCAACCTGAAGTCAGGATTTGACTATATTTCACAGGTAGTCAAGATCTGATGCCTTTATAGTAGTTCAAACTTTTCATGCAGCTCACAAAAATCCATGTGTAAACCATCAAAGTTTATAAATTTTTACTACATTTCACAATTCTTTAAGGGGGATCTGACTGATTGTCTGCATTTGTGCAGCACATATTTAACACATTACTAAGGGATAAAATTCAATTTCTAGGCAATGTTTCCATAATTAAGCATAGTTTTGTTTTGTGTGATCATTTAACTGATGCAGTTATGAGGGTGTGGTGAGCACCACGAAGAACATTTGTGTCCAATGACAAGTAGAAAATAGGTTACAGAGAAATAAGTAAAAGATAGAATTTCTTTATAAACCAGCAAAGACCCAAAGGACAAAATGGCCTCCTTCTATGGTATAAGGAAATTTAATATGAATATGAAATGTGCGAGTATTATCGCAAAACAAATACTATAAATGCAGGAAAGCTGAAATACAAACAGAATGTACTTGAATTACAACAAGTCAGGCAGCATCCGTGGAGATGGAAACAGAGTAAAGGGCTTGTCCCACTTAGGCAATTTTTTAGGCGACTGCCAGCGACTGTGACAATGGAATTCACCGAAGTCAGCAGCGGCAACAAGCTATGACAACCTATGACAACACCTACGACGACCTACGACAGCCCAAATTGTCACCACTGTCGGCGAAAAATGTTCAACGTGTTGAAAATTTTTCGACAGCCGCCTGTAGTCGTCTAAAAAATCGCCTAAGTGGGTCAGGCCCTTTAATGTTTCTGATTGATGAGCTTTTATCAGAACTAGAATATTGGCTAAAAACATGATTCTCCTTCTTCCGAGGGGGATGGTAGGTTCACTGATTATGTCCAGTATTTTCAATTTTATTTTGGATGAGTTATACCTGTTAATTATCCGTTGCATTAAACTGATGTTTCGTGGAATCAGTTTGATATCAAAATTATGGTATATTTAAACAGGCACTGTGAATAATGTAAAGACTTATTTACGTTTAAGAGGGAGAGAGAGAATTTAGCTCAGATTTGAAATTGGTCAGAATTTAGTGAAATTGACACACAGAGAAAAGGAAATAATCGCCCAAGAAAACTAAGAGATCAAACAAGGAGGACACAAGGAGGACCCAAACAATCTTCCTGATATAATAGTGGCCAGAGGATCTGGGGTGACAGAGGAACTGAAGAAAATCCACATTGGGCAGGAAAGGGTATTGGATAGACTGATGGGACTGAAGGCTGATAAATCCCCAGGGCCTGATGGTCTGCATCCCAGGGTACTTAAGGAAGTGGCTCTAGAAATTGTGGATGCATTGGTGATAATTTTCCAATGTTCTATAGATTCAGGATCAGTTCCTGTGGATTAGAGAGTAGCTAATGTTATTCCACTTTGTATGAAAGGTGGGAGAGAGAAAACAGGGAATTATAAACCAGTTAGCCTGACATCGGTGGTGGGGAAGTTGCTGGAGTCGATTATAAAAGATGAGATAGCCGAACATTTCTAGAGCAGTAACAGGATCGGTCTGAGTCAGCATGGATTTACGAATGTAACTAGGATAATGGACAAGGGAGAGCCAGTGGATGTAGTGTACCTGGACTTTCAGAAAGCATTTGATAAGGTCCCACATAGGAGATTAGTGGGCAAAATTAGGGCACATGGTATTGTGGGTAGGGTGCTGACATGGATAGAGAAGTGGTTGGCAGACAGGAAACAAAGAGTAGGGATTAACGGGTCCCTTTCAGAATGGCAGGTAGTGACTAGTGGGATTACCGCAAGGCTCGGTGCAGGGACTGCAGCTATTTACAATATACATCAATGATTTGGATGAAGGGATTCAAAGTAACATTAGCAAATTTGCAGATGACACAAAGCTGGGTGGTAGAGTGAACTGTGAGGAGGATGCTATGAGAATGCAGGGTGACTTGGACAGGGGGGAGTGGGCAGATGCATGGCAGATGAAGTTCAATGCAGATAAATGTGAGATTATTCACTTTGGTAGCAAAAACAGGAAGGCAGATTACTATCTAAATGGCATTGGGAAGTTGGGAAAAGGGGAAGTACAACGGGATCTGGGGGTCCTTGTACATCAGTCTATGAAAGTAAGCATGCAGGTACAGCAGGCAGTGAAATGGCATCTTGGCCTTTATAACAAGAGGAATCGAATATAGGAGCAAAGAGCTCCTTCTGCAGTTGTACAGAGCTCTAGTGAGACCACACCGGGAGTATTGTGTGCAGTTTTGGTCCCCTAATTTGAGGAAGGACATTCTTGCTATTGAGGGAGTGCAGCATAGGTTTACAAAGTTAATTCCCATGATGGCGGGTCTATCATATGCTGAGTGAATGGAGCAGCTGGGCTTCTACACTCTGGAGTTTAGAAGGATGAGAGGGGATCTCATTGAAACATATAAGATTGTTAAGGGCTTGGACACAATAGAGGCAGGAAACATGTTCCCGATGTTGGGGGAGTCCAGAACCAGGGGCCACAGTTTAAGAATAAGGAGTAAGCCATTTAGAACGGAGACGAGAAACACTATTGCTCACAGAGAGTTGTGAGTCTGTGGAATTCTCTGCCTCAGAGGGCGGTGGAGGCAGGTTCTCTGGATGCTTTCAAGAGAGAGCTAGATAGGGCTCTTAAAAATAGTGGAGTCAGGGGATATGGGGAGAAGGCAGGAACGGGGTACTGATTGGGGATGATCAGCCATGATCACATTGAATGGCGGTGCTGGCTCAAAGGGTCAAATGGCCTACTCCTGCACCTATTGTCTATTGTCTATTGTCTAACAAGCTAAAAAATACTATGCTTTTATAAAAAATAATAAGCTGATCATGGTGAATGCCAAGAACATTTGATATTAGATACTGGCAGTGCATAACATACTAACAGCACAGTAAACCAAACTTTGTTATAGATCCAGATCTATTGGGAATTGGTATTCCTTTAATCTTATCTACCAAGAATATTTTGTAGCCTCTTTTTACCCTCCTACTTTCTTTCTTAAACATCCCATGAAACTCTTTCTAATGGTGGAGATGAATGAATGGAGGCTTGATAATCAATCTGAACCTTCAGACTGGACATACTGTGGGCCCAAATTTCCAAGCAGATTTTTCAGGAATTCGTAATGGAAGGGTTTCTGACAAGAGCAGTGAGGTTTTGCTGCATTTACCCAACATCTGTCAGGACCAAAAGCCAGCAGGACGAGTGGTCTTATTGCCCACGAGTAAGAAATCTAGAAGAATAATCCACAATTGGCAGCACAGTGGCATATTGGTAGGCTACTACCTTACTACGCCAGAGATCCGGGTTCGATCCTGACTACTGGTGCTGTCTGTATGGAGTTTGTACGTTCTTCCTGTGACCTGTGTGGGTTTTCTCCAAGATCTTCGGTTTCCTTATACACTCCAAAGACATGCAGGTTTGTAGGTTAATTAGCCCTAGTGTAAATTGTCCCTTGTGTGTAGGATAGTGTTAATGCGCAGGAATCGCTGGTTGGTGTGGACTCGGTGGGCTGAAGGACCTGTTTCCGCACTGTATCTCTAAACTAAAATCTCCAAACTAAACAATGAAGTAGGAGATAAATAATCTGCTCCTAGAAATACACATTGCCAAAATATACCATGTAACTTTGAGGGCAAGAGAGTGAGGAATCATTCTTGAAGTCAAGAGGCTAGGCATCTTTCAGAAATCATTGAAAATTTAACCACTGCTTCTATACGCTCTCTAGCTGTAAGTGCTGTAGATGTAGGACCAAGGCCAAAGGACAATGGACTGGGAATGAGGTGATGATTCCTCATTATGAAGGTGATCTCCATATTTGACGTTGATCTGTTTCCAATTGATCTATGGATCACCGAACCCTGTTTTGTTTTATCAGCCCTACTTTAATTATTAATGCATCTTCTGGTGTGGTTGGCATTACAGAATTGTATGTTCTGGTGCACACATTGTTCAAAGCTCAGCAGAAAAGAATAATGCAAACATAACTTTTATATCAAGGGGTGGGAATACAAAACAGTGGAAATGAACCTTGGTTTGGTGCCTTGATCAGATGTCATCTGGTGAAATTTGTTCAGTTTGGAGCACAACATCTCAGGAAGGTCATAATGGCTTTTGAGTGGATAAGGGGTGCATTTGATGGAATAAATTATCAGGGCAGGTTGTGTACATGTGACTTATGTCAATGCATCCAGGGAAGCTGTTTAAAAGGCTTATATAACCATATAACCATATAACCATATAACAATTACAGCACAGAAACAGGCCCTCTCGGCCCTTCCAGTCCGTGCCGACCATTTGTTTTCCCCTAGTCCCATCTACCTGCACTCAGACCATACCCCTCCATTCCCTTCACGTCCATATACCTATCCACTTTACTCTTAAATGTTAAAATCGATCCTGCCTCCACCACTTCTGCTGGAAGCTGATTCCACACAGCCACCACCCTCTGAGTAAAGAAGTTCCCCCTCACGTTACCCCGAAACCCCTGTCCCTTAATTCTCATGTCATGCCCTCTTGTTTGAATCTTCCCTACCCTCAATGGGAAAAACGTTTCCACGTCAACTCTGTCTATCCCTTTCATCATTTTAAAGACCTCAATCAAGTCCCCCCTTAACCTTCTGCGCTCCAAAGAATAAAGACCTAACTTGTTCAACCTTTCTCTGTAACATAGTTGCTGGAACCCTGGCAACATTCTAGTAAATCTCCTCTGTACTCTCTCTATTTTGTTGACATCCTTCCTATAACTAGGCGACCAAAATTGTACACCATACTCCAGAATTGGTCTTACCAACGCCTTGTACAATTTTAACATTACTTCCCTACTCCTATATTCAATGCTCTGATTTATAAAGGCCAGCACACCAAAGGCTTTCTTTACCACCCTATCTACATGCGATTCCACCTTCAGGGAACTATGCACAGTTATTCCTAGATCTGTGATATGATTCCTAGATATGATTCAATGGATTGGACACCCAAAACATATTTCCTCTGCTGGACTATCCAGAATAAGGGGAAATATATATAGAATGTAACTCATACAATATCTATCACTCAATCATCACAGTTGATTCATAAAACATCTCTTCAAGCACATGATAGAACATATCTCCTACGTAGGGATTTGTTGACTCTGGTCTGAAGGACTGCTGGATAACATTTGAGTCAGGCTAACAATGTGGGGACAGGTGAAGCAGAAGGTGAGCAGAAGCAACTGAGAGGGGATGGAGGTCACGGGACCCATCATCCATCAGTGAGTGCCCCAGTGTGGTGACATAAGGCAGAGCTAGGCTGTTCACTAAGTAAACAGTGCACACACAAAACAACCCCGCACTAGCCTCAGGGTGGTAGTGAGATGAAGCAGGTTGCAGTGACCCAGGTTTAATCCTAAACTCTGGTGCACTCTGCAAGGAGTTTGCATGTTTTTTCAGTGACCATGTGAATTCCCTTGGATGCCTTAATTTCCACCCGCAACCCATAGAAGCACTGGTTGGTAGGTTATTGCAAAATGTAGATTACCTTTAGTGTAAGTCAGTGATAGGAGAATCAGGGTGGAGTTGATGGTCATGTGAGAGAAAGGAGATTACAAGGGTATAAATGGAGAAAAAGGATTGATGAGGTTTCTCAGTAAGCCGATGTGCACTCAATGGACCCAAATAGCCTCTCTCGTTGTCAGAGAATAAATATGAGATCCCACCAGATGCAAACAACAGAGTCTGCTGAAATGCCTTCCACAATACAAAAGTAGCCAATCAGCACAAACAATAATAATCCCAAAATTCTTTCATCCTCATCGTAGTTGAAGCCAGTTCATTGGCTATATTTAAGAGGGAGTTAGATGTGGCCCTTGTGGCTAAAGGGATCAGGGGGTATGGAGAGAAGGCAGGTAAGGGATACTGAGTTGGATGATCAGCCATGATCATATTGAATGGCAGTGCAGGCTCGAAGGGCCGAATGGCCTACTCCTGCACCTAATTTCTATGTTTCTATGTTTCTATCCCATTTTTAAACATCACTTTATCATTGAGCGAACACTGTTCTGATCTCTAGGTTCAACAGGAGCGATGGCAAACACAGAGTGAATGCCAGGCACAGGAGAGGGTGGATCAGGTCAGAATTTTTATTATTCTTCACTCTCCAGCATTTTCTTTTCGTAAAGCAAGATATCCATCAAAGAGAGAAGAATCAATAACCTGGTGTACACATCTCTGATGATCTGTGCTGGGCGCAGCACACTGATGCAAACACAACAAAAGTATAACAATGGTTCTACTTCCTCAGAAGTTTGAGGAGATTCAACATAGAAACATAGAAATTAGGTGCAGAAGCAGGCCATTCAGCCCATCGAGCCTGCACCGCCATTCAATATGATCATGGCTGGTCATCCAACTCAATATCCTGTACCTGCCTTCTCTCCATACCCCCTGATCCCTTCAGCCACAATGACCACATCCAACTCCCACTTAAATATGGCCAACGAACTGGCCTCAACTACCTTCTGTGGCAGAGAATTCCACAGATTCACCACTCTCTGTGTGAAAAACGATTTTCTCATCTCGGTCCTAAAAGACTTCCCCCTTATCCTTAAACTGTGACCCCTTGTCCTGGACTTTCCCAACATCGGGAACAATCTTCCTGCATCTAGCCTGTCCAACCCCTTAAGAATTTTGTAAGTCTCTATGAGATCACCCCTCAATCTTCTAAATTCCAGCGAGTACAAGCCGAATCTATCCAGTCTTTCTTCATATGGAAGTCGTGCCATCCCAGGAATCAGTCTGGTGAACCTTCTCTGCACTCAGTCTATGGCAAGAATGTCTTTCCTCAGATTAGGAGACCAAAACTGTACGCAATACTCCAGGTGTGGTCTCACCAAGACCCTGTACAACTGCAGTAGAACCTCCCTGCTCTTGTACTCAAATCCTTTTGCTATGAATGCCAACATACCATTCGCTTTCTTCACAACCTGCTGCACCTGCATGCCTACTTTCAATGACTGGTGTACCATGACACCCAGGTCTCATTGCATCTCCCCTTTTCCTAATCGGTCACCATTCAAATAATAGTCTACCTTCCTGTTTTTGCCACCGAAGTGGATAACCTCACATTTATCCACATTATACTGCATCTGCCATGCATTTGTCCACTCACCCAGTCTATCCAAGTCATCCTGCAGCCTCCTAGCATCCTCCTCACAGCTAACACTGCCCCCCAGCTTTGTGTCATCCGCAAACTTCGAGATGTTGCATTTAATTCCCTCGTCCAAATCATTAATGTATATTGGAAATAGCTGGGGTCCCAGCACTGAGCCTTGCGGCACCCCACTAGTCACTGTCTGCCATCCTGAAAAGGACCCGTTCACTCCTACTCTTTGCTTCCTGTCTGCCAGCCAGTTCTCTATCCACATCAATACTGAACCACCAATACTGTGTGCTTTAAGTTTGTATACAAATCTCTTGTGTGGGACCTTGTCAAAAGCCTTCTGAAAGTCCAGATATAACACATGGTCGGCGACAAATGGACAAATGGTCGGCACGGACTGGAAGGGCCGAGAGGGCCTGTTTCCGTGCTGTAATTGTTATATGGTTTATATGGTTATATGGTTTACATCCACTGCTTCTCCCTTATCCACTCTACTAGTTACATCCTCCAAAAATTCAATAAGATTCGTCAGACATGATTTACCCTTCGTAAATCCATGCTGACTTTGTCCAATGATTTCACCACTTTCCAAATGTGCTGCTATCCCATCTTTAATAATTGACTCTAGCAGTTTCCTCATTACCGATGTTAGACTAACTGGTCTGTAATTCCCCGTTATCTCTCTTCTTCCCTTTTTAAAAAGTGGGTTACATTAGCTACTCTCCAATCCTCAGGAACTACTCCAGAATCTAGAGTTTTGAAAAATTATCACTAAGACATCTGCTATTTCTGGGGCTACTTCCTTAAGTACCCTGGGATGCAGCCTATCTGGCCCTGGGGATTTATCGGCCTTTAATCCATTCAATTTACCTAACACCACATTTCCGGCTAACCTGGATTTCACTCAGTTGCTCCATCTCATTTGACCCGCGATCCCCTGCTATTTCCGGCAAATTATTTATGTCTTCCTTAGTGAAGACAGAAGCAAAGTAGTTATTCAATTGGTCTGCCATGTCCTTGTTCCCCATGATCAATTCACCCGTTTCTGACTGCAGGGGACCTACATTTGTTTTAACTAATCTTTTGCGCTTCACATATCGATAAAAATTTTTGCAGTCAGTTTTTATGTTTCCTGCCAGTTTTCTTTCATACTCCATTTTCCCTTTCCAAATTAAGCCCTCCTCTGTTGGTCTCTGAATTTCTCCCAGTCCTCTGGTAGGATGCTTTTTCTTGCTAATCTGTACGCTTCATCTTTTTCTTTGATACTATCTCTGATTTCCCTCGTTATCTACGGATGCGCCACCTTCCCTGATTTATTCTTTTGCCATACTGGGATGAACAATTGTTGAGTGCATCCATGCAGTCTTTAAATGCCTATCAGTATTGGTATTGGTTTACTTTGTGACATGTGTACCAACATACAAGCATAAACATTGTTTGCATTTTATCCAGTGAAATCAAATGGTACGTGAGTACCATCGAGCTATTACGCAAGTACAAGTAGTGGAAGGAAAAAATAAGAGAGTATCATGTTGCAACATTGTAGCTTTACAATTACAAAGAAGGTGCAGATAATGTATTTTTCATTGAATATTCCATTGAACATCCACAGGCATACGATGGAGAACGTGCTGACTGGTTGCATCATGACATGGTTCAGTAATGCCCTTGTCCCACTTAGGAAACCTAAATGGAAATCTCTGGAGACTTTGCGCCCCACTCAAGGATTCTGTGCGGTTCCCGGAGGCGCCCGGAGGTTTTTGTCAGTCTCCCTAATGGTCGAAAGTGGTTTCTGTTTTTAAAATCGGTAATTTTTTAGTCAAAGCCGGTTGCGATGCTAGTCGAAGGTGGTTGCCGGAGGACAAAAACCTCCGGGAACCTCCGGGAACTGCACGGAAACCTTGGGTGGGGCTCAAAGCCTCCAGAGGTTTCTGTTCAGGTTTCCTATGTGGGACAGGGGCATAAGGAGACTGCTCAAGAATAAAGGAGGCAGCAGAAAGTGGTGGACGTTCCCAGGCCCACCATCCAAGGCATCTACAGGAGGCACTCCCTCAAAGTGACAGCTAATATCATAAAAGACCCACATCACCAAGGCCATGCTCTGTTCTCACTGCTACCATCGCGAAGAATGTACAGGAGCCTGAGCCCATTAACACCATGATCAAGAATTGCTTTTTCCTATCAACCACCAGGTTCTTCAACCACCTTCTACAACTGACCACAACCCTACCTTAGCACTGAAATACGAAAAACTTTGCATTACTATGATTGCTCAAGGAACTTTCATTTTTTGCACCATCATTGTTTGGTTTACTTAGAATAATTGATCATTTATTGTGCATAGAACATAGAAAAGTACAGCACAAGAACAGGTCCTTCAACCCACAATGTCTGTGCCAAGCTTAATGATAGATTAACTAATTGCTTCTGCCTGCACATGATCCATATCTATCTATTCCCTACGTATTCATATGCCTATCTAAAAACCTCTTAACACCACTGTCATATCGGCCTCCACACGACCACGAGCAGTGAGTTCCAGGCACCTACCAATCTCTATGTAAAAAAACTTGCCTTGCATATCTTTTTTAAACTTTGCCGCTCTTACCTTAAAGTTATGCTCACTAGTATTTGATTTTTCTATCCTGGGAAAATGGTTCTGATTGTCTTATCCTCTCTATGCTTCTCATGATTCTTCTATTTCTATCAGGTCTCCCTGCAATCTCTGGCATTTCAAGTCTGCCGAAACTCACCCTGTAGCTAATACTCCCTAATCCAGGAATCATTCTAGTAAATATCGCCTGCAAGCTGTTGAATGACCATGCATCCTTCCTTTAACGGGGTGATCAGAATGGCACAGTCCTCCAAATGCGCGGCCTAACCAAAGCCCTATAAAGCTGTAGCATGACTTCCTGACTCTTGTATTCAGTGTCCCCCTGACCTATAAAGACAAGCATACCATATGCCTTCCTTACTCCTCTATCAAATAATATTGCCACTTTCAGGGAGATATGGACCCTAAGATCCATTTGCACACCAATGCTATTAATGGTCTTGCCATAAAATATATACCTTCCCCTAATATTCAACCTCGCTATGTTCAACATCCCACATTTGTATGAATTAAACCCCATCTCTCATTTTTCTGCACATTTCTATGGTTGACCTATATCCTGCCACATACTATGACAGCATTCCTCACCTTCCGCATCGCCAACAATGTTGTTGTCATCTGCAAACTTACTAACTAACCCACCTATCTACATTAACATCCAAATAATTTATGTACATCACAAATGACAGATGTTTCAGCACAAAACCCTGCGGAATCCACTGGTCACAGAACTCCAGCCAGAATAATGCCCTTCCACCACAATCCCCTGTCCTCTATGAGTTAGCCAGTTCTAAATTAATATAATCACATCACAGTGAATACAATGCATCTTAATTTTCTGGAATTGCCTACCATAGGTGACTTTATCAAATGACTTACAAAAATCCACGTAGACAACTTCCACCACCCTATCCTCATGGATTACCTTCCTCATCTCCACAACAGGCAGAGTAAAGACTGTAAAGTTGCAGGCAGGCTGTTCCGGTTGGTATCCGGTGTCTGTGACAAATAAACACTCCTGAAAACACACGAAGCTGGTAACTTCATTCCATTGAGTCTGTGTATAATCATTATTTTTGGTGCTCCCGGGAATATTCAATTCCATGGTGATTCTGACGGAGGAAGATGCGAGGAAAGGGGCAGATGTGGGGCCACTCATGAAGCATCTGACCAGAGTAGCGGCCATTACAGCCATTAGCCCGTGGCGAGCGGGTGGATTACTGTAACACAAGTTACCTGCAAATGTGAAGATTGACATTTAACATCAATACATTTGTCATCAGGCTGCAATGCGACATGTGTGTTGAAAGCTCAGTGCACATGTATCAGTTTGAATTAGAAAGATTATTGATTTTGGTCTGATATTGTTCTGAAGAAGGGTTTCGGCCCGAAACGTTGCCTATTTCCTTCGCTCCATAAATGCTGCCGCACCCGCTGAGTTTCTCCAGCAATTTTGTCTACCTTATTGATTTTAAAGTTCTCTTGGACTTTGGACCCAAGTATTTTTGACACTAAGTGGGTACAGCACGATCTCCCAAGCATTGTCTAAAAGGGACACTGTAGCAACTTAAAACAGGTGATAGTAAAAGTCGGAGAGAGAAATATTGGGATCGCGGCCGAGAAATAAACGGGCTTTTTGGTGTTATGGCGGAAGCAGCAGACGCACGATGGGCCGAACGTCCTCCTTTGCCGTGAGATTCGTACCCGCAGTCTCTCTCCCTATAAGCGAGCTTTCGCTGAGTTGTCGACAGTTTGGGTGGGAGAAGGGTGTGAATCGAAACTGTCCTCGTCGGGTGAAGTCATTTAGTCAGTTCAGAGCCGAATCACAAAAGTCATGTTTGTCATCTTCAGATCCAGTTGAACGGGCGGAAGACGGGTACCCAGCCATCTCGTCCCATGCTTTAAAGGGCTGCTGGCTTCCAGAGCAGCGTTAAAAATGCGGGCGCCAAAGTGGCTGGATTATGTTTGGATAACTATCGCTTTGTATTTCGTGAAAGGTAAGCACCTATTCCCAGTCCCTTCCTTCTGTTCGGAGATGCATTTACGGATTAATTTTATGCGTTGCTTGCCAATCGCAGGGCAATTGTGATTTAAAGTCGCTTGTATTCCTACGGAGATTATCTCTGCCCTTCTATGTGTTTATCTACACTCACGCACAGGCACGCTTAACACACCACACTCCCGGTTACTCCAATGGGTGATGACAAAGTGCAGATTGGAATATCTAAATGAAATAAATACATCTTCTGTGTATTACCCGATTGTCTTCAGGTCGCTTTACTTTTGGGGGCAAGGATGTTTGAAACAGTGACTATCCCACTTGTGGAGGTTTCTGCTGGCTCTTGCAGCGTTCCAAGTCTGGACCTGCAACTGGCGAGGTTAATATAAGGACCGAGGGGATGGGGAATTACTGTTTCTCGTACCGGAGCTTCTGAAACGACGGACCGATTCTGACCAAATCTGCTCTCCCAGCAACCCCCCCCCCCCTCTAATACAGTGTTTCCAAAAAGTAACTAAAAAAGAGATGCGAAGATGGGGATAAGCACAAGGATCCAGGAAGATAACCCAGAACGGACGGACTCCGAGCTGCAGAGGCAGTCTGGCGCTTGCAACTAGTTTAACAAGAGGCGGCGTTGCAGCCAACATCGCGACAACGCCGACAGCATCAGTGCAGATGCATTTCAATGTTTCACAGAATTTCCCAGTATTTCCTGAAAAACAAAATCCAGGTTCATAGCCATTATTGACTTAGTATATTATTTCCACTTGGGAAATGGATGCCCTCCCAGTTTTATCAAGGGAGTCTTAAACCCTGCAAAAATAAGTAAAGATAAATAAAACCAGCGAAGATCGATACAAAATGCAGGAGTAACTCAGCGGGACAGGCAGCTTCTCTGGAGAGAAGGACTGGAATGGGTGACGTTTCGGGTTGAGACCTGAAGTCTGAAGAAGGGTCGCCCATTCCTTCTCTCCAGAGATGATGCCTGTCCCGCTGAGTTACTCCAGCATTTTGTGTCTACCCTCGGTGTAAACCAATATCTGCAGTTCCTTCCTGAGCAAAGTAAAAATCAGCGGATTGGTTGAGCTTAATACTATTTTCGTTTGGAGTTTTCTGATTAACCTCAGCCGCGTGGGCAATAAAATGACACAGCGTGTTTGACCAATGTATCCAGCGAGAGAGAACTGGACCACTTTATATATCATTGCGGAACGCCTTCAGCTCTGATACCTTCTCTCAGCAAGAGCCGGCGGACAGCACGCAGCGAAATGCAGGGTGATCACATCAAAGGTCTGCGATTAATTTTGCCGTTCGACCCGTTAGGCAGGAGAATGGGGTTAGGAGGGAGACATAGATCAGCCATGATTGAATGGCGGGGTAGACTTGATGGGCTGAATGGCCTAATTCTGCTCCAATCACATGGTCTTATGTTAACCGGCTTACAGATGTCAGCTGAAGAAGGGTCTCGACCCGAAACGTCCCACATTCCTTCTCTCCAAAGATGCTGCCTGTCCCGCTGGGTTACTCCAGCCTTTATCTTCTATCTTCCTTGACAGAAGAGCCGTGCTTATATGAACAATAGAACTCGAACAATACACATTGAGCAAAGTTACCACCGTGGTACAATAGATGCGGGATGGAATGCAACCGGCTAGCAGGAAACCGCGCGGTTTGCGGGTGACGGGGACACACTCTGTGACACGTGGTTGTCTGGAGGTCTCCGGTGGGGTTGTATCCACCGGTGGAAACAATTCACACAACAGAAACCTATTAACAGATGGAGCAAGAAGTGACAGGTAAGGGAATTGAGTGCAGAGCCAGATTTGTTCAAAGGGTAAATCTGCTCAAGTGCATGCCTTCCAGTCGCTGATAGTTCAGAACACGTTAATTAGGAGCTGGAAGAAGCCATCGGCGCTTCAAGCCTGTTCCCCCATTCATACTGATCACATAATTTAACACCACTACCCTCCTAATACTTTATCACCCATACTGTATATCCACAAATCTAACAATCTTGGTTTTGAAATTGTAGAACATTCCAAAGATCCACAATCCTCCGAGTGAAAATCTCCCTTTTCATCTGAAACCTAAATTGCATATCCCTTATTTTGTGACAATCCACTAGTTTTTGAACCCAAAGACAAGGAAAATATCCTTCCTGGATCCAGCCTGTAAGAATATTGTGAGTTTCAATGTGATTGCCTCTCATTCTGCAGTTATGTTCCTACTTTCCCTCCCTCAGATGGAACAAGAATAGAGTTCCCTGGTCCTCACCCTTCACCCAACATCAACATCATTTTCTGATATTCTACCCATCTTCGACATGGTCTCGTCCTCACCCCTTTCCCAAAGACCACTTTCTCTGCATCTCCATAGTTCCCTAGGTACTTTCCCTTGCAACACAGCAGATGTAACACCTGGCCCTACACCTCCTCTCTTGCTTACTTCTGGGGACCCCAGCAGCCATTCCAGGTGAGACAGAGGTTCACATGCACCTCTTCATACCTCATCCACAGCATTTGGTGCTCCTAATGTGACTTGTGCATCGGTGAATCCAAGTGTAGACTCGGCGACCGTTTCGCCGAACACTTGCACTCCATCCACCAAGGTCTCCTGGAGTTCCCAGTTGCCAACCATTGCCAGAGTGAGCCCACATGCAAACTGGATGAACAGCACCTCATGTTCCACTTGGGTACCTTACAACCTAATGGTATGAACAATGAATCCTCCAATTTTAAATAATGCCCCCTTCCCCCATGGTGCACCCATTTCTCCCACCATCTCCCAATAAACCCCAGTCATCCTATTCCTTTCCTTTCCTTTGTACACTAATTTCCTATTCCCAAAACTCCTCTCTCCCTTTTCTCTGCTCATCCCTTTCCACCTATATCCTTCCCTCCAGATTTGCATTTCACTCCTCTTTGCTCTTTATCTAACACCCTTTTGTCTGCTTTTCACCTCAACTGTTTCTTCTCCACCAATTAAATACCCAGGTCTCTTGCATCCACACATCACTTGCAGGCCTGGCCCCATCCCTATCTTTTTTCACCTTTCCCTTCTCTACACTAATCAGTATGAAGGATACTGACCCAAACACATCACAAAAGCAATCTGATCTGCTGAGCACCTCTAGCACTTTGTAATTTTCTCAAGATTCCAGCAGCTGCAGTTTCTTTGTGTCTCAATTGATGAGAACGCACAGAATACAGGTAATGTCTGCTCAGTCTCTCCTCAGCTGGCAAAGTTATCATCCATGGAACCAATCTAGTAAACTTTTGATGCACTCAATCCATGATAAATATTCCAATTTTTATATAAGGAGACAAAGACTGTACAGAGTAGTCCAGGTGAAAAACTGTACAGAGTAGTCTCACCAAAGTCCGACACAGTTGCAGGACCATTTGTGGTTGTACACTCAAATACTCTCACAATCAAGGCCACTTGTCTTTCTAATAGCTTACAGCACATGTACTTCACATTCAGCGATTTGTGTACCCAGCTCCCTATGAATATTAATACCATCCAATCAGTCACCAATTAAAAAGTACTCTGCTTTTTTGTATTGCACACTGCAGTCATTTAAAACTATGTTTTTGTTTATGGTGACATCCGAGGAAAAAATTATTGTCAATTTTGATGTTGCTTTCATGGACTCACATCAGAAAAAGCAATTTTCAGCCAAAAAATATTTATACAGTACAATCAGTATTTCAATTGTCAAATTCTACCTGATGGATTCTCACCAGACAGTTTGTCAATGGCCTACACTTTGCAGTCAAAGGGAAACAAAACCAAAAACCAATGGTGAAACCCATCCTAAAATGCTTTTGTTGGCCGAGAGTGAGGATGCTTGGCAGAACCCCAGTGCTCTAACTTGTAATTGTTCTTTATATCTTTTATTTCAAAATTTGAAGCAGTTTTAATTTATAGAGTCGTAGGGTGATACAGTGTGGTAACAGGCCCTTCGGCCCATCTAGCTCACACCGGATAACATGTCCCAGCTGCACGAGTCCCACCTGCGTGCATTTGGTCAATATCCCTCCAAACCAGTCCTACAATTTCTTATACGTTGGGATAGTCCCAGCCTCAACTAGCTCAACTGGCAGCTTGTTCCATACACCCACCACCTCTTGTGTGAAAAAATGTCCCCTCGGATTCCTATGAAATATTTTTCCCCTTCACCTTAAACCTATGACCTCTGGTCCACGATTCTACTCTGGACAAGAGACACTGTGCATCTATCCGATGTATTCCCCTCATGATTTTATTCACCTCAAAAAGGTCACCCCTCTTCCTCAGTAGGTCACTATAATACTCTCTCAGCACAGTGCAACAGCCAAAATCTTTGAGCAAGACTTCTGTCTTCTGGAGGACAGAGTAGCTAACTGCTATCAGCTTATACTCGTAAACAATTACTGTTGGAAATGAGCTGACACTGAGGATAGGGAGGGGGGTAGCGTGGGTAGAACAGCTACTCTTGGTGGAAATAGTACAACTACAAAGATCAAGTGGTAAAATTAAATTAGTCAGTTTAAGTTAATGCATTGAGTGCAAGAGTGGAAGTAGAATTCATGTCAGACACTTTATTTTTGGGCAATGCCTACATTTTAAAGCTATCAGTTCGGCCAGAAGCTGGAAAGTTGGAAATAAGAATTAAAAGTGAGATGTAATTTAAGGATTTAATAAAAAAGTTAAAAAACAATTTTAATTGCTAAAACTTTAGGAAAAACATATAGAATCCACCATTGCTTCCCCCCATGTGCGCCATCAATTCTAAAGGGCCTGTCCCACTTAGGCAACTTTTTAGGTGAGCGCAGGAGACTCTGCGCTTGCCACATGATCGCCACATGTTCGCTGTTGGTCTCTGGTGAGTCTCCTTCATGGTCGCGAGGAGTTCACGCATTCTGGGAACTAGTCGCGGCCTCAGTATCATCGGCACAAATTTTTCAACATGTTGAAAAATTTTTGCGACCAAAAATTGGTCGCCATGGAGAAAATCGATACTTTTGTATTCGTAGGTGCAGTTGTAGTGCGGTCGCCATGTAGTTATAGGTAGTCAAGGTAGTCGTAGGTAGTTTTAGTTAATCTCCTTTGCATTTTCATTGGCTCATTGGGTGCAAAAAAACCATAAGCACAAGTTTTCAGAACCAAGGAGAACCAACCGGTAATGTTAAATGCCCGCAGAACTTCACAGCTGTGTATCTCTGGCTTATTAAAAGCTGTCTGGCTTCTTAAAAGTGTCTCAACTCCTTCTGCCCCCTTCTGCCCCCCTTCTCCCCCCCTTCTCCCCTCCTCTTTTAAAGGACTTACCATACACTGTGCTAGCCGTTTTAACCTTCCTATTCATCGCGACGTGTGTCTGTATTACCTTGGCTTTGCACCATGTGAATTTCAGAGCACTCCCCCGCATTCCCTGGCCCCTGCCTTTGCGATGTGTTTGTGTTCCACTCTGACACTCGCCGTTCCAGTTCCGGTTTTTCAACGAGTGCCACGAACTTGTCAGTCGCCGGTAGTCCGCTGAAAAATTGCCCAAGTGAGACTGGCCCTTAAATCTTTTCTTATCATTTACTGTAATAACCAGAGAGAGACAAAAACACTGCAATAAAAAGAGAGAATGTTGGAGATACTCAGTAGGTCACATAGACATTGCAGGTTGTAATCTTTCAAGACTCTTTTTCAATGTACCATCTACTTTCTAAATGAAATAATTGAAATGGTTTGATTCTTGAATGGTTTATAGTAAAGACTTCCATGAATTACGCGTTCTATGTATTACTGCTTTTTATAACCTCTTTAATTATAGACAATAGACAATGTGACAAATAGTGGCATACCAGACCAAATGACTGAATGTTACCTCTAATGCACAGAAAAATGATTATTCGTAGCTTGGTAGACAAAAATGCTGGAGAAACTCAGCGGGTGAGGCAGCATCTATGGAGCGAAGGAATAGGTGACGTTTCGGGTCGAGACCCTTCTTCAGACTAATGTGGGGGTGGGGGGCATGAGAAGAAGAAAGGAAGAGGTGGAGAGTGGCTGTGGGAGAGCTGGGAATAGGAGGGGAAAGAGGGAGAAAGCAAAGACTACCTGAAATAGGAGATGTCAAAGTTCATTCCGCAATGATATATACCTAAGCGAAATATGAGGTGCTGCTCCTCCAATTTACAGTGGGACTCACTCTGGCCATGGAGGAGGCCCAGGACAGAAAGGTTGGATTTGGAATGGGAGGGGGAGTTGAAGTTCTGAGCCACTGGGAGATCAGGTTGGTTATTGCGAACTGAGCGGAGGTGTTGGGCGAAGCGATTGCCAAGAGATTGAAGATGGCGGCGCACGCGAGTGCAGTGGCTCTACGCTCTCTAGTCTGGTGTATCTGTTTGTTTTGTTTTCGCCTGTGTTTTTAAATCTGTGTGAAGCAGACTACGTGTATAGTCGACTGAACTTAATCAGCATCGGAGAATTGTAATACAATTTGATCTTGAAAGTTTTCTACTGCATTTGTTTGAAAATTTTTGGTAACCTTGACTGATAAGATGGCGGCACGCGCGAGTGCAGTGTCTCTATGCTCTATCTGTTTGTTTTTGGCTGTGTTTTTAAATCTGGGTGAGGCAGACTATGTGTATAGTTGACAGGACTTAATCAACATCGGACTACGCCACAATTTAGCCATCACAAGTGACTTTCAGAGGGCTTACAACATAGTGGAGGGCATCGCTAGACCACCAGAGTCACCGTGGATTGTGAGTTGGACCGGCATGCGACGTAGACGGCGAAGAGAGAGGAAACAGAAGCGAGGATGCCGGTCAGGATTACTGGCTAGGCTGGGGAAACAACCACACAAACGTCCGCTTCCGAGTATCTTCCTCACAAACGTCCAATCAGTCATGCACAATATGGATGAATTGGAGCTGCTAATCACTTCTAACACCGCCGTCCGGACCTGTTGCGTGATGATTATAACTAAAAGCTGGTTACACCCATTAATCCATGACGCCGCAGTGCAACTAGCAGGCCGCATTAGCCACATGCAGCACAGAAGCAAGGAGTTGGGTAAGAGCAGAGGAGGGGGGCTCTGTGTCTATCTACACAATGACTGGTGTGCCAACAGCAGAATTGTTGCCCGCCACTGTTGTCCTGATCTTGAAGCCCTCTCAGTTTTATGTAGACTCTTCTATTTAGCTTCTATAGAAGCTGAGTGTAGTGATCGTCATTGCTGTTTACATCCCTCCCGATGCTAATATTAGCATTGCCCTCGGCTACTTACTAGCCATTGTAAACCACCAGCAGCAAGCCCATCCTGACGGTGCACACATCATAGCAGGGGATTTTAACCAAGCAAGTTTTAAAACAGTACTCCCCCACTTCTACCAGCATGTGAACTGTGCAACATGATTACAGAACTGCAACTCTCCCTCACCTGACCAGTCAGACCACCTCTCACTGATTATGTTCCTGCATACACCCCCCTCAGAAGAACAACAAAACCAAGTACCAAAACCATCACAATATGGCCCGAGGGGGCTCTAACCCAGCTGCAGGACTGCTTTGATCACACAGAATGGGATTTATTCGATCAAGGGGACCTGGAAGAATACACAGAAACTGCTTTTTTACATTAAAAGCTGCACTGACAACGTCACAGTCAATAAACGCATCCGGGTGTTTCCCAACCAGAAACCCTGGTTGATGAGTGAGGTCCAAGCACTCCTCAAAACCCGCAACACTGCCTTCATTCAGGTCAGGTGACCAAGCCAGTACAGCACCACGAGAGCCAACCTGAAGAGAGGTATAAAGGAGGCCATGGTGGCCTACAAGAGGAGGATCGAGGGCCACCTGTCACACAACGACCCACGGAGAGTGTGGCAAGGGTTACAGCACATAACCAACTATAAAGGCAGTACCAATAGCACTGTAAATACTAACGCAGAGGAACTTTACCATTTCTTTGCCCGGTTTGAGGTTAACAGGCCTGCTACAGACTCACTGCCTCCACCTGCCTCTAACACCCACACACTCACAATACAGGAACAGGATATGAGGCATGTGTTGAGGTCAGTGAATCCAAGTAAGGCTGCTGGACCTGAAGGAGTACCGAGTAAAGTACTCCAGGCAAGTGCTGACCAACTCGCTGGGGTCTTCACAAAGATTTTTAGCATCTCCCTGTCACAAGCTATCATACCACCCTGCTTAAAGTCAGCCACTATCATTCCTATTCCCAAAAAGCCAGTCCCTGGGGACTTGAATGACTATAGACCGATTGCACTTACTCCAGTGATTATGAAGTGCTTCGAGAAACTACTCCTGCATCACATCAGAACCAGCCTACCTCCCTCCTTCGACCCACATCAGTTTGCCTACAGAGATAACAGATCCACTGAGAATGCCATCGTCATAGCAACTCACACTGCACTGAGCCATTTGGAACATCGGGAAAGCTATGTGAGTATGTTATTGATTGATTTTACTTTGGAGTCACGTGAGTGACTACGTGAAGAAGGCCGTCAGCCCACATGCGCGTCATTACGACGATGCATTGCGCAACGACTGACTGGCGAGCGCGTTGCTCCTTTCAGCGGTAAGTTTAAACCTGAAGGTAAGTTTTTGAACTTATTCCCAGGTTCTGTATTTTTTCTTTCCTTGCAGGAATCTCTGTCACAGAGTTATTCCTGCTGGATCTAATTTCGGGGCGAAGTCCAGACGGGCAGGGGGGAAACCGGTTATGGACTGCGGGGAATCCCGGTCTCGGACCACGGGGAAACCGGGACCACGGGGAACCGGCTACAGAGGCCGCGGAAGTCCGGGTAGCCGGCGGCCGTCGGGTTCACTACCTATGTCACTGACAGTGCATTCAGTGGCTTCCAGACCGCTGTGGCTCCCAGAATGAGGGTATAACCAACAGTAAGCCGGTTAGGCCTGTGGAAGTCAGGCCAGGAGGGACCACTCCAACATATAGCGGTCAGCCGCTTCCAGACCGCTGTGGGTCCCCAGAAAGGGGGTAAAACCAAGAGTAAGTCAGTTAGGCCTGTGGACGCAGGGGAGTCAGGCCAGGAGTGTTCCCCTCCGACATTCATGGGTACGTCCTTGGACATTTAAACCCAGATGGACCATAGAGAGCGCCCTCGGGCGTTTATAACACAAATATGATGCTCCATCCTGATATAGGTCCGTAGAAGGGGCCATATCAGCGCAGGTATCCTCAGGGGCCTGAGGCAGCACCTGTTTCAGGGCTGCTTACAAATCTTCCTCTCTGTGGAGGGGAGTGCGAGGGGTCAGTGTATAACTGACTCCAAACTCGGAGCATACTGGAGTACATGCGTATGGCTCAAGGGTTGAGAGATCCTCGCAAATGAAGGAGTTGCTGCAGGAAGAGTTGGCTTCCAGCCATTGGCATAAAACCCAGATAGGGCCAGATTTACAAGAACAGGTAACGGCTGTAAGATACCATGCACCTGTAATTTGTTCTTGAAAGTTCCGGCAGTGAACAGCGCTATCTGGGGTGACATTGAGAGGGCATGAAAATCCAGGAAATGAAACCAGCTGCCTAATCTTCTCTTCAGGTAAGACTTATCCAACAGGTAAGACCTAGATGAGGAAGCAAAAGCTGTCGGACTAATCAAAGTACCAACGACGAGCTTCATCGTTTCGGTGACAACACACCCCACGCCTCCATCGGCAGTAGCAGTTCACTGAAGCTGGTGGCAGCTTGAAAGCTGGGCAGAGGTCTTTCAGGCCAAGGCCCAAGTCGGTCTCAGGAAAAATATGGAATCCATGCACCCCACCGGTACTACTCTCCAAATCAAGGACGGAAATAGAACCCGCATCAGGGGCCTTTGGGCTTACCATAAGACCACCGATAACCATGGAGGTAGGTGTGTCTGGTTCTTTCTGAAACACGGGGTAGGTGGACCATTTACAACCTGGTAATGTTTACACTTGTTTTTGTACAAATTACACTAAATGATAAACATGAGATTGGTTTATACTGCACAGTATACAAGGGTCCAGAAGCAGGCTTGGAATCATGGCCAGAGTTGTCTTTCGAGGCAGGCCCAGTATTATGGCCAGGATTACCTTTCGAGACAGGCTCGGAAATATGGCCAGAGTTGTCTTTCGAGGCAGGCTCAGAATTATGGCCAGAGTTGTCTTTCGAGGCAGGCTCAGTATTATCGCCAGGATTGCCTTTCGAGACAGGCTCGGAAATCTGGCAAGAGTTGTCGTTCGAGGCAGGCTCGGAATTATGGCAGGCATGGCCTGTTCATTGTAAAAGATGGAGGATGTCGGTTCATCCTTGATTTAACTCGCATGTACAGTATAGACATTTCAGAATAGGAAACTTCGTTACTGTCTAACAACTGATTTCCATTGGATCTTTATGGCATGCATCGATCTCAAAGTTGCATACTATTCAGTTCCCATTTACAGGGATCACCGGAGATATTTGAAATTTATCTGGATGGCGCAATGATAACAGTTAAAGCATTGCAAAATGGACTAACCAGCTCCCAGGTTATTTACCAAATTGCTAAAACCGGTGTTTGGGCTGCTCAGAGCTCAAGAACATTTGTTATGGCCTTTTGTTATCTGGATGATATTTTAAATGCTGTATTCTGCTAAAATTAACTGTTGCAGCTGCAAACTATATTTTAGAAATTGGGGTTCTCATCCATCCAGTTAAATTTAAGTTGATACCGACCAGAGTTCTTGATTATTGGGATTTACCTTTAACTATTAATTTATCGGTGACTCCGCCCTGAGGCAAGAGATTGGAATTAATAGAAGCCTGTAACAACCTCATTGTTATGAAGCAGCCTTCTATTCATCAAGTGTATTTGGCAATATAGTAGCTGTGTTTCAGGTGTGCAGTTTGGGCCTTTGCATTATCAGAACTTACAATGTGCAAAGGAGTAACCTCTCATGTACCACATAGGTCATTATTAACATACCTATGCTATTACCAGCTGAAGCTACCAAAGTCACAATGGTGGATTAACAGTATTCAGCATTGCTCCAGTAATTTTTGGTCAGTAATCTTCAGTTATATTACAAACTGATGCTAGTGCTCAAAGATGGGAAATAACGAATGCCATCTCTAGTTACGGAGGTGCATGCGTTTTTGCATGAGTTACCAATTCTTCAGTTATTGGTACCAATTACCTATAAACACTAGGTGCATTCTATAGGTGAAAGGTTATTGTGCGAACATGTATAATCTGCATGCTCAACTCCAAGTTGACACACAATGGTGGTGGCATATATTAGTCACATGGGTGCAATCAAGTCAAAGTATCCTGTGATAATTTACTTAACCTCATTTGGCGCTGTTGTATCATCACATAAAATCAATTCCAACTCAGAATGGATGTTGGATCACAAAGTATTTAATGACATTGTGCTTGATGGAACACCGAACACTAGCAATATTTGTTAGTTACAAAAAACCTCATAAGAAGGTATTAGTTCAGACCATCTCCAGGTGTTTAAAACTGGGTTTTGGCTTATGCAGGAGTAGATAATATTTTCAACTCTTACTCCACCAGGGCTGCTACTACATCAGCAGCAATGGTTATGTACGTTCCGTTGGACCGCATCCTAGCGGCTGCAAGATGGTCAAACAAACATACTTTCCAAACATTTTATAATAACCCATTGCCAGACCGGGGGTTTTTGCCAACTATACTTTAGATTTTGTTTTATAGTTTCCCCCTGGATGAGAGGGGTCACTATTATTTTCATTTGCTCATTAAAGCATCAGCATGTTTAAATATATGTCATGTCTCAATGCATTATTTATATTTCACTTATCATGGTGAACTGATGCAGTGTGTGATGCATGGACTCGTATCCACGGCATGAAATCACAGAGCTTTAAAATCTTCACGTAGTCACTCACGTGACTCCGAAGTAAAGTAGTAAGATAAAACAAGAACTTACCAGTTTGAAGTTTGATCTTTATTTTACAGAGAGTTAAAATCAGTCCCCACATCTTCTCCTCCATCACACTAAACACTGGCGCACCTCAAGACTGTGTGCTGAGTCCACTCCTTTACTCCTTATACACCTATGACTGTACACCTGGCCACCCTTCCAACACGATTATTAAATTTGCTGATGACACAACTGTTGTCGGGCTCATCTAAGGGGGGGATGTGTCAAGCATACAGAGACGAGATACAGCGACTGTCAAAGTGGTGTTCAATAAATAACCTGACACTGAACACAACCAAGATAAAGGAGCTAATACTGGACTTCAGGAGGAAACGGGACGCGGACCCGTCCCCACTCTGCATAAATGGGGCATGTGTGGAAACATTTGCAGACTTTGAAATTCCTAGGAGCCCTCATATCCGAGGACCTCTCCTGGTCGGCCAACACCACTGCAACCATCAAGAGAGCACAACAGAGACTCCACTTCCTGAGTATGCAGGCTGCTCTGCTGTAAATAAGAAAGTGCTCCAGAGAATGGTAAAAACCGCAGTGAGAATCACCGGCTGCCCACCGCCCTCTCTGGAGGATATTGCCACCTCACGTTACTTCAGCAGAGCCACTAAAATCATCAAAGACTCCACACACCCCGGTCATCACTTTTTTGAAAATCATCAAAGACTCCACACACCCCGGTCATCACATAGAAACATAGAAACATAGAAACATAGAAATTAGGTGCAGGAGTAGGCCATTCAGCCCTTCGAGCCTGCACCGCCATTCAATATGATCATGGCTGATCATCCAACTCAGTATCCCGTACCTGCCTTCTCTCCATACCCTCTGATCCCCTTAGCCACAAGGGCCACATCCAACTCACTCTTAAATATAGCCAATGAACTGGCCTCAACTACCCTCTGTGGCAGAGAGTTCCAGAGACTCACCACTCTCTGTGTGAAAAAAGTCTTTCTCATCTCGGTCTTAAAGGATTTCCCCCTTATCCTTAAGCTGTGACCCCTTGTCCTGTCCTGACCCCTTGTCCAGTTATCACCTTTTTGAATTGTTGCCCTCTGGCAAGCGTTACAGGTCAGCCAAAACACGCACCTCCAGATTCAGAGACAGTTTCTTCCCCAAAGCAATCTTCACACTCAATATGAACAAACACTGACTATTATTCATGCTGCACTCTTCCATGCTGCTACCCACCTTGAACTTTACTATCACCATGTACAGTACTGATTACTTACATATTTTAATACCTAGTTTTTAACATTGTTTTTAAATTGTGTCCTGTGTTTTTATGTTTGTATATTATGCACCAATGGAGTGGCAATGACAATTCCGTTGTATGCAGTGCTTACAATGATAAATAAAGGCATTTCATTTCATTTCAAGCCCCCACTTGGTCTCACTGATGTAGAGCCGCCACCTAGAGCAGCGTAAGACAGTCAGGTTTGTGGATTTTGGGGAGAAGGTAAAATCGGGCTGTGCCAGGCTGGGGAACGATGAGGTTGGAGTTGTTTCTACCTTAGATTCTTCCAGCATCTGCAGCTCCTTCTTAAACATTTGTAGCTTGGTGTTCATTCTAAGTGTTCTCATTCAAAATGTTGTGGAAAATTGCTGTTAAGTCAGTAGATTTAAATGCACTGTTAGAATTGATAGAAACCTATTCTCTTTATCAGCACGTTCACCTACACCTTTCCAATTTCAGTACCTGTTACTACTATGAAGAGGATGGTTGTAGACAATAGACAATAAACAATAGGTGCAGGCAGGGACAGCCTTAGGGGGTATGGGGCCCAATTGGGAACAATTTTGGTGAACCCCAGGTTCCCAGCCAAGTTCTGTCAGCCCAGTTATTTAGTATATATTATGAAATTGTACACTAAGGTGCTATGGATTATACACTGTCTGAAAGTCTCCTGCTCCTGTTTGACTGTCAGTACCTCCGCTGGCTTCCAACCTTAATTAGGAAAGGAAAAATAGATTATGAAGAAAACTAGCAGGGAACATAAAAACTGACTGCAAAAGTTTTTATAGATATGTAAAGAGAAAGAGATTAGTTAAAACAAATGTAGGTCCCTTGCAGTCAGAAACAGGTGAGTTGATCATGGGAAACAAGGATATCGTGGACCAATTGAATAACTACTTTGGTTCCGTCTTCACTAAGGAAGAAATAAATAATCTGCCGGAAATAGCAGGGGACCGCGGGTCAAAGGAGGAATTGAGTGAAATCCAGGTTAGTTGGGAAGTGATGTTGGGTAAATTGAATGGATTAAAGGCCGATAAATCCCCAGGGCCAGATAGGCTGCATCCCAGAGTACTTAAGGAAGTAGCTCCAGAAATAGTGGATGCATTAGTGATAATCTTTCAAAACTCTTTAGATTCTGGAGTAGTTCCTCAGGATTGGCGGGTAGCAAATGTAACCCCTCTTTTTAAGAAGGGAGGAAGAGAGAAAACGGGGAATTACAGACCAGTTAGTCTAACATCGGGAGTGGGGAAACTGATAGAGTCTGTTATTAAAGATGGGATAGCAGCACATTTGGAAAGTGGTGAAATCATTGGACAAAGTCAGCATGGATTTACGAAAGGTAAATCATGTCTGCCGAATCTTGTGGAATTTTTCGAGGATGTAACTAGTAGCGTGGATAGGGGAGAACCAGTAGATGTGGTGTACCTTGACTTCCAGAAGGCTTTTGACAAGGTCCCACATAAGAGATTAGTATACAAACGTAAAGCATATGGCATTGGGGGTTCAGTATTGATGTGGATAGAGAACTGGCTGGCAAACAGGAAGCAAAGAGTAGGAGTAAATGGGTCCTTTTCACAATGGTAGGCAGTGACTAGTGGGGTACCGCAAGGCTCAGTGCTGGGACCCCAGCTATTTACAATATATATTAATGATCTGGATGAGGGAATTGAAGGCAATATCTCCAAGTTTGCGGATGACACTAAGCTGGGGGGCAGTGTTAGCTGTGAGGAGGATGCTATGAGACTGCAAGGTGACTTGGATAGGCTGAGTGAGTGGGCAAATGTTTGGCAGATGCAGTATAATGTGGATAAATGTGAGGTTATCCACTTTGGTGGCAAAAACAGGAAAGCAGACTATTATCTAAATGGTGGCCGATTAGGAAAAGGGGAGATGCAGCTAGACCTGGGTGCAGGCGCGTGCCGTGAGTAATTACTCAGGGTAGGCACTCAGTCCACTAAAAAAAATATTAACCACGCATGCGCAGATTGCTCGCGCCGTTAAATAAATAAATAAATAAAAACGGTGACATTCAATTTGCCCAAGGCTTCCTAGTCCTAGACCAATTGGGGGAACAGTTCCTTTCACAGCGTGTGGAGAGTCTGTGTCAGGGGTAAAGTTGTGGGGAGGGCACGAGTGTTGAGAAGGAGCATGTCAGGGATAATGCCAGAAACGTACTCACTCACCGCTGCTGCAGCTCTCCGGGCACGAAGCCCCCGCACTGTAGGTGGGGATAGAAGCAGCTCGGGTAGCTACGAGCGGCCGCCGGTACCCGACAGCAGAACTGGCCGCTACTTCAGCGCCTTCTGCCGGCCCGCTCACGTCTGGCAGCGCTCTCCGTCAGAACGCCTGTCACCTGCCGTTCGCCGACATCGCTCATGTCAGCGGCTTCCTACAAATCCTTAAATTCCCACAGCCGAGTAACCTCAATCGCGATGTCGGAATTTAAGGACATGAGTGAGGCCAGCGAGCGGCAGGAGAGTGGTTTGTAGACGGAGAGCTGCCAGAGGTGAGCAGGGACAGGCAGAAGGAGCTAAGGTGGCGGCTGGTTCCGTTGTCCAGCCCGACGGCTGCTCAGCCACCCGAGCTACTTCTCTGCCCCCCCCCCCCCCCCCAGCCTCAATGTGGTGGCATTCCACGCCTCCGTGCAAGGTGCGTTGCGAGTGGCATTATCCCAATCCCCTCAATGATAACATTCGTGCCCTCCCCGCAACCTTACCCCGGGCCAGACTCCCCAAACACTGTGAAAGGAACTCTCTCCCCCCGCTCCCCCCCCCCCCCCCCCCCACACACACCCCGGGAAATTACAGTATTTAAAAACATAAACACAAAATGTACTTACCACATTATTGGTACACAAGCTCCATTCTTCTCTCTAACATACACTTAAAATATTGACAAACCATATTTGAAAACCCCGCCAAGAAACTTGCTCAAAGCTGCAAAGGCAGAAAAGCGCCGATTATCATTGATCGCTTCAGGCAGCGCTGACGGCACGTGGGTTGCACAGAGCTCCCGTGTTACAAGCGCTGCGGATGGAAGGCATGGAGAATTATGCCTACCTAAGAGATCGATCTCTTACATAGGAATAATTCTCCCATGCCTTTACTATTTATATTTTGTTATTACCATGTTATAATTTTAGTCAGGGTAGGCAGTGCCTACCTTGCCTACCCTGACGGCACGTGCCTGCCTGGGTGTCATGGTACACCAGTCATTGAAAGTAGGCATGCAGGTGCAGCAGGCAGTGAACAAAGCAAATGGTATGTTAGCTTTCATAGCGAAAGGATTTGAGTACAGGAGCAGGGAGGTTCTACTTCAGTTGTATATGGTCTTGGTGAGACCACACCTGGAGTATTGCGTACAGTTCTGGTCTCCAACTCTGAGGAAGGACATTATTGCCATAGAGGGAGTGCAGAGAAGGTTCACCAGACTAATTCCTGGGATGTCAGGACTGTTTTATGAAGAAAGACTGGATAGACTCGGTTTATACTCTCTAGAATTTAGGAGATTGAGAGGGGATCTTATAGAAACTTACAAAATTCTTAAGGGTTTGGACAGGCTAGATGCAGGAAGATTGTTCCCGATGTTGGGGAGGTCTAGGATAAGGGGTCACAGCTTAAGGATAAGGGTGAAATCCTTTAAGACCAAGATGAGAAAGACTTTTTTCACACAGAGAGTGGTGAGTCTCTGGAACTCTCTGCCACAGAGGGTAGTTGAGGCCAGTTCATTGGCTATATTTAGGAGGGAGTTAGATGTGGCCCTTGTGGCTAAGGGGATCAGAGGGTATGGAGAGAAGGCAGATATGGGATACTGAGTTGGATGATCAGCCATGATCGTATTGAATGGCGGTGCAGACTCGAAGGGCCGAATGGCCAACGCCGGCACCTAGTTTCTATGTTTCTATGTTTCTAACCTTTACCGTAGCTGCTAATTAACATTAAACTGCATTATGTGATTGGACACAATGCCCTTGGAGACAGCGGCTGATTGGACGGGAGGAGACCTATTGTTGATTGGACGGGAATTTTAAGGCAAGCTGGTTGGTGATTGGACGCAACCCCCTTAGAGACAGCGATTGATTGGCCGCCAAATAAATTGTCAAATAGGAAAACCAAAATCGCTGGTCGGTGCAAATTCAGTGGACTATCTGGTTGTATCTCCAAACTAAGCAGTATTCATGCAGGTACCTTCATTTAAAATAAAATTCAGTGATTATTTCACATGTGTAAAGCTCAATATCTGACCAATTTCTGTTTAACACGTTTGGTCTGCGTGAGCATATTTCTCTTACCAAAATAGTTCATATCTAGCAAACCGATCAACGAACCAGACAGCAGTTGGACGCAGTCATGCGATTAGCATGCGATTGATAAGATTTGATGAGGCACCATGAGCTTTTTTGCACTAGTATTAGGGTTAAGTTATTGAATTTAATAGTTTCTCATACGTTCTCATACAATCTATGAGTATTGTGTTTACACGCCTTTGTGCTGCTGCAAATAAGAATTTAATTGTTCTGTTGTGGGTACATATGATAATTATACATTCTTAACTCGACTCTTCACTCATGCATTTGTGCAATAGAAAACGGGTAACCATTGCACTCTGCGCCAAGTTAAAAAGAGTCTGCAGTTAGTCAGGAAGTGACTATTCGCCTCCAAAGAGAAACCCTTTGTTAGGTGGCTTCACTAAATGGTTTGACTCAATATTCCTCCAGCAGTTTGTTTTTTTTTTTGTTCAAGATCTGCAGCATCTGCAGTCGTTTGCGATTTAATACTATGTTCCGCTGCGATCTAACTAATGGATGGCCCATGCTGAAGCACACGCTGCATTGAAATGCTAATACGACAATTAGCAAGAATATTGAACAATACAGTAACACGTAGTTCAGAGAACACTGGGGTTTAATTTTGCAAATGCACATTTTCATGAAGCAAGTTACTTTTGGCAACGATACCAGTTTTTAAGAAGGCAGACTTTGCACTGACCACTTGAAAATAAATCAGAGGTTAACTGGCAATGTAAACGTGATGGTGTGCCTGCCACCAAAGCAGCAGGCATGGTGGGAGGAAGGTGAGGGAGAGGGAAATGCATGTGGATGGACAGGGGGTGAAACAAAAAGATAAAGAGCTGGTTTCAGACCAACAGCAGTGCAAAACATGAAACAGCTGGTCACAGGCCTAAGAGGCTGAAGTGCTTCAGGCTGCTGTTGGACTGAAACCAGCTCTTTATCTTTTTGTTTCACAGAATCACTTCAAGCCGGTCTCGGCATTATAAATGCAACATGAACAATTATGGAAATGGGTTTTAGGAACTAGGGGTACACTAAGGTCCATGGGGCTGCGGTTGGGAAGGGGGGGGGGGTAGATGTTTTAAGCCCCCCGTGATAAATTTTATTTCTCTGAAATTGAAGATAGACATAAAGCTATGTCTATAAAGATGGAGGGAGAGAGCGAAACACAGAGAGACACAACCTGGGTAGGTAGGTGAATGACTAACCTGCACACCAAGAGTAACTCAGCAGGACAGGCAGTGCAGCGACTCTGGAGAGAAGACCCTTCTTCAGACTGAAGTGAACTCTCGTCGGTGAGAGTACTTGTGATTGTCTGAAGAAGGGTCTCGACCAGAAACGCAACCCTCTCCCCAGAGCCCATGCCCGTCCCGCAGAGCCACCTTCAAAACTTCAGAGCCAAACAAAAAACACAGAGTGCTGGAGGAGCTCAGCGGGCAAGGCGGCTGCCTCACCCGCTGGGTTTCTCCAGCATTTTTGTCTACCACAAAACGTCAATGATTCTGGGAATGCTGAGGGGACAGGGTGAGAGAGAACGAGTGGGAGAGTTAGAGAGAAACGAGATGGGGAGTGGGAGAGAGAGAGAGCGAGTGTGAGAGAGAGCACGTGTGAGAGAGAGAGGGAGGGAGAGAGCGAAACACAGAGAGACACAACCTGGGTCAGTAGGTGAATGACTAAGCTGCACCAACAAGAAGGAGCCCCTTCTCGCGGTCCGGGGCCCTCAATCATGATGGTGAGTTTTAAGAAATTCTCATTGTGGCATCAATGCATCAATCTACATTCCTCAGTAAAAGTAAAATTGTGTTTTGAACAAGTATTAATGACGCCGCGTGAATTTTATTTAAAGGAATGCAGCGTCATTAATAGTTCAAAACACAATTACATTTACTGGGGAATGTGGATCGATGCATTGATGACACATTGTATAAGTACTTGTTAACTACTTGCTGTTAAGAAATGCTAACAGTACTAGTTAAAAAAACGTTTATGTCTGATGGCTGTGCAGCAGTTGTTATCCATGTTCGTTTTAAAAAAAAAATCCGGATGTCGAATTTAAAAAAAAATCTTCATTTAACAAAGAGAATTCGTATTTTCGTACAAAATACAGAATATTAATGTGTGGCCCCCCTTAGGCGCGGGGCCCAATTGGGAGCAATCTGTCCAATCGACTTAAGGCCGGACCTGGGTGCAGTAGTAGGCGATTTGGCCTTACGAGCCAGCACCGCCATTCAATGTGATCATGGCTGATCATCCCCAATCAGTACCCTGTTCTTGCCTTCTCCCCATATCTCCTGATTCCGCTATCTTTAAGGGCCCTATCTAGCTCTCTCTTGAAAGTATTCAGAGAATAGACCTCCACCGCCCTCTGAGACAGATAATTCCACAGACTCACAACTCCCTGTGTGAAAAAGTGTTTCCTCGTCTTGTTCTTAAACTGTGGCCTCTGGTTCTGGACTCCCCCAACATCGGGAACATGTTTTCTGCCTCTAGTGTGTCCAAACCCTTTATAATCTTATATGTTTCAATAAGATCCCCTCTCATCCTTGTAAATTCCAGAGTATACAAGCCCAGCCGCTCCATTCTCTCAGCATATGACAGTCCCGCCATCCTGGGAATTAACTTTGTAAACCTACGCTGCACTACCTCAATAGCAAGAATGACCTTCCTTAAATTAGGGGACCAAAACTGCACACAGTACTCCAAGTGTGGTCTCACTGGGGCCCTGTACAACTGCAGAGGGACCTCATTGCTCCTATACTCAACTCCTCATGTTATGAAGGCCAACATGACCTTCACTTTCTTTATTCCTGCTGTACCTGCATGATAACTTTCATGACAGATGAACAAGGACCCCCAGATCCCGTTGTACTTCCCCTTTTCCCAACTACACCATTTAGATAATAATCTGCCTTCCTGTTTTTGGTACCAAGGTGGATAACTTCATATTTATCCACATTAAACTGCATCTGTCATGCATCTTCCCACTCACCCAACCTGTCCAAGTCACCCTGCATTCTTACAGCATCCTCCTCACTGTTCACACTGCCACCCAGCTTTGTGTCATCTGCAAATTTGCTAATGTTACTTTGAATCCCTACATCTAAATCATTGATGTATATTGTAAAAAGCTGTGGTCCCAGCAGTACCCCATTAGTCACTGCTTGCCATTCTGAAAGGGACCCATTAATCCCTACTCTTTGTTTCCTGTCTGCCAACCAATTTTCTATCCATGTCAGCACTCTACCCCAATACCATGTGCCCTGATTTTGCCCACTAATCTCCTATGTGTCAAATGATTTCTGAAAGTCCAGGTGCACTACATCCACTGGCTCTCCCTTGTCCATTTTCCCAGTTACATCCACAAAAAATTCCAGAAGATCAGTCACGCATGATTTCTCCTTCGTAAATCCATGCTGAGTCAGACCGATCCTGTTACTGCTATCCAAATGTGCCGCTATTTCATCTTTTATGATGGACTCCAGCATCTTTCCCACCACCGATGTCAGACTAACTGGTCTATAATTCCCTGTTTTCTCACTCCTGCCTTTCTTAAAAAGTGGGATAACATTAGCTACCCTCCAATCCACAGGAATTGATCGTCAATCTATAGAACATTGGAAAGTGATCACCAATGCCTCCACAATTCCTAGAGCCACTTCCTTTAGTACCCTGGGATGCAGACCATCAGGCCCTGGGGATTTATCAGCCTCCAATCCCGTCAGTATACCCAACACCATTTTCTGCCTCGTGTGGATTTCCTTCAGTTCCTCCGTCACCCCAGGTCCTGTGGCCACTAGTACATCAGGAAGATTATTTGTGTCCTCGTTAGTGAACACGGATCCAAGTACCTGTTCAAGGGATGGAACAATAGAATCTCTATTAAGGTTGGCGAGTGGCAACAGTATTGATATACTGTTGAGCACTAACAAAATGCTAGCGAGAGTTTTGCATGACTGGTGGAACCATTTTTCAGACAAGATGTTATTGGCAGTTTGTGTCTGGTCTTTCCAGCAGAAATAAAAGATCAATAACACTTTCTCACTGATGCATGCTTGGGTGTTCTGGCTGATACTTAACTCAATCTCAACTACACTGCAAGTAAATTTAAGAACAAATTATTATCATGCTGTGTACACCTTGCTGCATTGAAAATGCAGTACTTTGACATTAAAATTTTTCTCTCTCCTCTGTATTCACTATTTTTCATATTTGCCAATCCATCTGACAGATTGGCTGTGATTAACAAGCCTTCACCCTCTCTCAAGTGGCAACACCACTACTGACATTATTCAGTCTTTCTTGCTCTTCATCTTATCATAGACATTCATTTACCCCTCTCTGCCCTTCCCCCTTCACTGCAACTTAAAGCATTTACTCCTTCTAACTTTCCCAGTTCGGATGAAAGGTCATTGACTTCAAATGTTAACTACATTTTTCTCTTCACAGATACTGAACATTTCAAGCATTTTATTATGAAACAGATTATCTGAAAATGGCTTTGAGCTATCTCAAGGTACCAAACTGTCCTATAGGAATGCATTATTTTCTTTCCTTAAGTAAATATTAGTATGAGAATCTGAACATGATTAAAAATATATTGTCTACTTCCGCTTATCTCTCCTCTTTACTGTGATGTCTATCAACCACATATCCACAATGGATAGGAAGTGGCATCAAATGTACATTTTTACATAAATGTATATCTTTTTGTATTGTGGCATTGGGGAATGATGCCAGGTCCGACAGTGACCACACTGACGCTTGCAGTAGGGTTAACTCACATGATATATTTTGTTTACAATGGAAAGAAAGTCCAGGACTGCATGAGGCACTGGCGATCTCAGGGTTGTCCCGTGATCCCGGGTTTGTCCTGGCAGCTTGTCTTTGGGTATGAAGAGGCGATGCTGTTTGTCTCAGAATTATCCTGGTGGCTCTTTGCCTCTGTGGGCACAGTCCTCATTTTCCATGAGACACTGGCATCTTGGCCTTGGCCACTCAGTCTTAGCCTGAGGTAGAAATACTGGCTGTCGAGGTCTTCGTCCCAGCCTTGACCATACAGTGGTGCTGGTGGTCTTGGTTTGTTCCAGTAGTTCAGTCTTTCACGATGCTGCAACAGGGGAACAGCCAGTAGGGAGGCATCCCTCTTTCTTCTTCTTTCTTGTACTTCTCCCTCTGGCTAGAATGTCTGGGTTTCAGAGGTAATGGGCTGATAAGGTTGAGGTAGCAAAACCAATGTCAGCTAATTGTACCCCGCTGTTACCAATGATGCTGGGGATTGGCCTCTCCTGGACTGTCAACCAGTGATAGGGATCAGAGCTGCATGTAAGGGAGGTGGAGCTGTCACCATATCAATCTTTGGAAATAAAAGTACAATTGATTTATTTCAAGCTGCAAATTATTGAAAAAAATGATAATTTTAATTTTGTTTGAGCTTAGCAATAACGTTTAATTTATTTAACCCTGAATTTTACTTTGGAGTCATGTGAGTGACTACATGAAGACCCCGCCAGCACGCATGCGCGACATCTCGTCCAACGCATTGCAAGCGACAGGCGGGAGGAGTTTCGCTGCTCCAGTGGTAGGTTTAAAACGGACCTGCAGGTAAGTTTTTATTATTCTGAGGTCGTTTTTGGTCGCTCTGTATATAATTTATTTTACAGAGCAAAAACAAGTATGGACAAGTCTAACTATTGGACGGAGTCCAAATGGACCGCAACAAAACTGACTGCGGAGGACCGCGGAAATGCAGGCAGTCAGCAGCGGCCGTAGCTGAGCTGCTAACCGTATGGCCAGCAGCCCCCGACTTGGCACCGCTACAGCCGTAGGTGTACCTCGGACTGGCGGTAAAGCCACCTGAAAGACGGATAGGCCTGGAGACACGGCTGGGTCCAGGCCGGAAGATTCACCGCCTGCGGATAACGACAGTGGCCGTTTATCTTGCATGGAGAGGTTGATGGAGCAACTGCTCCAACGTGACCTACTCCAACAAACGGAGTCTGGTCACTGTGGGTCTCCTCGGACACCCACGGCAGCACCTTTTACAGGGCTGCCAAATCTCCCTCTCCTCTGGGCTGACTCTGAACATGGGGGTTTGGCTGTAGACTCTTCCAGTGTGCTAGGGGTGCAGGAACAAGAGCTGTTCAGCATGGTCTCCAAATGTGCGAGCCAGCATCAACTACCTCACCACCAACCAGCTGCAGGAACAGGCCATGAGTGTCACAGCTGCTAAATACTTAGCACCAGAGAACTGTGTTCCCCTCAATGTTCCTGCGGTGAACAACCCGATCTGGGGAAACATTGGTGCAGGCATCAGAACCCAGGAAATAAAGATACAGAAGATCCTTAAACTACTGGCTACCGGAATAACAGCATTTTTCAAGTCAGTGGATGGCAAGGACATGTCGGATGAACAACAAGAGTGCCCTGGCACTCTTCTGCAACGCACAGTTTGAAATAAACTGTTTTAGGAAGTGTGTTATCCGACCTGCTCTAAACCCCAAATTTGCGGGGTTGTGCAAGACCAGCAGTACGCAGCCGCCTACTTTACTGTTCGGGGACAACCTGCCAAAGCAGGTTAAAGACCTCGATGAGGAGGCAAAAGCCGTCGGCCTAATTAAAGCGCCATCCACTGCCAAGACCTTGTATCCTCGGCAGCAGCACCCCTACGCATCCACCAGCAAGCCACGTTACTACAATGAAAGAACAGCAGCTGGTGAATGCTCCAAAGCCATACATTCAGGACAAAGGTCTTTTTTAGACCAAGGCCCAGAACGGCCTTCGTGGAAGATGCGCCAACCCCACACCCCAGCGCCTCCAAACCCCCAGGAGACAAGGATGGAAAAAACCAACACAGCACCACTGGTAACCATGTAGGTAGGTGGGTCTGGTTTCTTCCAGAACATAGCATATGTACGTTCTTCACAGATTGGAGGAAGGTTACACTTGTTTAGAAATGCATGGAGTTCCATAACCTCTGACCCTTTTATACTGCAAAGTATCCAGGGATACAAAATTTAATTCATTCACAAACTCCTCCCTCTGGTTCAGCATGCACGTAGCTGAATGTGCGTGCTTTCACAAAAAGAAAGATTGGAAGGTCATGCAGAACTTTTGAGGTTACATACAAAAGGTGTAATTGAGTAATCCAAACACGAATCTCTTGAATTTGTTTCAAATATTTTCACAAAAAACAAAAAAGATGGTGGATGTTGCATCATCATTGATTTGACACAGCTGAATACTTTTGTGCAGTATACCCACTTCAAAATGGAAACTTTTGTTACTGCCAAACAATTAGTTTCCAAAAGATACTTCATGGCTTGCATCGACCTAAAAGATGCATACTATTTAGTACCAATAGAGAAGGGTCACCACAGACATCTGAAATTTAACTGGATGGGACAGCTCTGGCAGTGCAAAGCGCTGCCTAATGGATTAACATCGGCCCCCAGACTATTTACCAAAATATTGAAACCAGACTTGGCGTTTCTCCGAAAACAGAAACATATTGTCATGGCATATCTGGATGACATCTTAATTGTGGGTAAAACTCTGGAGTTGGCCAAATTGGCTGTTTCGGCCACCAAGCTCATATTTTAAAAGTTGGGGTTTATCATCCGTCCAGATAAATCCAAGTTAATGCCTTCTATGACAATGGACTACTTGGGGTTCACAATTGTCTCTGTTCACATGTCTGTGACTTTGCCAAAGGGCATGGCAACAGACATAATAGAGGCATGCAACAGCCTTGTTTGCATCAGTCAACCATCTATTTGACAAGAAGCCAGAGTAATTGGGAAGCTTGTGACTGCGTTCCCAGCCACATAATTTGGACCTTTGCATTACCAAAATTTACCGAGGGCCAAGATTGAAGCACTCAAACACCATGCTGGCCCATTTTGACAGGCCAATGCAGTTACCTGCCAAAGCAGTTTTGGAGTTGCAATGGTGGATTAACAACACTCGACAGCATTCGTCACTGTGGTGGAAGGCACAAACATTTGCCAGTCCTCCTCCACTTTCCCCTGTGGTCGGGACCTCAACCCTCCGCAGCCGTCGCTGCAGGTGTCCAGATGTGCAGACAAGGTAAGTCCAGGGTCGGCTCTTCCCCACTGGACACCGGTCGATATCTTGTGATGAATTGGTCAATACAATCTGGCACTGGTGCATCGAAATAAATATCTGGATATCAGCTACTTACCTTCCAGGTAAGCTCAATACAGTGGCGGACACCAGGTCATGCAAATTCAATGATTACATCGAATGGATCTTGGACCACCAAGTATTTACTGACATTGTAGCTCAGTATGGACCACCAGATATTGATCTAGTCGCATCCAGACTTACCAACATATGTTGCATGGGAACCAGACCCTGGGGCAGTAGCGATGGACACTTTCTTGCTACACGGGGGAATTGTTTTTCTATGCTTTTCCCCCCTTCTGCCTCATCAGTCGGGTCTTGCGGAAAATACAGCAAGACTCCGCGTTGGGTATCTTGGTAGTATCCGACTGGCCTACTCAGCCATGGTTCCTGTGGTACTCGACATGGTCTCAGAACCATGTATACCCATCTCCAAATGCCCAAGTTTATTGGTTCATCCTGTGACAGGCGAAAGTCACCCATGCCATGACAGAATAAACCTGTTGATTTGCAGGATCTTAAAAGACCGCTCCTGGAATTTGGACTGTCGGACCGAACCATGAAAATCATCACGGCAGCCTGCAGAGAGTCCACCAGGAAACAATACCCCTCATATATCAGGAAATGGGAGATATTTTGTACCAGGGCAAACATTACTTACCATACGGCTACTATAACGAATGTGCTGGAGTTCTTGGCGAGCCTACACTTTGATGAAGGCTTGAGCTACGGAGCCATCAACTGTGCTAGGAGTGCCCTATCATCATACCTGGGACAGGGTTTAGGACACCACGGGGTTGGATCTCACCCTCTAGTATCAAAACTAATGAAGGGTACTTTCAACTCTAATCCCCCCCAGGCCTAGGTAGTCCCAGACCTGGGATATTGGTTTTGTGTTAACCCTGCTCAGGGGTAGGGCTCCAGCTATGTCCCTAACACTAGCAAAACTAACATAAAATGGTGATGCTGATGGCATTAGTAACGGGACAACGGGTCCAGTCTCTGCACAAATTAAGACTGGACACTATGGTAACATCCAAGAATAAAATAACTTTCTATATATATGAGTTACTTAAACAGAACAGGCCTGGATCGTCCGACCTCAAATTGGAGTTCCTGGCATACCCCATAGACCTTTGTCTATGTACAGTGACCCATCTATTACATTACATAGATGTCACCAAAAGCCTAAGAGGCACGGAAATGGCTTTATTAATAATGTCATAAACGTCCTCATAAAAGAGTGACCATGCAGACCATTTCAAGATGGCTTAGACTGGTATTAGGTGGAGCAGGGGTGTACACTGATGTCTTTAAATCTCATTCCACCAGGGCTGCAGCTACATCGGCAGCAAGAATGTTGGAAGTTCCCATGGACCACATCCTTGCAACGGCGGGATGGTCTAACGAAAGAACCTTCCAACGGTTTTATAATAAACCCGTTGCCAGACCTGAGACATTTGCAGACACGATTTTGAGTTCTGTATTATGATTTTACCCCGAATTAGGGGTTATTATTATTTGTTAATAAATGCATCATTGTTTTTTCAGCAACCGATTCATGTCTGAATACATTAACATACTTCCTCCATTGGTCATTTTGGCAGTGTGTGAGAATGGACTTGTTCCACGGCATGAAATCACAGAGCTTTGAGTTCCGGTGGCGGCAGCGGCGGCAGCGACTTCGGAAGTTCGGCCGCGGGCCCAGTGGATGACATCGTTGGGAGCTCGCAGGTCACAGGTTGGTGACCTGTTTTTCCGGAGCTCCCGCGGCAACAGCTGCGTCCGCTGGACTGGAGGGCGGCGGCTTCGGCAGCTTCGACCGCCCCGGGCCGCGGAGTTGAACCAGCCCATTCGTGGAGTGCGGTTCAGCCGCGGGACTTATTTACATCACCCGGTGCGGTCACAACATCGGAGGCCTGGGTCGCCTCAGCACAGAGGAAGAGGAAGAACAAGAAGGGAAGAGACAAAGAGTTAAGATTTTTGCCTTCCATCACAGTGAGGAGGTGTCTTCTGAACTCACTGTGGTGGATGTTAAATTTGTGTTTATTGTGTGTTTTGTTATTTACTATATGTATGACTGCAAGACAACAAGATTTCGTTCAGACCGAAAGGTTTGAATGACAATAAAGTTTCCATGATCCATGATTCATGTAGTCACTCACATGACTCCGAAGTAAAATAGTAAGATTAAACGAGAACTTACCAGTTTGAAGTTTGATCTTTATTTTATTAGGAGTTACGTTGAGGGATTATGTGCCCTCCGCTCCCAACCCTCTATTATAAAGGTCAACTGGTATTCTAGTTCTCTTATCTTACTATATTTAGTCAACTTCTGTTATCTGTGATTTCACACCGCTGCTTTGAAGAATGTCGCGCATGCGTGCTGACGGGGTCTTCACGTAACTCCTCATAAAATAAAGATCAAACTTCAAACTGGTAAGTTCTCATTTAATCTTACTATTTTATTGAATTGTAAAAATGTTCCCTGTAGTTGCCCAAATCCAGAACCTTTCCTTGGATTAAGGTGAACAGCATTTAACAGTTGCTACTTGTTTATCATGGAAGAATTTGAGAATTGCATGAGATACATGGAAAATTTAGATTTATGTTTTCGGTGCTTATGCCACATATTGTATACTCTACTCTGGAGGGAAACCATTGTGTTATCTCAAGGGTGTAATGTGATAAATTGAGAAGTAACCCAGGGCATGCTAATTCAATTGTATTTGGTCTACGCTGGTTGTTAATCTAAATTCCAAATATCCTTCAGGCTTGAATTCTGAGGTTTCAAGTAACATTATTGTACAAAAGGCAAGGCCTGATGCTCTTGACAAAGTGTAAAGATATCCAACCAATTTTCTCCGGAATGGGTGTACTTCAAACTGCCTCTTAGTTCAATAACATCTCTATTCTTCTTCTTATCAAGTCCACATCACAAGATTAGAAATTGTTCAGTCAGAGCTGAATAATGGCGTCTTGCGCTTCTTGCGCTTCTTGGGCTTCTTGTGCGTAGTGGTAGAATGATTGGTGGAAACAGGGCCACGACGCGAATGCTCTTTCCTTGACCCCAACATTTCTGTTGATTCTTGTATTTAGATTTAAGTTTTTCAGTGGAAATCTGATTTTTTTGGCGTTTCAGAATATATTCCTATTATTCTTTTTTTAAATCCACCCTTTTTTGCCTGTGGGAACCCCTAATCTATGTAATGATTATATATGGTTTTATTTCACGGCATATTTTGTATTATGTGTAAGAAGGAACTGCAGATGCTGGTTTAAACTGAAGATAGACACAAAAAGCTGGAGTATTTCAGCGGGACAGGCAGCATCTCTGGAGAGAAGGAATAGGTGATATTTTGGGTCGAGACCTTTTCTTCAGATTGAAGAAGGGTCTCGACCCGAAACGTCACCCATTCCTTCTCTCCAGAGATGCTGCCTGTCCCACTTAGTTACTCCAGCTTTTTGTGTCTATATTTTATATTATCTTGGGTATTGTAAGCGCATAAATATATACCCTTAAAGCCAAATGTAATTAAGCTTCAAAATGTGGTGGTGCGAAGCATAAAAAGCAAATGAGAAGTATGAGAAGGATATCAGTTTACCTGGAGGTAATAAATCAGGGTTTCTACACTTAAGTAAAGGGCACACTACAGTGCCTACGGTACACTACAGTGCAGATCATAGGATCAGAGGATGTGGAATCCCTGTGGGTTGAGTTAAGAAACTATGAGGGTAAAAATCCCTTGATGCCATCTTTACAGGTCTCCGAATAGTAGTCAAGATATGGGGCACAAATTCCATCAGGAAATAGAAAAGACATATAAGAAAGTCAATGTACAGTAGTCAAAGGGGGTTTCAATAGGCAAGCGGACTTGGAAAATCAGGTTGATTCTGGATCCCAAGAGAAGGAATTTGTACAAGGCCTGCAAGATGATTTCTTAGAGCAGCTCGAAGTCGAGCCCACTAGGGAAAAGGCAATTCTGAACGGTGTCGTGCAATGAACTAGACTTGGTTAGGGAGTTTAAGGTGAAGAAATCCCTCGGAGGCAGTGATATAAAATGCTAGAATTCAACCTGCAGTTTGAGACAGAGCTGAAATCAGATGTATCATTATTACTGTTGAGTAAAAGTAACTACAGAGACATGAGGAAGGATCTGACTAAAGTCAATTCGAAGGGGACCCTGGCAGGAATGATGTTGAACCGGCAGTGACAGTAGTTTCAGGGAGTAATTCAGAGGATGCAGGATCATATCATCACAAAGAGGAAGAAATATACCAATTGGGGACATGAGGCCACTGCGGCTGACAAAGGACTTTAGAGGTAGCATAAAAGCAAAAGAGAAGATATAACATGGCAAAATTAGTGGTAAACTAGAGGATTAGAAAGCTTTCAAAAATCAACAGAAGGCAATAAAGAGAGAAAAGATGAAATATGAAGCTTGCAAGTAGTATAAAATAGGATACCAAATGTTGTTTTAAATACTGAAGAAGTAGTAATATGGTACAAAGAAATGGCAGAAGAACTGAATAAGATATTTGTGTCAGTCTTCACAGTAGAAGACACCAGAAATATGCCGGAAATTCAAGAGAGTAACAGGGCAGAAGTAAGTGCAGTTACTATTACTGAGGAGGAAGTGCTTGGGAAGCTTAAAGGTCTGAAATTGGATAAGTCACCTGGACCAGATGAACTTCCCCCCAGTGTTTTAAAAGAGGCAACTGTAGAGATTGTGAAGGCATTAGCAATGATCTCTCAAAAATCACTGGAGTTAGGAATGATTCCAAAGGATTGGAAAATTGCAAATGTAATGGCACTGCTTGAGAAGGGAGTGAGACACTGGAAAGGAAATTATAGGCCAGTTAGTCTGACTTCAGTGGTTGATAATATTTCAGAGTCCATTATTGAGGATGAAATTTCGGGGTACTTGGAAGCACATTCTAAAATAGGCCGAAGTCAACATGATTTTGTTAAGGGGAGATCTTGCCCGACAAATGTGTTGGAATCTTTTGTGGAAGTAACAAGCAGGATAGACAAAAGAGAGTCAGTGGAAGTTGTTTACTTTCATTTTCAGGCCTTTGATAAGGTGCCGCACATGATGCTGCTAAACCAGATAGGATATAATGGTATTAGATGCAAGGTAATAACATGATAGAAAGTTGGTTGACGCAGAAGATAAAGAGTGGGACCCTTTTCTGGGTGGCTGCCGATGACTAGTGGTAATCCACATGACTTAGTGTTGGGCCAACTACTTTTCACATTATATGTTAATGATCTGGGTAATGAATTTTGTGTAAGAAGGAACTGCAGATGCTGGTTTAAACTGAAGATAGACACAAAAAGCCAGAGTAACTCACAAAAAGCCAGAGGTACAGGCAGCATCTCTGGAGGGAAGGAATGGGTGACGTTTATGGCTTTATGGCCATGTTTGCAAAAGGATCAAAGATGGATGGAGGGCAGGTTGTAATGAGGAATCAGGGAGCCATCAGAAAGAGTGGACAAAAAAGTGGTAAACGGAATATAGCATATCAAAGTGTATGGTCATGCACTATGGTAGTAGGAATAAAGGCATAAACTCCTTTCTAAATGGGGAGAGGATTCAGAAATCAGAGGTGCATAAGGACGTGGAGTGCTGGTGCAGGATTCCCAGAAGGTTAACTTGCAGGTTAAGTCTGTGGTAAGGAAGGCAAATGCAATGTTAGCAATTATTTTGAGGGGACTAGAATATAAAAGAAAGGATGCAATGCTGAGGCGTTATAAGGTGCTGGTGAGGCATTTTAGGAATATTGTGAGCAGTTTTGGACTCCATAGCTAAGGAATGGTATTCTGGTGCTGAAGTTGGTCGAGAGGAAGTTTAAGAGAATGATCCTGGGGTTTATTGGGTTAACGTATAAGAAGTGTATGTTAGCTCTGGGCCTGTACTTGCTGGAGTTTAGGAGGTTGAGGGGGGATCACATTGAAACTTACCGATTACTGAAATACTTTTATAGAGTGGATGTAGAGAGAATATTTCCACTAGTGGGAGAGTCTAGAACGATAGGGCACAGTCTCAGAATAAATGGACGTACCTTTAGATTAGAGATGAGGAAGAATTTCTTTAGCCAGAGAGTGGTGAATCTGTGGATTTCATATCACAGATACAGTGGCTTGCAAAAGTATTCATACCTCTTGAACTTTTCCACATTTTGTCACGTTACAACCACAAACGTAAATGTATTTTATTGGGATTTTATGTGATAGACCAACACAAAGTGGCGCATAATTGTGAAGTGGAAGGAAAATGATACATGGTTTTCAATTTTTTTTATAAATAAAAAACTGAAAAGTGTGGCGTGCAGAAGTATTCAGCCCCCTTTACTCTGATATCCCTAAATAAAATCCAGTGCAACCAATTGCCTTCAGAAGTCACCTAATTAGTAAATAGTAAACACTTGTGTGTAATCTAATCTCAGTATAAATACAGCTGTTCTGTGAAGGCCTTGGAGGTTTGTTAGAGAACATTAGTGAACAAACAGCATCATGAAGCCCAAGGAACACACCAGACAGGTCAGGGATAAAGTTGTGGAGAAGTTTAAAGCAGGGTTAGGTTATTAAAAAATATCCCAAGCTTTGAACATCTCACGGAGCACTGTTCAATCCATCATCCGAAAATGGAAAGAGTATGGCACAACTGCAAACCTACCAAGACATGGCCGTCCACCTAAACTGACAGGCCGGGCAAGGAGAGCATTGATCAGAGAAGCAACCTAGAGGCCCATGGTAACTCTGGAGGAAAAGCAGAGATCCATAGCTCAGGTGGGAGAATCTGTCCACAGGACAACTATTAGTCGTGCACTCCATAAATCGGGCCTTTATGGACGAGTGGCAAGAAGAAAGCCATTGTTGAAACAAAGCCATAAGAAGTCCCGTTTGCAGTTTGCCACAAGCCACGTGAGGGACACAGCAAACATGTGGAGGAAGGTGCTCTGGTCTGATGAGACCAACATGGAAGTTTTTGGCCTAAATGCAAAACGCTATGTGTGACGGAAAACTAACTCTGCACATCACCCTGTACTCACCATCCCCACTGTGAAACATGGTGGTGACAGCATCATACTGTGGGGATGCTATTCCTCAGCAGGGACAGGGAAGTTTTACCCCACATTTTTATTAAAGTATTATTGTGAGTACACATGCCTCACAAACCTACTTCTGAAACTCTGTTTGGTTCCTTTTACCAAACATTCCCTTTTTCCAAAATCACCTCAAAACACTTCTCCTCACTTTGTAATCAACTCTATCCCAGCCCTTTAATGCTCTTTCAAAGCTCATTATCGCTTGCATAGCTTGTCATTCACCATAAGCTTTTTTGTTTAATTTTGAATTAATCTGAATCATTTTTCTGTGTGCAAGCTGCTAAGTAAACACAAGTATTGTATTGTATTGCTTTGCGGTTAAACCTGACATCTAAAATGTGCACACTTATATAAAATGCTGAAAATATTGAATGCATTAGGTAACTCAGTGGAGAGAATGAAACAGAGTTAAATGTTTCAGGCCAATGGCTTTTTATCAGAAAGCGTCACCTGGATTGTCAAACTCCATTCCTTCCCATCAACTTTATTACTTGTCCGAGTCCTGACTGTAGAACATTGATGAGAGTTAGACTAGGCCTTAAGGTCAAGTTGTTTCAGGGTTCCACCAAAGCGTGAACTTCCAGCCCTCTTGGGCGTTGTGCAACAAGAAAATCTGCTGTTGAAACCTAGTGTTGAATTATGCGATGGCATAATGGTGGTGACAGAGCATTAAACATATGATGGTATAGTGGTGGTGACAGAGCACCAGTGAAAGTTGTAACTCAGGTACATTGGCAAACAATCCAGAGTCCTGAGTTTAATTCACACCATAGCTAAAATGAAATTCAAATTTTGTCAATAATCAGTTAAAAACAAATTAGGTATTCATAATAATGACCCACAAAATTGGTGAATAGTTGTTAAAGCACATCTGATCTATTATTATCCGTCAGAGGAAATCAATCATCCTTATCTGGTTTGGCCTATATGTGACCGATCTCTGTTCTTGACTAAAATGGCCTAGCAAGTGGCAGCACAGTGGCCCAGTGGTAAAGCTGCTGCCTCATAGTGTCAGAGTTCCAGGATCAATCCCAACTAGGAGTGCTCTCTGTGCAGAGTTTCTACGTTTTGTCTGTTTAGTGCATGGGTGCCCTTCCACACTCCAAAGACGTGCAGGTTTGTTTAATTCCCTTCCATAAAAATTGTCTCTGATATGTAGGGCATGGAACTAGTCTACGATCACTGGTCGGTGTAGACTCGGTGGGCCGTAGTGTCTGTTCTGAACTTACTGTATCTGTAAACTAATCATCTCTGACCCCTCTCACCCTCATTCAATAACCAAAATTCTGTGGCCTCCATTTGCTCTGGTATTTTATTTAATTCAAATGTTTAATCAATAATGTTTTATTATTGTGTTACTTAAATGTTGTGTTTGGATTGCAGCGGCTTTAAAAGGTGAGTCAACACCACCACCACCTTTTCAAGGACAATTAGGAATGGGCAATGACTTGCCTTTGCCAGTCAATTCCAGATCTTAAAATGAATGACAACCAAACAATTGTTTTGTGGAGATTGAGCTAAAATGTACAGACACCTTTCACTGCTGATGGGATTACAAGTAAATATATACATTGGAAAACATTCCACTGTATTTTACCTCCCCTTCCCAAACTGAGACATCTGTCCTCGACCTCCTTCATTGACAGAGTGAGGCCCTATGTAAACTAGAGGAACAACACCTCATATTCTGCTTGGGTAGCTTACAACCCAATGAACATAGAATTTTCCAATTTTAGGTAATTTCTACAAACACCTTCCTTCCCCACCTCTTCCCACCCCCCCCCCTCCCCCCCCCACCCACACACACAAACCCCTTCCCCCTTATTTTCCTAACCGCCTAACTCCCTTTGTAATGACAATTTCTAAACTTTTCAATGTCCAACTTTTAATTACTGTTACTACTCGGGGATGTGGTGGAGATATAGTTGACGCACTAACGGATAGCAAAACTAATCTTCCAGTCGTTGTTCCTTAATTAATTGGTCTTATATTGTAGTAAAAAAACAAATAAATAATTCATAACTTTTCGTTCTTACTAACTGTTTCTTCCATGTGGCGTCTCGTGAACATGAACGTGAACATAGTAAAAACTGTTTTCCTCACCATCCCCCGAGGCAAATTAAAAAACTCCCAATCTATGAGTCTGCATTAGCCTCCTCAGATGTAGATATACGTCCATCTATGTATATAATCCCACCCACAAGCTAGGAAAAAGAGACAGAAATACTAACAGTAACTAATCTAAGCATAACTGGCCCCTACCCCGTTCCTCTGAACCCTGGCTGTGGAATATCGCCATGTGGTTATTTGTACATAGATGATCAGCATGTTAAAATGCTTAGAAGGAAAATGTAAACATTTTACAATTTGACTTTAGGGATATTACTAAAGTGTGCATCCTATTTGGAATTTGTGTATTAAATGCTCAAGGTGTATAAAATGGAACACATTCCTCCCACCCCTCAAATGCATGGCTGTTATTGACGAAAAAAAGTGGCTGCAATTTAATGTTTGAGAAGAAGAAATTAAGGATATCATGCATTAAAAACAAACGTGACCAAATCAAACAAAGACTGTCTGGAACACGTCTCATACATTGCTGACCCATTTTAAATGAAATTCTAGGCATTAAGGCTTCAAATGTGTGAGGGATGCCCTGCTCCCACTACTCTAATGGTGGCAGATGGTGGTTCAAGCGAAAAATCTAATGGTGTTAACCTGCAGATTGCTTGAAGAGCCTGAAGCGCAGCCTTCTTTTGAGTAAAATTAGCTGGAACAGGCAGCTGAGGTTGCTTCTATACCTGGCCTGAGTAGTGGTTTATTACTGCATTTTGCTTCACCGAAAGCAATGCAGAAATCCGGTCATTTTTTGCCTTCCAATTAAAAAAAAACATCTTTCAAATCTAACATTTTTAATATTTACTGTAATATTGTAACATTTAATTTTACTGTAAAGAATGGTTGGTGAAATAGGAGCATAATCTCAGTTGATTCTTCTTACAAGATTTATATCCTCCAACCTCCAGTTGGAGATGTTCTGGTGGTTTGGGATTTGTAATGAATCATCCCTGACATGATGCTGTGATATTGGACTCTGAGCAATGAGCCTCATGGTGACCTACTTTCCCTGACACTGTAACAGATTAGTTTAGTTTAGTTTAGAGATATGATGTGGAAACAGGCCCTTCTGCCCATCAGGCCCATACAACCAACGAACACCCAAACACTAGTTCTATCCTACACACTGGGGACAATTTCCTGAAGCCAATTAGCCTACAAACATGCACTGCTTTGGAATGCGGAAGGAAATTGGAAAACCCACGTGCTCATAGGGAGAATGTACAAACTCCATACAAACAGCACCCACAGTCAGGATCGAACCCGAGATCCTGGCACTGTAAGGCGGCAACTCTACCACCCTGTCACCCCAATTGTTTGAATGTTGGGAGCAGGGTAGGTAGTACGCATATCAAACAACGTGGCAATAGAACAGGGAACTACGATTGTGGTCGAAGGAGGCTTTTGATGTACTCCAGCTCCTATTTCTTAGGTTATAAGCCTGGGACGGTAGCAATACCGGGTGGCGCTGTCAGTGATGGCAGCCTCTCAAACGTTTTTCCTGTCTTTTCATCTTTTTGTTATTTTTCAAAGTTTGTGTTAATGTTCGCTGGTTTGTTTTATGTAGGGGGTGGGAGAGGGGGTCGGGCAAAACGTTTTTTCAATCTCTTACCTTGCCGGAGATGTGATTGTTTTCCGGATCATATCTCCGGTCGCTCCGCGGCCTAATATCATGGAACTGGCGTCCTTGCTCGAGACTGACTTTGAGCACCACCGAGGGGCCGTGGACCTACCATTGAAGCCTGCAATCCCTTGCTTGGGATCGACGCTCCAACCGCGGTCTGGTGATTTCAACATCGAGGAGCTCACAGTCTCGGGTAGAGGCTGATGTCAGGAAGCTCTAAAATCACAGGAGGTTCGACTAGCCCTGACCCGGGGTCCAATCACCTGGCACAGGGAGCTGAGATCCCCCCAATGCAGGAGCTTGATTGCCCCGATGCTGCGGGCCTGACCACCGGCTATGGGAGCCATGATCATCCCGTCAACGGAAGGCTTGAGGCCCCCGACTGCGGGAGAACATAAAAGGGAAGAGATTGAACTTTTTTTCGCTTTTCATCACAGTGAGGAATGTGGAGGATGTTTATGTTAAAATGTATTTTGTGTGTCTTGTTGCTTTTTATTGGTATGACTATGGTAAATCAAATTCCTCATATGTTGCAAATCATACTTGGCTAATAAAGTATGATTATGATTATGATTAAAGCCTAGAAAACGGGTGGTGCACTAAATGGGTACTGTATTTAGACGTATAAACATTACATAATTAGTGAAATTTGCCTTTGAGGTCATTGCAACCTTTCCTCTTCAATTATCACATTCCCGCACTCTCAGCTGTGTCTTATCTGCATAGACTGTGAATTTCCCTTCTCTTGGGAACCAGGAATGGTGCAAGCATACAAAAATACATGCAAACTGATTAATATGCATGTTTTGCATACAAAGGCTGAGTGCAAATGTGCCCCATGTCTGCCTGACCGACTGAATTTCTCCAGCATTTTATGCTGATATTCGGTATAAACCAGCATCTGCAGTTTCTTCTCAGTAAAAACTACTTTATTACTCCTTGTTTTTGAGTTTCAAATAATGACCAATGACGAGATTGGTATTTTCACATCCATTCTACTCCATGCATCTGAAATAAATTCAGATAATATTTTAACCAGGAATACATAATTTAATTCTTAATTTTCACCAGCATTAAAGGTGTCAGATCAATCCATATCTATCTGTCTGTCTGTCTGTCTGTCTGTCTGTCTGTCTGTCTGTCTGTCTGTCTGCCTGTCCATCCGTCCATCCATCTCTAAAACTCTCATCGTGTTTGTTTCTATGTGTGTGTGTGCCTGTCTGCCTATGTGATCCCCGAACAGTGCCAAAACTGTACAAGATATTGCCACAATTTTTGGACCACCTTACTCACAATTGTCCTGTGGTGTGGTGTGTCAAGTTTCATTCGGATTGATGTTATACTTTACAAATTATTCACATTTTTAACTTTACAAAATCCCACTTTGAGAAAAATGTCTTCCATCTGCACTGGCGGTGATTCTGTGATAGTTTGATCCGGAAATTATGCCAAAACGGTACATGATAGTGCTACAATTGATTGTTATTATGTCTGGATGTCCATGTGTCGGTGATTCTGTGATAGTTTGATCCGGAAATTATGCCAAAACGGTACATGATAGCGCTACAATTGTTGGCTCACCTTTCTCACCATTGTCCTGTCATGTGGTGTATCAAAGTTTCATTTAGATTGATGGTATATTTCACAAGTTATTCACATTTTAAACTTTACAAAAATAACTTGCCCTGGCCGTCAGCAGCGTACGACGTCATGACGTCATGATGTCACACAACGCACTACATCATGACGTCACAATGGGATCCTGAATTTCATTTTAAAAAAATTGCCATGTTTTTATTTCCCCATGTACTTGCATGGTCTCACAACGGGTACCCATCGACTCCACGGGTAAGTTTACTTCTACTTTACAAATGCCTCCACAGGTCCTCTATTCACTTAACTTAATTTTCAGCCAACAATGGCACAAATTTGAATGCATGCTCAGTTTGGTGGAATGTTGTATTGGGGGAGCGGACTCAATGGGTCCGTACTTAGACATATTATAAAACCTTGGCAAGAAGACGATGTCTTGGTTAAGAATATAAGAAAAATGAAATGGCTCTTTTAACTGCCTTTTGCACCGTTATTTATTCTTAGGTGGGACCACAGGATCCCGCTCCAGTTCTGTGATCTTGAGTACGCTGATGAAACCAATGTGGGACCCACATACCTTCTCAGATAAGCACAGAAGGAATGGTGTACACTGCAAGTTAGGATACAAACAGTGGCATTTATGTTTCTGGAGTGTAAAACTTGTAAAGATAGCCAGAGAACACTGAAGCTGAGTCTGAAGGTAACAAACCCATAGAGAATTGGTTCTTGTGTAAGAAAGAACTGGAGATGCTGGATAAAGTCGGAGGTAGACACAAAAGAAAGGACTCGCCCAGAAACATCACCCATTCGTTCTCTCCATAGATGCTCTGTCTTATGAAGAAAGACTGGATAGACTCGGTTTATACTCTCTGGAATTTAGGAGATTAAGAGGGGATCTTATAGAAACTTACAAAATTCTTAAGGGGTTGGACAGGCTAGATGCAGGAAGATTGTTCCCGATGTTGGGGAAGTCCAGGACAAGGGGTCACAGCTTAAGGATAAGGGGGAAATCCTTTAAGACCGAGATGAGAAAGACTTTCTTCACACAGAGAGTGGTGAGTCTCTGGAACTCTCTGCCACAGAGGGTAGTTGAGGCCAGTTCATTGGCTATATTTAAGAGTGAGTTGGATGTGGCCCTTGTGGCTAAGGGGATCAGAGGGTATGGAGAGAAGGCAGGTACGGGATACTGAGTTGAATGATCAGCCATGATCATATTGAATGGCGGTGCAGGCTCGAAGGGCTGAATGGCCTACTCCTGCACCTAATTTCTATGTTTCTATGTTTCTATGCTGCCTCACCCGCTGAGTTACTCCAGCATTACCTCTGAGAATTGGTTATTACTGTTGTTGATCACATCGAACACACTGCTGGAACCAGTCATTGCAATGGAGGATTGAAATAACATTAAAGTGACATAATTTAAGCACTTATTCTCTCATCTGTACCATGGCAACATTCAGCTGGAAAGGTTCTTTTAATTTCAAATAGTCTTCAAGTGAATGCACCAATGGTTAACACGTTCAAAATTGTTTATCGTTGTTAATATTTTGTGCCAGATTGATGAGATGTGGAGACAGAAAAATCAATTAAAGTGACAAGTATTTACATCAAAAAAGCTCGCAACATTTAGTGATCAAACTATTCTTAAATACTTAAAGGCATTTTCCCCACAAAAAGGTTCAAATGGAATATTTATAAATTCTAGGACATTGACAAATACAACAGATTAGAGGTTTAGATGAGCAGATAATGGAAAGAATTCTCCAGCAGCCAGCATTGCTCCCTATCTATCACTAATTGGTCAAATGCAAAGCTAAAGACATTACTGAAGGACACAGCTGTTGTGTGCGTTCTTTTATAAATTGGGAATAACGTTGCTTATTTGAACTACAGCCAACCTAATAGGGTGCATCCATTTATGTTAGGAATGGCAGTTCTGCCTGACCCAGTCAATATACGATGCACAACATACATGAGTATTCAATCTAAAGGAATGATTTCAACATCTACTGTTGGTGGATTTTCAGAAGCACCATGGGAATATTTCAGTACTCATATACCAAATAGGAATGTTTCTGTATATATTGCTATATTGCTTTCAAAGACACCTAAGATCAAAGTTGAAGATCATAACATCATGGGATAGTAGAATCAGGCCATTTGGCTCATTGTCTACTCCGCCATTCAATCATGGCTGATCTATCTCTCCCTCCTAACCCCATTCTCCTGCCTTCTCTCCATAACCTCTAACACCTGTACTATTCGAGAATCTGTCTATCTCTGCCCTTGACTTGGCCTCCACAACCTTCTGTGGCAAAACAATTCACAGGTTCACCACCCTCTGACTAAAGAAATTCATCGAAACATAAAAACATAGAAAGTAGGTGCAGGAGTAGGCCATTCGGCCCTTCGAGCCTGCACCGCCATTCAATATGACCATGGCTTATCATCCAACTCAGTATCCTGTACCTGCCTTCTCTCCATACCCCCTGATCCCTTTAGCCACAAGGGTCACATCTAACTCAATCTTAAATATAGCTAATGAACTGGCCTCAACTACCTTCTGTGGCAGAGAATTCCAGAAACTCACTACTCTCTGTGTGAAAAATGTTTTCCTCATCTCGGTCCTAAAGGAATTCCCCCTTATCCTTAGACTGTGACCCATTGTTCTGGACCTCCCCAACAATCTTCCTGCATCTAACCCCTTAAGAATTTTGTAAGTTTCTATAAGATCCCCCTCAGTCTTCTAAATTCTAGTGAGTACAAGCCGAGTCTATCCAGTCTTTCCTCATATGAAAGTCCTGACATCCCAGGAATCAGTCTGGTGAACCTTCTCTGTACTCCCTCTATGGCAAAAATGTCTTTCCTCAGATTTGGAGACCAAAACTGTACGCAATACTCCAGGTGTGGTCTCACCAAAACCCTGTACAACTGCAGTAGAACCACCCTGCTCCTAAACTCAAATCCTTTAGCTATGAATGCTAACATGCCATTTGCTTTCTTCTCTGCCTGCTGCACCTGCATGCCTACTTTCAATGATTAGTGTACCATGACACCCAGGTCTCATTGCATCTCCCCTTTTCCTAATCTGCCACCATTCAGATAATAGTCTACCCTGTTGTTTTTGCCACCAAAGTGGATAACCTCACATTTATCCACATTATACTGCATCTGCCATGCATTTGCCCACTCACCCAGCCTATCCAAGTCACCTTGCAGCCTCCTAGCATCCTTCTCACACCTAACACTACCCCCCAGCTTAGTGTCATCTGCAAACTTGGAGATGTTGCATTCAATTCCCTCATCCAAATCATTAATATATATTGTAAATAGCTGGGGTCCCAGCACTGAGCCTTGCGGTACCCCACTAGTCACTGCCTGCCATTCTGAAAAGGACCCGTTTACTCCTACCCTTTGCTTCCTGTCTGCCAGCCAGTTCATTATCCACATCAATACTGAACCCCCCAATACCGTCTGCTTTAAGTTTGTATACTAATCTCTTATGTGGGACCTTGTCGAAAGCCTTCTGAAAGTCTAGATTCCTCCTCTTCTCCTTTCGAAAACGAACGTCCTTTAATTCTGATGCTATGACCTCTAGTCCTAGACTCTCACTAGTGGAAACATCCTCTTCACATCCACTATATCCAAGCCTTTCACCATTCTGTATGTTTCAATGAGTTCCCCCCTCATTCTTCCATTATCCAGCGAGGACAGGCCCAGTGCTGACATGTGTTCATCATATTCATTCCTGGATGATGTATTGACTTTAATAACATTAAAAATAGGATGCTGGTGGACAATCCTCTGAGTGGGTATAAATGTAGGCAGACCCTCCAGCGAGATGTGAAAGAGTGCAGCTCTGTCTTTCACAGATAATGTTAAACTAAGGCTTCACCTTGTCTTCTGGGTGAGTACAGTAGATCCTGTGTGACATATCAAACCGAAGTATGGAAGTGTAGGAAGAAACTGCAGATGCTGGTTTATACCGAAGAGAGGCATAAAATGCTGGAATAACTCTTCGGGTCAGGCAGCATCTTTGGGGAGGGGATGGTTTGGCAGGGAAGGCATGAGTTGAAGGAACAATCTGCGGAAAGCTGAAAGAGGCGGATATAGTGGTTGGATCCCGCTGGAGGTGATGAAAATGTTGCAGGATTATATGTTTTACGTGACGACTGATGGCGTGAAAGGTGAGGATTAGGGGGACTCTAGTTATGACTGGGGAAAGGGGGAGCAAGAGAGGAACTATGGAATACAGAAGAGACGTGTGTGAGGACCTCTTCTATGATAGATGGGGGGTCCTCAATTCTTTAAAGAATGAAGACATCTCAGATGTTCTAGTATGGAACATCTTATCTTTGAAGCAGATGCGGCAGAGACAGAGGAATTGCGATTAGGGGATTAGCAAGAGGCAGGGTGGGATGAAATATACCAGATAAATGTGGGTGTCAGTGGGTTAGAGTATGGAAGTACTCCCTCCTATCCTGATCAATACTCATTCATCAGTAAACACCACTAAAAAATCAGATTATTTGATCAATAATACATTTCTGTGCATAGGAATTTGAGGTGCTTTCATTGACCTGCTTTTCTGCAATTACAACTGTAGCAATGTGGCGGCTCCCAAGGGTCGGGCCATCCTAACAGTCAAACCCCTCGGCACGGGAATGGTTCAGTCCAGAGGCGGCCCTTAACCAGAGGGTTTAAAGGCAAGGGTTTTGGGTGCCATCTTTCTCTCATGGACTTCCTGGCGACTTGAGAGACCTAAATAAAAAGGTACTTCCCCTACACCTGGCTTCTCGCCTTGATTTCGGGATCGTACCCCACAGCAATACATTAAAAGTACTTTTAAAGCAATTGGCTGTAAAGTGATAGTTCTAAATGTGTAGAAAGGAACTAATGATACTAGTTTACACAAAAGATAGACAGAAATGCTGGAATAACTCAGCGAGTCAGGCAGCATCTCTGGAGAAAAGGAATAGTTGACATTTCGTGTCGAAACCCTTCTTTGGAATGTCCAGCTGATTCAAAATGTTTTAGATGGGGTGGCACAGAGGCACAGCGGTAGAGTTGCTGCCTTACAGCGCTTACAATGCCAGAGAACTGGGTTTGATCCTGGCTAAGTGTACTTGTCTGTAACGAGTTTGTACGTTCTCCCCGTGATCTGCGTGGGTTTTCTCCGAGAACTTTGGTTTCGTCCCACACTCCAAAGGCCTACATGTTTGTAGGTTAATACCACTGGGTGGCGCCTCGATAGCAGCCTCGCCTACAGTCTGCCTGTCCTTTTCGTTTTTTAAAATTATTTTTAGTGTTTTTTAAAAGTTTGTGTTCATGTTCTCTGGTTTGTTTTATGTGGGGGGTGGGAGAGGGGGGAGGGGGGAACTTTTTTTCAATCTCTTACCTTGCCGGAGATGTGATTGTTTTCCGGGTCATATCTCCGGTCGCTCTGAGGTCTAACATCCTGGAGCTGGAGGCCTGCTCGAGACTGACTTTGAGTCCCACCACGGGGCATTGACTTAACATTGGAGCCAATTCCTTGCCTGGGATCGACGCTCCAACCGCGGCCTGTGGACTTTAACATCAGGAGCTCGCAGTCTCGGGTAAGAGACCGATTCGGGAGCTTGGAAAGCCGCACGACTTTCGACAAGCCCTGTCCCGGGGTCAGATAGCCCGGCCCAGGGAGTTGACATCCCCGCGGTGCAGGAGCTTGATCGCCCCAACGGGGAGGCCCGCCGCCGACTACGGTTATGTTGCTTTTTATTGGTATGACTAAGGTAAATCAAATTCCTCGTATATAGCAAAACATACTTGGCTAATAAAGTATGGTTATGATTAATAGGCTGGGTATAAATGTAAAAATTGTCCCTAGCACGTGTAGGATAGTGTTAGTGTGTGCGGATTTGGTGGGCCGAAGAGTCTGTTTCTGCGCTGTATCTCTAAACTAAACTAAAAACCTGATTTAATCTAATGGATAGATGTAAGCTGTATATTCATACAATGAAAGTTAAGTGTTAAAACATCATTTAAATTTCAAGATAGCTCTCAATCTAGTTACAGAATACATGCAAATATTTAAAAGCTGTAAAAGTATTCCTTTTATAGATTTATATGGTGATATATTTGAATAAATAAGTAATTCTCCATTTGGATAAACAAATTGAAAACAGATCTGGAGGGTATTTGTACTTTGTAGTTCACTGAAAACCCTGCTGGCGCTTCTGAAATAATGAAGCAGCATAATTTAAACATCATATGGAGGCTTGAAATGATTCTTAATGTAAGATGAGAGTGCATTGAGCCTGAATCATCAGTCAAAGCAATTTCATGCTGAACTATTTAAAATATAATAAGGTTTTTATTAAACATTTTAATCAGTTTGAAGATGCACCAAGGTGACATAAATGCATGTTAATGATGATTGTTTCATTGTTTTTCTGAACGTATACAAATGTTGCTGAACATTTGCTTCTGCCTTTCCTCACTCATCTGAACCATCTACAAAACCTATACAAAACCTATACAGCCCAGGATTTAATTCTCAGTTGACTGGGCTGTACTGATATTTGGTAATGGCAGTATTGTACAACCCTTCTGAAATGTTCTGATCACCTTCATCACGAATTGCAATTTCACCTTTCATCACGGCTGCAATTTTTGCCTACATAAAGCCTAACCCAAGCAGCTGAGGAACCTTTCGATGGCATTGCCACCTCCAGATTCAATTATTTCAATGTGATTTTGCTCACTAATGCAACACATGTCAGCGTGCTCCAAACTCCGACAGTCATAACCTCAGATTATCCTGAACATTATACATTGGTATAACATCTATCATTATACATTTCCCAGGATGTGGATGTTGCTGGCAAGGCCGCACTTACAGCACAGCCATACGAGTCCTGGAAAATCCGATGGGAAACACATTTGTGAACCACAATAGTCCTTCTGGAAACAATGCTCCCACATTACTGCTGGGTGGAGGATTCTCTCATTTACACCCAGTGACAATGAAGAACCACAGTTAATTTCCAAATCAAATGAGGGGAATAAATTCTTGTTTCCATGCATCCACCATACAGTAATCAGATACCACTGTCTTTTAAGAAAACAGTTACTAATGTAATCTCTGGTGGACATTAAAATTGACAAGCAAACAAATGGTGTGCAACTCGAAGGGGAAGCTGAAGGTGGTGGTATTTCCATGTACTTTCTGTGATGTCCCTCATGAGGGTATAGTTTGTCTACTATTGTTTTGTACAACTGAAAAATTATTCTTGAAAGTTTTTGCAGCTATATTTACCCAGGGATTGCAGAGTATTGTGTTGCTCTCTCAAACTGTGCTTTGTAGATGTGCATCAGGGGATAAGTCAGTTGCCACAAGATGAAACAAGTGCACCCTACTGTAGCAATGATTGTTTCGCAGGATCTATCTGCAATTTAACTTCTTTCACATTGGTGAGTTTCTACTTGGTTGGTACTAATTCATATTTTTACTTCGGAGTCACGTGAGTGTTTCTGTGAAGAAGCCCGCCAGCCCGCATGCACGTCATTACGTCTAATGCATGGCGCAACGACTGGCTGGCAGGCGCGTCGCTCCTCCAGCGGGAAGTTTCAAATTCTGCAGGTAAGTTTTAAACTTACTTTCAGGTTGTGCTTTGTTTGCAGGAAACTCTTTTATAGAGTTCTTACTGGATTGGCAATCTGGGGCGAAACCCTGATGAGCCGCGCGGAATCCCGACTGTGACCGCCGGGAAACCTGGCTACGGACCGCGGGGAAACCCGGCTCGGGGAAACCCGGCTACGGACTGCGGTGAAATCCGGCTCGGGGAACCCGACTAAGGAGACCGCGGGGAAACTTGGCTCGGGGAAACACGGCCACGGAGACTGTGGGAAGACCCTGCTGCGGACCGCGGGAGTGCGGATAGCCGCTGGCCGTCGGGTTCGCTACAGCGACTTCAGACTCTGGCAGCCCCGAGAGTGTGTGCAGCCTAACGGAGTCGGAGAGGCCTGGACTGGGACAAGTCAGGCCAGGAGAGTTCTCCTCCATGGGCATGTCCTCGGACGTTTACCCATGTGGAGCATTGTTAGGTACTTCCCCATCTCTGGAGAATGCTATGTACTTAACTCTTTTGTTTCTCTCCTGAGTGCAGGCCCCGTGGCTGGGAGTCAGGAATCAAGGGGTTAAGGGCTCCTGTACCCGATTGACCAAGCTGCGTCAGATGACAGGTGACTCATCGGAAGCTTAAATACCAGAATCTCCCAGAACTGCAGGAGGCCTGGCCACATGGCACAGAACTTTGTGTATTATTACCTACATTTGTTAATTAATATTGAATTGGGACAGATAAGGGCTGACCTGAGGGTTTTCGTGTATTTTGTTTCAGGGTTATTTCCATTTAGGCAGGTTAGAGACTCTAGTTCGACGGCCCATTGCGAGGCTGGCTGGAGCACTGTTATCTTTGTTTATTAGTTTATTCTTGTCCTTGTCTGGGTTGTTTGGATCAGGTTTGGGTTTTAACAAAATAAAAGACTATTTTCTTGAACTTGAGCCTGGTTTTTGACTATGTTACGCGGCTCTGAAGTACCTGCATTCGGGAGTCGTAACAAGCATGAGGTGATGCTCCATCCCAATATAGGTCCGTTGAAGGGGCCATATCAGCGCAGGTCTCATCGGGGACCTGCAGCAGCACCTGTTTCAGGGCTGCTTACTAATCGCCTCTCTGTGGAGGGGAGCGCGAGGGGTCAGTGTGTGACTGACTCCAAACCCTGAAGTATGTCCGTGAAACATACGGCAGTACATGCGTGAGGTTCAAGAAAGGAGCCGATGCAGGAGAGTTGGTTTTCAGCCATTGGCAGAACTTGGGTGGGGGCAGAGTTTCCCTCACGTTACAAGCTTGGTAAGCATCAGTGACCTCACGTCATATAATTACAGGAACGTACACCTGTAAATTTGCACACTCCTGAAAGTGCCGGCAGTGAACAGTGCCATCTGGGCAGACTATGGATGGCGAGGCCAGCAATGTCCAGCCGCTGAATCCTTTCCTTGGAGAAGTCCTAGCCAAACAGGTAAAAACTTGGATGAGGAAGCAAGGCTATCTGACTAGTCAAGGCACCAATGACGAGCCAAAGCCTCACCGTTTCGGCGACAACATCCCTACGCCTCCATCAGCAGTAAGTGGTTCACTGAATCTGGTGGCAGCTTGAAAGCTGATTCCCTGAGCAGAGGTCTTTCAGGCCAAGGCCCAAGCCAGCCGTCAGGAAAAATGTGCAATGCACGCACCCCAGCAGTCCTATCCTCCAAAGACTGGGAATAGAACCCGCATCAGGGGCCTTTGGGCTTACCGTAAGACCACCAGTAACCATGGAGGTAGGTGGGTCTGGTTCTTTCCAAAACTTGGGGTGTGTGGATCAGTTACAAGATGGTAATTGAAACCACTTGTTTTTGTACAAATGCGACGGATAACTTCAGATCCGTTTATAACTGAAAAGATAACATCAGATCAGTTTATACTGCACAGTGTACAAGGGTTCCAAATTGAATTCCTTTAACTCATTGCCACCCATACCATATACACCAAGTTGGACATTTATTCATTCCAACAAAAAGGTTTGGGTATACAAGCAGATAACCAAACAAGTAAAAGACTGGATGAGGAAGCAAAGCTGTTGGGTTGATTAAAGTACCCACGATGGGTATAGCTTCACCATTTTGACGACACCCTGCACCTTCATAAAGGAAGATGGAGGATGTTGGATCACCCTTGATTAACTCACACATGTGCAGTATAGACGTTTAGAATGGAAAACTTTTCTACTGTCTAAACAACTGATTTCCATACGATGCTTTATGGCATGCATTGATCTCAAAGATCCATGCTATTCAGTTCCCTATCACAGGGATCACTAAAGATATTTAAATTTAGCTGGACGGGGCAACAATAGCAGTTAAAGCATGGCAAAATGGGCTAGCTTTAGCTCCCAGGCTATTTACCAAATTACCAAGCTAGTGCTTGAGCTGCTCAGAGCTCAAAAGTGCATTATTATGGCCTATTTGGATGATATTCTGAAAATACTGAATCTTGCTAAATTAGCTGTTTTCAGCTGCAAAACTAATATTTGAGAAATTGGGGGTTTCTCATCCATCCAGTTACATTTAAGCTGATACCAACTAGAGTTATAGATTATTGGGATTTACCTTTAACTCTAGTAATTTATCTGCGACTTCGCCCTGGGGCTAGAGATTAGAATTCATCTTTAATTAGAATTAAAGAATGTAACAGTCTTGTTGTTTATTCATCAAGTGGCCAGTGTAATTGGCAATATAGTGGCTGATTTTCAGCTGCGCATTTGGGGCCTTTGCATTATCAGAATTTACATCGTGCAAAGGAGCAAGCTCTCAAGTACCATGTAGGTCATTGTTAACAGACTTATGCTATTACCAGCTGAAGCTATGAAGTCACATTTATGGACGAACAGTATTCAGCATTACTCCAATAACTTTTGGTCATTAAACCTTCAGTTATATTACAAACTGACGCTGGTGCTCAAAGATGTAAAATTACTATACCATCTCTAGTTACAGAGGCGCATGGGATGTGCATGAGTTACCAATTCCTCAGTTATATGGTATCAATTACCTAGAGACAGTAAGGGCTATGGGTTAAAGGCATATTCTGCGAATATGCATATCTGCATGCTCAACTACTAGTTGATACACTACGATGGTGGCATATATTAATCACATGGGTGCAATCAAGTCAATATCCTATAATAGTTTACCTAACCTAATTTGGTGCTGGTGTATCATCACGCAAATAAATGACAACACAGAATAGATGTTGGATCACAAAGTATTTAATGACATGGCTCGATGGAACACCAAATATCGATTTGTTTGCTCCTAGGCTCAATCACCAGTTGCAAACTATGTGGCATGGCAGCCATACTCAGGGGCAGTGGCGATGGGTGTATTACCGCTACACTGGGGAGGAATGTTCTTTATGTCCTTCCTCCATTTTGCCTCATCAGTCGGTGCTTGCTTAAGATCCAGCAAGCCTCTGCCTCAGGCTTTTGGTAGTGCCTGACTGGCCTACACAGCCAAGGGTCTACTCATACTGGGAATGATAACAGAACTTTTTAGGGCTGCTCCCAATCGCAGAAATCTGCTGGTTTTACCCGTGACGGGGGAGAACCATTCACTGCATGAGCAAATCAATTTGTTGGTTTGCAGACTCTGAGAAGACCATTCCTGGAATTCGCGCTGTCAGGTCCTACGGTGGAGGTAATCACTGCGGCTTGGAGAGATAGTATCTAGAAACAGTACATATTCTGTCCTCTGCTGGAATTTATGTGCAATAGCGCCATCTGTTGGACTTTTATTGTGGAAGGTCAGTTGCACACAGGAAGTAGGGAGCAGGAAGTAGTCTCCTGTCTTTGTTTTTTCTGTCAAGTAGGGAGCAGTAGTTTGCATAAGCCAAGCATCAGCACTTTAAAGACGCACATCCTTGACAATGGTCGACCCTCATTCCTCACCCCCTGCCAGAGCCAAATATATCTCGGAGAGACAGTGAACCACGGCATGGGGGCAATACGTTGTGATGTGTTTCCTTCACCTACAAGTGTCTCTGCTGACCAAGCAGCTGTAGATAAGCTTGGCAGCTCAGTATTTGTGAGGACTGAGAATGTTGATAAGTGTGCTCCATCCTTTGAATACAGAGCCTTTCTAAAGGCTATGGAAGAAGAGCGCCATAAAGATGACACCAACAGCTGGGTGGTGCCTCTACCTTTCAGAGTACCCAGACATCCTCTTCCCAATAATAGGGATTAGGCCCTCTCTCATCTTGCCCCTTTACAGTGCACCTTGAACAAAAGGCCTGCAATGAAAGAGCAATTCATTGCCTTCATGGGAAAGGTGTTTGAGTCCAAGGCCATCGATCTGCTGAAACGAGCTCAAGCACGTCTTGCTCAGTAAAACCTGAAGCTGTACAAAATCGCTTCAAACAGTGCTGCAGTCATGAAAGCCATCCCCGTTGAAGACCTAGCAAAAGCCATAAAGGATCTTTCCTTGACTGATGAAGCTTTCCCAATGCAAAGAAGTCTCGGACTGTACTGGGAAATGGAGTCTGACACATTCACCTTCAAAGTCTCTGCAGAAGAAAAACCATTCACTCGACGTGGAGTTTTGGCCACAGTGAACAGCCTTTTTGACCCCCTCGGTTTCGTGGCGCCAGTGACCAAACGAGGAAGGGCACTACTGCGTGAATTCTCCACCATTGACAGTTGTGACTGGGACACACCACTTCCAGAGAACAAGCTAGAGTGGAAAACATGGAGAGTTTCACTTCGAGACTTGACGAATCTTCATATCTCACGCACATACTGCCCCCACTCTCTTCTTAGTGTTAAACACACAGAGTAGTGCCTCTTCTCTGATGCTTCCAACACAGCCATCGGTGCAGTAGCCTACCTTAGAGTAATCTCCGAAGAAGGGCAATGCCATGTAAGGTTTGTCCTCAGGAAAGCTAAGTTGACTCCTCAACCGGAACCTACAACACCTAGGCTTGAACTGTGGAGCGGTACATATTGAAGTGATAGAGTCCATGGACACTTCCAGCTGTATTAATGCCCTCTGCCGGTTCTTCGCCATCCGTGGACCAACAAAACAGCTTAGATCCGACAATGGAACAAATTTCATCGGGGCAAGTAGAGAGTTGAAGATGGACAAGAACTCTAGCGAGCAGACAAATATCCAGATGTACTTAAGTCAGCAGGGATGCACATGGGAGTTCAACCCCCCTCATGCTTCACACATGGGAGGGGCCTGGGAACGTTTGATTGGCGTCTCACGCAGAATCCTGGACTCCATGTTGCTGCAGTGGAAGTCACTCCACCTCACTCACGAAGTCCTTTGTACCCTCATGGCTGAAGTATCAGCAATCATCAATGCTAGACCATTAGTGCCAATCTCTTCTGATCCGGACTCACCATTCCTCCTAACTCCTGCAGTGCTGCTTACCCAGAAGTCCGGCGTACCAGCTCCACCAAGCCATTTCACAGGGGAAGACCTCTTCAAGAGCAAATGGAGGCAGGTACATACCTTGGCCAATGAGTTCTGGGTTCGCTGGAGAGGGGAGTACTTGCCAACTCTGCAGAGCAGACATAAATGGAATGAGACTCGCAGAGATCTGCAAACTGGAGACATTGTGCTTTTGAAGGACAGCCAGCTGTCCCGTAACGAATGGCCTATGGGATTAGTTACCTATGTTTTCCCAAGCAGTGATGGCAAAGTGCGGAATATAGAGGTCAGGACAGCTTCTCAAGGCACCTCATAGAGCTACATGAGCCCTGTCTCTGAGGTCATTCCTCTCCTTCCTGAGAGACAAGGATCCTGAAGTTACTTTAGCGGATGTTAGTAGTGGCATCTATCGATGTCAGGTGAGGAGTATGCTGGAATTTATGTGCAATAGCGCCATCTGCTGGACTTTTATTGTGGAAGGTCAGTTGCACACAGGAAGTAGGGAGCAGGAAGTAGTCTCCTGTCTTTGTTTTTTCTGTCATGTTCAGCAGCAGAAGCAATCTGTCCCAATCCTTGCTTGCTATGCTTAAGAAAGCAATGGCTGTAAGTTTATATAGTTCACTGTATGCTTGGAATGCTATATTGGAGAATATTTATGGCAGATGATGTTTAACTCATTTCATTAACTTAATAGCATTTGTGAATGTTTAGATTGTTAGCAGGTGGCCATTTTGTAGCACCTTAACATACAAGGAATAGGATTTGCTTTGATTGTTAATAGGATTGTTTATTATATATTTGCCCTATATGTTCCACTGTTTAGAAGATTTGTACATTTCTGTAAACGAGAGTAATTTGTGTATCTTTCTTCTCTTTTATAGTTTTCACTTGTTTTTCAATATTAAGAATGACAGCACTGGAAAATCATCAAACTTAAGAGCAGAGTTGCTAACTTCCTGACTCGCGTTTGGCTGTCTGTCAATCTACGTTCTACTGTTAACAATCACGTAGGGAGGACAGCTACAGTACATATCCTATATCAAGAAACGAGAAGTGTTCTGTTTACAGTCCAACGTATGGTATGACACGGCACATATAACAGATGTCTTGGAATTCCTCTCAAAGCTATATTTTCACGAGAGATGAAGTTACGGTGCTATAAATTGTGCCAGTAGTGCCTTGTCGCTGGGATCGGGACACCACTCTGTCGGGTCTCACCCACTGATATCCAGATTTATGAAGAGTATCTTTAAATCAAATTTCCCCAGGCCCAGGTATTTGGAGATATGGGATGTTAAGGTTGTGCTGACACTGCATCGCCGGTAGCTCCAGCTACATCCCTGTCCTCTGTCAAAATCACGTACAGAGTGGTTATGCTCATGGCGCTGGGTTTAGTGCAATGGGTCCAGTCATTGCATAAGCTGCAACTGGACAGGATGGTTTCATCTGCAAATAATATAACATTTATGTTCATGACTTAGTCTAGCAGAATAGACCGGGGGCGTCAGGTCTCAAACAAGTTTAATGGCATACCCCATGGACCTTACGTTTTGTTTGGTCACACATCTACAACAGTACTTAGGTCACCTAGAGTCTTAGAGGCTCTGAACTAGCAATGTTGTTAGTTACTAAAAACCTTATAAGAAGGTATCAGTCTAGACCATCTCCAGGTGGTTAAAACAGGGTTTGCCTTGTGCAGGAGTGGACACTGATGTTTTCAAATCCCATTCCACTGGGCTGCAACAACATCTGCAGCGAGGGTTATGGATTTCTGCTGGACCACATCCTAGCGACTGCAGGATAGTCTAATGAGCGAATTTCCAAATGTTTTATAACAAACCCATTGCCAGACTGTGGGTATTTGCCAACTCTATTTTAAGTTCTGTTTATAGTTTCTCCCTGGAGGAGAGGGGTCACTATTATTTTTCGTTTGCTCATTAAAGCATCAGCATGTTTAAATCTACGTCATGTCTGAATGCATTATTGTTTTTCACTCATCCTTGGTCAACTGATGCAGTGTGTGATGCATGGACTCATTTCCAAGGCATGAAATCACAGAGCTTTGAAATCTTCACGGAATCACTCACGTGACTCCGAAGTAAAATAGTAAGATTAAATGAGAATTTACCAGTTTGAAGTTTGATCTTTATTTTATGAGGAGTTACGATGAGCGATTACGTGCCCTCCGCTCCCAACCCTCGTATCATAAAGGTCATCTGGTAGTTCTAGTCTTCTCTAATCTTACTATGTCACTTCAACTACTGTTATCTGAGGTTTCACACCGCTGCTTTGAAGATTGACGTGCATGCGTGCTGGCGGGCTTCTTCACGTTCATCGTAACTCCTCATAAAATAAAGATCAAACTTCAAACTGGTAAGTTCTCATTTAATCTTACTATGTTCCTTTTGTTTTTTAAACTGATTGTATAATCCATCTGGACTCTAAATCAACGAGTTGGTACTTTATTATTGTCCTCAAGCCCCTGACTCACAAGAAGGGAACTGACTGGATTCTGTCACAGTAAATTATGTCTGCCGGCTCATCGGTCTAACAATAAACTTGTCTCACAGCAGTTCAGGAAAGTTCAGCAGTTCGGATGTAGATTAAACAGATGATTTTCTTCTTCCTTTCTTTAAAATACAATAATGCATAAATTGTGAGCTCATTCGCATAGTCAAATAGGGATAACTGATATTTTGAGGATTAGTTTCGGCCACACTTCATATGCAATGTGCAACTTAATCTCACCATCAGATTGGGTTATTATGGAGATGGAACTGCAAAGTTTTCTGCCACAAAGTGTATTAATAACATCATAAATTCATCATCAAACTTCAGGGATTAACTTTAATCAATTCTTCAATCACTTGATTCATTTGTTTGGAAAACATATCTTCTGTTTATGATTATTTAATATAAGTATACTGTATTTACACAGAGGGTGGTGCGTGCCTAAATCGTGCTATGGGCACTTGTACAATGATACTCTATTAAACAATGTAACATGTAACCTTCAGTATTTTAGTTGCCATTGAAAATACCTTAACCTGAAAAGCCCGAGGAAAAAATAACTTTGTTATTGTGAATATGAAACTCTTGTCCCTCAAGACACCAAGACTGCTGGAGTTGCAGACTGTGAGGAAGACTGTCAAGTATAGAGTGAGATGTAGGTCAGTTGCAGAATGGGTGGAGAAATGACAAATGGAATTCAATCTGAACAAGTGTGAGGTGTTGCTCTTTAAGAAGTTGAACATAAAAGGAAAGTATACACACAATGACAAGATCCTTATCAGCTTTAATGTAGAGAGGTATCTTAGCATCCACATCCATAGGTCCCTAAAAGTGGTCAAACAATTAGATAAGAGTCGCACAGAAGGCATATGGTATACTTGCTTTCATTAGTCGGGGCAATGTATACATATAACACTCAGGAAGTTATGGTGCAGGTTTATAGGACTAAGATTTGTCTGCATCTGGAGTATTGTGTACAATTTTGCTCACCTCATTACAGGAAGATATGGAGACTTTGAAGAGGGCGCAGAAGAGGTTTACCCAAAGCTGCTTGTACTAGACGATATTAGGTATAGGAGGGGTTATGTAGGAAGGAACTGCCGATGCTGGTTTACACCGAAGATACACACAAAATGCTGGATTAACTCGGCGGAATGGTAATCCACATGAATGCTAATAGTGGAAGACTGAGATTTTGAACAATGACAATTTGTAATGGAAGTAATGATCGCTAAATTGTGAGAGGAATTAAAATTAGAACAAGAGGCAGGAACTGAACGAGTGCAGATATCTTCTGGAGCCTCTCAAAGCACTTGACTTATTTTTAAATATTGCTGCTTCTATTAAATATACTGCAAAAAAAAGTATCTCTGGGAAAATAGGGATTGGTTGAGAATTGGGGAAAAGGGATGGCTCTCCTTGGTACCAGAAGGCTTCAGCGTTCTCAGCAGGGTGGAAAAGCTTGCTGTGTGGGTTTTCTCCGAGATCTTCGGTTTCCTACCACACTCCAAATATGTACGTTTGTAGGTTAATTGGCTTGGTATAAGTGTAAATTATCCCTAGAGTGTGTAGGATAGTGTGTGGGGATTGCTGGTCAGTGCGGACTCAGTGGGCTGAAGGACCTGTTTCCATGCTGTATCTCTAAACTAAACTAAACTAAAATGCCACTGGTTCTGTATGTGGAAGTCTGCACTGAGCTTAGCCAGCCATGTCCTTGGTAAATAATTGCTTTAAAAATGATTTTTTGGGGGGTTTATGGGCAATTGGGCAAATTAATATATGCATTTCTGTTCTAATTTTCATCATAATATTCTCAAACTGCCTAAAATATGAACTCAACACTCCTTTCCCCTCTGAAAGGCATGCTATTATATGCCGCATTTACTTTTAGATCACTCGTTCGGTTAACTGCATTCTAAGCAGTTCCATCAATGAATAATTAATCCAGCAATACAATTATATTTTGGAATAAATTAAGACTTTAGAAACTACAATGATGAATGTGTAAACATACAAGGAGAATTTGACACTAAGTTTAAATTCAAAACTCGGGAAAGAAAAATTGCAGTAGTCATTACTGCTCAAAGAAGTTTCGTAGTTGGGGACAATGGTATTAAAGTGTTGGTTTGTTATTTTGTGCTCACAACTGCATCTATTATTGAGTTCAAAAAGGATCAAAAAATTAAAAGTCAAATGGGATCCACATTGATGTGCGTTTAAAGATACCAAAAGAGAAAGTGAGCTTGGTGATCATGAATGATAACGATAAATTAAGTACTCCAGGAATCAGAAAGATTATATGCAGTGACAGTTTAGTTTAATTAGTTTATTATCACATGTAGGTACGCGAGGTACTGTGAAAAGCTTTTGTTGCGTGCTAACCAGTCAGCGGAAAGACAATACATGATTACAATCCAGCCATTCACACTGTACAGATATATGATAAGGGAATAAAGTTGTGCAAGGTAAAGCCAGCAAAGTACGATCACGGATAGTCCGAGGATCACCAATGATGCAGATAGTGGTTCAGGACTGCTCTCTCATTGTGGTAGGGTGATTTATTGGTGATTATGAGAATGCTGTTAAGAATGTAATGCCTGTTGAGAACATATTAAACTGCCTACTTAACGCTTGAAAAAAATACTCATACTGATCCAAAACTTGAAAAAAAAACACAATTCTGGTTAATGGACAATGTGGGAAGAATTAATCGCAATACCAGGGATATGTATAAATGCAGAGAAAGAAAGAAAACAGATGGAGAATCACAAATATCATTAATTATTTAAAACATATGATGTAGTTACAACTGCAGAAACCCTATTTCAGCCTAGGGATGATGCACAACTAATTATCCCAAACTACAGATTTTTTAGAATGGACATAAATTGGAGATAAACAGAATTAATAATGCCAATAACTTTAGCAGTATGAACAACCTAGGTTATACAACAGATGCAATAACTTAGCAGAGGCTGCCAAATGACCTCCGGACATAGAAGTGTGGTGGGATCATGTATACATATAATAATCAGCAAAGCATGTGGCAGAACCAATGTAACGAGATATTTTTATTCTCTCTTGGAACAAGAATATAGACTTAGTGATGAGTTATGAATGATAATTATTCAACAATATGACAGCAAGGTAACATATTACAATTAGTGAGAATAATATGATTAAGTATGGCATGAGGTTTGGACAACAGAAGGAAGAAACAGAAACCAAGCCTATAAATGCAAGGAATATGTCAACGGTTGAGTTGTGAATTCTCACAGAAAACTGTACAGGGCTACTAACGCAAAATGGGAGAATTATTACATTCACTGTGAAGTCAATATTCTAAAAGGGAAATGTTTCACGTATGTCCTTGTGTATCCATGGTAAATAACTGTGATGGGTGACAGCATTGACTTGTGTGAAAGTTCCAGCTGAAATGCACAAAAACATGTAATTTCATGGTCTGAGGAGCCAAAAAGCTCAGCCCAAGCAGAGAGGGATTGTAATGAGGGTCAAAAGAAATAAGGAAAGTAAAGCATATAAAGAATATCAATGTCAGCATTTCATAAATATAGTGAAAAAGATATTGGAAGGGAAATGTCAAACCATTAAACACCAGGAGACACAAGAGACTGCAGATGTTTTTGGCTCAACCATTAAAGGTGAGGTAATAATGTACAGCAAAGAAATTAAATTTGGTCCGAGGGTAATACGTTTTTTTTTGCATCTGCTATTTTAGCATAGGAGGAGAATGAAATACTAAAATAAGTTAAAAAATTAATTACAGGAGAGACTTTGTATTAAGGCATAAAGAACAGTTTCTGAGAACTTGGGGTCCAAGTTCATAACTCCCTGAAAGTGGCAACACAAGTAGAATGGTAAAGAAGGTGCATCAGAGGTTGAGTGGAAATTTCAATGAAGTGTATAAAATTAAGAAAGTCATAGATAGGGTAGTCAGTCAGACCTTTTTCTCAGGATAGAAATAACAAATATTAAAGGGCATTGGTTTAAGGTGAGAGGGGCAAAGTTAAAAGTGTGTGGCATTTTTTTACACAGAGGGTGCAAGAGATGTTTCTATGAGCACATGGATAGGCAGAGAATGAAATCACACCTAGGCTGAGGAAATTAGTTCAACTTGGCATCATACTCTTCTATGATGTTTAAGGCGGAGATATAATTGAGTGTGGACGGATACGGAGTATGTGCGGACATATAAGAGTTTGTTTTGGCATCATGTTTGGCACAGACCTTGTGTGCCAAATAGCCTGTACCTATGCTGTACTGTCCTATGTTCTGTTATAATAGAACTTAAGAATGGCACAGCTCGTGGAGCAGTTGTCTTCCAATCCAGGATATAAATTCTGCAGTCTCTTGTGTCAAAAAGATGAAATGCAAACTAGAATAGCACCTCGTATCCCACTTGGATAGACTATAACCCAATGATATGAACATTAGAATGTTTTGAATTCAGCTAACCTACCTATTCATATCAGTGTGAAGAAGGGTTTCGGCCCGAAACTTTGCCTAATTCCTTTGCTCCATAGATACTGCCTCACCCACTGAGTTTCTCCAGCATTTTTGTCTACCTATTCTCTCATTCTGATCCACCCAAGTTCTCTCGTCAATCCCACCTCACCCCCACACAATTTTCCAAAACCCACCCCAGAGTCACATCCCTTAACGCATATCACCCAGTTTTGTTCTTCTCCCCTACCTGGTTCTATCTACCCATCATTCCTCCCTTGTCTGGTTCCACATCATCTTTACTTATTAGATTCCAGCATCTGTAGCTTACAGAGTCTCCACTTCCACCCTTCACCTTCCAGCCTCTGCCTTCTCCACCCCTTCTCTTCTGCTCTCCTTTGGTCTTATCTACTGCCTTTTTTCTCTCCTTATCTATGTCTACCTGTCACCCATCAACTACTGTTTCTGTATGTGCGTGTGTGTGCATGTCTGCATGTGTGCGTGCATGTGTGTGATGGGTGAGAAGAATAAAATTGAGATTGGTATAGGATTAGTGTAAGTTGGTGTTCGATGTCTCTACGGATGCAGTGGGTTGAAGGGATTGTTTCTATGTTGTATGTCTCTCATTTTAGATGAGACATTCATTTTTTAACATTGATGAGGTTCATTGAGTCTTCCTACTCTATAATTGCAAATGTCACAACACAGTTTGCAAAAGAAGGAACAAAGATCTGTAGGTCTGCCACTTTACCATCAGTTAGGAGTTAACATGTTAATTACATCTATCCCTGGGATGGCTGTGTACTTGAGCCTCAGGTGATGACAAAGCAAAGGCTTAAGTTTCAGTTTTTGAAAGAGACACTGGCAAAATGAGTAGAAGGGTGCCCAAGAATACATGAGCTTTGGCTACCCGACTTCCAGAAAGCATTTGGCAATGTTTTGGACAACTGATTCTTTGCAGCAATGAAAGTACGTGATTTTTTTTAAAAAAGCATTGTGATATGGGATAGTAATTGGTTACTTCGGAACAAAACATTGATTTATAACAAGTGTCCTGATTTCAGTATGGTATTTGTTACTGATACGTAAAAGCCAAAGCCAAGAGTGTTTAATTGTTATATGCACCATGAATAAAACAATTAAATTCTTACTTGCTACAGTTTTACACTCTCATTAATGCAATGACACGTAAAATAAATATACAAAAATCTATAATATGTTAACTTAATAATCAATATATTATGTACCCTGACCATTAAAGTGCAATACTGAAGTAGTTAGGGCAACCAAAACAAAAAGCCTTTCATAGATTATTTCTGCGGTAGGGTACTGGTTAGGGTTGTAATTGTGATTGAGAAATGCTATTCTTGTACCTGGAGGCTACGGTTCTCAGAGAATTCTCAAGGTCACAGGAAGGACATGCAAACCCTATGCAGTGTGCACCAGAGCACATCATTGAACCGGGTCCACTGTAACCTGTTGCATCGCGGTGTCACACTGAGACTGGCGCAACTTTTGTAAGCTGGGCAGCAGGAAGGTTTGTGTTGGCACTGTTTGCATTGTGAATATCTTGGTTCTGCCACACATCAACACAGCTGGGGCACTCACTTACAGAGGGCACTGGGATCATGCTTGTACTGAGGCAGGTGGATGATGGGTCCCGTGACCTCCATCCCCTTTCAGTTGCCTCTGTTCACCTTTCTGCTTCACCTGCTCCCATTTTGATAGCCCTTTGGAAATGTTATCCAGCAGTCATTCAGACCAGAGTCAGATCTCCAGTGATGAGGAGTGGAAAATGACTGGGCATTGATTCTGGACATTATTCAATAGCAACAAAGCCGCAGACAATAGGAGATGGACCACATCCACACATGTACACAAGCTTATGATCGTGCCCTGGCTCTTTTTCTTCTCCCTCATGGTCCCTCACCATGACCTTCAGTCTCCCAACCACCAACCCCTTTCAGGAGTTGCCTCCCTCAATCTCTCTTTCTGGAAAGAAACCACCAGATTCAGGAACAGTTTCTTCCCAGTTGTTATCAGGCAACTGAATCATCCTACCACAACCAGAGAGCAATGCTGAACTACTATCTAACTAACTCATTGATGTCCCTTGGACTCTCCTTGACCAGACTTTGCTGGCTTTACCTTGCACTAAACGTTATTCCCTTGTCATATATCTACACACTGTAAATTGATTGATTGTAGTCATATATTGCCTTTCTGCTGACTGGTTAGCACGCAAGAAAAAGCTTTTCACTGTACCTTAGTACATGTGACAATAAACTAAACTGAACATTCCCTGTTCATCTGCCCTTTCAGCAGGGCCAGATTTACGTATAAGCTAGACAAGCTTAAGCTTAGGGCCTCGAGATCTAGGGGGGCCTACTCACCTCGCTGCCTCACCGGACCCGTCGAACCTCGCTGCCCCACCGATCATCCACCCACCGGGACCTCCTACTCTTTGCCCGCTGACCCTGGCCACTAAACCACCCTCCAGCAGCCCACAGCCGTTGCCTTACCTGCAGCCTGACCTGAAGCTTCCACGCTGCAGACTCCCACTCCCCCGGGTTTGACTGCACTGGGTCCTACTCAGCCAACCTTGGTAATCTCAGTGACTGTTCCACTGGGCCTTCCCCGTTCCCCTCAAACCATGTGACCCCAGCTCTTCCCCACCCACATTACAGTCCACATACCCCCCTACCCCCTGACCACCCACCACCCCTCCACCAGACATCGCCTCAGCCTAAGTCCACTCACCTGCCTTCCTCCGGTCCCAACCCCCATCCCTGCCGTGTGTTCACCATCCCCCCTGACCACCCCCTCTCAGATACTGAATGGTCTGTCCTCAGCAGAGGCCTCACCCAGGGCCGGCCTTAGGAGGTGCGGGGCCCAATTGAGAACAATTTTGGTAAGCCCCAGGTTCCCAGCCAAGGTCTGTAGATTCATCGAAATATAATTAAATTCTATTATAGACTTTATATCTCTATGGTAGAATGGAAAGTAATCAAAATGTGCGCTTAAAAAGTGCCTGCAACTTAATGGACCAAACAGATCTAATCTACATTTTAATATAAAATTGCATACATGTAAGCCTACAAGTAACAAACAAATTGTGTAGATCACCTCTGAAAAGTACATAGTTACAATATCACTTGTTTTAGTGACTGTGAAATGAAAAAAAAAAAGTAATTGAATTAAATAGATCCTGGAAAACGAATAACCATTGGTGAAAAACTAGTCCAGGCATTAAATTTTGGGCTTCAGCCCCATCCTACCCTTTGGGCTTCTACCCCATCCTAACTGTGTGTTAGTTGTCTGTGTGTGATGTGTGTGTGGGAGGGAAGGAGAGAAGGGAGGGAGGGAGAGAAGGGAGGGAGGACAGAAGGGAGGGAGAGAAGTAGAGAAAGGAGGGAGGGAAGGAGAGAAACATAGAAACACAGAAAATAGGTGCACGAGTAGGTCATTCGGCCCTTCGAGCCTGCACCGCCATTCAATATGATCATGGCTGATCATCCAACTCAGTATCCTGTACTTGCCTTCTCTCCATACCCTCTGATCCCTTTAGCCACAAGGGCCGCATTTAACTTCCTCTTAAATATAGCCAATGAACTGGCCTCAACAACCTTCTGTGGCAGAGAATTCCAGATACTCACCACTCTCTGTGTGAAAAATGTTTTCCTCATCTCGGTCCTAAAGGAATTCTTCCTTGGATGGAGTGAATGAGAGAAGGGAAAAAGAGGGGAAGGAGGGAGGGAAGGAGAGAAGGGAGGGAGGGAAAGAGAGAAGGGAGGGAGAGGGCCAGCGGCAGGAGTGGATGCCGGGGTCCGGGCGGACGGGTGTGAGCTGAGGCCGAGGTTTGTAAACTTTGCTCCAACCCCCGGCCCGGCCGTCCCTGTATTGTTCACTGCGTCTCCCCGGGGAGAGAGTGAGGGGTGGAGCCAGTGCTGTGTGCGTGAAGCACGGCGACTGGAGAGGCGGGAGCGCTGCCCTGGGGCCGTGAGGGAACGACCCACCTCCTACTCTCCCTCTTCTCCATTCCCTCTCACACCCCCCTCCCCGTCCACCCTTTTCTTCCCCTTCCACCCCTCTACTCTCTCTCCGCCCCTCTCTCCCCACTCATAGAAACATAGAAACATAGAAACATAGAAACATAGAAACTAGGTGCAGGAGTAGGCCATTCAGCCCTTCGAGCCTGCACCGCCATTCAATATGATCATGGCTGATCATCCAACTCAGTATCCCGTACCTGCCTTCTCTCCATACCCTCTGATCCCCTTAGCCACAAGGGCCACATCCAACTCACTCTTAAATATAGCCAATGAACTGGCCTCAACTACCCTCTGTGGCAGAGAGTTCCAGAGACTCACCACTCTCTGTGTGAAAAAAGTATTTCTCATCTCGGTCTTAAAGGATTTCCCCCTTATCCTTAAGCTGTGACCCCTTGTCCTGGACTTCCCCAACATCGGGAACAATCTTCCTGCATCTAGCCTGTCCAACCCTTAAGAATTTTGTAAGTTTCTATAAGATCCCCTCTTAATCTCCTAAATTCCAGAGAGTATAAACCGAGTCTATCCAGTCTTTCTTCATAAGACAGTCCTGACATCCCAGGAATCAGTCTGGTGAACCTTCTCTGCACTCCCTCTATGGCAATAATGTCCTTCCTCAGATTTGGATCACTCCTCCCGGGGTACATCTACCCGAGCGGAGAGTAGATTACTCTGGCACGGGGCCCCCTTACTCGTGGTGCCCAATTGGAAGCAATCGGTCCAATTGGCTTAAGGCCGGCCCTGGCCTCACCTTTGTCCCCCTCCATCCCCACCTCAATGAGTTCCGCGCACGCCGCGATTTGGAGCTCTTCTTCCGTCGCCTCCGCCTCACACCGTTCTTCCATGGGAAGGAGTCCTCGCCCCATTGATGATCCCTTTTCCCATCTCCTACGGACCCCCTCCTCTTGGACCCCCCCCCCATGGCCATTGGTACAATTAAATTTGGGGGTCACCATCCGACGTTGGAACGTGAGAACATTCTCAGCGGCTTGGACTTCCGAATCGGCCACTTCCTACCTCTCCCCACCTCTCCCTGACCCTGGCCTAACCTACCCTCCTCATCAAGCTCACCGACTGCTAGCTGATTATTTTCTGCAGAGTGATAACAATTGATTGATTGAGGACCCCTACTCAATTGCCATTTGCTTTTCAACCCTGGGACTCATCCTCTTCTCAGTAGCAAGCAGCCCTAGGCCTGTGTCTTAGCCGAGAATCCCTGGACCTCTCCGAGGAAACCTCAGAAGAAACTGTCTGCATGTGCTGCCTGATGTTGGGAGATTGTGGTCTCCCAGTTCCCTGCAGGTTGGCTGATGTGCCCTAGTGCCCGCTTTCAATGACAATGGAGACAGATTCACCTAACAGGAGTAGAAGCAACTCACCGGCCCCCATCACCACTCAGCTTGTGCAATGAGCCTAAACTCAGCAGCATTCTATCGTCCTTACCCCTTTTAAGATCACGGAGCCCTTTTCCCCCCATTTAGCCTTGTGCACTTCTTTAAGGATGAAGAATCAATAATGGAATGTCTTTCAAGACTGTACCATACCCTCTACAAAAGTCTGAACTAAAGATTGAAAATGTTGGAAACACACACCGTCTGTGGAGCGAGAAGCAGAATTAATGTTTCAGATTAATTACCTTTTATTAGAACATTACGAGGGACTTGGCATTATGGATTTATGTGTGTTCTGGTGCATACATTGTTAAAAAATCAGCAGAAAAGCATTATGCAACCTTGACCTTTACCTTAAGGGGTAGAAATACAAGGCAGTGGAAATTGACCTTGGTTTGGTGCCTTGATTAGCCCATGATGCAACAAGTTAATATGCTCTCTACCATACCACTGTAGACGTTTGACAGAGTACTCATCAACATGCTGAATTTCCTCAATCTTCTAAGGAAATGGAGTAGTTGATGAGCTTGCTTTGTGATTGTATCTATGTGCTGGATTCAGGACAGATCTTCAGAGATATACATGCCCAGGAATTTGAAGCTCTCCCCTCTCTCCACCCCCATCCCAGCACTGAAACTGGGTCCATGGATGCTTTGCGTCCCCTTATAGATTCCCTTATAACACTACAAAATTGCTGGAAATCTGAAATAATAATAGAAAATTACATAAATACTCCGAAGCTCCGGCAGCATCTGCATGGAAAATTAACTATACACATCAAAGAAATTTCACCAGAGCTAAAAAAAAGAATTATAAAGGTTCAACTTTCTTTCTCCACAGTTACTCTCTGACCTTCTGACATTTCAAACAGTAAGTTGTTTAAGAAGGAACTGCAGATGCTGGAAAAATCGAAGGTAGACAAAAATGCTGGAGAAACTCAGTGGGTGAGGCAGCATCTATGGAGCGAAGGAAATAGGCAACATTTTTGGGTCGAGACCCTTCTTCAGGCTGATTTGAGGGTGGGGGGAGGGGGGGAAGAAGAAAGGAAGAGGCGGAGACAGTGGGCTGAGGGAGAGCTGGGAAGGGGAGGAGAAAGCCGGGACTACCTGAAATTAGAGAAGTCAATGTTCCCATTCCTTTACCCAAGAAGGAAGGGAAGAAGTAAAGATTAATATGGAATATTCTAGCAGAAGTTAACTTGGTTGCCACCTCCAGCAGATACCAGTCCATGTCTGGAGATACCTGAAGGTGGGAATACATCAACTGTTTTGGTGTGAGTTGAACGTTAGCATCCGGTTAACTGTTAGACAGGTTATAATTTCTCCATTTACCAAAGATCACAGGCTTGCTAATGAAACTCAGTTCATTTCTAAAATTATCTCCTAAAACCTACTTCTGAAAACAATTCTGCATCACTATCGTCTATTGTTTGCTATGTTTTAAAACCCGTCATTAATTAACCTTATTCAACAATTTACTGGAAACATAATTAATATTCTGTGTAGGCTTAACATTGACTTAATTTTAATGTCCGTCATTATCTCCAAGAAAAAAATCAATTCCTATTTGCACCAAATAAACAGTTCATTTGCAATTAATAAGCCTTAACCACTCTCTCTTCGGAGCACACCATCACATACATCATTCAGTTGATCCCCAAACATCTTAGACATTCCCTTTGTTCTGTGTAGGAAGGAACTGCAGATGCTGCTTTGAACCGAAGATAGACATTAAAAGCAGGAGTAACTCAGCAGGAAAGGCAGCATACCTGGAAAGAAGGAATGGGTGATCCTTGTGTTCTTCCCTCTTCTTTCTTTTCATTACAACAAAAACATATTTCCATTTTGTTTTAAATCAGCAGAAACAGTATCTCTATTTCCTTCTTCGCAGAAGCTGCTTGACCTGTTGAATGTTTCCTGCACTTTTGCTTTTATTATAAATCTAAAGATACTCTTCTCACCTGATCAAAATGAGAAATGCACAACCAGTGTGTCCCATTTGTAACATTAAGAGTGCGAAAGGAGAGCAAAGAGGCACAAAGCTAAAAATAGCCTTTAAATATTTTGTAAATGTTGCTTTGGCATCGCAGTGCTTTTTGCAGTAATGCAATGAAATTACGTTAAAGATGTTAAAAATGTATTGCATTCCTGTGGTATCATTATTTATGCGAGCTCAGTTAATGGTGATAACCTTGGAGAGTAATAAATGGCCTGCAAGATGAGATCAGATAATGCTGAATAAATGCCTTGTCTGACCAACCTGTCATATATTCAGAGCACGAGAGCTGACTGCTAAAACATTTTAATTCCGCTGCCAAGAGTTGTTCTTTCAGTGACTATGGCAGTTATGCATTCAACCAACGCTGTGAATTAACAAGGGAACACCCTATTTCATGACAATACTTGTTTGCCCAGACCAGAGCTCCATTATAAGTCACATTTATAAATATAATGTGCAGTAACATGGAGTTGTCAAAGCATCTTGAGATTTACAGGAGGGGTTGTGAGAGTCGTAGAAACATAGAACATAGAAACATAGAATTTAGTCATTTAGGATTTGAATAAATTATATTGCAGAATGGAGTGCCTTTCCTAGTTTCCCGCATAAAGTTATCATGAAGTATTTTCATAATAAAGCAGAGCAAGAATACTCTGGAAGTTTTACTATTCTTGTAACACTTGTTCATCTCCACCCCACCCCACCACAACTCCTGAAAAGTTGATGGGCTAAGATTGTACTACCAGTGTTGACAATCACGGTGGCGCAGCGGGAGAGTTGCTGCCTTACAGCTAATGCAGCGCTGGAGTCCTGGGTTCGATCCCGATTACGGGTGCTGTCTGTACCGTGTTTGTACGTTCTCCCCGTGACCTGCGTGGGTTTCCTCTCCCACATTCCAAAGACGTACAGGCTTGTAGGTTAATGGCTTGGTAAATGTAAAAATTGTCCTTAGTGGGTGTAGGATAGTGTTAATGTGCGGGGCTCGCTGGTCGGCGCTTACCCGCTGGGCCGAAGAACCTGTTTCCGTGCTGGATTTCTACAACTAAAAGAACTAAATATTCCTAAGCGACATTGGAGTTTGAATAGACTGATCTCCTGCTACTTGTACCTCATCTCTTTAAAGGGAACTTTAAGTTTAGTTTAGTTTAGAGTTACCGCGCAGAAACAGGTCCTTCGGCCCACCAAGTCTGCACCGATTAGTGATCCCCATACACTAGCACTATCCTGTACTAGGAACAATTTACAGTTTTTACCAAAGCCAATTAACCTAAAAGTCTGTAAGTCTTTGGAGCGTGGGAGGAAACCAGAAATCGGAGCACCCAGGGAAAACCCATAGGGAGAACGTACAACTCCGTACGGACAGCACCTATAGACAGGGTCAAATCCGGGTATCTGGAGCTATAAAGCAGCAACTCTACCATCGCTCGATTGTGCCGCCCTGTGCAACTGTGCTCTCTTTCCAGAGGGGATGGAATGGTTTAGAAAAAATAACAGAATGAGTAAAGCTCTGAATGACACTCTCCATCATGGCCGCGCTGCTCCAAGCAATGAACAGTAGGAGGGTGTCACCACAGCCTATGGGGATACAAAGGCATACAAGGGGATGGAGTAAAATTTGTTTTCCTCTGGTCGGGGTATTAAAATCAAGAGGGCATAATTTTAAAGTGACAGGTAAGAGATTTAGGAAATTGTTGATGTTGAATTTTTTCCTTAGTGGTTGATAGATGGAACCTGCTGCCAGAGGAGGTAGTGAAATCAATTACAATTACAATATTTAAGAGGCATATTTACATACACTTTAATGAGTAAAGCATTGAAGGATGTGGCCCTAATGTGGACACATTGGATTAATATAGATGGGCAAAAAAGTCAGCATGAACACAGTGGCCAAAGGGCCTGTTTCTGTGTTTTACAACTATGTGATTCTATGTCCCCTCGAGGGGGCAGAAATCAATAAAACCAACACCAGCACAGTCAATAGAAAGAGACGCGTGACCTGATGAATGCCAAGTCAGAAGCAAGCAGTATTGCTGGAAGATATTTCATGAGCTCACCAGACAATGTTCTGTTGCTCTCAGTTTACATCTTCAGGTTCACTAATCAACCTTCCCCTCCCCTATTTTCATTCACTCCCTTCAATTGCTGCACAGCAGTTCTCTTCAGTCATTCCTCCATCTATGTTCTCTTCAGTCATTCCTCCATTACAGACATATTCTCTGAATGTTCTCTATGTTAGAGCCTTTTCTTTTAGTTTAGAGATACAGCGCGGAAACAGACTGTTCGGGGACCCCACCAACTAGCGATTCCCTCATATTACCACTATCCTACCCCCTCTAGGGACAATTCTTACATTTACCAAGCCAATTGACCTGTACATCTTTGGAGTGTGGTAGGAAACCGAAGATCTCGACAAAAACACACTCAGGTCATGGGTAGAAGGTCCAACCTCCGTACAGACAACACCCGTAGTCGGGATCGAACCCATAGGGTCTCTGGCACTGCATGTGCTGTAACGCGGCAACTCTACTGCTGCGCCACTGTGCCGCCCTTTTATTCTGCAGTAGAAAATCAACATTATTATTTAAGTAGCCACAACCAGGACTGATATTGAAATAAACACCATTGGGAGAGATAAAAATGAGGTTTCATCAGGGGCTTTGAACACCACGTTTGTCAACATACTTGAGGGAACAATTGCCCTGCTGCTAAATATGGCTGCTCATTTTGATGATCCATATGACAAGTCACTGCCACATGTTCAACACAGGTGCTTCCTCACCTCCATTTACAGCACATTCCTGACTAAATCGATGCCACCTGTTTTTCTTCGCTGAACTGAAAAATCTCATCAACTCTCCTTTTAATTTTAGCTTCAACATTGCCTTCACAAATCCTTTCCTTCCTCAGTTTCTTTCTTGGATGATGATAGACACCCACCACTATCGTACTTACATTTTCCATCCTGAATCCTGTAAGTATTCTATTATACCTGCTAGTTTCTCTATCGTATGTATTGAGAGAATACTACAGTTCTTTCCATTTGTCTTCCTTTTTCATTCAGTGGGCAATTCTCCAGCATGGCTCACAGGACTATTTGTTGTGCTCATTCCAATCCACAAGCTTCTGTCCTCATTTCTTCTTTCTCTTCTAACCAAGAAATGACTTACTAGCCCTAGCTTTTAACACGTCAACCGCTAACATTTCCATCGTCTCCTGTATGGTCCTACCATCAATCATATGTTTCTCGCTTCTGAAAGGACCATTCTCAGATTAATATCCTCCCCTGTCCGTTCCCCACATTAGCAGGTAATGCAACAGATAGGGCTAGATAGGGCTGTTAAACATAGCAGTCAGGGGATATGGGGAGAAGGCAGGAACGGGGTACTGATTGAGGATGATCAGCCATGATCACATTGAATGGCGGTGTTGGCTCGAAGGGCCGAATGGCCTACTCCTGCACCTATTGTCTATTGTCTAATGTCTAACACCATCCTCTTTCTTCATAGTAGTAACAGGTACTGAAATTGGAAAGGTGTAGGTGAAGGTGCTGATAAAGAGAGTAGGTTTCTATCAATTCTAACTGTGCATTTAAATCAACTGACTTAGCAGCAATTTTACACAACATTTTTAATGAGAACTTGAACACTTAGAATGAACACCAAGCTACAAATGTTTAAGAAGGAGCTGCAGATGCTAAAAAAATCGAAGGACGAAACAATTCCAATCTCATCGTTCCCCAGCCCGGCACGGCCCGATTTTACCTTCTCCCCAAAATCCACAAACCTGACTGTCTTATTTAAACTATCTGCTCCTCTAGATGGCTGCTCTACATCGGTGAGACCAAGTGGAGGCTTGGCGATCGCTTCGCCCAACACCTCCGCTCAGTTCGCAATAACCAACCTGATTTCCCGGTGGCTCAACACTTCAACTACCCCTCCCATTCCAAATCCGACTTTTCTGTCCTGGACCTCCTCCATGGCCAGAGTGAGTCCCACCGTAAATTGGAGCAACAGTACCTCATATTTCGCTTGGGTAGTTTACACCCCAGCTGTATGAACATTGACTTCTCCAATTTCAGGTAGTCCTTGCTTTCTCCCTCTTTCCCCTCCCCTTCCCAGCTCTCCCACAGCCACTGTCTCCGCCTCTTTCTTTCTTCTTCCCGCCCCCCCCACCCCCACATTAATCTGAAGAAGGGTCTCGACCCGAAACGTCACCTATTCCTTCGCTCCATAGATGCTTCCTCACCCGCTGAGTTTCTCCAGAATTTTTGTCTAGCAAGCTACAAATAATAATTTTTCTGTGCATTAGAGGTAACGTTCAGTCATTTGGTATGGTGTGGCACTCTATTTGTCACATGTATACAGTTCAGTATAGGTATCAATATACATCACTAAGATACATATTAGGTAAGCATCTCAGATACTGTTCAAATGTATAGCAGTAGTACACTAATACAGTTTATAGCGTCACCAGTTTGGCGCCATTTTCTAATCCTTGTTGTTGCAGGGATCTTGATCTGACCATGAAGGTGTGCTGTCGGCCTGGCCATGCGTAGCCATAGTGTCCGCTGCTGCTCCAACATTAGATATCACAGTGCTACTGTGAGGGATTTATTGGTGCCTAACTTTTAGTAAGAGAGGCCTCAGGGAACGGTTAGCAAATCTCTACCTTTAATTAGCACCCTGAAGTTCAACTTGATTGTGCACACCAGGTTGATAGCATTCATTGGAACGGGGCGGACCACGTGAAGGTTGCAATCTCCCACCCCATTTTGTTGTTAATTTTGGAGTGGTGCTGGAGTGTGCCAAAGAAGGATCTACTACCATCTGATACAATCGCTCTACACATTTAAAAATAACTATATTCTGCACTCTGTACCTTCCCCTTTGCTCTACCCAGTGTACTTAAGTTTAAATTGATTGCATCTATGTATGGTATATCTGATCTATTTGGACAGCATGCAAAACAGCTTTTCACTACATGTGACAATAATAAAACTTAACCTAAACTTTAAATCTGAATCTAAAAATAACCAATAAAACAATTTGATCTGTCAGACATACAAGATTTCAACTTTTACAAAATAATGACAAACACTTTTGCAATAGAGAAGTATATTATTCAAGATATTCTTGCCTCACTGGTCAGAAACCAGGAGGGAAAAAATTGAACACGTGCTGCCTTTATGCAGATTTTTCTGGGCATAGTTTCAAGGCAGCTGTTTGATCAGCATGCAGGCGTTCTCTGAGCATTGTTGTCTTCAGTGACAGCTCAAGCTGTTAATGTGTTTTATCATGGCTGTGTTCCAGCTGGGCTCAGTGGTCAGATCATAGTTGCTCACTACTGAATTTAAAATTACATTGTGCTGTCCACTTGCATTTCGAGGGAGAATGTTTCATCCCCTCCCACATGTTTAGTGCCTCATTATTTCAATGTGGCTCATTGCAGATATATATCTCCTTGATTCACTCTTGCCATTTGATTTTTTTTCATCCACTGCTCCATCTTGTTATTGTTTGTTAGTTTCCATGTTAAGGAAGCAAGATGTATTTCAGAGCAAGTTTTTTCATTGAGTTGACTTTTAATTGGGAGTTGCCCTTCCGATATTAATTGTAAAGCTCTTTTGTGCCTTTTGCAGGAATTCCTTTCACTTTATTGTGTAGAAACAATGATTTATAGTGTGAGAAAGCAATTTTGATTTTGTATTCTGTATATTTTTCTTGAATTTTTTGAAGCGGTAACTAGGGAAATTGATGAGGGTAAAGCAGTGGATGTTGTCTATATGGATTTCAGTAAGGCCTTTGACAAGGTTCCCCATGGAAGGTTGGTTCAGAAGGTTCAATCTTTGGGTGTTAATGGCGGAGTAGCAAGATGGATTCAACAGTGGCTGAATGGGAGATGTCAGAGAGTAATGGTGGATGGCTGTTTGTCAGGTTGGAAGCCGGTGACCAGTGGGGTGCCTCAGGGATCTGTGTTGGGTCCACTGTTGTTTGTCATGTACATCAATGATCTGGATGATGGAGTGGAAAATTGGATAAGTAAGTATGCAGATGATACTAAGTTAGGTGGTATTGTGGATAATGAAGTAGATTCTCAAAGTCTACAGAGAGATTTGGGCCATTTGGAAAAGTGGGCTGAAAGATGGCAGATGGAGTTTAATGCTGATAAGTGTGAAGTGCTACTTCTTGGCAGGACAAATCAAAATAGGACGTACATGGTAAATGGTAGGGAATTGAGGAATGCTGTGGAACAGAGGGATCTAGGAATAACTGTGCATAGTTCCCTGAAGGTGGAATCGCATGTAGATAGGGTGGTAAAGAAAGCCTTTGGTGTGCTGGCCTTTATAAATCAGAGCATTGAATATAGGAGTAGGGAAGTAATGTTTAAAATTGTACAAGGCATTGGTAAGACCAATTCTGGAGTATGGTGTACAATTTTAGTCGCCTAGTTATAGGAAGGATGTCAACAAAATAGAGAGAGTACAGAGGAGATTTACTAGAATGGTGCCAGGGTTCCAGCAACTATGTTACAGAGAAAGGTTGAACAAGTTAGGTCTTTATTCTTTGGAGCGCAGAAGGTTAAGGGGTGACTTGATTGAGGTCTTTAAAATGATGAAAGGGATAGACAGAGTTGACGTGGATAAGCTTTTCCCATTGAGAGTAGGGAAGATTCAAACAAGAGGGCATGACATGAGAATTAAGGGACAGAAGTTTAGGGGTAACGTGAGGGGGAACTTCTTTACTCAGAGGGTGGTGGCTGTGTGGAATGAGCTTCCAGCAGAGGTGGTGGAGGCAGGATCGATTTTAACATTTAAAAGTAAAGTGGATAGGTATATGGACGTGAAGGGAATGGAGGGGTATGGTCTGAGTGCAGGTAGATGGGACTAGGGGAAAACAAATGGTCGGCACGGACTGGAAGGGCCGAGAGGGCCTGTCTCCGTGCTGTAATTGTTATATGTTATATGGTTATATTGCTGTTAACCATGACATGAGAAGAAAATTGTTTTTGTTTTAAATATTCTTGCTAGTTCGAATACAGATAATATTTTATCCACTTATTATCCAAAATTTCAACTAGAATTTCTGTGTTATTTTAAGTAGTTTTGGTATGGGCTTTATTGGCATAATTTGAGTTCAACAGTTCATACAACTGAATGAGCGAGTTTGATATTCCGACTGCACATGCCCAGGTCATGGTCACTCATGATATTCTTGGTGGCTGTGCTGCTGCGTGGGTGCAGACCTGCGTTTCGTCCATGGTCAGGATCGGGCCCAGGTCTCCAGCTCTGTAGGTGCTGTTGAGTCGTTGCTGGGCCATCCCCGTCCCCTCCCGAGTGTCCCATCCCTGTCCGGTGGCAGCTGGGGATGTCCAGGGTGGCCCTGAGCTGGCGGGGCACCGGCCTGTTGATGGTGGCAGCCTGGGCTTGCAGCCGCCATGGAGGGGAGGTGCTGGTTCAGGTTCGGCTCTGCCAGAGGTCAACCCCTGGGTTGACCGGCGACCCTAAGCTGGCTTGTCGCCGGCCGTTGCGGGATGGGCCGGGCTTGCAGCCGGTGTGCAGTAGTGATGCTGGCTCCGACTTGGCTCTGACTGTCCCTCTGGGTTGACCGGCACCCCTGGACTGGTGGGGCACCGGCCCATTGTGGTGGTGGCCCGGGCTTGCAGCCAGCACGGAGAAGAAGCGCTAGCTCCACTGCTCTGGGCAGGTGTCCTGTCGGTCCAGGGCTGTTGGTTGGCCCGGCTGGAGTTTATGCTTCTTTTCCGCACTGACTGAGGCCAGGACCGCCGCTGCCGCGGGCCAGGGGTGTCCCGTCGGTCGGGCGTGACCCGGGTGTCTCCGGCCGCCTCCAGACAGGGATGGGGTGCTCGGGGGGGACGGTCCAGTGGCGGTTCGACGGTGCTTGTGGCACCGGAGACCTGGGTCCAATCCTGGCTGCGAATGGGGCACGGGTCTGTGTGCTTGCAGCAGCACGGTTGCCGGGGGTTTTTATTGCGAGTGACCTTTTGACAAATCCCATGATTCCATGCATTTTTCGGAATACTGAACTCGCTTATTGCACTCCATGAACAATCAGTGTTTTATATCTTCAGCAAAGTTAAGTTGGTGAATGCAGGTGAATCTAATGAACAGAACACTGTTAGTCTACACTAACTCTAGGGGTGGGGTGGGAGGTTGGGGTAATTATCATTGATATTGTCTGAAGAAGGGTTCTCAGATATATTATAATAAATATACCAAAGGTAGACATAAAATGCTGGAGTAACTCAGCGGGTCAGGTAGCAACTCAGGAGAAAATGGATAAGTAATGTTTTGGGTCGGGACCCTTCTTCAGACTGATATGAAGATATGATATGAAAAGGGTCTTGACTCGAAACGTCACCTATCCATTTTCTCCAGCGATTTGGCCTGACTCCCCACCCCCCACCATTTGAGTTACTCCAGCACTGTTTCCACAGGATCTATGCTGGGACTTCTGTTGTTTGTGATATATATAAATGATTTGATGTTAATGGGTTGGTCAGTAAGTTTGCGGATTACACTAAAGTTGGCAGAATTAAGGGCAGAGAAAGGTTGTCAGAGATACAGCAGGCAATAATTCAGCTACAAAATTGTGTGGAGAAATGACAGATGGAGATTCATCTGTGCAAGTGTGAGGTGTTGCACTTGAAGTGGCAAGAATTGTGTGTTGTCCTGCTCCCCTATCACAGGAAGGATGTGAAGGCTTTGGAGAGGCTTTGATGCAGAAGAGGTTTGGAAAAATGATGCCTGGGTTAGAGGGCATTCGCTATAAAGAGAGATTAACAAACTTGGTTTGCTTTCTCTGGAGCATCGGAGGCTGAGAAGAGATCTGAGAGAAGTATATAAAATTATGAAAGTCATAGATAGGGTAGACAGTCGGAACATTTTGCCCAAGGTGAAATGTCAGACTGAGGGCATAACTTTAAGGTGAAAGGGGCAAAAGTTAAAAGAAAAGACGTGCGGGGCATGTTTCCTACACAGAGAGTGGTGGGTGCCTGGAATGCTCTGCCGTGGATAGTGGTGAATGCAGATATATGGTAGTGGCATTTACAAGGCTTTTACACACATGGATATAGAGGGATTATGGATCGTGTGCATGCAGAGGAGATCATGTTCACTTGTCATCATGTTCCGCACAGACATTTTCAAACAATGGACCTATTCCCGTGCTGTACTTTTTGATGTTCTAAACCATAAATAATAAATGGAAATTCCTTACGAAGCCCTGAAATGTGAATGGAATTAGACAGGGTGATGGATTGAAACATCCACTCAATTAAACACGGCCAATAAATAACTTGAATGCATTTTTGACCCAGTAAAACATTATTTATTGTTCAGCTGCAATTGACAATGCTGTGTATTTTTTGCTTACCACATATTTCATTTTACCGAGAGACACAACATATCAACAGCAGGATATTTATTGATACAATGTATATGGTAACAAAAATCCACTTGAAATAAGACTGAATCTATTAGAATTATTATTTGGAATAGAAGCTGGTATCTCCAAACTTGACGGATTGTAGTTATTGCTCATTAAAGACTGCTGAATGACAAGATTGGTCGCAATATTAAGAAGTGAACTGTGCAGATACAAAGAGCTTAATAAGAGAGGTGTGTAAATTGATGGGTTGGCAAGTAGATTGTAGATGAATGTGAGAGAGTTTTATGTTTTTCATTGAATTAATTGAAAGATACACTATGGAAATACTGTAGATCCTTTGGCCCACTGAGTCCACGTCGACCATCATACACGTGTCCACATTAGTTCTATGTTATCCCATTTTTTCACCCATTCCCTACATACTAGGTGCAATTAACCTGCAGACCCACATGTCTTTGGGATGTTGGAGAAAACCAGAACACCTGAAAGAAAACTAGGCGATCCCAGGGAAAACATGCAAACTCCACACGGACAGGACCCAAACTCAGGTTTTAACCTGGGTCTCTGGCGCTGTGGGATAGCAGCTCCACTGCTGGAGCTATGTCACTATGCCACCCATTCCATAGGAAAAGTGAGAAAACAGATGATTCCAAACAAGTAGATGGTAGTGCATAGATGTAGTTGCTGTGCTGCTTCATGAGTCAATATGGTATGTGGTTTGGAGGCTGTTACTGGTGTATAAGAGTACAGTTACATGTGTCATGTGTATCAAGTAGTCTTGTTGCAATTGCACAGAGCCTTGTTAAGACTAACTAATAGCAACATTAGAAGTCCTCAGCAGTTTAATCTGTAGAAAAGAGAAACGGATCCAACGTTTCCATTCAAAGACCCATCATCAGATAGTCAGCAGCACCTTTGGAGAGTGACCCTTCATCAGAACTCCAAAAATCTTGAATCCTTTATAGATTCTGAAAATCCTAGGCTTGAATACTTTCAATGACACAGTAGCTCCAAAGATACACAGCCTTCAAATGTGAATTTCTCTTTCTCGTTAGTTCCTCAGGATAATCCCTTCAATCCAGGAATTAATCATATGAATTTGTCTGAATGGCCTCCAAAACAAATCTCTTCCTCCTACTACGTCAATACCTTATCAGTGCTATGATTCGTTATTGTGCATGCTTTGGTGTTGAGAATATTCAATGGTATTCTACACATGATTCTTTGCATCCCATCGTGAATCTATGTATTCTATTCCTTTACCACTAGCTTCATTATTCTTCCTAGCCATTGATTCCTGAATGACTTCCTTCCTCGTTCTCCTCAACCCATTCATAAATCTATTACCTGAATGTAACTGGTGAACTGCTTCTTGAACCAATATGACATTTGAGTTGTAAGTCTTTACTGGAGTAAATACTGAACCAAGTCTCACCTGTACACTGGCCATGTTGACATCCATGTAAGGTCAGGTTCAATTGGTAGCATTCCTTCCTATGTGTTGGAAGGTTTTGGGCTCAAAGCCCAATGAACTGAGACATCAAGTCCAGTTCCTGAGATGTTTGCAAAATAATCTAGGCTAATGGCCCTGTCTCACGGTACGAGTCCACCCACGAGTGATCCCGAGTGAAAGAAAAAATCACACTGCTGGTTGTCTACGAGATACCAAGTTTATGTTCACGAGTTTAAACGAGTTCCCACGTGTATGTCTAAGTTTGTCGTTTACTTCTCATTTCTGCGATGTACCAAGTTCCTCTCCCGAGTTGCCAAGTTCCTCTCCCGAGTTACTCTTGAGCCAACCGTGAATGAAGGTCTGTTTTAAGTATCAAATAGAGGTGCTGGACAGCATCTCATACAGTAAGTATATTCTGATTCAGTATTGAAAGTTATTCAATTTCAGAACATAAAAAAACTAGGCAGGATCTCGGCCCTGCACTCGCTGCCATTGTGCAGCAAGGAGGTGGTGGCGGCGAAGCAACAGTGTTAAAGAAGACAGCTCCATCCTGAATTTATTGCCAGGTCTACACACTGCGGGGAGACGGGAGATGAAATCTTTGAATGTGGACGGATGTCTCCACGCCTGCTCGTTCTAAGCAGAATATATTTTTAGTTGCCTTTCAAGCCGGGCTTTGGTTTTATTCCTTGTTTTTGTTTATTCGCAAACACATTTCGTGTGTGAGGGTGTGAGAAGTCCATGCCGGGCGCTGGCCGGCCGCAGCCGCTGTTTTTTCACATCAGTTGCACAACAGATTGTTGGGAGACGCGGCTCAGGGTTCGCCTCCTGAGCTGCTTTGGTGCCCAGGCGTGACTTGAGGTGAAAGGAGGCTGGTATGGGGGGAGATGCGTAGGCATCATTAATCTGTCTGGGGTGACAAGGCTCTTGGGTTAGGCTGGGATCATTCCCTGCTCTCATCTCTCTCTCTCTCTCTGTGCATTAGCAGGGGGAAGAGCGGTCAACCGTGCAGGGGCACAAGACCTCCGCCGCCTGCCCCTTGCAGCTATCAACTTGTTTGTTCTTTTGGTGTGCCTCATCTGCCCTGCTCCCATCCCAGCCCTGCCCCAGCTCTCTGCCCCATTCTCTTGGAAATGTCACTTCCACCGCTGTAACGAGGAGGGGTCCAGCTGGTTGGCTTGATGGGTGGGTGTGTGGGCAGGGAGGGGGAGTGGGTACAAACCACCAAATCCTTTCTCAAAGGTCGGGCAGAGCCGTGTAGAACTCGTGTTTCTCTCTGCTTCATATAAGTGGGAATACCCTCAGTATGGTCACTCAGCGGGACAGGCAGCATCTCTGGAGAGAAGGAATGGGTGACAGGATTACATTTCCAAAATTCTACTGCGCCTTTGTGTCCAGCACTGTGTGTTCACTTTTTGTCAAACAGCATCTGCCCTTTCTTATGTATGACATAATTGATTGTCATTCCCTTCAGTTTCCCAGGGTGTCGGGACGGGACTGGAGTTGGGAGGGAAAGGTGGGGGAGGGGAGGGAGGGGAGGAGAGTGGGGGGAGGGGGGGTTGGGGTGATAGGTGTAGAAGAGGTGTACTGTCTGTGTAGGCAGACACTTTGGTAGTGATTGCCCATCAGTCTCAAAAGCCGCTGTGTCTCCCTGTCCCTAGGATAGCAGGGGGCGATCAAACAGCAAAATCCCCCCTCCCCCTCCACGCCAACATGAAGGACAACAATCCCAAGGCTTTAGCGTCAGAAACAGCGGGCAGGCGAAAATCACCCGCCATAACGCGAGAGAGATTATGCACTATTGTCGGTGTTTCTGTCTTTCTCTATCTCATTGTTGGCCCTGTCTGTTGCCACCCCCACCCCCACCCCCCCCCCTCTGCTTCCCGGCCATGTGTATGACCCCTTCCCTCCCCTCTCCAGCTCCCCGCCCATTGCACACGGCACAGGGGCTTCACACCGTCTTCACGTCAGCAACGCCAGCAGGTCAGTGCCAGTTGCCCCGGGGCAGATGCTCGGGGGCTCTCTCCCAGAGTGGCCCCGGACCGGGGGCGGATGGGAGTCAGCGGGCACGCCGGCTCTGCCACACCATGGGCCGCCGCCAACCAAGCCACCCGTCCACGTCCACACGCTCGGTAGAACAGGAGCTGAGACTGGGACCTGTACCGCCCTTGCCCCCTCCTGCTGCAACTGCAAACAACCTCACTCTCCTGCTCACCTAACCCGCCCACCCCTTCTCTCTGGGTATTGAAGGTGCTTCTGGTCTGCAGTGTGCAATAGTCACCAAAACACACTGCATCTTTAGATAGGAAAAATACAAAACATCTGAATCCCACTGGATAGGCCTTAGTCATGGTGCTGTACAACATGGAAACAGGTCCTTCAGCCCAGCTTGGCCGTTCGTCCAAGTTGGCATCTTGGGGTAGTCCTATTTGTCTGCATGTGGTCCATAGCCCTCTAAACCCTTCCCATCCATTTATCTGTCGTTAATAACCTCAAGAAAATATTAAGTCTACGTGAGCCTGCTTCAGTTTCCTGCATTCAACTCAGAGAAGTGTCCCCCCTTTCCAGGGTTAATCACTCCACTGCTTATAATGCTCTCTTCATTATGAAGTCCTCGACATTGAACCCCATGGGCAATCACTACCAAAGTGTCTGCCCACACAGACAGTACACCTCTCGTACACTTGCCTCCCGTACTGTCACCCCAACCCCCCCCCCCCCCCCCCACCTTTCCCTCCCAACTCCAGTCCTGTCCCAATCTCCTGGGAAATTGAAGGGAGCGACAATCAACTGCCATGGATACAAATAATGTCGTACACAAGAAAGGGCAGAGGCTAGTTGACAAAAAGTGAACACACAGTGCTGGAGTAACACAAAGACACAGCAGAAATTTGGAAACGTCATCCCGTCACCCATTGCTTCTCTCCAGAGATGCTGCCTGTCCCGCTGAGTTAAAGATTGCCCACGGTAGACTCAAGACTCACTATGGTAAACTCACGGGCCACTACGTTCTTACAACGAGTTTAAATGTGTCAAATTTTAACTTCAAGAGTAAATTTGACTCGTGGAAATCTTTAAACATGTTTAAAGTTTTTCAAAAGTTAACAAGTTTCCCGGGTACCTGCCGTTAGCGCCACGAGTCGCTAAGTTGCTTCCATGAGTTCCGATGTACCTGCTGCGTTAATTGTACGTGATTACCACGAGTTTAATTTGTTTTCAACTCGGGGTCACTCGTGGGTCGACTCACAGCGTGAGACAGGGGTTTAACGCTACTGGAGAGTGCCTGAAGAAGATTTGCACTCCTGGAGTTACCATATTTCAAATGAAATGTTAGACAAAGGTTTCTTGGGTGAATGTAAAAGATTAAGATTAAGGAGAATTATATGTAATGTCCTGACCAGTATTTATGCCAAGGATAGTTGCCGAGTTGTGGGGGGAAAGTCTTCCATTCTCTTCTTCCCATGTGAGTAGCAATATTAATTAAAACGATGGCACCCCTGACAGCAAAGCAGTCTCTCAAACAGAACTGGTTGGTAAATTCATTGGCTACTGTAAATTAACCTATGTGTAGGAAGACAGGGTAAGTTGCAAGGAAATACGTGGGAGGATGTGATTAATGGGAATGTTCTGCCATGGACTCATTTGGCCAAATTGCCTCTTTCTATGTTATAGTGGAATATGAAAATATTATTCAGTAGTTAAACAAATTTGCAACTCCCCAGATAGTAAAGTAAAATATCCTTTATTGTCATTCAGACATTTCAGTCTGAACGAAATTGTATACCTTGCAGTTATAATATAGAATAAAATAAAAAAACACATACTTAACACAGTTTAACATCCACCACAGTGAGTCTACTAGGCACCTCCTCACTGTGATGGACGGCAAAAATCTTAGAGTCCTTGTCTCTTCCCTCCTCGTCTCGCTCTGCGTTGAGGCGATCCAGCTTTCGATGTAGGAATCCCGCCGGGTGATGGTAGGTCCTGCGGCCGCATCCGAGCTCCGCGAACAGGCCGGTTCAAACTTCGCGGCCCGGGGCAGTCGAAGCTGCCGAAGCTGCCGCCCTCCAGTCCAGCGGACGAAGCTTTCATTGCGGGAGCTCCAGAAAACCGGTCACCAACCTGGGACCTGCGAGCTCCCGACGTTATCGTCCACTAGGTCCGCGGCCGAGTCCACTGGGCCCGCGGCCGAGGCTCCGAAGTCGGGTCGCCGCCGCAACGCCACCACATCCCCGTAGTCGGCCAGCCCCACGCTGGTAAGTCCTGGCTCCGATTTATTTTGGTGCCTCGAGGTCGGTCCCAGTTGGAGGCCGCCAGCTCCATGATAGGCCTCAGCACAGACGGAGACGGGGGGATACGACAAGAAAAAGTTGCATCACCTCCGACGGAAGAGATTAAACAACAGGACAAAAGGAAAAAAAATTTTGAAAAGACAGACGGACTGCAGGTGAGCCGCAGCTGCTTGGGCAGCTCCTCCACTTCCAGAATTGAAGAATAATGAAGCACAAAGCATAAAAATCCAAATGCATATACTGTAATAATTCAGATACATACTGATATTTGGCAAATTACATTCATGTCACTTACAGTAGGTACCTGGTAATAACCATCTCCATCAATTCAATAGAGGTTCTGTCAATATTAGGGACTAATTGTCAGGATTTCAAGGAGTTCCCCATGGTAATCCAACGATACTCTCTGGCCAGGTTGGCTGTTGTTGTGTTAGTTCTACAACTTTCTGACCTTACACGTTAAAATACTTCAGAATACTGTGAAGCACATTGGGGAGTCCCAAGGTTGTATTACAGTGGTGCTACATAAAAATATATTTCGCTCTTTTAATTTGATCCACATTATGTTACATTTATAATGTAATTAAGTCAAAGTTAACAGAAATGGTGATTATGTGAAACCTGCACAAATTGATCTTCCCATTCTCCAGGCCCCCATCCTCTCATCTTTACCATGGACGTCCAGTCACTCTACACCTCCATCCCCCACCAGGACGGTCTCAAAGCCCTCCGGTTCTTCCTCGACCAGAGGAGCAACCCATACCCGTCCACTGACATAAAAATTTATCTACTGCATCCGCAGCTCCAGATGCCAGATGATCTATATCGGTGAAACCAAGCGGAGGCTTGGCGATCGCTTCGCCGAACACCTCCGCTCGGTCCGCAATAACCAACCCGACCTCCCGGTGGCTCAGCACTTCAACTCCCCCTCCCATTCCACATCCGACCTCTCGGTCCTGGGCCTCCTCCACGGCCAGAGTGAGCAACACCGCAAGCTGGAGGAACAGCACCTCATATTCCGCTTGGGGAGTCTGCATCCTTTGGGCTTGAATATTGAATTTTCTCAATTCTGTTAACCCTTGCTGTCTCCTCCCCTCCCACCTCTCCCTCAGCCCTCGGGCCCTGGCATTCCCTCTATCTCTATCTCCCTCCCCCACCCCAGTCGCATCAGCTTCTCATTTTCACACCACAAACAGCTTACAATGGCTTGTTCGCTTTATCACCGATACTTCTTTGCATATCTTTCACTCATTGTTCCTTATCTCTCCACATCACCGTCTATATCTCTCGTTTCCCTGATCCCTGACCAGTCTGAAGAAGGGTCTCGACCCGAAACGTCGCCTATCTCCTTCGCTCCTTAGATGCTGCTGCACCCGCTGAGTTTCTCCAGCTTTTTGTGTACCCCCGTCCACTGACACCCTCCTCCGCCTAGCAGAGTTGGTCCTCACCCTCAATAACTTCTCTTTTGATTCCTCCCATTTCCTCCAAACACAAGGCGTAGCTATGGGCACACGCATGGGCCCCAGCTACGCTTGCCTCTTTGTTGGGTACGTCGAACAATCCTTGTTCTCGGCGTACCAGAGCCCCATCCCCGACCTCTACCTCCGTTACATCGACGACTGCTTTGGTGTCACCTCCTACACCCACACACAACTGACTGACTTCATTCATTTCACCACCAACTTCCATCCGGCACTCAAATACACTTGGACCATTTCCGACACTTCCCTACCATTCCTTGACCTCACCATCTCTATTACAGGTGATACGCTCCTGACCGACATCCACTACAAACCTACTGACTCCCACAGCTACCTGGACTACTCTTCCTCCCACCCTGCTTCCTGTAAGGACTCCATCCCCTATTCCCAATTCCTCCGTCTACGCCGCATCTGCTCCCAGGATGAGGTGTTCCACACCAGGTCATCACAAATGGCCTCATTTTTCAGAGAACGGGGATTCCCCTCCCCCACTATTGATGAGGCTCGCACCAGGGTCTCCTCCATACCCCGCAACACTGCCCACGCTCCCCATTCCCCCACTCGCAAACAGGGCAGAGTCCCCCTGGTCCTCACCTTTCACACCCCACCAGCCGGCAAATACAACATATAGTCCTCCGCCAGTTTCGCCACCTCCAACGTGACCCCTCCATCCGCCACATCTTCCCATCTCCCCCCTGTCTGCCTTCCGCAAAGACCGCTCCCATCCGCAACTCCCTTGTCAATTCTTCCCTCCCCTCCCACTCTACCCCTTCCCCGGGCACTTTCCCTTGCAACCGCAAGAAATGCTACACTTGTCCCTTCACCTCCCCCCTCCACTCCTTTCAGGGACCCAAGCAGTCCTTCCAGGTCCGACAGAGGTTCATCTGCACCTCCTCCAACCTCATCTACTGAATCCGCTGCTCCAGATGCCAGATGATCTATATCGGTGAGACCAAGCGGAGGCATGGCGATCGCTTCGCCGAACACCTCCGCTCGGTCCGCAATAACCAACCCGACCTCCCGGTGGCTCAGCACTTCAACTCCCCCTCCCATTCCGCATCCGACCTCTCGGTCCTGGGCCTCCTCCACGGCCAGAGTGAGCAACACCGCAAGCTGGAGGAACAGCACCTCATATTCCGCTTGGGGAGTCTGCATCCTTTGGGCTTGAATATTGAATTTTCTCAATTCTGTTAACCCTTGCTGTCTCCTCCCCTTCCCACCTCTCCCTCAGCCCTCGGGCCCTGGCATTCCCTCTATCTCTATCTCCCTCCCCCACCCCAGTCGCACCAGCTTCTCATTTTCACACCACAAACAGCTTACAATGGCTTGTTCCCTTTATCACCGATACTTTTTTGCATATCTTTCACTCATTGTTCCTTATCTCTCCACATCACCGTCGATATCTCTCGTTTCCCTGATCCCTGACCAGTCTGAAGAAGGGTCTCGCCCCGAAACGTCGCCTATCTCCTTCGCTCCTTAGATGCTGCTGCACCCGCTGACTTTCTCCAGCTTTTTGTGTACCCTTGATCTTCCCTTCCATTTCCTTCTGGATGCAAAATACTTCAAGGTTATGTAGTTATGGAATCAAGTACTGTATTGAGATAGAAGGTCTGTAATCTTTTAGTGAATGACAGATCAGTCAAAAGACCAAATAGCCTTATTCTGATATTCTTATTTTAATTACCACTTTAGGAAGATTCTGCTGCTCAGGGAAGTGCAATGCCAACATGATCTTGGAGAGAAAAAATAACTTTTTTTTTTCCTTTGTAACTTTCCATCTCTTTCAAGACCAGGAACTAACAAATGGCTAGCTTTTCATGTAGTAACAAATGTAATATTAAAATTTATGTCATATTAAATTTTTCACACAGTTAGCAAACTATTTATCTGCAACAATTACAATTACTTTTGCTATATGCACCCATTTTCCTCCTGTTGAGATAGATGACAGCATCCTCCTCCATTGAACTGTTCTTTCCAGAGATGGTATTCCTTCGGCCGCCTTTTGGATTGCCGATGGCATGTTTGTTTCATTGATAAGCCCAGAGATGAATCTTCACCTTCCATTCATTAACACATGTTCAGGAAGTCGCAGTGCTTATTCCCAGTACAATAAGCGTGGTCAGCAATCTGTCTCAATTAATGGTGACCAAATTACTGTAACTAATAATAATCAATGAGGGCAATAATGTTGCTACTTAGCTGTAATTCATGAGGCATCATTTACCCAGTCGGTAGTATGGAAGTATCATGTAAATAGATGGATGAGAAGAGAATGCAACACATGATTCAATCTCCTTGTTGAGCTCTAGGGATACCCGAACTGGATAACATGCCAGAATAAAACACCTGATGACACCTAAATCATCCTTTTTGCTTGCACTTCTCTGCTCGTGTTTTAAAGAGCTGGCTTTTCAATTTACTTTTGACATTTAGAATCGGGCTCAGTTTCAGGATAAATTCATACAATTGGGAGAGGAACAAAGTAGGGTAGAATCTCAATGTTTATTTACCAAACTGCAACAAAGCAACCATTCAGTGGTATCTTGAATTATGTTATCAGACAGTGATTTATAAATCAAGTAAAAGCATTGTTTTGTTAAATAAAATATGTGCGTGAAACAATTGGAACTGACTCGTAACAGGAATAAATTCAGGACCAAGGAGAAGAATAATCACAATTAGTTCCTGGATCTTATTTCAAATTCAGGGCAAGCTGCCATTGCAAGCTGCCATCTCTTCAACACCACCTTCTCAAGGACAATTAAGGGCCTGTCCCACTTGACGATTTTTTTGGCAACTGCCGGCATTATTGGCTGACGTATCAGGTCACCGTAAAATTTGTGGAGTGATGCGGCGTGACGCACGGTGTTTTTTCAAGTGTCGCAAAATGTTTTTGTCGCTGCTGGATTTCGAAATGTTTAAAATCTTTTGGCGACTGATACTGACGCTGATAGCCAAGTGGGACAGGTCCTTTAGAGATATATGTTGACCTTGTCGCTGACATCCGTATCTGAGAATTAAAAGGAGCTCCGCAATTTCACAATCATTAAGTGTGTCATTCTGTGATTTTATTTTTTGTTACCATGTCAAAGATGACAGTGTTATCTCAAGTCAATCATTTGGGGATGCCCATGCCTGCTATGGGTGAACTTAACTTTAACAAGTGGTGTTAAATAATAGGCAAGTATTCGAGAATGTACGATCCAGTGTGTGGAATGGTAGCTGAGGCAAAAGGGGGAGAGGTAGTGGGATTTTATGTCTGGGAAAGTTCCCTGTGCTGTGATGGAGAACTAAGGTTCAAGATGGTATAAACTTGATTTCTCCAACAGCTTTCAAGAAGGCTCATGTTTTTACACTTCACATGCCTAAAGAAAGAACTTCAGAAGGAAAGTGTCGATATGGACAGTCAGCCTATATGCGCACAGTGCTGAGGAGGAAGCCTATGTGCAGAATATCCTGACATCTGACTCACTTATTTACCATGACACAGAAAGAGACCATTCAGCTTACCAGGCCCAAGCAGAACATGTCACCAACCCAATTCCACCTCTCTTTAGATAGACACAAAATGCTGGAGTAACTCAGCGGGACAGGCAGCATCTCTGCAGAGAAGGAATGGGTGACGTTTGAGGTCGAAACCCTTCCTCGACCTGAAACATCACCCATTCGTTCTCTCCAGGAATGCTGCCTGTCCCAGTGAGTTACTCCAGCATTTTGTGTCTTTCTTTGGTGAAGCCAGCATTTGCAATTCCTTCCCACACAATCCCCCTCTCTCTTTATTTCTCTGTTCCTCAAGAACCCCCTTTTGCTTATTTTGCTACATACCTACAACAGTCAATTAACCTACCAGCCCATCGTTAGAAAGAAACTGGAGGAACTTCCACAATTGATGGGGAGAACATGTAAACTCCACAGACTGCACTCAGGTCATGATCATCGTGGTTAGCTGTGACTATGACGTATCAACAGTATCTACTGCATCACCATGCCACAAATCTATTTGCACATTATCTCCATTGTGGCCCTGGCATTTGTCTTCAGCTGCTGTTTGAGAATGGGTTGAAGGATTATCTACCTGCAATATAATACTTGTCATTACAATAATAGAGAGTTGGACTTGTTCTGTTCATGGCCATTTTGCCCTTGCCAGCTCTGTGGCAACCAAGGCAGTCAAACATAATGAATTGTATAGCTCAATATGCTAAACAATTTTGTGTCTTATTGCTAACACACGATAGCTTTCTCATGGCCATAAATGATGTGAAATAACCTCATACATACAATACATAATACAATCCAATAGTTATTCCTTTTCATTTGAACCTCAATAAGGCTCAAACGAAACTCTGTTTCCACAGCCATACAAACAAAACAATTTCTACAAGACACACAAACAATTCAATTTACACAAACATCCATCACAGTGAATCTCCTCCTCACTGTGATGGAAGGCAAAGTCTTTTCTCTCCCCTGGGCACCATTTTTCTCCCGATCTTGAAGCCCTAGGCGTGCGATGGTAAGTCCCATGGCTGTTAAGGCCGCGCGGGGCAATGGATGGCCCCGCTCCAGGTCTTAATGTCTCAAAGTTGGAGCCCCCGGCGGGCGTTGGAATGTCCCGCGGCCATTAAAGCCGCGCCGGGCGATGTACGGCCCCAGTCCGGGTCGTTCCAACCCCGCGACACGGGCGATAGAAGTTGCATTGCGGAGCTCCGAAAAGCGGTCTCCCACCAGGCATTCGCGAGCTCCCGATGTTCCTGTCCACTGGGCCTGCGGCTGGAGCCTTCGAGCTCCGGAGTCGGGCCGCGGCGGTGAGCCACCACCGCTCCCCACGCTCCAATGCCGGCCAACCCCACGATGGTGAGTAGTCCGCAGGCTCCACCACTGGAGCCCTCAGGTCATTCCGGTTGGAGGCCACTCCACGGTACTAGGCACCAACGACAAAGGAGACCCGACAGGAATAAGGTCGGGTCTCCCGTGCAGGGATGAGATTTTGAAAGTTTCCCCCCCCCCCCCCCCCCCCCGCTCCCCACATATACACAGTTAAAACAGTATAAAAGGACACAACAACTGCATTTAACTAGACAAAAAAAATGTAAAAAGACAGACAGGCTGCAGGGGCCGCTGCAACGTAGGTCGCATCGACTACCGGAATGTAGGCATTAACCAGGTCCATACCACTGAGACAGAGCTGGATCAGTGAATGGCAATAGTACCATTTTTAAAGTAATTAAAATATTTTTAGTTCCATCTCATCTAAAGAAGAATCAGCTTTATTGGCCACCTTGGAGGTGACATTCAATCCTTTCCTCAGTGTCTTTCTCGAAAGCTGTCTAAGATAGCCAATTCCTTTCATACACTGTTGTATTGTATGGGTTGAATCATCAGCAACTGAATTGTTAGGAAATTGTTCCTGGATTGTGAGCTGTTAATCTTGATCCATACCCAGTGTTGACATGTAAATATCATGAATAGAGCACCTGCAGCAATTTTTCACTCTGCAGCCTCAACCAGAGGGCAACTATCTTTTTTCTACTTTGGACCAAGAAACTGTGCAAAAGATAATGCACACAGTTTCCCCACAGAATGGGCATCAAAGCACTAACTTCGAAACCTAACCAGAAAACTGCAAAATAAGACACATTGATGGTGTTGTTGGCAGGGATTACATGGCACAGTGACTGTGGAGATCAAATAGTGCAGGATTGATAGTGCAGAGAATCGGAAAGATGAGGTTTGTTGATTAGGTCCAGGAAATTTCAGGCCAGTGATTAAGGGAGCTTAGGATTGAAGGTCTGAAAGTGTGTGCAGTCTTGTGCTATGATTCAAGAAGGAGGGATTGAGCCTTTCATCTGGTAGTAGTAGGACTGGGGAGTGAAGGGGTGAGGGATCTTCTGGGGTTGAGGGGGTGGTGTGATATGGGGTGGGGCGAAAGCAGGAAAATGGGATTAGGAGGCAGAGATCAGCCATGATTGAACGGAGGAGTAGACTTGATGGACCTAATTCTACTCCTATAACTTGTGAATTTCTGAACATGTATAAAAATCCCTCACAAAATATATGGAGATCATTTTGTTGAAGATGCAAAGCTGTAAGACCAGTGAAATGCACAGGAACCCTTTTCCATAAAACTGGAACATAAATATATGAACATATTCCCCCGAAAATAAGCATTGGGTTGATTTTTCAACTGTTTTCATTCTCACGTCATGCATAGCTGGATCAATTTAGATACCGGTCATCCATCTACACCCGGTCTTCTGCGAGAGTCTCCTTCAGGCTAACCAAGGCAGCTGAGCGAGAATATTATTAACTCACCAGCCAAGAAGACATCCAGATGATTCATTTAGAATCTGGAGCGTAACTTCCATTTGTCTTCCTAAAAGTACATCTATCAGTCAATGAATAACAAAGCTGTCATGATGAATTTCCTGTGAGGTTTGGTAGTTGAAAATGTAATTTCACTGAAAAAGAATTGAAACTTAAATAGTTCTTCCAGAGATGTGAACTGATAAATTGCTGGAGGATGATTAAAATAACATTTTCTGCTGAATACATGTGGTGGGAGTGGAGTGAAGCAGCAGACATTGCTAAATGAATCAAGTAGGGTTTACTGAGATGTTCTAGGACCAGATTATCGGACCAGATTTAGGCCATTCGGCCCATCAAGCCTACTCCACTAATCAATCATGACTGATACTGGCTTTCTTTGCAGCGGGTGCTCTTCATGGTCTCCAAGCTGGTCAGAAAGTGGATGCAGATGACTGTGAAGCTCACCTTTGTTCTGAGACACTGAGGGCCTGTTTCCGCGCTGTATCTCTAAAGCTCCTATTTTAGGTAATTAACTAACTCCACCTTATCTCCGCCCTTTTTTTAATCCCCCCCCCCCCCCCCTTTGCCCTGTGTCCATCTGGACTCACACCCATTTCTCCCCTCCACTTTCCCTTCCACCTCCATTCCTTTCCTTGGCCTCATAATTCGTAAGTCTTCTATCCTTATCTTACACCCTTTGTTTTTTCATCTCTAGCCTTTGTCTAACCATTGTCTATCAAAAGCCCCCCTTACTTGCATCTAGCTATCAATTGCCAGGCTTTGTCCTGCCCTTCCTCGCTCCCAGATTTCTTCACATACCCCCACCCCACCATCACAACTAGTCTGAAGAAGGATCAAGACCTGAAATGTTACTTGATCCAGGTTCTAAAGAGGTACTGCCTGTCCCGCTGAGTTACTCCAGCACTTTGTATATTAGTTTGTAAACCAACTTCAGCAGTTCCTTGTTTCTACATTGGTTTTATGCTCAATGCCTTTATTCATAAAGCCCTGAATTGTGAATAACTGATTTTCATATCTTGCCCTGCCATTTGGATTTGTGCACTCCTACCCATAGGTTCTGAAAAGAGAATATAAAGTTTAATTTATGGTAAAAGGTATAATTTTTAATGCTAATTTAATTGACCTGATGATAACTAGCAAGTTCAGAAATAGACATGGAGGGCTGAAGTGCCATGATATTGAAGCATGCACATGCTTCTTCTGCTATTGCAGTTTCCCAGATCCTCAGGAAAGAACTTACTTCCTGCACAAGATAAGCTTGCCTGAGGTTTGGGCAATATATTCCAATGGATAGGGGATTGCGTAACTAACAGAAATCAGTGAGAAATGGGTAAATGTTTGCTTTGGCAATCGATAAATGTGCAATAACACAGAGATGAGTGGTAGGTCTCAACTATAGGCCTGTCCCTCTTAGGCGATTTTTTAGGCGATTGCCAGCGACTGGGCTGTCGCCACACAGTAGCCAGGGTGTTGCCTGTATGGTCATAAGTAGTCTCCTCAGTCGCCCAAAGAGTCATAGAGTTTTTTCTGGTTGCCACTGGATTTTGAAATGTTAAAAAAATTTTGGCGACAATCGTCGATTGTGGGCTTGTCGTAGCTTGTCTTCTCCTGACATAGGTGCTGTTGTAGGTTGTCATAGGTTGTCACCAGGATGACGTAGGTTGTTGCCGATGCTGACTTCGGTGATTTCCATTGTCGTAGTCGCTGGCAGTCGCCTAAAAAATCACCTACGTGGGACAGGCCCATTAGTCCATTCGCCGTATTTCCGGTGACCTGCTACGACTATGACAGGCGCCGGCAGTCGCCTAAAAAATCACCTAGGACAGGCCCTTAACCTACTAATAACTTGGATGGATTTGCTGATGATACAAATATAGGTGGCTAGCAAGTGTGATAATACATTAAGACTTCAGAGAATTACAGGTAGATTAATTGGGTGGACAAAATATTGACAGATGGAGTTTACTGTAAATATTTCAGAACATGGCATCCAATTGTTCCAAAATCTTAATGGTCTTGCATCTGAACATTATTGCAAGGGGTATAGAATATAAAGAATGCTCCTGAAATGTCAGCCTTTATTGTGAGGTATATGTAGTGCAAAGATATTCCTGTATAAAGTTTTACGTGACGCTACAGGATGCTGGTGAGACGAAAACTGGAATGCTATGTACCGTTTTGATCACTTTATTTAAAGAAGAATAAGGTTGCACAGGATGTAGTGCAGAAAAAAGTTCACTTGTATGATTATTGGGATGAAGGAGTTGATGAATGAATTTGTTTTAGATTTAGGTTTATAATTATTGTTACCTGTACTGAGGTACAGTGAAAGGCTTTGTTTTGCATGCTATCCAATCAAATCTGATAATACTGTACATAAATATAATCAAGCCAAACTCAAGTACAACAGGTAGAGCAATGGGAAAGATAAAGAGTGCAGAATATAGTTTCCAGCATTGTTGTGCACCAAGTCCTTAAACAAAGTACAATGTTTGCAATGGGGTAGAAGTGAATTGTACTGTGCTCAGTTTGAGCCTTGACTCGTTAGAATTCAAAAGAATGAGAGTTTATCTTAATGAAGCATAATAGCACCCTTCTTTAATGAATATATTAATATATAAGAGATGTCTATTCAAACTCTTGAATAGACATCTCTTATATAAATCTACCTTGCTGTTATCCTTGCACTTTCTTTTATTTCCACTTTCTCTGTAGCTGAGTATCTGTAACAACATATTCACTATGTTTTGTTTGCACTACCTTTTCTGCTCACGCATGGTGATGATTTGCTTAGATAGCATGCAAGGTTATGATTTAGGACGTGACAATAATTAAGCAATACCAATGCGAGCTATAAGAGAGTCAACGAACAATGGTGTTGAGGGACCACTCACAAATCTGTTCATTATTGGATGTTGAAGCAAATTCAACCCACTGGCTGGCTGACTTCAGTTCCGATATCTCACTGTACGTTCAAACCATACTAGTCTATTAACACCCAGTTGAAGATGCTTTAATTCTGCTTATTAATCTTATTAACCATATGAAAAGCCTTCTGATGGATCAAATATACCATATCCAACTATCCTCATTTAACTATTGCACTCATTGTAATCCTCCCCCCCCCCCCCCCCCCCGCCAACAACTTTAATTTGTGTTTCCACTTAATAATAGATTCCCTACTAATATCGTTAAGATAGCTATAGTTCCCTGCTTCCTCCTTATAGTCAGCTTACATTTGCTGACATCTGAGTCACTCTGGAATTTTGGAAGATAACCATCAATGCATCGGTAAATACATAAATTTGTGTTTGGAAATGATGGCTTTGATTATGCATGCTTTGGCCAAGTGCTTCATACCAACCTGTCCACCATGAATGATAGTAATTACTTGTAGAAAATAGAAAGGGGAATTATGAAACAAGAAAATCTGACTGTTATGTTGAAGAATGGTAAAACAATGATATGCTTATATACAGTACATTAAGAATATGTAATAACACTGTCTTCTAAAATGTTTCATGGAAACCTTGCTCATAAATTATTTTTAAACATGCAGCCTCTAATAATCATCGAGTCACAGAGTTATACAACATTGAAGCAGACCCTGGTACTAATCTGGGCATGGTGCTTTTGATCAGTTACTTTGTTGCCTACGCGTTTAAATTCTATTAGAGTTTCTGATAGGAAACTTCACCAAGGTCTCCACAATTTCTTTGGTGTAATAGATGTGAGAATCATACACAGAGTCGCAAAAATAGCAGAGTAGTTTAAATTTTTTACCCCTGAAACATTGATGCCAGTCTTCAGTTGACTTTGGTTCTGAACAAGAAATTACTCTTAAATCCGAAGGAAAATACAACAACTGATTGCACAAATGGCTTTATGTGCCTGAAGCCTCAATACTTTCTCTGCTCGCTTTGAAACAGAGAACATTGATGTACCTTCTCAGCCCCCTACAGCTGTCAACGACTTTGTATTCTCAATCACCAAAGCAAATATTAGAAGATATTTAATGAGGGAGAACCCTTGGAAAGTGTTCATCCCTAATGGTCACATTCTTAAAGCCTGCGCAAACCAACTGGATGGAGACTATGCAGACATCTTTAACCTCTCATTGCTAAGGTCTGAGGTTTCCACCTGTTTTAAAATACATCAATAATACAACCACCAAAGAGAGCAAAATAAGGTGCCTCAATGCCTACTGACCGGTGGCATTGAAGTCCGTGGTGATAAAGTGCTTTGAGAGGTTGATTATAATGCATAATCTGAACCCACTACAATTCACCTACATCCACAATAAATCAACAAGGGATAGAATCTTGCTGACTCACTACTGGATCACTTGGAAAATATAAACACATATGTCATGCTGTTCATTGACCACAATTCGGTGTTGAACACTATGATCCCCTCCAAAGTTATCATCACTCAGGGAACTGGATATCTGCTTATTCCTATGTAACTGGATCCTTACCTTCCTCATTGGCAGACCTTAATGAGTATGAATTGGCAGCAGCACATCTTCCTTGATAACCATCAATACAGGAGCACTTCAAGGCTGTACGCTCACTCCCCTGCTCTACTCTCTATGAACCCTTGACTGTGTGGCCTAACACAATTCCAATGCTGACGATACCACCATTGTTGGATGAATAACAGGTAATGATGAATCAGAGTACTGGAGGGAGATTGAAAATGTGATGGAATAGTGCCAGAAGAATAATCATGCTCTCAATATCAGCAAGACCGAGAAACTGATGATGGATTTTAGGAGGGGAAAGCCGGGATTCCCGAACTTGTCTTCATTGAGAGTCAACAGCTTCAAGTTCTTGGATGGGCATACCTCTGAATATCTGTCCTGGGCCCAGTAAATTGATGGAATCACAAAGAAAAGCTCATCAATGCCCTTGCTTTCTTGCAACATTGAGGAGATTCGGTAAGTCATTGAATACTCCATTGAACTTCTACTGGTGTACGTTAGAGAGCACACTGACATCATCGCCTGATTCAGCAACTCGAATGCCCAGAAATAAAGACTAAAGAGAGTGGTAGATACGTACTGATCCATCACAAGCACTAACCTCACCCACCATTCAGTTTTTGCATTCTATGGTTACCCAATATTATGATTATTACTTTATTGAGTTTTGGGTTATTATATATAACTTGTGGCTATTTTGTTTATGGGCCTGTTAATCAACTGCAAGTAAAAATGTGATTGTTATTTTGTCGGTGCATTTGACAATTAAATATTCTTGACACTTCAAACTGACTGGTTTCTCAGGTAGATGTGAAAGATCCAGAGGTATTATTTTAAAGAAGAGCATGAGAAGTATCATAAACATGGTGACCAATATTTACAATTCAAATATTTGGACCTAGCTTTGTACAAATTAGCAATTACATTGCAACAGTGACAATTTTTCCAATGCACTTCAGTGATGATGAAGTGCTTTTGGTACAGCTTTTAAGGGCCTGTCCTACTTCGGTGATTTTTTAAGCGACTGCCGGTGACTGTCATAGTCGTGGCTGGTCGGCGAACAACCGGCAACTGGACCCCCGACATCAATGTCTACGACAACCTACCACCTAGTTGACGTCAACTACAGCAAGCTACCGACAACTGGCGATCCATTAGGACGTCCATCTACGACCACACCTACGATAACCTACGACCACACAGGCGACAACCTACGACAACCTAAGTTAACCTACGTCCACCTGTGACAAGCTATGACCCTGTCGGTGACAACTGAAGACAGTCGCCGGTACCTGTCGCCGGTTGACATAGGTCGACGTAGGTAGTTGCCAATGGAATTCAACAAAATAAGCATCGGCGACAACCTACGTCACCTGGCGAGTTCCTATGACAGCACTTACGTCAGGAGAAGTCAAGCTGCGCTCATTGCCGTCAACCTACTGTTTCCAAGTGTCGGCAAAAATTTTTGAACATGTTGAAAATCCAGCGGCAAAAAGAAAGATGCTACGACACTTTGGGTGACTGAGGAGACTACTCATGACCATACAGGCGACACCCTGGCAACCACGTAGCAACAGCCTAGTCGCCTGTAGAATCCAGCAATGAAAAGAAAGATGCTACGACACTTTGGGCGACTGAGGAGACTACTCATGACCATACAGGTGACACCCCGACGACCATGTGATGACAGCCTAGTCGCCTGTAGTCGCCTAAAAAATAGCCCAAGTGGGACAGGCCCTTTAGGCTGTGAAAAATTCTATGTTCCGCATGAATACTTTCACGCATCACCCTCCTTTAAGATTTTACTTAACACTTATCTCTGATCAAGTGTTAGCTTACCCATGATCTTCTTTACCATGTCAAATGTACCCAATGACATGCCTACTCTACTAATGGTGATATATATTTAAAAGTTGATGTTGTGATCCCTTGCAATGAACTTTAGGAGCAAGAGTCACCAGCTTTAGAACAATATTAGTGATCTCTCTAATTTAGCAGAGACTTTAAGTTTATGTTTACAAAGGTGCTTCCTACTTCACTACTTCCTCCACTGGAAGCAGTGAACACAAGAACATAGGAGCAGGAATAGACAACCTGGACTTTCAAATCTACCCTGTTCCTCAGTATGATTGTGACTATTCTGCTCCAGCTCTCAATTCCTTTTCTGCACAATCTTTCAAATGTTGGTGCATTATACAAACTCATATGAACATGTAAAGATAAGTGAGTAGCTATAAAGTAATTTCTATGTTTCAGTTCCTGAACAACCAGATGTTAATCTATGGATGATACTGTCGGTCAGTTATTTTGTTGGCCATTTTTCTTCTGATTCTTCCAGCCTCCACAACCACGTGGAGAAGACAATGCCGGAGATTCACCAACGTTTGTCAGAAGAATTTCAAGGGTATCTCATTTTTATATAATCCCCACCTCTTTATGATTTTGATTCCCTCCTTAAAGACTCTCCACTTGTGGAAACATTGCAATATCTACTCTGTCATATCCCCCTTAGAATCTTACATGTTTCAGTAAGATCACCTCTCATTCTTCTAAAGGATTCAAAAGATAAATGGATAGGAAGGGGTAAGAGGGATAGGGTCCAAATGCAGAGAATGGGGCATGCAGACTTGGTTGGCATGAACATCTGAGCTGAATTGCTGTTATCTGTGCTTTTTAGCTCTATAACTCTATGCCGCTATGATAGCGATCCGCAGAGAATGAATGGCTAGCAGCTTACCACCAACTATTTTGCATCAAAAGATATGAGAAAGTAATCGGAGTGTAAAAAGAAATGTGTTTAGTTTAGTTTAATTTACTTTAGTTTACTTTACTTTACTTTAGTTTAGAGAAACAGCACGGAAACAGGCCCTTCGGCCCACCGAGTCCGCACTGACCAGCGATCACCACAGTGGATCCATAAGACTGTAAAAGTGAAAACTTCAATGGCCTTCAGAAATAAAGAAATCAAGTCCTTTCCCTTATGGCTTGTAGGAAAATGTGGGATTAATTCTGCTGACTGCCCAGCCCTAGATGCCATTTAAGAGATGAATAAGTAGGTAATCTACTTTTGGCCTGAATCTTTGAAGAAGAAATGTCAAGCAGGGGAATAGGTAAACTTTCTATCAATCATTGTGTGGATCATTTGATTCACACCACTCTAGTAGTTTGCTGGATCTCACTTTAACATCCTCTCTTAATGTGGACTCCAATAGGAATACCGGTCGGTGCTAGATTGTCAGTCTAGATAATGTGTGTTTGTCAACCTTTTTGAAAAAGGAAGGTCAAAGCAATGAACATTTTCGAGCATCAGAGAATTAAAAGTGTGTTGAAAAAAAGCGCACTTAACACTGGGTTTAATGCTTCTCATTGCACAGCACTGATCACCTTTCACTTTGCTAACTATTAATCTGCTGTGAGTCATAAAAAAACAGGCCTCATTAAATGGATATATTTCAGACTGAGAGTAGTGCTGGGCCTCAGGGGCCTCTGCTGTTTTCCATTTATATGAAATGATTTGAGCTTAAGCACAGGAGAAATGGTGAAATATTTGCTGATGAAATTAAATCAGAATACATCTCAGGCATTTGAGAGGAAAGGCAGAGATGCAGGTTAATGTAGATGGAGTGCGTTGATCGATGCTACATACAGTCCAATGTAAAGAGGCATGAAAATGTATCAATGACAGTAAGTATCATCTTAGCTTCGAAGTGGGAAAGAGAAAAGCAATCAGAGTTTGCAAAGAATGGAACTTTAAAGGTCGAGTTTATTGCCATATGCACAAGTGTGGTGAGGTGCTTGCAGCAAATTCTGCTTGCAACCGCATCACATACTTGTAAACTCAGACAAACACATATATCATAATTTATACATAAAATAAATATAAATTACATATAAAATTCTGCCAAGGTGTAAAGTGAAAAAAGGCTGCAACAAAACAAGACATTAATGAAAGAGGGTACACAAAAGGCTGGAGAAACTCAGCGGGTGCAGCAGCATCTAAGGAGCAAAGGAGATAGGCGACGTTTCGGGTCGAGACCCTTCTTCAGACTGGTCAGGGATCAGGGAAACGACAGATATAGACGGTGATGTGGAGAGATAAAGAACAATGAATGAAAGATATGCAAAAAATGTATCGATGATAAAGGGGACTATCGATGATAAAGGGAACAAGCCATTGTAAGCTGTTTGTAGTGTGAAAATGAGAAGCTAGTGCGACTAGGGTGGGGTAGAGAGATAGAGAGAGAGGGAATGCCAGGGCCCGAGGGCTGAGTGAGAGGTGGGAAGGGGAGGAGACAGCAACGGTCAACAGAATTGAGAAAATTCAATGTTCAAGCCCAGAGGATGCAGACTCCCTAAGCGGAATATGAGGTGCTGTTCCTCCAACTTGCGGTGTTGCTCACTCTGGCCATGGAGGAGGCCCAGGACCGAGAGGTCAGATACAGAATGGGAGGGGGAGTTGAAATGCTGAGCCACCGGGAGGTCGGGTTGGTTATTGCGGACCGAGCGGAGGTGTTCGGCGAAACGATCGCCAAGCCTCCACTTGGTCTCACCGATATAGATTATCTGGCATCTGGAGCAGCGGATGCAGTAGATGAGGTTGGAGGAGGTGCAGGTGAACCTCTGTCAGACCTGGAAGGACTGCTTGGGTCCCTGAAAGGAGTGGAGGGGGGAGGTGAAGGGACAAGTGTAGCATTTCTTGCGGTTGCAAGGGAAAGTGCCCGGGGAAGGGGTAGAAAGGGAGGGAAGGGAAGAATTGACAAGGGAGTTGCGGAGGGAGCGGTCTTTGCGGAAGGCAGACGGGGGGGGGGGGGGGAGATGGGAAGATGTGGCGAGTGGAGGGGTCACGTTGGAGGTGGCAAAACTGGCGGAGGACTATGTGTTGTATTTGCCGGCTGGTGGGGTGAAAGGTGAGGACCAGGGGGACTCTGCCCTTGTTGCGAGTGGGGGAATGGGGAGAGAGGGCAGTGTTGCGGGGTATGGAGGAGACCCTAGTGCGAGCCTCATCTTTATGCCCCTGTCTCACTGTGCGAGTTGACCCACGAGGTACCCCGAGTGATAGACTCGTGGCTGCGCACGAGACTGCAAGTGTATGATCAAGTGTGTGGCCGAGTTCCCACGGGTATGTAATTGCTGCGATGTTGCAAGTTCCTCTCCCGAGTTAGCAAGTTCCTCTCCCGAGTTAGCAAGTTCCTCTCCCGTTACTCTTGAGCCAACCGTGAATGAAGGTATGGTTTAATAAAGCAACAATGTTAAAATACATCTCCATCCTGTGGTTTTGAGTTATTTCAGCGCGGCCGCATCTATTGATATGACCTACAATGGGAAAATGCGCATTCTACAAGCATTTCTTGTTTTTTTATGTTTTTAAATACTTTTTTGCAATGGATCTCTATTTTAAATAATTTTTAAAAAGGAAGCAGCCCGGGTGACTGACATTGAGCGGCCGTTGGGACCCGACAGCAGACACACACACACACACACACACACACACACACACACACACAGAGAGAGATACACACAGACAGCAGCTGGCCACCACTTCAGAGGAATTAAGCAGCTCGGGTGACTGAGCGGCCGCCGGGACCCGACAGTACACACACACACACACACACACACACACACAGAGATAGACAGAGAGGGAGAGAGAGAGAGACACACACACACACACACACACACACACACACACACACACACACACACACACACACACAGATAGACAGAGAGGGAGAGAGAGAGACACACACACACACACACACACACACACACACACACACACACACACACACACACACACACACAGACAGCAGCTGGCCACCACTTCAGAGGAATGAGGCAGCTCGGGTGACTTTGAGCGGCCACCGGGACCCGACATCAGACACACACACAGATACACACAGATAGACAGAGAGGGAGAGAGAGAGACACACACACACACACACACACACACACACATACACACACACACACACACACAGATACACACAGACAGCAGCTGGCCACCACTTCAGAGGAATTAAGCAGCTCGGGTGACTTTGAGCGGCCACCGGGACCCGACAGTACACACACACACACACACACACACACACACACACAGATAGACAGAGAGGGAGAGAGAGACACACACACACACACACACACACACACACACACACACACACACACACAGAGATACACACAGACAGCAGCTGGCCACCACTTCAGAGGAATTAAGCAGCTCGGGTGACTGAGCGGCCACCGGGACCCGACAGTACACACACACACACACACACACACACACACAGATAGACAGAGAGGGAGAGAGAGACACACACACACACACACACACACACACACACACAGAGATACACACAGACAGCAGCTGGCCACCACTTCAGAGGAATTAAGCAGCTCGGGTGACTTTGAGCGGCCACCGGGACCCGACAGCAGACACACACACAGATACACACAGATAGACAGAGAGGGAGAGAGACACACACACACAACTCAGCGGACCAGGCAGCATCTCTGGAGAGAAGGAATAGAGTCGAGACCCTTCTTCAGACTTACCCGAAATGCCACCCATTCCTTCGCTCCAGAGATGCTGCCTGTCCCGCCGAGTTACTCCAGCATTGTGTGTGTCTATCTCCGGTGTGAACCAGCATCTGCAGTTCCTTCCCAATCCCACACTCTCGGCCCCGGGGGGGTGGATGGAGCATCACACGTGGACACATCCCACCCACCACCCCAGACTTGCCCCTACGGCAGGTCTTTAAGCCGTTCATTGAGACAGAGTGAAGCCACGGGGACAAGTGGCAGAAAGGCTGAAGATAGACACGAAATGCTGGAGTAACTCTGCGGGACAGGCTGCATCTCTGGAGCGAAGGAAAGTCTGAAGAAGGGTCTCGACTCTATTCCTTCTCTCCAGAGATGCTGCCTGGTCCGCTGAGTTATAAACTCCAGCATTTTGTGTCTATCTTTGGTTCAGTCTTACGAGCAAAAGAACAGATTATTAAAGTTCCCACGGTACACTCACGAGACACTAAGATAAACGCACGGGGCCACTACGTTATTACAACGAGTTAAAATGTTTCCATTTTACATTTGAACAGTTAATTTGACTCGTGGAAAAAATCAAACATGTTTGATTTTTTTCACGAGTTAACAAGTTTCCCGAGTACCTGCCGTTAGCGCCACGAGTCGATAAGTTGCTCGTGCGAGTTCCGACGTTCCCGCTACGTGATCACCACGAGTGAAAACTCGGGGTCACTCGTGGGCCAACTCGCACAGTGAGACAGGGGTTTTAGTGGTGGAGGGGAATCTCCGTTCTCTGAAGAATGAGGCCATTTGTGATGACCTGGTGTGAAACACCTCATCCTGGGAGCAGATGTGGTGTAGATGGAGGAATTGGGAATAGGGGATGGAGTCCTTACAGGAAGCAGGTTGGGAGGAAGAGTAGTTCAGGTAGCCGTGGGAGTCAGTTGGTTTGTAGTGGATGTCGGTCAGGAGTGTATCACCTGCAATAGAGATGGTGAGGTCAAGGAATGGTAGGGAAATGTCGGAAGGTAGTGCTCTGTTGTCGAGATAGGATTAGGGTTGGTTCAAGATCCTGATAGTTAGAGGAAAGTATTTGTTCCTCAACCTGGTGCTGTGTAAATTCTGGCTTCTGTACCTCTTGTCCGCTGGGAGCAGGGAGAAGGGAGCATGGCCTGGATAGTAGGGTGCCTTGATGATTAATGCCATCTTTTTGAGGCAACACCTCAGTTAGATGCTTTCAATGGTGGGATAGGCTGTGCCCATGATGGGCCAGAGACTACAGCATTCTACATCCTCTTTCATTCAGGTGCATCAGAATTGCCCTACCAGGCCACAATGCAACCAGTCAGGACACCTTCAACAGTACAGCTATATAAAGCCCCTTTCCTACTTGGGCGACCTCCACCGCGATCTCTGGTGACCTTGCTCGCGACCCATAGTCGCGCGAAGGTCGTAGGAGGTATTCACCACTCTCCTTCATGGTCGAAAGTGGTCTCCGTGTAGTCAAGACTTCAGCTAGGTCGCGGCGTATTTTTCAAGGTTAAAAATTGGCTGCGACTAGAAGTCATAGATCTAGTCGAGGCTGGTTGTGATGCTAGTCATTGGTAGTCGAAGGTAGTCGAAGGTAATAGCTCCAGGGTGTAAAAAAGGTAATTTAAACAGTAGAAAAAAAAAGGTAATTTAAACAGCAGAACGTCACCTCTGTCACTCCAGGGCATGTTCATTCATAGCTGGAGAATTTTTTGGAGAGGAGACTTGTGTTTTAGAGATGGCACCAAAGCAGGGGGAGGGCACAACCCTAAAAAAAACCTACCTTGCAGGTGTTGCCCACCCAGGTTGAGGAGTGGCAGGAGGTGATGCCACAGGAGGTGATAGTGCAGGAGGAGGTAGCCCTGCATTAGAGACCCCTGGAGGAGGAGACCAAGGTGGTAGTATATGTCCCCACCACCATCCAATCCTTCACTACTTCATTTGAAGGAAGCAAAGCAGCCCTTTCTCCTGTGTCTGACACAGCATCAGAGGCAGATGCCCCACTGGTGGTGAGGTGGGGCTGGAGGAAGGTTATGCCCTACATCTTCACCAGGCAGCAGGCGGGTAATCTTGAGGAATGCTTCCGGCAGAATGCCATCCTGTACGAAAAGGAAAATGAGGGGGTACAGGGACAGGGACAAGAATGGCATGCTTGCCATCCACTGCCCCATATGTGTGCTTAAAGTTACATCTTTTGTCAAAGCCCAGCGCCACTCTTTTCCAGTCATCTGGTGCATTGGGACAGTCCATCACATCATTTCCATTCACCCATTGAGACTTCTTATTGTGCTTTCTCTTAACCCTTACTCTTCCCAGTATGCTTTTCTTAAAAGGCTGCTAAAGCAAAAGGGCTACTGCAAACAGCAGTAGTTGTATTTTAACTAACATCCTCCAAACTAGTTCCTTCCTTGCTTGCATGGTTCAGAATGATTTGCCAGAGACCATCCTCAAGTAAAATGTACAAGGTTGAAGCCAGTCTTCAACATAGTCGAAGGAGGTCAAAGGAGGTCTTCTTCACAGTTGAGGGAGGTCTACAACATAGCTCTAGCAGGTTATACACATAGTCGTGGAAGGTCGTAGGAGTTCGTAGATCACCGCGACCTTGACTTTTTTTTTTAGTCACTTAAGGTCGTCAGAGGTTACGGTGGAGGTGTCCTAAGTGGGACAGGCCCTTTAGTTTATTAGAGCATTTGTTAACCTGCAACATCTCTTTAAACCTTTAGGATGGTAGAGGTACTGTGTGCTTTCTTCATGTTTATATCTATGGGCTGGGCCCAGCAGAGGAGTGGTCATCAGAGGTTAACACCCAGGAATTTGTTGCTACTAACTCTCTCCACAACCGACCATTAAAAACCTGCACATGGACCATTAACTCCTTGGTCTTGTAACATTGAGTGAGAGGTTGTTGTTGTGACACCACTCAACCAGGTATTCAATCTCGCTCCTGTATACTTACTCATCACCACTAGTGATTCAGCTAACAACTGTGGTGTTATTTGTGAATTTATAGATGACATTGGGGGTGTGCTAATGTCCCCATAGATATTGGATTTAAAATGTTATACATTGTCGTTTCTGCGGCACAGTGGTGCAGCGGTAGAGTTTCAGCCGTACAGTGCTTGCAGTGCCAGAGACATGTGTTCGATCCCAACTACAGATGCTGTCTATATGGAATTTGTACGTTCTCCATGTGACCACATGGGTTTTCTCTGAGATCTTTGGTTTCCTCCCACACTCCAAAGATGTACAGGTTTTTTGGATAATTGGCTTTGTATAAATGTAAATGGTCTCTAGTGTGTGTTGGATAGTTTTAGTGTGTGGGGATCGCTGGTCGGCGCAGAGTTGGTGGGCCAAAGGGCCTATTTATGCCCTATATCTCTAAACACTAAACTCATCCAGTTCCCATCAAAATCTGAATGCATTTAGATGATGCATTCCAAGCTCAGGGAATTTAAAACATGCTGATTATCCATGTTTGGAAGGCTCACCAACTTGCACATAAACACAGAGAAGCACCTTGTGAAAAATAATTCAAAAAATAACTATGAGCATGCTTATTAAACTGGCAAACATCATGCTCATGAGTCATTTTCAAGTTGGTAACATTATAGATAATTTTATTGCACACTAGAGTTTTACTATATAGTTTTGACATCATGAATCCAGAAGCGTTTGACGCTGAGCAAGACTGCCTGCAGTAAAACTGTAGCTTAGGGAGTAAATTCTGTAGTTCATAGCTCTGTTTAAAAAGAAACATTGAAACACTCGTGGATCGGTCATGACCTTGATGAACAGCAGTTAATTTGGCTAAAAAGTCAAATGGCCTACTGCTCCTAATTCTTAACTTCTTTTAGAGTCATGGAATCATAGAAAGATAACAGCACAGAAGGAGATAATATCCCTGTCGTGTTGGTACTGGGTCTCTGTCATTGGTTCTGATCCCTGGCCTCTCTCCGTAGCTCTGCAATATTTTTTCCATACAATATATTGATCTAATCCCCTCAAGAAGGTCATAATGGCATCTCTCTCCATAAGATCTGCAGGCATCACGTTTCAGATGCAATCCACAAACTCCAGAAATGTTCGTTATTTCACATATCAATCCTAATTCACTTCCCCTTTACTTTACACTCATGGCATCTAGTCCAGACACTTCCTCCGGCACAAATTATCATCACCTGTTCAGATCTCCCAGTCTTTAATAAACTTCTCTCACATCTCCTTGACCTCGCCTTCTCAAAGAAAATGCCACCTAACATCTGCATCCTAATATCTGATTTATTACCTTTAAAGGGAATTAGAATCCTGCAGAAATGATTAAAACATAAATTAATTAATCAAAAAAGGTAATCAAAATAATATAAAATATTTAATAACTGAAAAACAGTACGTTCCTTGATATGGTTGATAGCTTTTGCATTTCATATCTGGGTTTAATGGTTTTGAAATTCCACAGACTTTGTCTATTATATTTGATTTTGACTAAATGATTTTTTTTGGCTGAAAAATCTGAAGTGGTTCTGCTGGTTTCTTTCGCAGTTTAAGCAATAAATCATCTTGTCTCCCACCCAATGATCATGGAGCTTTTACACATGAGTACAATGTGTGCAGTCCTATATAGATCTTCACTATGGACCCTGATCAGGAACAGGAGGATTGATGCAATCATAAAGGATAAGGTCACATGGTAAAGAATATATCTTAATATCCAAAGATTGTTAATCACTTAACCTTCTTTTATTTAAAGTGATGAATTAAAACAGTATGGGTTTGACATTGGAGTGAATAGAAAGTAGGTCAGTTTAAAGGGAGCAACAGGTAGTAGCTGCCAATTGTGACCACCATTGATATATATCTAAATCAAAATTGTAATGTTCAGCATATATAACATTCGTACTGCAGCCTATTGGGTGCCCAGCCTGAGTCAGGCTTCTTCCCAATTATAAACTAACCTCTGACATTCACTCCACTGTCAGAGTGAGGCCCAATGCAACTTGGAAGAATAGCACCTCATATTTTGGTTGGGCAACTTACAATTCAGAGGTATGAATATTGACTTCACTAACTTCAAGTAATCATTGCTTTCCCTCTCACTCCAACCTTTCCCCATCCTAGTTCTCTGACTAAGGTACACGTGTACCCTCGATTTTCAGTATCTGCAGTGCCTTCTTTAACACTAGTTCTCTGACTGGTTTCACTATCTTCCTGATTAAATTTTATTGATTGTATGCCTCGTTGTCACCTTCCCCTCAGCTAACAATGATCTATTCTACATTTACCTTGATCTCGTCCCATTTGATCTTTCATTTTCACACCTTACCCTTTCATATCTCTATATCTCATGAGATGCTGCCTGTCCCATTGAGTTACTACACAATTTTGTGTCTATCTCCAAAAATCTTTGCAGCAAATAAAATGGGAGGATATTTTCAAGTAATTTTAAGGAATACATAAACATACATAGCAAATTCCTTTGATCTTTATGCTTTCTCATCATGTTTTGTGCTTTGAACTTTCTTCTGTTGCACTTGATCACCTGCTCTTAATTGCTCATCAAGAAACAGTTCCCAAGAAGGATTTGAGCTTATTTGCAAACAGATGAAAAATAAATGTACTTGTCGTCTCAGAAGCCCAAAGGATTTAACTTTTTGTTGAACTCAATAAGGTAACACCATCCCAACGTATTTAGATATTCAGGGAGCAATTGTTCCATAATGCTTGAGCTATTTATCTGCATCACTGAGTATAATTTCCTTTGTGAATTCTAAAGTGCTGATTGCATAATCACAGTAATTGAACTGTGGTGGCTGCTTAAGTCTATGTTTATCTTTATGTAGTTTTGTATCTTGGTTTTTTTTTGTATGACTGTATGGCAAATCAAATTCCACTGTCCTCGGTACACGTGACAATAAAGGACCATTGAACCATATTCTCGGTAAAACAATTAACTTTTAACTTTTCAGTAGCTTGAGTAGTTTTGTTCGTTTTTGAAGGAATATAAATGACTGAAACATTCAGAAACATTCAAAGTCTTTATAAGCTTTGACAATGGGCTAGTTTTTTAATTGAGCTTCGTCACCCGTCAATATCTTTCTCGGATTTCTTCTGGACATGATGTGAAAAAGCCCAGTTCCTGCACAGGGTTACAGTAGCTCCTCTTAGCAAGACTACTAAGGTAAATGCATTTGTTTTTCTTTACAAGTCAACAGCAGTAATGGGTGATTGAACGTTTTGGGTATTTCAGCACCTGTATTTTTGCTCTGTTGGACACGTAGTTTCATAACTTTGAATGAATAAAGGGCCTTTTTATCCAACTTAGTAACGTGGGCAATCTTCCACATTTCTAGGTAGAAGATACTTTTCTACTTATTGGGCTTCCCAGTAAATCTGTTAAATCTGTGCACAATATTAATGAACAGTCATTCACCTGAAACATTTGCACTGTTTCTTTCCTCAGATTTATCCCGGTCTGCTAAGCATTTCCAACATTTACTGGTCTTTGGCTACATGTGTTGAAATCTGTGGAACACTACTTATCCCAATTATATTATTTGATAAAATAATTCAGTGGTGTTAGCAGAACATGATATTTTCAAAATATTTATCCTTATTGTGTCCTCCATCTCGAGATGTTTTGTTAATTCCACCTTTTAAAGATTCCTATATATTAGTAAGATTAAACGAGAACTTACCAGTTTGAAATTTGATCTTTATGAGGAGCTACGTTGGTGATTACGTGAAGAAGACCCGCCAGTCCACATGCGTGTCAATCTTCAAAGCAGCGGTATGAAATCACAGGTAACAGTAATTTAAGTAACATAGTAAGATCAGCAATGTGAGAACTACCAGGTGAACTTTGTGAGAGAGGGTTGGGAGTCGAGATATAGGGCCAGATAGACTGCATCCCAGAGTACTTAAGGAAGTAGCCCCAGAAATACTGCATGCATTAGTGATAATTTTTCAAAACTCTTTAGATTCTGGAGTAGTTCCTGAGGATTGGAGGGTAGCTAATGTAACCCCACTTTTTAAAAAGGGAGGGAGAGAGAAAATGGGGAATTACAGACCAGTTAGTCTAACATCGGTTGTGGGGAAAATGCTAGTCAGTTTTTAAAGATGGGATAGCAGCGCATTTGGAAAGTGGTGAAATCATTGGACAAAGTCAGCATGCATTTATGAAAGGTAAATCATGTCTGACGAATCTTATAGAATTTTTCGAGGATGTGACTAGTAGAGTGGATAAGGGATAACCAGTGGATGTATAATATCTGGACTTTCAGAAGGCTTTCGACAAGGTCCCACATAAGAGATTAGTATACAAACTTAAAGCACACGGTGTTGGGGGTTCAGTATTGATGTGGATAGAGAACTGGCTGGCAGACAGGAAGCAAAGAGTAGGAGTAAACGGGTCCTTTTCAGAATGGCAGGCAGTGACTAGTGGGGTACCGCAAGGCTCAGTGCTGGGACCCCAGCTATTTACAATATATATTAATGATCTGGATGAGGGAATTGAATGCAACATCTCCAAGTTTGCAGGTGACACAAAACTGGGGGGCAGTGTTAGCTGTGAGGAGGATGCTAGGAGGCTGCAAGGTGACTTCGATAGGTTGGGTGAGTGGGCAAATGCATGGCAGATGCAGTATAATGAGGATAAATGTGAGGTTATCCACTTTGGTGGCAAAAACAGGAAAGTAGACTATTATCTGAATGGTGGCCCATTAGGAAAAGGGGAGATGCAATGAGACCTGGGTGTCATGGTACACCAGTCATTGAAAGTAGGAGATGGAATTGCTCCGTCCACTCCACACATCGACCCAGTATTGCAGTGCCTCTGGGAACGGTGCAAGATAATTAAAAAAAACCAAAAATAAAATAATAATAAAAAAATAAAATTTAAAAAAAGAAAGTAGGCATGCAGGTGCAGCAGGCAGCGAAGAAAGCGAATGGTATGTTAGCATTCATAGCAAAAGGATTTGAGTATAAGAGCAGGGAGGTTCTACTGCGGTTGTACAGGGTCTTGGTGAGGCCACACCTGGGGTATTGCGTACAGTTTTGGTCTCCTGGTCTGAGGAAAGACATTCTTGCCATAGAGGGAGTGCAGAGAAGGTTCACCAGACTGATTCCTGGGATGGCAGGACTTTCATATGAAGAAAGACTGGAATACGCTAGAATTTAGAAGATTGAGGGGGGATCTTACAGAGACTTACAAAATTCTTAAGGGGTTGGACAGGCTAGATGCAGGAAGTTGTTCCCAATGTTGGAGATGTCCAGAACAAGGGTTCACAGTTTAAGGTTAAGGGGGAAGTATTTTATATCCGAGATGAGAAAATCATTTTTCACACAGAGTGGAATTCTCTGCCACAGAAGGTAATTGAGGCCAGTTAATTGGCTATATTTAAGAGGGAGTTAGATGTGGCCCTTGTGGCTCAAGGGAGCAGGGGTATGGAGAGAAGGCAGGTACAGGATACTAAGTTGGATGATCAGCCATGATCATATTGAATGGCGGTGCAGGCTCAAAGGGCCGAATGGCCTGCTCCTACACCTATTTTTTATGTTTCTACGTTTCTATGGAGGGCACGTAATCACCAACGTAACTCCTCCTAAAATCAAGATCAAACTTCAAACTGGTAAGTTCTCATTTAATCTTACCATTTTACTTCGGAGTCACGTGAGTGATTCCATGAAGAGTTCAAAGCTCTGTGATTTCATGCCGCAGATTCAAATTCCGGCGTCTCACTGCATCGATTGACTCAGCATGAGTGAATAATCAATAATGCATTAACCATGACATTGATTCAAATGTATTAATGGTTTACGTCAGCAAAGCAATCGGCCTATGGTAAAAAAAAATTGAAAATCAATTCAGTTGACCATCCTGTGGTTGTGAGGGTATGGTCAATGGGAACGTCCATTGCCCTGGTCGCTGACGTTGATGCCGCCCTGGTGGAATGAGATGTAAAATTGTCAGTGTTACTACCTGTATAAACCACAACTTGCTTCAGCCACCTTGAAATAGTCTGAACCAACCTTTTCTTGTGTGTTTGTTTGTCGCTAATAAACAATGCTAATTCCACACCTCTTAGGGTTCTGGTATAATATAGCAAGCCTGTCCTCACACATAGACGTGAGTCCGTGGGGTATGCCGGAATATGATCTTAAATGCTGCCACCTCTGGTCTGCTCTGCTTGTGTAGATCAGAAATGTAAAACGTAATGGCGTCTGCAGTCATTTCCATCCTATCTAGCCGTAACTTTTGCAATGTCTGCCCTCGTTGTGCTCATACTAGTGTCATGACTAAGGATGTAGCTGGAGCCCCCTGGTGAAGTATTGTTAACACACTGTCAATATCCAATACTTCATATACTTGTAGTGGGAGAACTTGTGTTAAAGATATCTTTTACAAACTCGATATCCTGGGTTGAACCCGACAGAGTGGGGTTTGCTGCAGCTAATATGATGACATGGCACGTTGGGCAAAGTTAGTGGCCCTATAACTGAATTATTGTCAAAGACCATTTAAGAATGAACTGGAAGACGTCAGTTATCTGTACCATATTAAATGTAACATTAACATTAAACAAATCGCTTCCGATCTCCTCAATAGGAAATGTACTGCTTTTTTGGTGCTATCCCTGCACTCTGCAGTGAGCACATCCATGGATTGATGTGACAACCTGAGGCGTAAGGCAGTCCATTCAGAATGTGTAAGTCAATAATTGTTTTATTATGCAGAGGCTGGTTTCCTGAACCACAGTTTGAACCAGCAAAGTTTTCATTTTTTAGAATAACCATATATGGTTGTATTATTATGCCTGACGGAAGCAGGAAGCATGGCTGCAAAGCCAGTCAGACAATACAAAAACAAAATTGAGATCTTCCTGACTTTATTTCAAGACCTGACTGATGAGGCAAAATGGAGTAAGACATAAAAGAACATTCCTCCTTCTTGTAGCGGGAATGTATCTCTCTCCACTGTTATGCCACATATTTTTGCAATCAGTGAATAAGCATGAAACCAACATGTCAATATTCGGTGTTCCATTGAACCATACTTTCATCCAATACCTATTCTGTGTTGTCATCGATCTGAACTTGATGATACACCAGTGGCACAGGAGATTAGGTAAATTATTACAGGATACTTTTATTTGATTGCCATGTGACTAACATATGCCACCACCGTAGTGTATCAACTTGAAGTTGAACATGTAATTATGTATATTCACTCCATAGCCCTTTACCCATGGGGTGCATTAATGTATATAGTTAGTTGATACCAACAACTGAAGAATTGGCAAATCATGCAAACCTCCACCTCCAAACTAGAGATGATATTCACAATTTCCCACCTTAGAGTATTTAGCATCAGTTTGTAAATAACTGAAATTTGACTGACCAAACTACTGGAGCAATGCTGAATACTGTTTGTTCATCATTGTGACTTAGGTAGCTTCAGCTGTTAATAGCATAAGCTTGTTAACTATGATCTACGTCATTTGATAGGTTGCTACTTTGTACAATGTCAAATCCCCGACTTGCACAGCTGAACCACAGCTACTATATTGCCAATTACTTTAACTCCAATCTCTTGCCACAGGGCATTAGTCATAGGCTAATTAATAGTTAAAGGTAAATCTCAATGACCAACAAGTCTATTTGGTAACAACTTAAAGTTAACTGGATGGATGAGCCAATTTCTCAAATATAGTTTGAGGCTGAAACAGATGATTTTAACAAATACAGCATTAGAATATCATCCAGACAAGACATAACAAGTGTTTTTTTAATTCTGAGTCCAAACACCAATTTTATGAATTAGTTAAATAACCTGGGTAAATAGTTTATCCCATTTAGCAATGTTTTACTGTTTTTGTACAATTATCATTGCCTTTTGATAATTTCCAATGTCTCCGATAATCTCTGTAATGGGAACTGCATAGAATGGATCTTTGAGACCCTTATGAATCCATTTTTAGTCAGTAAAGAAGTTTCCTATTCAGAAAGTTAATTTGCAAGTTAACCGACATTCTCCATTTTTCATAATGAACAGGCCACTCCTGCCATCATTCTGTGGGTGCATCGGACGATAACTCTGGCCCGATTTCCGAGCCTATCTTAAAAGATGATCTTGGCCATAATCCCAAACTTGCTTGGAATGCTAGTATTGTGCAGTTTTACACGGTTAAATTCCTCTAAGCAGATGCTTTTATCATTTGTGTGTACAAACAAGTGTAAATATTACCAACTTGTGAGTGGTCCACTTACCCATGTTTCAGAAGTTCCAGACCTACCTTGTTGAGTAGGACTGGTAGAGTGCGTGGAACATCTGCTCAGCTGTCATGCTGCCGCCAGCTTCAGTGAACCACTTACTGCCGGTGAGCGCCTGGGGTGCGTTCTGAAACGATGAACCTTTGCCCACCGTTGGCCTTGATTGATCTGTCAGCCAGGTTTTTCCTGTTGAATAGGCCTTACCTGAATAGAAGATTTGGCGGCTGGCGCTCATATCCCCCTATTAGCGCTGTTCACTGCCGGCACGCATGTGCTCCAGTATGTTCCACTGACATCTTTAGACTCTGGGGTCAGTTACATCTGACCTTTTGCACTACCCTCCTCAGAGAGGCGATTCGTAGGCAGCCCTAAACAGGTGCTGCCGCAGGTCCTTGAGGATACCTGCACTGATACCGCCCCCAATGGACCTATACCAGGATGGAACATTCTGTTGGGATGGCAAACTTTGTTGTCAGGAATGGTACCTTTGACATGTGCCTTTCTTCCCTTGGGGTGTGCTCCACAGCTATACCCTCAGACTCAGTATCAGAATTACACAGACCCGGCATGCTCTCCTCCTCCAAGAGGGAGACATGAAGCAGCCCTGTCCCAGACGCTGCTGGTGCGGGCTCTCCTACAAGCCAGCATTGTCACACATTAAGCAGCCCTGTCAACAGGTGCTGCTGGTGCCGGCTCTCCCGTAGGCCGGCACTGTGACAGATTCGGTATCATCTTGTTCTCCTTGTAATTTTCCAATCCTGCAAATATCCTTTGCACAAAATTATGTACTTCCGCATCACTCACGTAGAGTCCCACTGTGTACAAACATCTGTGGCAAATTCTTACAGTTTATATCCTACCATTTAACCTGTAATTAGACATCAGGTTTGGCACAGGCTTCCTGGGCTGAAAAGCGGGTTTCTGTGCTGCGTTCAAGACATTAATTTTGGAGTGTGGAGCTTCACCTGTGAAGGGTTAAAATGACAACAGCATCCCTGCAAATACACAGTTATTACCAATGGGGAACACTTGCAGCCCGAGTCCAATAAGGCGGATCGATTTATCAGTGATTTCAGCCCATGGCTGGGGACCACCATGTCTGTGAACTGCTGACTGCACTGTCAGCGACTCTGATGGTGATATCGCGTTCCTGCTTGATTTGCCCCTCCACGGGCATCATAGCAGGCTGGAAAGCCACTGACCGCCTTGTCAGTAGCTGGAATCGCGAACCCGACATCTACCGACTATCTGCTTCCGCAGTCGGAACCGGGGTCACCCCACAGCCCTTAGCCGGTTCACTCGCCGGCCTTCGCCATAAATCTAGCAGGAAACCTCTGTGAAAAGAGGTTCCTGCTCGAACAGCAAACCCTGGTAAGTAATACAAAACTTACCTTCTAGGTTTAAACTTACCGCCGGCAAGAGCGCTGCCCTGCCAGTGCGGTGCTTCGCCATGCGAACGACGATATGACGTGCATGCGGACTGGCGGGGCTTCTTCACGGAATCACTTACGTGACTCCAAAGTCAAATCTGTACCACATAGCCTTACTTGGACTGTTTTTGATTTTTTCAGGATAGATGCTAAACTTTAGCGAAAGCATATTTCCAAGATATCAGAATGTGTTTTAAAGCAGTAGACTTCACAACAGCATGGCAGAGACCAGAGATAGGCATTATGGCAGGGTGTACTATTTCCCCATTAGTTTTTACAATGGCGATGGAGCGAGTGATTAGACCATCACAGTGGGTCGTAGATGGGAAGAGTTGGTGGGGTGAGCTGCACATCCCCCCAATCAGGACCTATATGGATGATATGACCTTGGTGACCACAACAGTAGCTTGTAGAAGAAGGTTATTTGAGAAGTTAAATGTTTATCTAAAGTGGGCTAGATTGAAGATTACGCCTAGTAATGCACAGAGGATAGGGAGAAGGAAATAGAGATAAGGTTTTATGTAGATGAGTTAGGAATTCCCTTTTGTAATGGGGAAACCAGTTAAAAGCTTGGATAGGCAGTATAGCAGGAAGTCAGATCACACTGAACAGGTTCAGCAATTTAGAAAATATATTATTAGGAGGTGCCAGTATCTAAGGTGGAAAGGGTTGAGAGGTTGGTTAGTTCATATATTAGGAAATGGTTCGGATTTCCTCCGTGTCTTTATAATGTGGTTTTATGGGAAAGGTATCCTCCAGTTACCACTGTCTAGCCTAACAGAGGAGTGTAAACGTGCTAAGGTGAGTTTAGAGTTGCAATTATCAGTGAGCAAGAATACCTTAGTTAGTAATCTGGTGCAAATGTAACTAGAGGGAGGACATGGACCTCGAGCTGCAGCAATTGAGAGGAGGAGAACAGAGAACACTAGCAGGTTGACCGAAACTGAACACAATACACAAAGTGCAGCCTCACCAATATCTGCTACAACATCCCAACATCTGTACCCGGTTCCCTGACTGCTGAATGCCATTATGGCAAAAGCGTTTTTTGTGACCCTACCTAGCTGCGATACCACTTTCAGGGAACCATGTACTCCTAGATCCCTCTGCTCCACAACACTCCCTACTGCCCAACTGTTAATTGTGAAGATCTTGCCCTAGTTTGACTTCCCAAAATAAAACACTGAATGCTTCCTGTTTGAATCAAACTCTATTTGCCTTTCATCGCCATACTTGCCCAGCTAATCAAGATCACCTAATTTACCTATCATGCCTTGAACATATTCCTCAAAATCTCTGATATAGATAACAAACAGCAATGGGTCCAGTATCAATCCATGAGGCACACCACTAGTCACCGGCCTCCAGTCAGGAAAACTATCTTCCACCAGCACCCTTGCTTCAACCATTAAGCCAATTCAGTATCTAGTTAGATAGTTGTTCTTGGATCCCATGAGATCTAACCTTCCAGAGCAACATATCATGCAGAATTTTATCAAAGAATACAACATGCATGAGTTAGCAAGAATTTCTATTTAAGGAGAGTTTAACGTGTCGTACATGGGCATATAACCTCATTAAAGCTGTAGAACAACTTGGGATATAAGTGGAAATCTGAACTGACAGCTCTTCATAAACAAAATAGTTATCCCATTTAATGAAACCTGATGACCAACATTTAAGCCAAACAAACATCATATACAGAATTATCTTCACCTTTAGCCAATTCATTGATTGGGTTCTAATGTGCAAACCATGAGATGCAGCGATGTGTAACCTTATATCACTTTTCACTTTATTTTAATTGAGACAAGACATCTTTGATATCCTTTTTTTGAGATCAGTAAATTAATAATGTTATATAAACAGCTTAAAAATAAAATAATTTCTTTAACATGCTGTTTACAGCTGATCTGAGACTTGTGGCTGTAAACAGAAGCATTTCCTTTAGCTTTGACGTGCAGCTATGATCCTCAGCAGCAGCCTCACGACTTGTTTCAAGGTCCTTTTTGTTTCTTCTGATCATCGAGTCATTGGTGTGAAACTCCCGAGTTCCAAAAAAAAAGCAAACATCAACCTCTATCACCATTAGGATTAGCAGGAAAAGATAGGCGAGAAGTTAAACATGGTGTATCCAGGGAAATTATAGCAAAAAAAGATACATAGCTGGATGTTTTAGAGTGGCAGGGTAACGAGAGAGTATGTGAGGGAGTGGACCTCTTTATTTTCTCATAAGGAAAGGGTGGACAGATTAGGTTGTATCCACTGGCGTTTACAAGTGCAAGCAATCTCATGATTGAAAAGTACAAGAGCCTGAATGCTGGTAAATGGGATGAGTATGCACATGATTTGGTGGTTTGCATTGACATGCTGGGCTGAAAGGCTGTTTCTGTCATCAGTCTCCAGGACTCTATTTGTCAAGTAGACTGGTAAAATCTAGAGCTAGGGTTCACAGTTTAGGTCACCAATTCTTTTCCTGCCTTGCCTCCATTCCCAGATCCCATTGGCATTAAGGAAATATATCTACCTCGTCCTTGAATATATTTAATGACTTGTCCTCCGTTGGGTTTTGTAGTGGACAATTAAACATGGTGTTAAAATTCTTCTGATCTTGGTTCTTAATGGATCTCACTGAGGCTGTGAACCCCAATTCTGGAGTCTCAAGTTATTTGTAACAGTCTAACTGCATCTAGTCTTTCGTGCAGAAATGTAGAGGTTTTATAAGAACCTCACTCATTTCACAATACACGAGTGAGTAGTTGCCAATCCTACATAATTTCCCCTCAAAAGTCAGAGCCCCAATGCCAGGAAACAGTTTTGTAAACCTTTGTTACACTCCCACCATGTTAAGAACATCTTTCGCCATGTGAGAAGAATAACACTGCATGCAAAACTCCAGATGTGGTCCCACCAAGTACCGTACAGCTGACATAAGACATTCTTGCTCTTGTGCTCAATCATTTTGCACAGAAGGTCAATATGCCTTTCTTAATTGTTTGCTGTACCTGAATGCTTGGTTTCAGTAACTGGTGTACAAAGACACTCTCAATTGAACTTCCCCTTCCCTAATCAATCACCATTTATATAATTATCTTTGTTTCTGTTTTATGAACCAAAGTGGATAATTTCACATTTATTCACATATAACTGCACCTGCCTTACATTCGCCCACTCACATAACTTGCCTAAGTCACATTGTGGTCTCTCTCTGTAATCTCTTCACAGTTCACAATTCCTCAAGTACAAGAACACAAGAATATAGGAGCAGTAGTTGGCCACATGGTTCCTCAAGCCTACTCCACCATGCAGTATGATCATGGCTGATACTTACAGGGTTCAACTACTCATCAATGCCATTTCCCCATAACTCTGAAATAATTGATCTGTCAAATACTTATATCCAAATATATATCTAACATGAATATATATATATATATATATATATATATATATATATATATATATAATGATCTAACCTTCACAACCCTCGGTGTGAAGAGATTTGAGGCGAATCACTGTCCTTTGAGAGAAGAAATCTCCACCCACCTAGGTTCTAAATGACTGGCCCCTTATTTTACAGATATTGTATTTTGCCTTGTTCGCGTGTCACCTAATATTGGAAAGATGTTTATATCTACCTTGTCAATCTTTCAAGAAGCTCACTCCTCATTCTTATATACTCTATGGATTACAAATACAAATTGTCCAGCTTCTCTTGATGGGTAAAGCCCCTTCTGCCAGGAATTAGCCTGGTTACTCAACCACCTCCCTTTCCAAATTTATGTCATCCTCTAAGATTTTAAGAGATGTTAAATTCAGCTCCCAGCTCCAAATCATTAATGTATATCTGGGCACCAAGCACTAATCCCTACTTCACCCCACTATTATATTCGTGCCTAATTGAGAATTACATATTTATTCCAATTCTTCTTCTGCTTGGCCAACCAATTCTTAATCCATGCCATTACAATACCGTAAAATCCCATGGCTTCTAATTTTGCACACTAGTCTCAAGAGAGTTGAGAATGAAGAAAGTTTAATTATCATATGCATCAAAACTGCAACAATGAAAATTCTTACTTGCCGCAACTTTACAGGCCATATCAAATCAATATACAATCAAAAATAATACAGTTCAACTAGGTAACCAGACCATAAAAACTGACTGCAAAAGTTTTTATAGATATGTGAAGAGAAAGAGACTAGTTAGAACAAATGTTGGTCCCTTGCAGTCAGAAGTGGGTGAATTGATCATGGGGAACAAGGATCTGGCAGACCAATTGAATAACTACTTTGGTTCTGTCTTCACTAAGGAAGACATAAATAATCTGCCGGAAATAGCAGTGGACTGGAGGTCAAATAAGATGGCGGAACTGAGTGAAATCCAGGTTAGCCGGGAAGTGGTGTTGGGTAAATTGAACGGATTAAAGGCCGATAAATCCCCAGGGCCAGATGGTCTGCATCCCAGAGTGCTCAAGGAGGTAGCCACGGAAATAGTGGATGCATTAGTGATAATTTTACAAAACTCTTTAGATTCTGGAGTAGTTCCTGAGGATTGGAGGATAGCTAATGTAACCCCACTTTTTAAAAAGGGAGGGAGAGAGAAATCGGGGAATTACAGACCAGTTAGTCTAACATCGGTTGTGGGGAAAATGCTAGAGTCAGTTATTAAAGATGGGATAGCAGCGCATTTGGAAAGTGGTGAAATCATTGGACAAAGTCAGCATGGATTTACAAAAGGTAAATCATGTCTGACGAATCTTATAGAATTTTTCGAGGATGTAACTGGTAGAGTGGATAAGGGAGAACCTGTGGATGTGTTATATCTGGACTTTCAGAAGGCTTTCAACAAGGTCCCACATAAGAGATTAGTATATAAACTTAAAACACACGGTATTGGTGGTTCAATAATGATGTGGATAGAGAACTGGCTGGCAGACAGGAAGCAAAGGGTAGGAGTAAACGGGTCCTTTTCAGAATGGCAGGCAGTGAGTAGTGGGGTACCGCAAGGCTCAGTGCTGGGACCCCAGCTATTTACAATAAACATTAATGATTTGGACGAGGGAATTGAATGCAACATCTCTAAATTTGCAGATGACACCAAGCTGGGGGGTATAGTTTGGTGTGAGGAGGATGCTAGGAGGCTGCAGGGTGATTTGGATAGGCTGAGTGAATGCGCAGTTGCATGGCAGATGCAGTATAATGTGGATAAATGTGAGGTTATCCACTTTGGTGGCAAAACATGAGGGTAGACTATTATCTGAATGGTGGCAAATTAGGAATAGGGGAGATACAACGAGACCTGGGTGTCATGGTACACCAGTCATTGAAAGTAGGCATGCAGGTGCAGCAGGCAGTGAAGAAAGCAAATGGTATGTTAGCATTCATAGCGAAAGGATTTGAGTATAGGAGCAGGGAGGTTCTACTGCAGTTGTACAGGGTTTTGGTGAGACCACACCTGGAGTATTGCATACAGTTTTGGCCTCCAAATCTGAGAAAATACATTCTTGCCATAGAGGGGGTTCAGAGAAGGATCACCAGACTGATCCCTGGGATGTCGGGACTTTCATATGAAGAAAGACTGGATAGACTCGACTTGTATTCACTGGAATTTAGAAGATTGAGGGGGGATCTTATAAACTTACAAAATTCTTAAGGGGTTGGACAAGCTAGATGCAGGAAGATTGTTCCCGATGTTGGGGGAGTCTAGAACAAGGGGTCACAGTCTAAGGATAAGGGGAATTCCTTTAGGACCGAGATGAGGAAAACATTCTTTACACAGAGAGTGGTGAGTCTCTGGAATTCTCTGCCACAGAAGGTCATCGAGGCCAGTTCATTCGCTATATTCAAGAGGGAGATGGATGTGGCTCTTGTGGTTAAAGGGATCAGGGGGTATGGAGAGAAGGCAGGTACGGGATACTGAGTTGGATGATCAGCCATGATTATATTGAATGGCGATGCAGACTCGAAGGGCCGAATGACCTACTCCTTCACCTATTTTTCTATGTTTCTATGATATTGCAAGCCATAGTTTGTATTGTAATCTTATACAAAATCTATAGTAGTTCAGTACTGAGGTAGGGCTATGGTTGGGGTTGTGCAGTGTGACTCAAGAGCATGATGGTTGGTGGGAAGAAACTATTCTTGAATCTGGAGGTAACAGTTCTCAGGCTCCTGTACTTTCTTCCTGATGGCAGCCCCGAGGTTAAAGCATGGCCAGGGTATGTGAGTCTTTGATGATATTAGCTGCTTTCTTGAGGCAGAGCTTCCTGTAAGTCCTTTTGATGGTGGGCGAGGTCAATATCTGTGACAGACTCGACAATGTCTATCATTTTCTGCAGCCTGCTATTTTCTTAGTTGTTTGAATCACCAAACTACGGTATGATATATCCAGTCAGTGTGCTCTTCAAGGCACATCTGTAGAGGTTCAATGAAGCATTCCAGAAGTAGAATTGTTGATGAGCTTTCTTTGTGATTGCATTATGTGCTGGGCCTTGGGCAGATCATTAGAGATGTGCATGGCCAGGAATTTGTAACTGTTGACTCTCTCTTAAAGTGATAGAGTGATACATCGTGGAAACAGGCCCTTTGGCCCAACTTACCCACACCAGCCTACATGTCACAGCTACACTAGTCCCACCTGTTTCGTCCATATCTCTCCAAACCTGTCCTATCCATGTACCTGTCTAACTGTTTATCACGTTGGGATAGTCCCAGCCTCAACTACCTCCTCTGGCAGATTGTTCCATACGCCCACCATTCTATATGTGAGTACCATTTGTACTCTACACTGCCATCCTTCCAATAAAGACAGGTTCATGGACCCTTAGCTTTCCATTTCTTACGTCAACAATCAGCTCCTTGGTCCTGCTAATGTTAAGAGCAAGAGTTGATCAAAAGTCTTGTGAAAGTCTTAATACACTATATTCATGGATTTCCCCATCTGTTTTACTAGTTAGATCCTTAAAAAAAACTCCATTGGATTTGTTAAGCATGATCGGTCTCCTGTGAACCTAGACTGAGGTTGTCCAACCGGGTATGTCTGTGGTCCACTCTCTCTGCCCTTTCACTGATTTTAAGCAAAGATCAAGCCCATTACATGAGAATGCTTGATCCCACCAGCAGTCACATTTCCCAATTCCAAACCCTTTTCTGCTTTCTGCTAAAATGACTTCTCTGTGCATGTGGAGATCCAGCTGACCTCATTGGTAGCACCTTATTTCCATAATTGATTCACTTATACCCCAACCACATTCACAGGTAACAAGTGAGATTTGGTTGCAGAGTATTTCTTCTGGTGATCTGGGTAAATAGTAGCAATGGTGGTGTCAGAGTGTGACCAAAGAGACAGGTGGACACAAAGTGGGCGAAGCTTGACCCTTGTGATTGCTGGATGAATTCCTCCTGTACTTCAAACCCAAACTGAATAAGGAGAGTTGGGTGATGGAAGAGACTGCAGTAAGCTTAATGTTTTCATGAGAGGTCTCTGTCATCAGGATTATTACACAATCGTAAAGCATTTCCTCTACAGTAGTTCTGCCATTGTGACATGATAAATCATAAATCTGTGCATCAAACTGCTGCCAAACATAGACACAAAAAGCTGGAGTAACTCAGCAGGACAGGCAGCATCTCTGGAGAGAAGAAATTGGTGATGTGTCGGGTCTTCCTCACCCATTCCTTCTCTCCAGAGATGCTGCCTGTCCCGCTGATTTATTCCAGCTTTTTGCATCTATCTTCAATTTAAACTAGCATCTGCAGTTCCTTCCTACACATCCTGCCAAATGTTACCATTATGGAAGCTGAACTCAGAAAGCAGGAATTCCTTTAGATTAAATCGATGATCTCTTATTAATTAACAATGCTCTTGTGAGATTTATTACACATGATATTGATTTCTTAGAATTGTTATGATCCCAAGTCTGTACGAAATTTGAAACTGAACAATATTTGACATTTTTGTAATTTAGTAGCCAATCAGCAAAACCTTTCTCACAACACATTGTTAAATAGACAGAAATTGCTAAGATATCTCGGCCAATAATTTTGGTTGTCCCGAGACAGCAGTCATTACTGTATGTTGTGTTCAGGAATGAACGGAAATTAACAGTACTCTTTTTAATGTTGAGATTCACAGCAGAGCGAATACCAAAGAAAACTCTACAGGGATTTGATGAAAGGCTACAATCATTTGGAGCGTCCTGTACTGAACGACTCACAGTCTTTGGTTGTTGAACTTGGAATTACGTTTATACAGATAATTGATGTGGTGAGTCATAAATTAACAAAGGTTTGTCCTTACATTATTGTTTCAATCACCTGTAAACACATCTTGGTTGTTGCACTGAAAATACCATAAATAATTGTGGGTGTCACTGGCCTTACCTGGTACACTTTGTACTTCTGAATCAGAAGACTATGAGTTCAAGCACAGCTTGAGGATTTGAGTAGGGATTTAACAACTTTTGTGGAGCAATACAAAGCCATTGAATATCATGTAAGTTACCGCATTCTACGGGTTACTTTTAGTATTAATAACTCAAAATCACAAATTTTGTTCAAACCAAACACAATTATCGAATTTAATAAGAACTCTATCATGATACAACACCAGCATTATACTCATGAATGCACAAAGACTGGGGTTCCTGATTGCTTGGATCATTTCTAGGATCAGATGGGATGGGATAATCCGTTCTCTCTGTTCCAACCTCCAAGTAGATTTTTCAGACCACTTAATTCCCAAGATAGCTAACTACCAACTTTGGTCAATCTTTCCTTGTACTCCACTTTGAGCAGGCAGCATAAGGAATAGTCCTTGATACTCAACATACAGTACAGCTCTCAGTGAATGGTCAGATGACCAATGACAGGTGTCATAAGTATGTCGCATATTGTCGCATAGCCCGTCAATATTTTGCCAACCTGAATATTTGTTTTTTTGAGAGGCATACTGTATCTCTCAGCTTTGACCACATATTGTTGATTGTTCACTCGTTCTCTCAGTAAGGTGAGCCAATAGTAGTTCATCATGTTGGTCCTCCAATCCCCAAGCAACCAACCCATGATATACTAATTTCTTTGCCTCCGCATCCAACAAACCATTCTCAGGCATTTCTGCCATCTTCAACATGATCCCACCAGCAGTCACATTTTCCAATTCCCCACCCTTTTCTGCTTTCCACAGAGACCACTTCTGCAACTCCTTGGTTCACTCATTCTTTACCACCCCAGGTACTTCCCCCGGCAATTGCAGAAGACTGTAACACCTGCCCGATTGCTCTTCCATTGTATCCATCCATTGTATCAACCCCAGCAGCTCTTCCAGGTTCACATGTACCTCCTCTTACCTTACGTGCTGCTTTCAGTGCTCCTGATGTAGTCTCCTTTACATCTGCAACACTAAGCATAGACTAAGCAACCATTTTGCCAAACACTTGCAGTTGGTCCATCACAGCATGCAGGATCTCCAATTTTCTCCAACTAACCTACTAACAACACCCCTCTTGATGCCCCCTCTTCCAAATGTTCCCCCCTCTCTTCCCTGCGTACCACCTGGGTGCTCACCCATTTTTCCCTCTTCACGTCTTTTCTTTTCATATCTCCTTATCTCCTTATCTCATACTATTTTGTCTGTTCATCTCTGACCTTTGTCCAACTATCTGCTAATCAACCACCCCCCCCCCCCCCCCCCCCCCGCCTGTAACCATCTATTACTTGCCTGGCTTAGTTCCACCCCACCTCTTCCAGCTTTCTCCCCCTTACTACAATTAGCCTAGGGAAAGGTCGCAGCCCAAAGCATCACCTATTCATTCTCTCCGGAGATGCTGCGTGATCCACTGAATTAGTTCAGCACTATGTGTCTTTTTTAAAAAATAAACCATCTGCAGTTCTTTATAACTTCAGTGTGGCTTCGTTTTTATATATGTTTCACCTTTGCCCCATGGTTTTTTGCTATTTCAAACTGATTATGTTTCCCTTCTTCCTGTTTCAATTTGGCTGTACATCATGTCTGGTTATCATATTCCCGTTCTTTCCTCAAGTACTTTGTGTGCTCTAAAATCCATGGGTCATATCATGTCTAGTTAATGAGTTGTAGATCGTCGAGCACTGCCTGCTGAAGAACTGCAGCAATGTCTTCTTTTATCATTGGCCGAGTTCTATCCTCAGGCAACAATAACTAAAGTGGATCAGGGTTGACCTTTTTCACATTGCACTGAGATATGATGGTGAAGTTAGCTTCTATTTAATTCACATCTGATAAATATGACAATATGCAACATGTCACTTTCATTATCTATCTTACAAATTCATTGAGCCACAGAGCAAAAGAACATCTACATTGACATTCTGAGAGTAAATAGTGTAATTTTGAATATTTGTTTACCATAGCTATATGAGCAGATAAAAAAAGCAGAAATTTCATGTCTGTAACATGATTTAGCATTGGACATTGCTTGCTGTAAGAGAGAAGTTGAGTAGGCTAGCCTGTACTCGCTGGAGTTTAGAAGGATGACGGATATCTCATTGAAACTTACCAGAGTGAAAGGCTTATATAGAGTGGATGTGGAGAGGATGTTTCCACTAGCGGGAGAGTCTAGGACCAGAGGTCATAGCCTCAGAATGAAAGGACATTCCTTTAGGAAGGAGATGAGGAGGAATTTCTTTAGTCAGAGAGTGGTGAATCTGTGGATTTTTTTGCCACAGGAGGCTGTGGAGGCCAAGTCAATGGATATTTTTAAGGCAGAGATAGATAGATTTTTGATTAGTATGGGTGTCAAGGGTTATGGGGAGAAGGCAGGAGAATGGGATTCGGAGGGAGAGATAGATCAGCCATTATTGAATGGTGGAGTGGACTTGATGGGCCAAATGGCCTAATTCATCTCCTATCACTTATGACCTGATGAATTATGAACTTATGACTTGGTTTCTCTGGAGTTAAGGAGAACTACTTTAAATTTAAAATTATTTTTACAGAGATTGATATGGGCCTGTCCCACTTAGGCGATTTTTCAGGCAGTCGCCTGCAGCCGCCTGCAGCCGCCTGAAAAACCGGCAACTGGAGCAGCGACTGGCTGAGTGGAACAGACACACACATATCACTTCCTTCACCAGCCCGTTATACAGGCGGGGTACAGGGCAAGTGGGGAGAACGCTGTCTGAGTGATATTCACACGGTGCAAAGCAAATGTGATACCCACACACACCGTGATGAACAGGAAGATTGGTGCTGTAATTATGATGGTGAAAGCACAGTGTACGGGAAGGGTCACGTATCTATATACTTTTAAAACTATATGTGTGTGTGTGTGTGTGTGTGTGGATGTCTGTGTGTTGTTTTGCATGTGAAACGTATCTCCTCGAAAACCAGATGCAAAACGTGGAGATTTTTTACCATTTCGGTTAGGATTTACCTTATGAGTTCGGAAATCCACTCCTTGGTCAATTATTTCCCCAGATTTTGAATAAGATTGATCACAAAACTCAAATAAAAAATCTAAACGGCGCTCACCAGCTGCTGATGTTACAATGCCCACATGCCGACCAATCCAGGCTCACCTGTGTCCTGGCCTCGCCCCCCGCCCCCCGCCGTTGTGGATTAAAGGTGCAGAGATATTGAGAAAGTTCTGCAGAACAAAGATTCTACAGCTGCGTTCCGCTGTAGCTTCTTTGTTCTGTAGATCTCGGGGCAGCGACTCCTTATGCGCTGAATATCTCCACATAAGTTCCGCTGAACTTTCTCCTCACAGCCGGCGCAGATCGTGAAGTCCCGCCTGCCTGCGCGCCCCTCCCATCGCCCTGCTCACTCATTCCAGCTGTGGGTTTCCAGAGAGTCAGAAGCCGATGCTTCTTTGCTGTGAACACTCACTCCTGGGCGAACGCGTGTCCACATTCCCACCAATCGATGCCCACCTGCCTCCAGGTGCCGCTCCCCACCGCTGTGGACTAAAGCCCCGTGCCCAGCACAAGTACGCTTGCGCCAGGCCTCCCGCAGCTGGACTCCCACGCTCGCAAGCCCACCCACTCCAAACCCCCAAACCCCGTTCTCAAAATGCACTGCAAATCGGGAGGTCACCGGAGGTCACAGCCGGTCACCGGAGGAGACCGGCTTGAACATGGTAGCAGCAGTTATTGTCACGCGGGGCATTACGCCCTCTGGGAAACCTGAAATTCCTCCGTTGATCGCAGGGACAAGGGTAATCGTCACGCGATAGCTGCCGAGGCTCTCCATGCCGCCCGAAGTCGGCCCTGTCCGAGTCGCCCACTCACCGAGTTTAGGTCCGCCCTTTCCCTCTCTCTCCCCTATCCTCTCCCCATCCTCCTTCCCTCCCCCCTCCCTCCCGCAACAAACCCAACGTGCTGCCAGTCGCACCTCTCGCAAGTCCTTTGATAAAAACCTTGTGAACCCCCACCCCCTCACTCTCTCCCCTTCTCTCTCTCTCCCTCTCCCCCTCCTCTCTCACACCCCTCCCTGTTCCCCCCTCCCTGCCCCCCCCCCCCCCGTTCCTTTAAAAGAGTGGGGGAGAGAGTGGGGGAGGGATGGGGGAGAGAATGGGGGAGAGGGGGAGGGAGAGGGTGGGGGGAGATGGAGGGGGGAATGGGGAGGGGGGAATGGGGAGGGGGGAGAGAGAGGGGAGGGGAGAGGGAGGGAGGGGAGGGGAGGGGGAGAACTTTAAAGAAGCCAGTGAAACGCGACTGTGAAGCTCGGCGGCCATTAACATTACCGGTCGGTTATCCTTGGTTCTGAAAACTACTGCTTACGTATTTTTCCCAATGAGCCAATGAAATTCAACCTATGAGAACCTACGACAACCTTCGATCTTCCGGCAACCCACTACTACTGCACCTACGGCACGAGAATTCTCGCTACTCTCCATGGCGGCTTCATTCTAGTTGCTAAATTTTCAACATGTTGAAATATTCACGGCGACCATAATGAGTTCCCAGGACAGGCCCAATAGGCTGTCAGATCAAGAGGATATTTCTGCTCTTGGGCTGGTGGACATAGTCTCAGATTAAGAGGTAGACTGTCGGGCCAAGAAAAGGAGAAATTCCTTAATTCAAAGACCAGTGAATCTTTGGAATTCTCTGCCAAAGGAGGACTGTGGAGGTCCAGTCATTGACTTCTTTTAAAATATACATTGATAGATTTCTGTATATGATGGGAATCTATTAAGATGGATAATGCAGGATATGGTGATGAGGGCAAATATCAACTATGAATGTGGGGCAGGCCTGAATGGCGAGATTGGCATACTCCTGCTACTGTCCCCTAGGTTCTTATGTTAAATACAATTATATAATTGTGCATTAATGCATCTTCATAACATGGCATACCTGCTGAGCAGCCATATCTAAATTACTAAGAGTAATCTAATTTCCTATTTGAAACAATTGCAAAAACACAAGTGACTTCAATTTTCTTAAGCCTGGTGAATGTCAAGGACAAGAGAGCAGCACAAGGATTGGAAGCCAAAGCCTTTGAAAATATTTCTGCTCTTTATGGAAATGGCTATTATGTGTGATAGGCCACAAATGCAGTTTATCCAGCAGACTGAAAAATCTATCTCTTTCATAAAATGTTAAATCTATATTACTAAAAGTCCGATCTTGACCGCATTTGGCTTGCTGTGCTGTGATTTCCGAGAGAACATCGCCACCTACGGCCGTCATTTCTGGCCACCTCACTCAGAGCCCCCCCTCTGCCTTCCTGGACAGGAAGATTTTTCCCTTTGATGAAAAATCAGAGAGATAGTAATGTTTCTTTTTTAATTGCCATTCTCTCTGCTGCCCCTGCTGGTGGGAGGGGGGAGAGACTATAAAACCCCGAAGTGGTGTGCCTCACTCAGTCTCTGCAAGATGGAGGAAGCCAGAGGGTCACGTCTCTCTGAATAACACTGAACACATGTCTACTCAACTGTGAGTGCCCTTAATGTGGTTTGAAAATGAAAATATGGTTGGTTTGAAGTAAAAAGGCACGGCCTGCAAATAGTTGTTTGGGGGGTTTGGGTTGAAGTGAAAGGCACTGCTGCAAATGGTTGTTTGGGGGGGAAGGGGTTGAAGTGAATAGGCACTGCCTACAAATGGTTGTTTGTCTAAACTTGACAACTTCCTGTTTGCACAATATTGATTTTAGATTAAACATTACCACTTACGGCTATGATTTTTGGCCATCTTACTCAGTCCCCCTCCGCTCATCAGGTGCAGAGGATTCTTCCCATCAATAAAAAACAAAAGTGTTATTAGTGTTTAAAAAATCTCGAGAATTTCTCTCCTGTCAATCACGCCACGATGGCCACACATTTTCCGGTGGGAGGGGGAGGGATTATAAAACCCGGAAGTGTGCGTGTGGCTCAGTCTCTGCATGATGGGGGAGGGAGAGGTCACGACTCTGTCTGAGCTGTGAATCAACTGAACACACTGAATGTCTACTGAACTGTGAGTGTGGTGTTATGTGTGGTTTTAATGTGGTTTTTATGGTGGTTTCTGCATTTGAATGTGGTGGCCTTGCACCCTGCATGAAATGGTATGAAACTGCATTTGAATGTGGTGTTGTTGCACCCTGCATGAAATGGTATGAAATTACATTTGAATTTGGTGGCCTTGCACCCTCCTTGAAATGGTATGAAACTGCACTTGAATTTGGTGGTCTTGCACCCTGCTTGAAGTGGTAGGAAACTGAACCTGAATTTGGTGGCCTTGCACTCTGCTTGAAGTGGTAGAAAACTGAACCTGAATGTGGTGGCACTTCATTGCTCGAAGAGGTAAGAAACTGCACTTGAATTTGGTGGCCTTGCACCCTGCTTGAAATGGTAGGAAAATGGATTTGAATTTGGTGGCCTTGCACTCTGCTTGAAATGGAATTTCAGGGGATAGCCATGAGTCAACTGCCAGCCCACCAGCCGTGAGTGAGTTGCCAGCACATCAGGCTTGAGGGACTGTGCTGCCACCCCAAGAATCCATTTGGCCCACAATGTCCACACTAGCCCTCTGGAGACCAGTAGTCCCTGCAGCCAACAACACCCATACAAGCGCTCCAGAAACCCCACCCACAGGCCCCAATATTGGAATTGGTGGAGAGGTGGAATATTGCGTCGGGGGACCAGCCCTCCCAACAGGTCCCACTTAGTCTAGTGATATTTAAAACTCACTCTGCCATATTATGGTGAAATAATAAGCAATACATAGCAAGAATGCTTGAAATGTTATCCTCTGACTATAATGAGTTGATTGATCTAACCAGGACAAGTGATTCAGAGGTCAAAGTGTTTTACAACCGGTCTCTACCCGAAACATAATCCATACCTCTCTCCTGAGATGCTGCACGTCCCGCTGAGTTACTCCAGCATTTTGTGTCTATCTTCAGTGTAAACCAACATCTACAGATCGTTCCTACACAGAAATTTAAACTGTTTTCAAATGCTTAATTGTTTGTTGGAAATTGTGTGAAATAATAAAAAAGTTATTTTATATTAATCTATTTATCTTATTAATGAGATGCTATCATCATTGGTAACCCAAGCACATCTTGTCCATCTTTAGTTGTTCTTGAGAAGGCAATGTAGACCTGATTTTTTTTAATGTTACTATCTTCAGCAAGGAGGCTCCCAACAATGTTGGTTGAGCCTTTCATGATTTACCCACAATGACAATGAAGGAACAGCAATGTAATTAGATTGCAAGATAGTACATGACTTGAAGATGGCACATGTACCAGCTATCATTGAACTACAACATTTCAGAGACCATGTGTTAGGGAGCTGTTGCTTGGTGAGTAAATGCAATTTGTTTTTCCAGCCACTGCGCACTGATGATGGAGGGAATGAATATATTGAGTGGTGGATGAGTTCCATATCAAGTGGCATGCTTTGTCTTGAATTATGCCAAATTTGTTGAGTATAGTTGGTGTTGTAGTCATCCGGGGAAGGGGAGCATATTCCATCACACTCCTGCATTGTTCCTTGTAAATGGTGGAACAACCTTCAGGTGTTAGGAGGTAAGTCATTTGCTGCAGGACACCCAGTCTCTGGTCTGTTCTTGTAGACATTGTGTTTATTCACATCTGATAAATTGGCCTCCACTGCACTCTGAGGCAGAGAATTCCACAACTCACAACTCTCTGTGAGAAAATGTGTTTCCTCGTCTCCGTTCCAAATGGCTTACCACTTATTCTTAAACTGTGGCCCCTTGTTCTGGACTCCCCCAGCATCGGGAACATGTTTCCTGCCTTTAGAGTGTCCAAGCCCTTAACAATCTTATATTGTAGCACTACGTCAATCCCGAAAAAAAGGCGAGGAGCCATGTGCTTCGGAAGGTATTTTTAATAGCAGTCCTTACCAGACGAGTCTGCTAGAGGAAGATGGCACCTAAACCCTTGCCTTTTATCCCTCTAGCTAAGGGCCGCCTCCGGACTCATCCATTCCCGTGCTGAGGGGTTTGATAATGGGAGTGGCCCGACTCTTGGGAGCCGCCACAATATGTTTCAATAAGATCCTCTCTCATCCTTCTAAACTCCAGAATATACAAGCCCAGCCACTCCATTCTCTTACAAAGCATCCAGGTGCTTGCTTGTGGGGGACCTGGTAATAGTAATGTTGGTGAATGTAAAGGTGCATGATCAGACTCCCTGTTGTTCGAAATGATAATTGTCTGGCACAAATGTTACTTGTCCTTCATAAACCCAAGCTTGAAAGTTGCTATCTGGGTCTTGCTCCAGACATCAACTGCTTCATAAATTAAAGAGTCCATGTTCAAAGTGTAATCAACTGCAAATTTCCTCTCTTCTAAACTTACAATGGAGGAAAGGTTATTGTGTGAGGGGCTGGCTGGGCTAATGTCACTTCCCTGAGGAGCAGCTGTCAGTTTGGGATCAATCTCCATTTTACTAATTGTTGTCGATGGAGAGTTTTATCTTTGGTAGACAAAAATGCTGGAGAAACTCTGCAGGTGAGGCAGCATCTATGGAGGGAAGGAATAGGTGACGTTTCGGGTCGAGAACCTTCTTCAGACTGATGGGGTGGGGGGGGGGGTGAGAAGAAGAAAGGAAGAGGCGGAGACAATGGGCTGTGGGAGAGCTGGGAAGGGGAGGGGAAAGAGGGAGAAAGCAAGGATTACCTGAAATTGGAGAAGTCAATGTTCATACTGCTGGGGTGTAAACTACCCAAGCGAAAAATGAGGTGCAGCTCCTCCAATTTACGGTGATAAACTTACCCACCGTAAATTGGAGGAGCACTCCTTCATATTTCCCAATGTACTCAAATTTCCCCAGTTCTTTCCCATGTGGACTGGAATGTGGACTTTTTCTTTGTAAACAGTTCCTAAATATGGCAACTGCATTTGTGCGTTGTGCAAAAGAACTTCACTGCACTATGTGTGTCTTGTGACAATAAAGAACCATTGAACATTGCATTCAAGCTCTAATATTGGAAATTTTGAGTTTCAACATAATGCAATCATATCATTCTAGTAATATTATCTGACTTCAGTCTCTGCTAAAAATATTTCCTTTCTTTCCCACTGTGATTGATACATTGCCAAGGGAACAGCTGGTCAACCCTCATGTGCTTTTGAGCGTGCAGACTCCTTAAGACCAAATATTTCCACAATCAGAATGGCTGAATTCCCTCTGACTGAGAACAGAGATAAGGGGTTGGGATAGAGTATACTGAGCACTGAAGCGTGCCTGTGTTCTAATGTACCTGTAGTCACTTTACTTAAAAAGTCAGAATGCTGCCTGGATTGGAGGGTATTAGCCATAAGGAGAGGTTGGACAAACTTAAATTGTTTTCTCTGGAGTGCCGGAGGCTGAGGGAGACTTGGTAAAAGTATGTAAGTTATGAGAGGCATACATAGGATAGACATTCAGAACCTTTTCCTTGGGGTAGAAATGTCAAAGACTAGAGTGTATTGCTTTAATGTGAAGGAAGACATGATAGTGGTATTTAAGAACCTTTGATATAGGCACATTGTTATGCAGGGAATAAAGGGATATGAACGAATGCAGGCAGAGTAGTTTATCTTGGCATCATATTCAGCATGTACATTGTGGGCCGAAGAGCCTGTTCGTGTGATGTGCAGTTCTATGTGTAGGAAGGAACTGGGTTACATAGATATATAGAAACATAGACAATAATTCCAGGATTAGGCCACTTGGCCCTTCAAGTCGAAAGTTGTATTTTATTTCAAAGTGGGAATTTGAAGATAGGGACAGAGATGCTACACAGAGATTTTAAACTCAGGAGAGCTCTTGGGACAGTGTCATACAGTGGGACAGGGCTTGAGGCAGCATCTATGGAGCAAAGGAAACAGCCAACGTTTCGGGCGGGTCTGAAGAAGGGTTTCGACCCGAAACGTTGCATATTTCCTTCGCTCCATAGAGTGGGGGGGGGGGAGGGGGGGGGGGTTGCAGGGAGTCAGATAAACTGCGCAATGACAGGGGGGGATCCCAGGTTGAGAGTGAGTCATTCACCTGCATACAGTGTTCCCACATCCCTCTTCTCCACCAAGCAAGGCACACTCCTCTCTCCCCTCTGCCCTCTCCACCCTTCCTTCCCTCATCCTCCCCCCTTCTCTAAAGAAGGAGGGAGAGGGAAGGGGAGGGAGGTAGTGAGAGGGAGATCTAAAGGGTAACTGTTTTGATCTCCAATCACCTCACAAAGGGCATCCAATAGTGGTGGTGTGGCAGAAGGGAGAACTCTCTCTCTCTCTCTCTCCAATTCTCTCTCTCTCTCCAATTCTCTCTCTCTCTCTGCCCTTCTCTCCCCCTCTCTAGTTCTCTCTCCCCTTCTCTCCCCCTCTCTCTCTTTCACCCCCTCTCTCTCTCTCTCTCTCTATCCCTCTCCCCTTCTTCTCTCTCCTCTCCAATGTCTTCTCTCTCTCTCTCTCTGTCTCTCTCTCTCTCTCTCTCTCTCTCTCTCCCACTTTCTCTCTTTCCCTCTCTCTCCCCCTTCCTCTCTCTTCTCTCTCCAATTCTCTCTCTCTCTCCCTCTCCCCCACTCCTCTTCCCATAGCCACAGTTCACTCCACGAGTGAGTGTGTGAGAGCTGAGCAGTGTTTCTCATTCTGACTCCGCTCCGTGAGCTGCTCGTATTGAAAGTAATCATGTCCAACTCTTAACTGAAAACGTGTGGTTTGCAAACTGAAAATTCCCCCCTCTCTCTGTCTCTCCGCTGCCTCCCCCACACACACACAGCCACAGAGACACAGAAACACAGACACACACAGCCACAGACACACACACACACACACACACACACACACACACACACACACACACACACACACACACACACACACACACACACACACACACACACACACACACAGGGTTAAATCCCACCCGTACCCCGGCCCGGACATTAACCCCGACACCAATGTTAACACAGACTCAAACCTCCAACCTGGTCGGCTGTTGTACCGGCACCGAACGAGTTAACACAACCCCCAGTTCTGTTTATCCTCAGATTGTCTCCCTCTCGCACTTATCCGGCCTGTTGTCTTTCGTTTCTGCTCCAGGTCTTTTAACTCTATCTCCCCCGACCAAGAGTGGGCCGGTACACCGCCGATTTCATACAAATCTGGCCCTTTCTCACACACCCCCCCCCCCCTGACTCACACACTGACCGCTTGCCCGCTCCCTGCGTTTAGCGTTGAATACTTATGGCTGAATTCGCTGTGGTGCTGGGGCTTGCTGCCCTGTAGACTCCCACACCCCCCCCCCCCCCCCAGAGCCCGGTACTGCCCACTACCCACGCCCCCCCCCCCCCCCCCGGATCCAGACCAGAGTCTTGGCTGCTCCGGTGGCAGCGAGTGACACAATTTAATACATTTACTGAGGAATGTGGATGACCCATTGTATAACTACTTGTTAACTACTGGCTGTTTACATCACAACGTTTGTTATCCATGTTCATTTTGTAAAAAAATCCGTATGGCAAATGTTTTTTTTAATCTTTATTTAACAAAGCGAATATGAAATACGGAAAATTAATGCGTGGCCCCCCTTGGGCGCGGGGCCCAATTTGGAAAAATCGGTCCAATCGGCCTAAGGCCGGTCCTGTTCCCTCCATTGATGAACTATACACTGCAAGGGCCAGGAAGCGAGTGGGCAAGATCATCTCTGACCCCTTTCACCCTGGCCACAAACTCTTTGAATCACTTCCCTCTGGAAGGTGACTCCGGACTGTGAAAGCTGCCACAGCCAGACATAAAAACAATTTTTATCCATGAGTGGTTGCTCTACTCAACAGCCAAAAATCTGTAGCCTCCCTTTGATCTGATATTTTGTTGGTTTACATGCTTGATCAATGGTGTTTTATCATTAATGTCTTATTATTATTAATGTTTAGTGTTTTCTGAGTCATTCATAACTCTCACTGTATGTCATGTTGTTACGTGGGCGGAGCACCAAGGCAAATTCCTTGTATGTGAATACTTGGCCAATAAACTTACTTACCTACTTATATGACTCACGGTTTTGCTGTATTAATCATTGGAGAGAAGATAAACAATCGCTTTGTTATGATTTCATGCAAACAGCCCTGTGTTATTCACTAGTAGAAAAGACAAGAAGGTTGATATGCAAGTCATGGAAAGTTCCCATTTTTTCCACAAATTGTGCTGACTCAAAGATTCAGGTTAATGAATGTTGCTCCTGCTGAGTAGTAGGGAGTTTACTCCACATCTAACTAGTGTTTTATTTAACCTTGGTTCTGACATTGGTTTATCAAAGATGGTGAAACATTTTACTTCCAAGCAGTCAATCCCCATCTTAATGAATTAAGTCACCAATGAACACCTGTGGCCTTGTTTTAAGTGCTGTTGCATCCTCTCAAAGAGCATATTTCTGCACTCAAGCAATATATCACTTTAGCAATGTATTTTTTAGCTGGAACAAAGTTTTATTTCTGGATGTTCACTGTTCAAACACTATATGCACTGTCAACCTGAATAATGTGAGCCATAATTTAAGTACTTAAATAAAAATAAAAGCCAGAATACTCCAACCAGAAAATAAGATGAGGTACACACTCTGGCTTAAATCAGTTAATAATTTTCATACTTTGTGGCAATTTGACTTAAAATTTCAGTAGACAATTTTTTAATTTCTACTTAGTTATATCTTAATGATTTGAGATATAATTTCTATTGTGTGTGAATGAAGGGAGAAAAAGGTTGCCTTGTGCAGGTCTGTGATGGAGTATAGAAGCTGACTTCAGAGAAGTTTAACATATGGTTCCTGGAAAAATTCCCCCTAATTGTGCAATATTTTTCAGTGGCGCATTAAATGAATCTGATGGTGTGATTACCATTCTATGGAGCCTTTACACCCAACAACAAATACTGTCTGCTTCACCTCCTTGAAGAAACCAGCCTGTTCATTTATTTTGTTTAAAAAGTTTCAAATAAAGAAAAGAAGTCTGCAGAAATGTGGGGTCGAAATCACAATGATGCTAAGTGACAGCTAAGGTCTGTGCAATGTGTCTGAACCTTTCAACCCAGTGAAGGTGATTCTTTTCAATTATAATGCCTGTCGCATCTTTGATTCTGTCATAAACTATCAGAGGAGTCTGCACTATCGACTGCAGCAACACTCTTACATTAATTTGAAGAAAAACAGCTAGGACTGGAAAATCTAAAACATAAAACTACCAAGGAGAAAGAGGCTGAAGTAAAAATAAAATGTTTGCATTTTGGACCTCAACCATTTTAAATGTTCACATTATTCTACTGACAACTGATTTGTGCATGTATAATGTCATATTAGAAATATTACCTACAAGTAAATCTCTCTATTTGTTGCATCAGGGCGTAGTCTGAGCAAGGCAGAGGGTGGCTGGTAAATTTGGGGTAATCATGTTTATGCAGGAATCCTGAACTTGGGAACTTGAAGAGTAAAATAGGAAGGCTCGAGGAAGAGGAGGAAATAAGTGAGTGATGGAATTAATGGATTAAGACCAAGATAGTTGGAGATGAAAGCACAATAGCAGTGATGGAGATGCACTATGGACAATGTTGGAGGAATGTAAAGAAAGAAATCAGATCGTGCTAGAAAATATGGGACACTGTCCACCCAGAAATGCATCCATGATTGGCGGCACTAAATGCACTTTATTAAGGCAATCAATCACCATAGTTTGCCTCTGAAGTTTATTCCATTGAAGTCATTCCACTGTGCTGATTGTGATGTATTTTGGGGTATGTATGTTGAAAAATTGGATGAAAAAGCCCCATCTTCTTCCCATTCTTATTCCCTTTCTACCCGTTTTTCCTCCACCAAGTCTACACTGACCTACGATCCCCGCACACTAACACTATCCTACACACACCAAGGACAATTTACACTTATACTGAGCAATCAACCTATATACCTGTATGTCTTTGGAGTGTGGGAGGAAACCGAAGATCTCGGAGAAAACCTATGCGGCCACGGGAGAACGTACAAACTCTGTACAGACAACACCCATAGCCGGGATCGGACATGGCCTCCAGTGCTGCGAGCGCTGTAATGCAGCATCTCTACCACTGCGCCACTGTGCCGAACGTAATTAAATTGTGTTTAGTTACGTATTTTAATTGTTTGAATTCACTTCTTTAAAAATCAGTCATTTTAACATTTTTAATTGTTCGATTCCTAATAGTTCAATTGTTTAGAATATCTCTAGATTTTAGAGACTTTAGAAGAGTTCAAATCTGTTTTCAAGTTGAAAAGTGGTTTAGCTGGCTGAGAAATATTATTTTCCTGTGCTTTTGCCCTCTGGCACCCCAGTGACAATCATCATCCATGGAATGAATTGCTGCCTTAAAGGGTCATCTGGCTTAAGCGACCAAAATGATCAGTGTCTCTGCACAAAGCAAGTTCACACTCACCAGATGAGGTATTGGTAAATGAGGCTGCTGCTGCTGGTGTGGAATACTGGACCATTGTTGTCAGTCTGTGTACTGAATAACACAGTTTTTTCCTCCATATATTCAGAATAAAACAACATCTGCCAAGACACAAGCAGAAACGTGGGGCAGATATGTGTTTACGTCTTGCAGGATGAATGTGGACTCCATTTCAGTGTTTGGTGATATTTAAAAAACAGCTTTAGGTGCTGGCAATGGCATTATCTAGAGCTGGACCCATTGAAGCATAGTGTTTAACATTCACGATGAGCATACTGCAATGGGTCAGAATTTGCAATGTATCCTGTCGTGTGCCCTGGTAAGACTATTGTTGCCGCTTGTGTGTACATGTACCTTGTGTGTTATGTCTGTGGCAGACCAATTTCCCTCCGGGGATGAATAAAGTTCTATCATATCGTATCGGAATGATTAGGGGAAGATAAAACCACACAAATTCAATACAAAAAGGAAAGGAAAATGTTTAAAAGAGTTTGGATTACACAAAACAGAAATGCATAGAATGGAACAATGGGAAAGAGAATGGAAAAAAATAACATCTTAACTATTTTCTCAAAGGACTCAACTGATTTATGGTAATTTTTTTGTGCTAGAGCAAATAAATGATAATCATTTACATTACATAGTTAAAGGGTTGCTTACATGATGAATTGCTTGACTTAATTTTTATTTCAAGATTAATATCCAATTAACGTAACTGCTTCAATGTTAGGAAAGGACAGGTAGGTGAAGGTGATTTGCTGGTTCTGTAAATCTGGTGGTGAATTGGCACAACATGTCTGGGAACTTATGGTTAATCATAATTTACAAGGCATTGTATCCTAGACACAAGTTGCTGGATAATTTATACTCTAACATGTCCTTCAAATGTCATTCTTTTAACGGAATTCTTGGCCACTGTGGTCTGGTGATATTATAAATTATCATTAGCAGTATTACATTTATCTCACTTTGACTGTAATATAACTTTTGGCAACTGACCAATATAGCATTGAATATTATTAGATTTACTTTAGTGCCTCATTACTTACAAAAAGCAGTCACTTAAATGTAGCATTTTTAATATTTCCCCAAGGTTTCTAAAGGGTAAGCTAAAACTGCATTGAAACAGTCCTTACGATTGCTGGTTGAAGGATCTAAGCATTAGTATATTCACTGTAACGCTGTACAATGCATCAAGGAGGACTAAGTTACCTGGATACTATGCAGCAATCACTCCTCCCAGATTAAATACTATGTGATTACAATGGAGGCAGACATGGGAATCCAAAAGGAAATACTGGTGATATTGCTAATATCACTCCAAGAGGTATAGGTTTCTTGCAACCTGTGTGGATCAGAGCAGAGGTTGGAGGGTGAGTGAACAGAGTGAGTGACCACAGCATTGGTGGTATAGGGGCTATTCAAGTTAATAAGTAGTGTAATTCTATTTGGTCACTGGTGTATTAGGGGGATAGATATTGTTCCCTGTAGGCATGAGAAAGGGACTTGAAAGCTGTTTTGCATGTCCATGGTCAGAGTTAAGAACATCTCCTCAAGGTTAGAGAGAAACTCAGAGAGAGGAAGGAGAGTGGCCCAGCGGTTGTGATCCACAGTGGTAGTGGTCTATATTGGAACCAAGTACATAGATAGGACACAGAATGAAATTCCACTGAAGCTCAGGTCCAAGCTAAAAAACAAAATCACATGTATAATAATCCCTAGATTGCCATTTGAACCACGTGTAAATTGATACAGGATCAATAAAATCAGAGAATTGAATGAATGGTTTCAAGACTAGTATGGGGTGAGGGGGCTCTTACTCTTGGGGCACTGGCACCAGTGCAGGGAAAAGCAGTAGCAGTAAGGGGAGTCTGTCTACCCAACGACAGAAGGGGGAGGAGTTTACAGTTTCATTTCCCCCTGGAAAAGGATCTCCTGTTGCATTCTGCACTGCATCTTGGTGGAACCAGACTGATGCTGACGGTACTCCTCACGTTGACCAGTGTGTCATGGAGGGGGTCAGTTGTATTTTCCAAGATGCTCCGCAGTTTGAGGAGCATCCCCCCTTCCAAGACCACCTCTCTTGAATCCAACTCCGCCCCCAGGACGGAGCCAGCCTTCCTGATGAGCTTGTTAATTGAGTAAAAATAAACCAATGGTGGGGATAGCAAGATGGACAATGATAACCAGGGTCTATCACTAAGGAACAGAGTATAGAGCCATAATGCCTTGAATTGGAAAAATGGTACAATGACTAAATTGAAGGTGGGTAATCTGAATGTAGTGCATTCATGATAAGGTTGGTGAATTGAGGTACAAATGAAAATGAATGTGTGCCATCTAAAAACTATTACACAGGCATGATTGCAATGAAATTGAGCTTGAGAATTAAATATTCCAGCACACTTAATATTGAGATTGACAAAATGAAAAAAAAAAACAATCAGATAGCCCTGATATTAAATAATGGAATGTAAACAGTAAAGAAGAAGGATAATAACTCCAAAAACCAAGAAGCGGAAGCTAGGTGACACACAAGACTGCAGATCTGGGATCTGGAGCAAAAATTAAATTGCCAGAGGAAATCAGAAGGTCAAGCAGATTTATGATGCCTTCTGGGATAAATAAAGTTCTATCATATTGTATCATATCATATCATATTATCTTTTAAAATTGCCCCTCACCAGAACATGGTTCGCCCCATCAGGCAGGGAAACAGGCCCTTCAGCCCAACTTGTTCATGCCAACCTACATGCCATAGCTGCACTACTCCCACTTGTCTGCATTTGGCCCATATCCCACTAAAAATTTCCTGTCCATGTATTTGTCCAAATGTCTTTTAAATGCTATTATGGTACCTGCCTCAATCACTGGCAGCTAGCATCTGGCTGCTCATTACATGTATCCACCACCGTCTGTGCGAAAAAGTAGTGCCTCAGGTTCATATTAAATCTTTCCCCTCTCACCTTAAACCTGTGCCCTCGAGTTCTTGAGTCCCCTGCTCCGCGGGAGAACAATAGGAACTGAAGAGGAATAAGCTTGGATGGAGTTAAACAATAGCATGGGCCTGAAATATTTGGTGGGGAATTTCCACAGACTCCTTAGAAGTAACAGTAACACAGAGCACAGTATAAATTAGGAGATTAGAGGTACATGTAATGAGGTAATGCATTAATCATGGGGTACTTCAATCTACAAAAACAGTAACAATGTGGATAATGAATTTATGGAAGATGATTTTCTAGATCAGAATATTGAGGAACCATTGTATGAACATTTATTCGAGAATTTCTATTTTATAATGAAAAAGGGTTAATTAATGGAGTCTGAGGAAGGGAGGGGGGAACTGAGGAAGTCCTGACCCAAATGTTCTCTAGAGATGCTGCCTGTCCCATTGAGTTACACCAGCACTTTGTGTCTTTAATGGATGGTTTGGTAGTTAAGGGGACTCTAAGGAAAAGTGAATATAACATGATAAAACTTTATGTAAAATTGGAAGTGTGTTGGTTTAATCTGAACTTCTTAAACACAATTAAATATTTTGATATATGACATAAAAAAAACTGAGGGCAAAGTGTTGCTGTTAAAGATAGTCAGCATTTCAAGCAGTATCTGAGGGAAAAAAAGTCATATTATTTCTGCTTCTTTTCTCACAGATATTGCGTACTTCCAGTAATTTTCATTTTGTATTTCCAACGTGTAATAGTTTTTGTTTATCAAGTTAAAGACAGTATTAGATCAAAGAAACAGGCTATGATAAAATAGCAACAAGCACAAAGACAGGTAATATCTCACAGATCAAGAAGGAACAAGTTATTGATGTGGTGAATATAAAATAATGCTTGTAAAAAGCAATGAAAGCTTGCAAAAGCTTCTATAGATTTATGGAAAGTAAAGATTAGTCAACATTAATGAGATTGTTTAGACTGAAAAAAGGAGATATTATGTTGGGATAGGAAATACCAGAACAATTAAACAATGATTTGGTGTTTGGTTCATGGAAGAAGGCATAGATCACCTCTCAAAATGGTACAGACCAGTTCTGGCATGAATAATGAGCATCAATATTTAATTATTATTGGAGAATCCAGGACTGAAAGGCAACAAAGCCCCAGAATCTAAGTTTATATGTTTCAATGCTCTGCTTCTCTTTGGAGGATAATGCATGCACTGGTTCTGATCTTTCAGTTGCCCATAGATTCTAGAAAGGATCTCACAGATTGGATGGCTGCAAACGGAACCACAATTTTTTATGAAGGTAGGTGAGAAAAAAGACAAGGCACTGAAAGGCAGTTAGTCAAGTCAAGTCACATTTATTTAGTTAGCCTATCAGTGATATACACAATCTTGGAAACTGTTATTGAGGAATTGATAAAAACCCACATGGTAAACAGGGTCGGACAGTAGTATCAAGCTTTGCAAGAAAAATCGTGCATGACAAATCAGTTGGAGATTTTTTGTTGTAACTAATGGAATATATAAAAGGCAAACCAGTTGATTCATGTATTTAAGGAATTCTGGAGGACTTTAATTCTACACAAGAAAATTGTTAAACCAAATGAGAGTGCACAATATTGTGGGTAATTTACTTGTGTTGATTGAAGCTGGGTTAATCAGCGAAAACACATGGAATAAATCGGACACATTTTGTTTGGGAGGAGGTGAGTAGTAAGATGCCCCAGCTATACACAATCCATATCAATAATTTAGATGAGAGGTCAAATATAAAATTCCTAAGTAGCCATTTGGGCTTTGTGAAAGGGTTGGAAAGATGTGTTTGCAACCTTTATGGTAGAAAAAATTGAAAGTTAAAGTTTGTTCAAATGGTAAAGATTGAAAAGTGCGAGGGTTAAAAAGTGACCTGGGTAAATTGGTAAGTGGAGAACAATAATATGTTGACTTTAATTTCAAGAAGATTTGAATACAGGGATAGAGATGTCATGATCCAAAATATTCCTGATGAAGTTGCATCTGTAATATCTTGTACAAATCATGTTTACCTATCTAAAGTATATGATTATGATAGAGAGAGTACAAAAAAGGTTCACCAGATTGATGCTTACCCTTCTCTTAAGATGTTTTGATAGGATTGATGGCTGAAGTGTCTATAATCTGGACTCACAATCTCAAAATAAAACTCTCAGTCCCAAGGTGTGGCCCATTCAGGAGACAAGGAAACACAATCTTCATCCAGAAGGTGGTGATTCTTTGGAATTCTCTACCCAATAAGACCAGGGAGGATCAGCCATTGGGTAGATTCAAGAAAGGGATAAGTAGATATTTAGATTTTAAGCTGATCATGGGGTTAGACAAGGAAACTGGCACTAGGTCATGATCTTATTGCAATTAGTCATTGGTTATTGTTTCAGATTGATATTATTTGTAGATGGGGCCAAAAGACCAACTCCGGAATCCATTTATTGTGTGTTTCTGCTGTGTTCTTAGATATTCAGGACCTCCTTTGCATTCAGGTGATTTTTCACATTTACTGATTTTAGCAAAGATACCATCTTTCAAAACAACCATTAGACCAGGGCTTCATTTGCTCTATGAAAAGAACATATAAAAAAATTATGTTGCCCTATTTTGAGAAAGAACAGAAGTGCTATTCCATGGTGGCTATGTCATTCGGGGATTTGATTTTTTTTAAATGAAAGTGACCGTGTACAAACTGTGTGAATTTTTGATTTGTCCTCGGCTGCATAACTTGGACAATTCTGGGAAGAAATAATGGTTTACGGAAGATTCAGAGAAAGTTTATTAAAATATTGTCCAGTATGTTTCCCAGTGGGTGAGGGATATGCATCATGAGGTGAGATTGAAATAGCTAATGCTGGTCTGGAAAATAACCTGTTTCAAGGTTTTAAAGTTGCTCATAAGGTTTGATTAACAAGATAGAAAAAAATACAATGTTTCTGTTGAATAGTCATGAAAGACAGCTTTTTGGAGGGACACTGCTGTCTCCTTCAGAACAACTTGTTTCTGTGTTTCTATAAGCTTCGATGAAACAATGATGAATGCTTGCCGGAAAATTAGATATCTCAATTGAAATTAAATTTTTGAGTTATGCCAAAGTAGCAGTTTTAAAGTTTTGATATCATTATTCCAAATACCACCAGGATACATTATATTACAGGGATTCCTAGTAAATTGATCATTTTGTTATTATTTCCAATTGGTGCTATTTGTATTTGGAAACCACGCCACAAAATCCATTGGTTCTTTGTCCTGCAGAGCCTGCAGGGTATTCCCTGCTAACCACTACATGATGGAAGTGGTCAAAGTTATTGGTCTGGAGGAACTTTTCCATAAATGATGGGTAGTGCAGCTAATGTGGATGGCACATTGGGTGACATCAGTGCCAGGCCCATCCTTCACAAAACCAAGGACAAGTAAAATCTCAGCAAGTAATAACATTTGGTGCCCATGTGGTGTGGCTCTAAGCACAGCCTAATGCAGCCACATACCATGGTAGCTATAGGATGAGGGTGACATTGGGTACACTTTATCTCCTTTGTCTGTGGACTTTTGCATCATGATCTGTCGGACCTGATCCATCTTTGATCCCCAGGGGAACTGAGAAACTGTGTGGGTGATCACCAAGGCAGAGTAGCGGGTGATGGGCCACACCTGCTCCAAATACAGCAGCTCTGAGAGTATCTCACACCTGATGACCAATTGTTTTCTGGTTGTCGAGAGGGATTGCTGCTTCCACAGTCCCAATTTTTGTTTGTCCTTATCTTTCCACTCGACCCAATTCTCATTGCACCCCTCAGCCCCTTTGAACCAGATCCCCAGTGCCGTCAGGTGGTCAAACCTAATGGTGAAGGGGATGGAGGATCAGATGGATTCAGCAATGGCTCCTATACACAGAAAAAAACAAGACAGGAGAGAGTGGGCAACGCTGCCTGACCTGATGGGGAAGCTATCCATTTTCCACCAATTGTTTTTTTTTGTTAAATATTTTTATTAGACGTAAGTACATATTACTAGAATATACTTCTCACATACATTCATAATATTATTAATGTTAACAATTATGTCATATTTGTATTTCTATACATTTTTTTTGCAGGTAAGAAAAGATAGAGAAAAATAAAGTAAAAGTAGGAAATCACAAATAAAGAAATGAGTGGAGTATTAAAAAAGTTATCCATCATTGGAGATATATCCATGATTTGTTATACATGATTCTTCATCCATTCCATTATTCAGGCTTCAGTCAGGCTCTCGTACCGAGCCATTTTGACCCTTTAAATATTCAATAAATGGAGACCATACCCCTCTCAAAAGATCCAACTTGTACAAGCCTTAATCTTTCCAGATGAAGTGTCTCCGACATTCCTGTAATCCACATTTTGATTGTGGGGAATGTAGGACCTTTCCAGAATTTCAATATTAATTTTTTCCCAATTATTAAACTGTAATCAATAAAATGCTTTGATTTGTTGTTATTAATTGATCTATTTCTAATATTTCCAATATTATTAACTTTGAGTCAGGGATCAGATTCATATTAACAACATTCGAAATTATCTTAAATATTTCTGTCCAAAATTTTGTAAGTTTTGCCTAGCATTGAGATAGGTAATGTTTTCCAATGTAAAATGTTCTTATTTAATTTATTCAATAAAAGTGGAAAATTGGATTTAAATAAAGAATCAAATCTTTTTGTTACATAAATTCCAAGATATTTAATTTTTTTGTTTGCTATCTTAAAAGGAAATTGTTGTAATATGTGTAAGTTATTTACCATTATTGGCATAAATTCACTTTTATTCCAATTAATACTATATCCTGAAAATAATCCAAATTCAGTATTTTAGTAAATTTAGGATACAAATTTCTGGCTTTGTAATATAAAGTAATACATCATCCACATATAAGGAGATTTTATTTTCAGTATCTCTGGTGTCATACCTATATATTTCAGTTTGTAATCTCACACGTTGAGCTAATGGTTCTATCGCAAGTGCAAACAGTAGCGGGGATAAAGGACAACCTTGTCTGCAGCCTCAAAATAGATTAAATTTAGTTGATAGCATTTGATTTGTTATTATTCTGGCTGTTGGATTAGTGTATAATAATTTAACCCAAGTAATAAACTTCTCTCCCAACTTAAAAGTTTCCAAAACCGAAAACAAGTAAAACCATTCCACCTGGTCAAAGGCTTTCTCCGCATCTAACAATATAATTAATAGGTCTTTATTAATACCTCTTTTCGAATATATAATATTGAATAATTGTCTTAGGTTATATGAGGAATATCGTTTTGGTATAAATCCTGTTTGATCTGGATGAATTAATTTATTAATAACTGTACTTAGTCTTTGTGCTAATATTTTGGTTAGTATCTTTTGATCAGTATTTAAAAGAGCTATAGCTCTATATGATCCTGGGTCATCCAGGTCTTTGTCTATTTTAGGTATAAGTGTTATAATAGATTCATTTAACATTTCTGGTAGTTTCTGGTGGGTATAAATGTATTCATAGAGTATCTTCAAACGTGGTGCAATCAGATCATAAAATGTTTTATAAAATTCCGAGCCAATACCATCTGGTCCCGGTGTTTTACCATTTTTTAATGATGATAGATTCTTCGATTTCTTTTACTGAAATTTAGTGATTCTCTATTTTGTGAATCCAACCCATTCAGATTACATTTTTTTTTAATGCTTTTATTCCTATCCTGTTTTCTGTCGTTTTAGCTGAACATAAATTTTTATAATATTGCAAAAATCTCTCATTAATATCTTTAGGTTGTACTAATGGTTCGCCATTACATGATTTAATCCTATGGATTATTTTTTCTCCCTCCATCTTCCTTAATTGATGAACCAATAATTTTTGAGGTTTATCTCCAAATTCAAATTGTAATTGTTTAGTGTATTGATAGAGTTTTACAACTTGATCTGAATATATTTTATTTAATTTATATTTCAGTGCAGCGATTTTATTATGTGTTGTTATGGATGGATTAGCAGCGTTCTCTGTGTCTAATTGTTTAATCTCCTTTTCCAATTCCTCTTTGTTCCCTCCGATTCTCTTTATTATAACATTCTTGAGAAGAAATCATAATTCCACGGGCATATGCTTTAAAAGTTTCCCATAATAGGGAAGAAGATATTTCCGGTTCATCATTTATTTCAAAGAAAATCTTCTGTTCTATAATATATTCCTGAGTTGCTTTGTTTATTAAAATTTGTGGATTAATTCTCCATTGTCCCTGTTTTTCCGTTTTACCATTTATTTTAATCATAAATGTTAAAGGTGCATGTTCTGAGATTGTAATATTATGGTATTTTTAATGATAAGTGAGTGAGATAAGTTTAGCGTCAACTAAAAAATAATCCTTTCGTGAATAGGTTTTATGTACAGGTGAATAAAATGAATATTCTCGCGCAGTTGGATTTTCGACTCTCCAAACATCTTTAATGTTACTAGTATCCATATATGCATTTAATAAGTCACTGGAATGAGATTTGGTTTTCCTTTGTCTTGTGGATCTATCTAAATAAGAATCTAATGTACAATTTAAATCTCCTCCAATTATTAAGTTATGTTGTGCTATTTCCGGATGTTGTTAAATATTTTCTTAGAAAACAGTGGACTATCAAAGTTTGGTCCATATACATTGACGAAAATCATTTTTGTGCATTTAATTCTCCTATTACAATAATGTGTCTACCATCATTATCAGTTATAGTTGATATAAAGTGCCTTTACGAAATAATATTGCTACACCTCTTGATTTGTGTGTAAAAGAAGAATGATACGTTTTATCTATCCATTTAGCTTTCAGCCTATTCTCGGCATCTTTTTTTAAATGTGTTTCTTGAATGAAAATCACATCAGCTTTAATTGCTTTTAAATGTGCTAATACTTTACCTCTCTTAATTGGTTCATTAATACCTTTAACGTTCCAGCTGCAAAACATTATTCCTTCATTCCCCGTATTCATTTTTAAATCTTGCATCTTTTGTCTATGGGGGTCTATAATAGAGCCAATGGTTCAGTTCGACAGACCCGACCTTACACCCAAACTCCGAATAGACGAATTTAAGACCCTTGAATGTCTCTCACATGTATATCTCCTTTGATCCAATTTGTAACTCCATTCAAACTGAAAATAATAATGATAGATTATAATAGAGAATAAAAGAGGATAGGTTAAGAAATTAGTATTGTGCACAAAGAAGGAAAAAACTACTGTACTTTTATTATCATTTGTCTTGGGGGAGCGTTTGGTCTTGTCTGACGTCACATCACTCTATGTGCTTGGGCTAATTAAGGCTTTTGTTCCAGAGATAAAACTTTCTGCAGTAAATTTGCAGTGAATTCTCGGGGATCTTGATCTTTCTCTTCCCCTTCTGGAATACCCGCAATTCTTAGGTTCTGTCTTCTCTGGCGACATTCCAATTCAGTACATTTCTCTGTTATTTTGCCCAGTAATTCATTTAGATGTTGATTTTCTGCGATAAGCTTTGCTGCAGTCTGAGCACTTGTTTCGGGTAGTTCTTCAAGGTCTTTTATGGCAACAGTCTGTTGATTCGGTGCCTGTTCCACAGGATTCAGCCTTTCTTCAAAATCAGTTTTCACATTTTTGATTTTATCATTCGTCTCCTTTGTCAGACCAATCAATATTTCTGCAATTTCTTTCTTCAATTCATCCGATGTATTCTTAGTCGTGGTATTAATTTCAAGCTTTATGTCCTTCATTTCCTCTTTGATTTTTTTTATTTCTTCACCAACATTCATCAGCTTTATTTCTTCCCTTAAACCAACAATTTCACATGCAATAAAAGTTTTAAGATCTTCACATTCCGATTTTTTCGTCATTTTTTTTCGACACATCTTCTTGGGATAATGGCCTACCTGAGCCCAAGGCTTCAGTCGAGCCTTCCCCCAGTTTCAGCCTGGTAGCCCGACTTTTCGGTTTATCCGCAGGTGGGCTTTGCTGTGTAGACATAGTAAGTTGTGCGCCTGATGACGTCACTCACAGCAATCGGTGCAGAGACAGCAGGCAGCAGGTAGGTCAGTTTCTCCCCGATTTTTCTCCGTTTTTTAAGAGCTGGCTGGCGTTACCCTCTAGCCCTCCATAGTGCCACCGGAAGTCCCACCAATTGTTTTTGACAGATACTTGCATAGAGCAGATGTATCCTTTTCCTGATTCTCTCCCCAAAGGCTATTTTGGAGAGCATGTCCATCATGTACATGTAGAATATCCTGTTGAAGACCGCTTCCTGGTCCAAGCTCATCAGGCAGGTGTTCACGCCTCTGTCCTGTGGTATGGTATCATTGTGCACCATGAGGCTGCCAAGATTTTCTTGTCGGGTACAGTACATGTTTGGTCCTGGTGGATCATTTGTCCCAGAGGAAACTTGTCCTGGTTTGCAGCATTGGACAGGATCTTATAGTCCACATTTAGCAGTGAGATGGCTCTCTAATTTCTGATATCATCTTTTTCTCTGTTTTGTGGATAAGGGTGATGATGCCCTTCCTTGTGGAGTCTCACATGCTACCAGTCAGAGGTTTAGCATTGTACATTTCCAACAGGTCCAGGCATAGTCCCACAGAGTTGAGTACAACTCAGCTAGTAAGCAGTCACTTCAAGGAATTTTATTCAAATCAAAGGAACGGATGGAGTCAGTCAGCTTCTCCAAGGTCAGTGATTGATGCAGACTCTCGCTTGCTATCCTCCAAAATATCCCTGCTAGAGGATCAGAAGTTCTGGGAGGCTGCGCAGTCTGTGGCCTTTCTGTCATACAGATCAGTATAAAAGGATCTGCAGATCCTCAATATGTCCGTCTGCGAAGATGCTAATGAGCCATCCTATTCCTTCGGGCTGTGGATCACGGAGCTCTCCCTGTGAACCGTTTGGAAGCAGAAGCAAGAGCACATCTCATCCCACTCCTCAGAGTCTCAGAGTGAACTCTGGATCGAAAGATGATCTTGGAGGATTCTCAGGCAATATTCCATTAGTACGCGGAATGCAAGATCATTTTACTTAGAAATTTAAAACTGGTCAGACTAAATCTCATTGGAGAGTGCAGTTCATCACTTCATTCACATTAGGGTAGGCAAAATTGCTTTGAGACTCTCCTGTGCTACAGTTTTGTTAGTTCTATAATAACCACAGCAAGAAACATTTTGCCCCAAAGACATTGTAGATGCAGCAGCAATGGTTCATGTTTTGTGGAGCTCAGCTCATTAGCCATTTAACCAGTGGCTCATTGGCAATTTTCCAGCTGCGCTCTGATGCGTTCTTTAGTCATGCTCCAATAGCAATGCATTCAAACTCACAGTCCAAAGAATGAATGCGTGCAATTTCATAAGGCTGCTGAAACCAAACTCCCAGTCTTGGTGCCCCACTGAAATGTCTACATTATGATTTTACATCTACAGAATTATGAGCCGCTTTTCTTCATTGGATTTTCTCCGGTGAGGAAATAAATATATATTGCAGCATTAATTCAATATTTAGACAGTAATATGAAAGTTAATTCAAGCTTTAATAAGAGGGAAATCATTTCCAAAAGGCCTGCTGCTAATGGTACCAGAGGGCAACAAAGTGTGCTCTGCGACCAAATGCTCCACAAAGCCCAGGAGCTAGAGATAATTAACCACTGACAAGCTGTAGTTCTCACAAATCTCCTGAGGTAAATAATATATCCTGAGCTCATCACAGGAAGAGATGTTCAGCTGGACAGAGAATATTCAACGATAGCCTCAAAGCCTCCTGGAATGTATACAACATCCTCACTGTCCCCTGGGAATCTCTGGCCCTTCAAGGTGGAGAAGCATGCATTGGGAGCATATAGCAACCCTGCATAGGTGGCAGAAGGAATGGACTACCTTCCCCCACACCCTCAATAAACACTACTTGTCCTTTAATGTGTATTTTCTTCATCAAAATAGTTATCTGCTAGTTCCAGTCACCATGAGTGCAGCAACCGATCAACCAAACAAAATGTTTGTCTTAAAACAAATAACTTTGTTTTATTAAGCATTAGTTATTTATCCAATTGAGTGTCCAACTGGATGTCATGCTAAGCATTGAGAGTTTCAAGTATCTAGGTGTAAATATTCCCAAACATTTGTCCTGTTCTCACAATACATGTGCCAAGAAAGCACACTTACGCCTTAACTTTCTCAGTAGGTTAAGGAAATTTGGCATGACTCTCATGACTCTTACTGGTTTATATGGATACACAATTGAAAGCATTCCATCTAGCTGCATCACAGCTTGGTATGGCAACTGCTCTATTCAAGATAGCAATAAATCGCAGAAAGACCATCATACAAACAGACTTCCCCACATCGACTGTATCTACATCTCACACTACCTCAGGAAAGCAGCCAATGTAAACAGGGGACATGTACACAGCAGTCATTCTCTCCTCTCAGTGGAAGGAAATGGTCAAATAATGTTTCAAGTCAAAACCCTTCTCCAGATCCATAATGAAGGACCACTCACACTCTGGTCATTCTCACTTCCCCCTTCTCCCATCAGGCAGATGATACAAAACCTGGAATGCAATGGCCACCAGATTCTTTTTTTTTGATCTCCACATTTATTGACATAACAAAATACACATACAGGCAAAACAAAGAGACACACAAAAGACAATCGCAAAATGACAAAATACAAATCATCTATTTGCATCACATCGGATCCTCTTAACATTCTATCATGGAAGCATCTTATTCACAGGCACCATAGCAAGCTCATCCATTAATATCCTTAATCAATCTTGGCATTTGCGATAGTACCGGTTTCCATATAATATTAAAGGCATCGGTCCTCAACTGGAGTTTAGCAGTTATACTTTCCATCAAGTATACATTTTTCAATCTTTCCCTCTACTGTTGAACATTTGGTGGCATTTCCTTTCTCCGTAGCACTGTTATCATATTTTTAGCAATCAACAGCATCACCCCAAGCATATATTTCTGATTTTGAATGTTGCTGCTGGAGTATCTCCTAATATAAAACAAGTCAGTTCCAAAGGTAGATCCACTACCAGAATTAATTTAATCTCTACCTGGATGTCTCTCCAGTATTGGTACAATTTGGGACAATCCCAAAAAATATGTGTGTGATCACCGATCTTCCCACATTGTCTCCAGCATAAATTTGAGGTGTTACTGTATCTTGCCAACACTAAAGGGGTCCTAAATACTCTCATTTTAATTTTCCAGTCAAACTCCCTCCAAGAGGGGCTGCTTGTCAGCTTATGGCCCAAGAGACATGTCCTTTCCCATATTTCATCTGTAATAATAATGTTCATTTCCAATTCCCATTTCTGTTTTGTTTCTATAGTATTTCCTTTTATATAGTCTTGAAGTCTTTGATATAAATGGGATATCAAATTATTTTGTAACACTCCCTCTATAGTCAACAAGAAAGTATTTTCCAAATTTGAAGGTAGTCTACATATCTGCTTCCAATCTACATGTGTCTGTAAGTAGTGCCATATTTGGAGGAACCTAATTGAAATCTGACCCTGACAGTCCAAATTCATTCTGCAAGTGCTCGTAAGATTTCAAGACTCCCCCACAAAAAAAGCTGGTCCACAGTAATAAGCCCTTTATCTGCCCAGTTTCTAAATCCTTTATCAATTCTGCTGGGTATAAAATTGGGACTAGCAGCTATCTTCATTGCTCTAGATATTGAATTAAAAAGATTTAATTGCTTTCTTATAGCTAACCACGTTTTCATCGTGAATTTAATCTAATCGTTATCTACTTTTAATTTCTTCCAATTTACTTGAGTTAGAAATCATTCAAGACAGCAAGAAATCGCAGAAAGTCCATCAAACAAACAAACTTCCCCACATCGACTCTATCTACACCTCACACTACCTCAGGAAAGCAGCCAATGTAACCAGGGGACATGAACACAGCAGTCATTCTTTTCTCTCAGTGGAAGGAAATGGTTAAATAATGTTTCAAGTCAAAACCCTTCTCCAGACCCATAATGAAGGACCACTCACACTCTGGTCATTCTCACTTCTCCATTCTTCCATCAGGCAGACGATACAAAACCTGGAATGCAATGGCCACCAGATTCAAGTATGGTTTCTGGTCTGCAGTCATCAGACTTGAACAGACCTCCCATATGCTAGTGATGAATTTCCCGATTATCCGATCTACTTCATTGCAACCCTGGTGCTTTTTTAAACTGTGCTTACTCTGTAGCTAGATCTCTATAATCTGCATGCTGTTCATTCTCTCTGTGTTCTACCTGAAGTACTCTGTATAGTATAATTTGCCTGGATAACATGCAAAACAAAGTTTATCATCTCAATGCATGTGATGTATATGTACCAATTTCAGTAACTATAGCATCTCCTAAACAGAGAACACCACTGGCTCTGGCATTTCTCGTGTGATTACAACAGGTAGGGAAAATAACCTAGGCTCATAGCTGCTAATATGAACACCACTAAATGTAACTTCCTCCCTGTCAGTGCAATAAATATTTAAATGTCTGCAAAATCAAATTACATACAGGTAGCATGCAATAGATACATCAGTACATACAAAGGTTGTAATTGGTAGAAATGAGAAGGAAAAAATCAGTGTTTATGGTGCATTTGGATTTACAGAAGACCTTTCATGACATCCCATCAAAGTGCCTGCTGAACATATTGGGAGAGTGAATTCAACACCTCAAGAGTTTTTTTAATGACAATTTTTATTGAAATTGAAACAATGAACAATGAAATTCTTACTTGATGCAGCAGCACAACAGTGCAAATATATTATTAGATAGAACATCAGCTATGATCATATTGAATCAAAAAGGAGACTTGAAGAAATAAATCGGGCATATATTTTATACATTTATAAGTTTCCTTGCATTTATCATGAACGAGCAATGAAATAAAAGGAGCAAAACTCACCTCTGTCAGTTGTAGAAGGATGAAGGGAGATCTAATTGAAACTTACTGGATAATGAAAGGCCTAGATAGAGTAGACATGTCAAGGGTGTTTCCAGTGAAGGGAGAGTCTAGAACCAAAGGACAGGGCCTCAAAATAAAAGGACATAACCATATAACCATATAACCATATAACAATTACAGCACGGAAACAGGCCCTCTCGGCCCTTCCAGTCCGTGCCGACCATTTGTTTTCCCCTAGTCCCATCTACCTGCACTCAGACCATACCCCTCCATTCCCTTCACGTCCATATACCTATCCACTTTACTCTTAAATGTTAAAATCGATCCTGCCTCCACCACTTCTGCTGGAAGCTGATTCCACACAGCCACCACCCTCTGAGTAAAGAAGTTCCCCCTCACGTTACCCCAAAACCTCTGTCCCTTAATTCTCATGTCATGCCCTCTTGTTTGAATCTTCCCTACCCTCAATGGGAAAAACGTATCCACGTCAACTCTGTCTATCCCTTTCATCATTTTAAAGACCTCAATCAAGTCCCCCCTTAACCTTCTGCGCTCCAAAGAATAAAGACCTAACTTGTTCAACCTTTCTCTGTAACATAGTTGCTGGAACCCTGGCAACATTCTAGTAAATCTCCTCTGTACTCTCTCTATTTTGTTGACATCCTTCCTATAACTAGGCGACCAAAATTGTACACCATACTCCAGAATTGGTCTTACCAATGCCTTGTACAATTTTAACATTACTTCCCTACTCCTATATTCAATGCTCTGATTTATAAAGGCCAGCACACAAAGGCTTTCTTTACCACCCTATCTACATGCGATTCCACCTTCAGGGAACTATGCACAGTTATTCCTAGATCCCTCTGTTCCACAGCATTCCTCAATTCCCTACCATTTACCATGTACGTCCTATTTTGATTTGTCCTGCCAAGATGTAGCACTTCACACTTATCAGCATTAAACTCCATCTGCCATCTTTCAGCCCACTTTTCCAAATGGCCCAAATCTCTCTGTAGACTTTGAAAATCTACTTCATTATCCACAACACCACCTATCTTAGTATCATCTGCATACTTACTTATCCAATTTTCCACCCCATCATCCAGATCATTGATGTACATGACAAACAACAGTGGACCCAACACAGATCCCTGAGGCACCCCACTGGTCACCGGCTTCCAACCTGACAAACAGCCATCCACCATTACTCTCTGACATCTCCCATTCAGCCACTGTTGAATCCATCTTGCTACTCCGCCATTAACACCCAAAGATTGAACCTTCTTAACCAACCTTCCATGGGGAACCTTGTCAAAGGCCTTACTGAAATCCATATAGACAACATCCACTGCTTTACCCTCATCAATTTCCCTAGTTACCGCTTCAAAAAATTCAAGAAGGTTTGTCAAACATGACCTTCCAGGCACAAATCCATGTTGACTGTTCCTGATCAGACCCTGTTTATCCAGATGCTTATATATATTATCTCTAAGTATCCTTTCCATTAATTTGCCCACCACTGACGTCAAACTAATAGGTCTATAATTGCTAGGTTTATTCTTTGAACCCTTTTTAAATAATGGAACAACATGCGTAGTACGCCAATCCTCCGGCACTATTCCCGTTTCTAATGACATTTGAAATATTTCTGTCATAGCTCCTGCTATTTCTACACTAACTTCCCTCAATGTCCTAGGGAATATCCTGTCAGGACCTGGAGACTTATCCACTTTTATATTTTTCAAAAGTGTCAGTACTTCCTCCTCTTTGAATCTCATAGTTTCCATAGCTACTCTACTCTTTCCCCTTAACTCACCGAGTTCAATATCCTTCTCCTTGGTGAATACCGAAGAAAATAAATTGTTCAATATCTCCCCCATCTCTTTTGGCTCTGCAGATAGCTGTCCATTCTGGTTCTCTAATGGTCCAATTTTATCCCTCGTTATCCTTTTGCTATTAATATAGCTGTAGAAACCCTTTGGGTTTACTTTCACCTTTCTTGCCAAAGCAACCTCATATCTTCTTTTAGCCTTCCTAATTTCTTTCTTAAGATTCTTTTTACAATCTTTATACTCCTCTAGCACCTCATTTACTCCATGCCTCCTATAACTTTATAATGGTGATGAGGAGGAAAATTCTTCAGCCAGAGGGTGGTGAATCTGTGGAATTCATTGCCATGGATGGCTGTGAAAGCCAAGACATTGGATATTTTTAAAGCAGATTCATGGGTTCATTAGGAATGGCATCAAAGGTTACAAGAAGAAGGCAGGAGAACGGGGTTGAGAGGGAAATAGATCAGCCATGATTGAATGGTAGAGGAGACTTGATGGACTTATTGGCTTAATTCTATTCCTACAGTATGTCATATGGTCTCTGTGAACGTATAAATGGAGTTTAAGCAGGATTTGGCCGCACAGTCATGAATGCATAAGGAGTATAGTGAAGGGCTGAGAATGCAGCCTTTCAGGACATTGGAATTGAGAATTATCATGCAGGATGTTTTGTCACCTATCCTTACTGATTGCGATCTAAGGGTCAGGAAGTCAAGGATTCAGGATAGTGCAGAGTCCTAAATTCAGGAATAGGGGGATGCGTTTGGTTGGAATTAGGGTTTTGAAGCTGAAGCTATCGGCAATAAACTGAAGGCTGACTCGGTGCCGATGGCCTACTCCTGCATCTATTTTTCTATTTTTCTATGTGTACCATGACTAGCCACATGAAACACTTCATGTTAGTGGATGTTAGAGCCACCAGATAGTGTACACTAAGGTACACTGCCATATTCTTCCCACTGAGCCCCCTATGTCCCATACAAATGCAATCCAGCTGGTCCTGCTTCCCAGCACTCCATACCCTTGTATTTCTACTCCCTTTGACATACTAATGTACTTTCCTTTTGAACACTATTGAATCTGCCTCCACTGCCTTTGGCAGTTCATTCCCAATGATAAATATTTGTTGTTGAGAAAATATTTATCCTCACCTTACTTGTGTCTCTGTTGCTAATCACTTTTATGCTAAGTTTTCTAGTTCTTAACCCAAACATCAGGAAGACGTTTTTTTTTAATCTACACTTTTTAATCTCTCTTGATTTAAAAAAAAAATCCATTCCCTCTGAATCCCTCTATTCCATGGAAAGCCATTCTGCTTTATTAGTCTCTCCACATAACTAATAGGCCTGTCCCATTTAGGCAACATTTTAGGCGACTGCAGGAGACGGCTATGCAGTCGCCACATGGTCGTTACATGTTCGCGGGAAGTTGCCGGGGAGTCGCCTTCAGGGTCGTGATGAGTTCCCGCATTCTGGGAACTAGTCGCGGCCTCATTATTGTCGTTGCAAAATTTTCAACATGTTGAAAAATTAGTGGCGACTAGAATGAAGCCGCCATGGAGAGTAGTGCAAATTCTCGAGCCGTAGGTGGGTCGCCAGGAGGTCCTAGTGGTTTGCCAGGAGGGCCAATGTTCTCCTAGGTTCTCGTAGGTTGTAGCCAGTGCTGAATGGTGAATTTCATTGGCTCATTAGGAAAAAACATGTAAGCAGTAGTTTTCAGAACCAAGGATAACCGACCGGTAATGTTAATGTCTGCCGAGCTTCACAGCCGTGTATCTCTAGCTTCTTAAAAGTTGTCTGAACCCCATCTCCCCCTTCTCCCCCCTCTTTTAAAGGACTTTCCGTACACTGTGCTTTTTAACTTCTTAATTACAGCGCCAACCTTCCTGTTCATCGATGTGTGTCTATCACCTTGGCTTTGCACCATGTGAATTTCACTCAGACACCGCTTCCCCCCGCTTGCCCTGTCCCCCGCCTGCATAACGGGCTGGTGAAAGGAGCGATGTGTTTGTGTGTGTGTTCCACTCTAATAGTCGCTATTCCAGTTGCCGGTTTTTCAGGCGACTGCCGATAACTTGACATTCACCTGCAGTTGCCTGAAAAATCGCCTAAGTGGGACAGGCCCATAAAGCATTTTGTCCCTTGAATTGTTCTTGTGCATCTCTGTTGCCCTTTTCCAATGTCATACTTTCAGAATAAAGTTATTTATGCTGTTAGACTACATTCTCAATAAAACTTGACGTTAATGTTGTAGCAGTGAACACTCTTGGAAATGTTACCAATAGATGTTTAATTCTATCCAATTTTGCTTGCCTTTGGCACACAGCCCTATATTCGTCTTGTTGACAAGCTTCAAATTAACTGGAAACTCTCACCAATTGCCTGGTCTTCGCCTAGGTTCTCTTATGTATCTAGTGAGTTGATATCTGTCTTCAGATCTAAAGGAGTGGAGTTGAATTTCTACACAACTAGACATAATTGTGTAGAAATTCATAACTATTTGCATAGTTAGTTGAGCAAAATGGAGGAATTTACAACTAAGGGAGCACATCTGGAACATCATTCATTCATGTCATTTACATGAGCTCACGATGCAATTCTCCTGAATCAGGTCCCACCTTTAAGCTGGCCAGGCCCTCAGTTCCACAGTTGTGTTTTTTTCCCAAATACATTCCTTCTGTAGTTACAATCAATAAAAATAATTTGTTCATTTTCTTGGATTTCTGGCAGAGCTGGTGTATTTTTAAATGTAATAATTCCTGTCACAAAAATATTTAATTTATAAGTGGTCAGCTGAAAGTCTTCAGTGAAACAATTAAGGGGATCATCAAGTCATTTTGCATCTGATGATTCATTGGTAGAAATCTGGATTTATAATGCTTATTTTACGTAGTGAGTCCACTTTCCAGCAGCATTATTATAATGGCATCAGCTCATCACCCTCAAATATATCTAGGTCAAGTATTACTGGGAAGAAACCACTCTGCCTATTGCCTGTTCGATTACTGCTGTCACCATGCACCCAGTAAATCATTGCCTCTGTGCCCACCCAAGAAAGGATCGATTACTTTGGTGGAAAACGCAGAAGAGGAAAGGGAAAGTTGCAATTGCTTGTGAAAGATTTAATGCTTGTGAGTCATCAAAGTGAATATTAACGAAAAAGTAACCCAACAGAGCAATTTAAAGTGATTTTTTGGTCTATGCACAAATAGGAGAAACCATTCCATGAAAAGGATTGACTTGAATCTTCAGTGTGCCAGGTTTTAGTAAGACCAGGCAATCTAGGCCTCAAGATATCTGATCCAGGATGAGAAGAATGACAATCAGTTGCTGGGTATTGCAGGGATCACAATCCTAGAGAGTGAAGGAAATGCATATTTTAAAATACCAAAAGATTTAGAAATCAAAAGGCATAAAAAGCAATGCAGCAGACTTTGGAGCAATGTTAGATCTCCATGCATTCTCATTCGAAATAAATTTAACAGTGACCCTCCCAATGGGAATGTGCGAGAACACAAAATTCCCTCCTAGTTGTGGTAAAACCAGAGGAGGAATATTCATTGAGATTCTTGCCCATCGCTTGCGGTTCTACACATAAATTACCAATTTGGTTTTGGGAAGAGCTCAATTCCTACTCTATTTCCCCTTTTCCCCTAAATAAACGTACAAAATCTCTTTGGATTCGCCTTAATGTTATCTGCTAGAGTTGTTACATTATCCCTACAGAGGTTTTAAACATATAGGAGGGTATTTTGTGCTACACCCGTATCCTGTATCTGGATTTACTCAGATAGGCACAGACACAAAATAAAACAGCTCGTAGATCAGAGGTGAATCTATCAAACAAGTCAATTTATAGAAGACCTTAACAGTGCGCACTAAAAAACATTCGGAGAGAACCCAAAGTGCTTCAAATATTCACAGTACCTACAGCTTTTTATATTCTCATGATACAATGGTTACTTGTTTTTTGCTTTCCTGATTTCCTTCTTAAGTATATTCCACAATCCTCTATACTTTACCAGATATTTGATCCCAGCTGCCTATACCTGAACTATGCCATTTTCTTTTTCTGATCAGAGCCTCATTTTCTCTCATCATCCAGGTTTCCTAACTTCTACCTGATGCCCTTCATATTAATAGGAACATGCATACTCTGAATTCTCACTATCGCACTTTCCGGTTGGGCACTTGTCTGAAATAAACTATTCCAATCAACTTTTTGCAAACTCCTCACTAATATCATCAAGGTTGGCCTTGCCTCAATTTTGAACTTAAACTTGTGGACCAGACCTTCCCTTTTCCATAGCTATCCATAATAAGGATTACACAGTGGCACAGCTGATAGAGCTGCTCCCTCATAGCTCCAGAGTCTGGGGTTCGATCAGGACCTTGGATGCTGTCTGTGTGGCGTTTGCATGTTCTCCCTGTGACTGCCTGGGTTTCCTCTAAATGCTCTTAGTTTCCTCCCACATCTTAAAGTCGTGCGGTTTGCATGTTAATTGGCCTCTGTAAATTGCAGCTTGTGCGTAGGGAGTGGACGAAAAACTGGGATAATCTACAACTAGTGTGAATGGGTGATTGATGGTTGGCATGGTGGGCCGAAAGGCCAATTTCCATGCTGTATTTATGAACTAAAATATCTTGAAAACAATAGAATTGTCGTTGTTGGTCACAAAGGTACCATCCACAGAAACGTTAGTCACTAGCTCTGTCAAATTCCCGAAACTATATAGTTAATGGTAAGATCCTTAACATCATTGACACACTGAGGGATCGTGGAGTCTAAGGTCAAAGTTCACTCAAGGTGGCAACACAATTAGATATCATGGTAAAGAAGGCATTTGGCATGCCTTCCTTCATTGCCTGGGGCATTGAATATAAGAATCAGGAAGTCGTGATACAGCCCTATAGGACTTTGTTTATGCCGCATTTGGAGTGTTGTGTACAGTTCTAGTCACCCCATTACATGAAAGATATGGAACTTTGGAGAGGATGAAAGGGAAGTTTACCAGAATGTTGCCTGAATTAGAATGTCTCAGCTACAGGGATAGGATGGATAGACATGGATTGTATTCTCCAGATCACTGGAGGTTGAGGGGAGACTTGATAGAAGTGTATAAAATAATGAGGGGCAGACATAGGATAGACAGTCAGAACTTTTTTTACCAGGATGAAAATGTCCAACAAAAGAGGGTATATCTACAAGGTTAGTGGGGGAAAGTTTAATGGAGATGTGCAGAGCATTTTTTTTAAATACAGTGGGTGGTGGGGGCTGGAGAGCATTTCCTGGTTGGTGGTAGATGCAGATACAACAGTGGCATTTAAGAGTCTTCTGATTAGTGCAGGGAATAGAGGGATATTGGTCATGTACAGGCAGATGAGATCAGTTCCGCCAGGCACCATGTTTGGCACAAACATTGTGGACTGAAGGGCCCATTCTTCTGTTGTATTGTACTATTCTTTAAGATTAAGTTGCTTTGAACTCTACCATTTTTGTGCCTTCTACATATCACCCGAGGAAACATTTGTGAACAATTTCATCCCATCTAAGCACGTGGCAGAATGGCAGCCCTAGTACATATTAGGAAAGTTAAAGTCTAGTGCTACTAGTACAATGATGGGGTCAAGGAAAGAGCGTTCATGTTGCGGCCCTGTTTTCACCAATCTTTCCACTACCACGTACAAGATGTGCAAGACAGACACCATTGTATGCAGATGCCGAGAAGTGTGTTCAGCTATGGCTGAACAACTTCTAATTTTGTGTGTGGATTTGATAAGAAGAAGACTACAATGACAATCCTATTAGTCTTGCAGCTTACTACAATCTTCCATCCAATTTGATCATTTAATTCCCGTTGATTACTTTGGGGCTTAGAGTACAATCCCAACAATGGCTGCTTTTTAAATCACCCCTGCTGCTTCTCCTTGTAGCTGCTCATTTATTTTGTTTAGATTAAAGATACAGTGCAGAAACAGGACCTTCGGCCAACACTAATTTACACTTACACTAAGTATACAACCCCTAGCCAAATAATCTACCACGTCTTTGGAATGTGGGAGGAAACTGAAGACCTCGGAGCAAACCCATGTGGTCAAGGGAAAAACGTACAAACTCCATGCAGGCAGCACCCATAGTCAGGATCGAAGGGTGCTGGAAGCACTGTATGGCAGCAACTCCACTGCCGCTCCACCGTGCCACCGTGTTTATTTGCTAGTTGGTCGACGAATACTCAGTTAGTGAAAGAAGAGAGAACAAAAATAACATGCTGGAGATTTGTGAGGTAGAGCTTGACAATTGCTGGGAATTTGAAGCAAAAAAGGAAATGCCCAGTACATCAGGCAGCTTTTGTGAAGCGAGAGAACCGGGTTGAGATGGATGAACATTGATTATAACTGGCTAGGAAAGGATGTTTATCTAAAACAGCTGAATTTAATATTGAGTCCTCAGGAATGCAAAATGTTTAAATGAAAGCAAAGGTGCTATAATTTAAGCTTGCATTGGGTTTGGTTGAAATAATGCAAGCCAAAGCCCTTTGAAATGTAAAAATTATAGTTTTAGGAAAATTCATGGGCCTGTCCCACTTAGGCAATTATTCAGGCGACTTCTGGCGACTGTTAAGTTGGAACTCACACACACACACTCACATCGCTTCTTTCTCCAGCCCGTTATGCAGGCGGGTAACAGGGCAAATGTGGGGAGCGCTGTCTGAGTGATATTCACACGGTGCAAAACCAATTTGATACAGACACACACCGCGATGAACAGGAAGGTTGGCGCTGTAATTAAGATGGTGAAAGCACAGTGTACGGGAAGTGTCACGTAAGTCCTTTAAAAGAGGGGGAGGAAGGGAGGGGGAGAAGGGGGAGAAGTGGGGAGAAGGGGGGGAGAAAGTGTGGAGACAACTTTTAAGAAGCCAGAGATACACGGCTGTGAAGTTCGGGGACATTAACATTACTGGTCGGTTATCCTTGGTTCTGAAAACTACTTCTTACGTTTTTTTTCCAATGAACCAATGAAATTCACCAGGCAGCACCAGCTACAACCTACGAGAACCTTCAATCTCCTGGCGACCCACTAGACCTCCTGGCGACCCACCTATAGCACGAGAATTCTCGCTACTCTCCATGGCAGCTTCATTCTGGTCGCTGCTAATTTTTCAACATGTTGAAAAATTTGCGGCAACCATAATGAGGCCGCGACTCATTCTCAGAAAGCAGGAACTCCCCACAACCATGAAGGTGACTCCCCGGCAACTACGCGCGAACATGTGGCGACCATGTGGCGACCGCAAAATCTCCGACAGTCTCCTAAAAAGTCGCCTCAGTGGGACAAGCCCATAACCCTAGCATATTAAATGGAGGTGTTCTACAAAGTGGTCACCTGACCAGCTGTTGATTTTGCTGATGTAGGAGAGACACATTATGAGCACTAAGATACAGTAAATGAAATGGAAAGATATGCAAGTTAATGCTGATTCAGTTGAAGCATTGTCTTAGTCTCTTGATAGCGAGAAGAGATAAAATGACAGGTAAAAACAAAGAATGCTGGTTAATACACACAACCTTACAACATGCTGAAGTGACCTTAGCAGGTCAGGCAGCATCTCTGGAGAACATGGATAGGTGATGCTTCAGGATGAGACCTGAAATGTGGCCTATAAATCTTCTCCAGAGATGCTGCCTGACTTGCTGAGTTACTCTAGCACTTTGTAAGATAAAATGGCAGATTGTGTCTCTCCAATGTTTGCTGGGGAAAGGTCCATGAGAAGGAGTAAAAAACAGCGGATGCTGATTTACAAAATAAGACACAAAGTGCTCGACTAGCTCAGCAGGTCAGGCAGCATCTCTGGAGAACATGTATAGGTGATGGCTAGAGAACGATCCTTGCAGGGCATCAGTGTTAAGAATTATTGTGGAGTATGTTTCGTCTCCCATCCTTCATTGACCTTGACCATTTCTTCAGTATCACTGAATTTCTTTTGATGCAACATCCAAGTGTTGGGGGCTTATCTCCTGACATTGGCCTACCCAACTATCCATCCCAGTTAGCTTTTGTTCATGTGTTTTGGGGGCTTCCTGATACATGTGATTACAGGACATCCCCTATCCACCAACTGACATAAAATATATGTGAAGATGATTATATTCAAATCATTCACCATAGGCTTCTATTACAACTGAACATTAACAATATTACCTTCTTGGGACTGTTATTGACATCTCACTCAAAGCATCTCAGGATATATGTATGATAAGCCAATCTGCTTGAAGCAGGGCAGTGGTTTTGGTACTGCCATGTGTGATGCTGACATGGCCAGTGGCCTATCCAGAAGCTAAGGGGATTGGAAGCTGTAAAACCATGTTAGGCCACAGTTATTTACTGGCCTGTAGTCACCTGTAATGGCCAACTTGCTATTTTTGATGGAGATGGAGTAGCGGCCATCTGAATCTATTGGCCGAATGCAGGGTACCGGAAAACACCTCCAGACCATTGCCATAAGGTCAAGAGAGCATTAAATCTCTTACAGAACTTAACAACTGTCTCCTGGGACTGCACACCCCACAATGCTTCACTTACCCTGTCTAACCAGCAGCACTACCTGCAGTTCAACTGACTCATGGGTCACTTCTGGAGCACCGAGATCAACATAACTACTGCGGCTTCCAGCACTATAATATGCTGGTCCACTTTTAATTTATTTTAATGTGCTGGTCCACATTAAAATTCATGGCTAAATATCCTTCTTGAACATTGGGAGCTGATAGTCAATAAATAACTCAAACTGCAAAGGACCTTCAAATCCCTCCACACAGATACCAGAAATCTCAGAGTCCCACCTGGAACACTGTAAACCCTACAACCCTTTGACAGCACCACATCTAGCACAACATTATCACCACTAACACCGTAGGCTGAAACCGAGGCTTTAACCTCTCAAGAAAAACCTTGCCACTATACAACCAGTTGAGGAGATGGCAGGGGAGATGCAGAATCCAAATTGTGATTGGGGCCAACCAAGTCAGAACATCCACGTACCGATCATCCGTGTCTAGGATTCATTGGCATTACTTCACATTATTGCATTACATTATTGGCAATCCCTTGACTGCTAACCTTGAACGGCGACTTCTTCCTTCATCATTTGATATACAGAATCAAATTATTAAAGCCAACTTTGCATTTGTGCTCAATTGTCTTTGCTAACAAGGATTCTTAAATCATCTTCCGAGAAGCAGCAACAACATCATTTTAGTTACATTGTACAAATGTTCAAACTAATGTTGTCTTGTCGGCTGTTTGTTTTAAAATCTCAGACCAGACATTATTGTTGGCTCTGAACAGGGAAATTATGGAAGCATCATCTTGACAAGAACACTTCCAATGATCCATAGAAGCTTTCAGTATGAAGTGGTCCCTGTGCAGCCTCATTACCAGAGCAATCATAAACCAGTCCTTGCTCTTCCTAATCTTTATCTGCTTTGAATACATAAGCCCTTTTCCCTTATAAAGGTCTAATGGCCTCCAACTACTCCCTTTAGATGCAATTCCATGCTCCAACAGTTCAGTGGATATTATTCCTAATGCCTCTCCCTTAATGACAGAATTTGAATGTTTAAATTGCTGACTATAAATAATCCATGGAAGAAATGTTCTTTTGATTTGCATAATCAAATAAAGCAACAAGGAAATTGATACCACCAAACCAATTAGTAGTTTATTCCTCTTTTCCAAGATGGTGCTCATTTTAAGGCTCCTCTCCTGTTCCACACCACCTAATCTTCCAACCATTTTGTAAACCTGACTGTTGGTGAGGGCCCGGTATAAGATTTAAATAATTTGCCCCTCATACACTGCTGTCATGCCGACAATTATATTAACAGTGGTAATGTATGCCTTCAAAGAGATTCCCACTACATGCATGTGGATATGCAGAGAAACAAGAGATTGCATGTGCTAGAATCTGTAGCAAAAAAAAAAAACGAGCAACTGGAGGAACACAACTGGTCAGACGTTATCTATGGAGGGAAATGGACCATTGACATGTCAATTTGAGTCCTTGAGACTTGATGAAGGGTCTTTCCTGAAATGTTGACTGCCCATTTCCCTCCACAGATGCTGCCTGACCCATTGGATTTCTCCAGTTGCACTTTTATTTGCATGTGGGTAGATTTTTTTAATACTAAAGTTATAAATCATTAGAATGACTCAATGCATGAAATTTTACACGCAAGCCCATTTTCTTCAGGATTCTCAGGCAATTTTTGTCCCAGCCTAACCTCCAGCCTCTTTCCAGTTTCAATTGTGTCTACCCTTGTCTCCAGCCCTAGCACCTTTCTTGCCTATTGCCTCTTGATAGCTCCTCTAAAACCCCCCACACCCACTGCCTTCCAAGGGCTATTGCCACTCTTAAATTCCATTTCCCGCTCACCATCCAAAAAAAAGATCAAATGGATTTTGGAGTGGACTCTGGCATCTTTTACCTAAACTAATTCCTGTTTTGTTATAGGCCTCTACATTCCCCTAGTCTCCAGAAGTCCCTTACAACTTGCACTTGTGGTCATTACTTCTTCATCCCCAAAATCTTAAATCTTTTTGCACAATACTGGGTTGAACCCTCCTTTGAAGAGCTGTTTCTTTTTGGTGTAGATTTCAGACCTTCCTATGTAACCGGGACATTGCTGTGACCATCTCTGAGGCTGATCCCTTCATTCGCCACTGTTTCTCATACTAAATGACTCCATCACACCTTAACACATTAAGTCACAGAAGCCAATCATTTCTCCCGAGCAGAGAAATTCCATTAGTCACATTCACCTCTCATTCCCCTGTAACGTAGTCTCACTCACAGGTCTATCAATTGCACAATGATTCATTTGGCACTTGCCTACACTACTGGGTAATTTACAGTAGCTAATTAAATTACCAGGTCATCTTTGTGACATGGGAGGAAACTGGTGAACCTAATGGAAATCCATACAATGAAAACAAGAACATGCAAACTCCACATGGAAAGCACCAGCGATCAGCATCATACGGGTATGTCACTGGTGCTGTGAGGCAGCAATGCTATCTAATGCACCATTATAATGCCTTATGTCGTCTCATTCTTTGTTCCAAGCCATTTTGATAAGTTCTGTTCCCCTGAGTTCTATTGGCCTCCATTGAAACGGTGCAAGCGACCACTCTTCCCTACCGTATCTTCTTTAGTTTCTCCCATTGCATTCACATCTCTCCTGACACAGAAGTTCTTCACATGGTCTGTATTCAGCAAACATGAATTAGGTATATTTCATTTGTAAATTGGAATAAATTAGTGTTCTCTGAGATGACTCCTTCAAAAGAAGTTCCATTGCAATAATCCCCTAAATATATTTTGTCATATTATAAGTGAGCCAAGAGTGATCACAAAGTGATCTGGGGGCCATTTTGAGTGCTGCTATTGCTACCAAGTAATTTGCAAACCAGCATGTCTTTGGGATGTGGATCAAAACCAGATAATTGACATTTTAGTTGTTGTTAATCTTCAATAAAATACAACTAATATTTTGATGTGGCTGCCGTCTTCTAGAAATCATTATAGTTAGCACTTCCCAGCTCCACAATACTAATTTACAGACTATGTCATGAGGATAGGCATCACACAGCTAAGTATAGCATCCAGAGAGAACAGTGCAGGAAAGGTTTTGAAACATCCATTGAGCAGGACCTTGCAGCTTTCTGTCAGATAGAGAAAAGAGCTCAAGCATCAAAGTGTTCTTGGTGTGCAGCTAACCCTAAACCTGCATAGGGAACGGCCAGTGAAAAAAACGCCATCATAGTCCTTAACATGAACCCGATCATGGAAAATTGAACACCCAGAGTGTAACAAGACCTCAAATGTCGCGGTTTTACTAATTAGGCAAGAAATTGACTAAATTGCAGCTCCAGTGAAGACCGGATAATTTCGAAATCCCTCGCTATTTAGGCAAAAAGATGTACTTTTTTTCTCAGAGAAGATAATCACAATGAAATGCATTAGCAATGAATACTGAGAATGTGAGAAAGGTTTTCTACTTTCGAGTTGGTTTAGAGACCATTTATATGCTCACTAATTAGGCTGCCCCACAGAAAATGAAAATGACTCATTCACTGAAAAAAGGCAGAAATTAGCAGATTATTTTAATCCACAGCCATTTGAAATGGGTAGTATGGCATGACACATCATAGAACAAGATAAATAGCCATTAACTATATGGCATTAAGGGATTTATGCTGACATTTGATGAATTCTTATAATGTGTAATCTGGGTGAGATTTATGTATGGATTAAATGATCAACGGATTCCATCCATACTGCTGAGCACATAAAGTCTTATTAGTTTAGTTTAATTTAGAGATACAGTGCGGAAACAGGCTCTTCAGCCTTCGAGTCCATGCCGACCAGCGATCCTCACACACTAATACTACCCTACACACCCTACGGACAGTTTACATTTGTAGCAAGTCAATTAACCTACAAACCTGTACGTCTTTGGAGTGCGGGAGGAAACCAAAGATCTCGGAGAAAACCCATGCGGTCACGGGGAGAATGTACAAACTCCGTACAGACAGCACCCATAGTCGGGATCGAACGCGGGTCTCCGCCACTGCATTCCTGTAAGGCAGCAACTCTACTGCTGCACCACATGCATTGACAAATTCTAACCTCAATGGAATTGGCTGTGAAAAAGATCAAAGGATTCTGTCCAAAATCAAGATAATAATGACTTTAGCTTTTGGGTGAAAACTCCATACAAGAAATTAGGTTAGCACCATGTAATTGTGAGAGCTGCACATTTTTGAAGTGGCAGCCATTCACTATGCATTTGTCCCTTTTGAGAATAAGAGTGTTGTATGTGTTAGAAAATGAGACATTTGCCACATAGTGCAAATCGAAATCCAGGACAACCAACCAGAACATCTCTGCCAACATTACCCTCTGCTCTAAGAGGACATTTGCCCAGCAAGAAACTAAAGGCAAGGAGTCTGCATAATGCAGAAGCTGATCAGTTAGAGGAGAACCTGACGTACAGCATCTATACAACTAGTGCGGATAGCAGAAAGCAGTGAATTTTCAAGATAAAATACCCCATTGTAGAAATGAATATCTATGCTGCATCAGATTGTTCCATCGAGAGTAGTGTTACCTTCTGCAGGAAATTCAGTGACCTACATTTGAAAGAATGCACAGAGAGTTTCAAGACATATTCTAGTTACTTTTTACAGGTACATGGTCAAACATAATACATCATGTGGGTACACAAAAAGCTGGAGAAACTCAGCGGGTGCAGCAGCATCTAAGGAGCGAAGGAGATAGGCGACGTTTCGGGTCGAGACCCTTCTTCAGACTCAAGGGTTTTTCCTTCGCTCCTTAGATGCTGCTGCACCCGCTGAGTTTCTCCAGCTTTTTGTGTACCCTCAATTCTCCAGCATCTGCAGTTCCTTCTTTAAAAAAAATAATACATCATGTGTTATGATGATCAGTAACAGGTACAGTTGGCTACACAACTAATTATCATTATTGTAATTATTATTATTGGAATAAGACATATTAATAAAATCGACTGGGCAGAAGTGTTCACACAGATACTTTATTAGGAATGCTGATTTTGATGCTAGCAGTGCGAACACAACATGTACATACATTATGTATTACAACTGGAGAGTGAAGATTTCCAATGACATCATGCAGACCCAACACAGAAAGCTATGCTTTTGAAATGATTTATGACCAAATGTTCAAAGGTTGTTGCAATTCAGGTGTGTTTCCAGATGTACACATGCAAAACATTTCACAACAGAAAGTTTGAATTGTTCACTATTCAAGGTTGTCTCATCAAGACATCGGGGCTTCAGATGTCCCAAGGAATTGAATATTAGATGAAATGTACTCAGGACATAGAGCATTGTTAATATGAAGGCTATTTGCAGAAGCTTCCTGTACTTCCTGAGTATTGACAAAATCAAAAAGATTTAATATTGACATGTAAAATCCATCAACAGTGCAGAAGGAAGTCAGCAAAGACTCCCATAAGATCTTATAGCTGGCTAAGCGACCATTTCAGAAAGTCTGTGACATCCTTCAAAATCCTTGCCGACATTCATTAGCAACTGATTGAAGTGCAATAACATGTGGGAGTTTACAAAGCATATTGAGTTATTGGTGATACTCTGCTAGTATGCAATACTTGATGACATATAATGGTAGTTTGGGGACATATCAGAAGGTAGGTAATTGCTGCAAGGTATATATCTGTACAACGGGAAAGTGGAGGCAGTATTGATAGTAAGATTAAATGAGAACTTACCAGTTTGAAGTTTGATCTTTATTTTATGAGGCGTTACGATGAGCGATTACGTGAAGAACCCCGCCACATGCGCGTCAATCTTCAAAGCAGCAATGTGAAATCACAGAATAACAGTAATTGAAGTAACATAGTAAGATTATAAACCTAGAACTACTAGATGACCTTTGCGATATGAGGGTTGGGTGCGGTGGGCACGTAATCGCTCATCGTAACTCCTCATAAAATAAAGATCAAACTTCAAACTGGTAAGTTCTCATTTAATTTTACTATTTTACTTCAGAGTCACGTGAGTGATTCCGTGAAGATTTCAAAGCTCTGTGATTTCATGCTGTAGATACGAATCCAGGCGTCTCACTGCAGCAATTGACTCAGGATGAGTGAATAAAACAATGCCTTGAATCGTGACATTGATTTGAAATGTTTACGGTTTATTTAACAAATAAACAATATCAACCCCTCTCTCCCAGGGGGAACTATGAAACAGAACTTAAAATGGATTGGGTAAATACCCCCGATTCGGTAAGCGACTTGTTATAGAAACTTTGAAAAGTCAGTTCATTTGACCATTCTGCGGTCGTGAGGATATGGTCTAGAGGGACGTCCATTGCCCTCGCTGCTGACGTTGATGCCTCCCTGGTGGAGCGAGATTTAAAATGGTCAGTGTCCACTCCTGGATTCACGAGAACCTGTTTCAGCCACCTTGAGATGGTCTGAACCAACACTTTCATATGCGGTTTTTTGTGGCTATTAAGTAATGCTGATTCCGAACCTCTGAGGCTCTTGGTGGCCTTAATATAATATAGCAAGTGCGACACTACATACAGTCTTAAATCCGTGGGGTATGCTGAAAATATAACCTTGAACCCCAACACCCCTAGTCTGCTCTGTTTAATTAAATCACAAATATAAAATGTAATGTTATTACCATATGATACCATCCTGTCCAGTCGCAGTTCCTGCAACGTCTGGACCCGTTGTGCTGAAACCTGCGCCATGAGCATGACCACCTTAAGGGTGATTTTTGGCAAAGACAGGGATGTGGCTGGATCCCACTGGCGAAGCAGCGTGAACACCACGCTCACATCCCAGATTTCTGAGTACCTGCGTCTGGGGGGATTGGAATTAAAAATACCCCTCATAAACTGGGACATTAAAGGGTGAGATCCAACTGAATGTTGTTCTTACCCCAGCCATAAGTATGATGACAGGGCACTCCTGGCATTTTTGATGGCACTATAGCTCAATCCTATATCAAAATATAGCGTTGACAGAAATTCTAGCATATCTGAGATGCATGCCGTGTGATATACAAAGTTCCCCTGTGAACAGAACATCTCCCATTTCCTGATATGAGAGGTATACTGTTTTTTTGTACTATCCCTCCAGGCCGCAGCAATCACATCCACGGTATGATCGGATAGTCCGAGCCCCAGATATGGCCTCCTCAGAATCTGCAAATTAACAGATCAATACGATCATGTAATGGATGTAAATCTCCAGTTACAGTGTGCACCAGTAGGTCACTGCGTTTCGGAACACCCATAATTGGCTGTGTTGTTATCTCCAAAACGAGAGGGAGTCATGGCTGAGTAGGCCAGTCGGGTACCACCAATACTCCTGAAGCGGAGTCATGCTTGATCTTGAGCAAGCACCAACTGATGAGGCAAAATGGAGGAAATGCATATAAAAACATTCTACTCCAATGTAGCGAGAATGCATCTACCGCTCCTGCATTTTTTGGGTATAATGTTGGCCAAATGGCAATTTTCATCATACAATTAGGTGTAAATAGGCATTGCAGAGTAACGCAAGCATGTCTTTATAAGTTTTGGACATTATCGACCCTTGTATGCCTTCCCCAAATGCAGTGATGCCAACTGATATCAGCTAGAGGACATGTTGGAAACACATTTCCTGCCCTCGCATCGTTACACTCATGGGTGCCCAAAATACTGAGTTTACTGTTGGCACCCTGAGTGAGGTTTTATATATATTTTTTTACTGTTTCAGGCATAACAGTTTCTTGGGGCAGGTGAGAAACCAAATAAATGTTGGCAGCCAGGTCTCATCCATAGCCTCACCAGTCCATTCCAATATAGCAAAACTTGATGCTACATCGGGAACACCCGGAGCGTGGCACTTGTGCTCTCGTGTATACACATAAGTAGGGACACCAGCTTCAGGGTCAGTCTCCTCCTGCCCTGGTACTCCCGAGTCTTCTTCTAGGGAGACCTCATCCAGACCTAAACAAGGCACTGGAGAGTCAGATTCCCATCTTTTAACAGACACCATACTCAGTGTATGGAACTCCTTCGGAGGCTGCCTGGGAATCTCTGGGTCTTTGGACCCTTGACTGATTAAAGTTTGGAGCATTTTAGTCTTGCTCTAGGGAGACCTCATCCAGACCTAAACAAGGCACTGGAGAGTCAGATTCCCATTTTTAACAGGCACCATACAAAGAAGGGTCTCGGCCCGAAACGTCGCCTATCTCCTTCGCTCCTTAGATGCTGCTGCACCCGCTGAGTTTCTCCAGCTTTTTGTGTACCCTCGATTCTCCAGCATCTGCAGTTCCTTCTTTAAAAAAAAAATACACAGTGTATGGAACTCCTTTGGAGGCTGCCTGGGAATCTTTGGGTCTTTGGACCCTTGACTGAGTAAAGTGTGGAGCATTTTCTCCATTTCCAGTCTCCCCCACATTCTTGTCCTCTCTTGCAGGAGAGTTAATTTATTTTACATTTTCTTATGTATTTGTCCATAAACCATATATGTTCATTTTAGAATTGTAGATTCTGACAGGCACATTCTGCTTGCAGAATATTTGTATTAATCTCAGTATCACACAGATCATATACATCAAAACTAAGAAAACTGCATCTGGTATCACATACTCAGAGCAGACCTTGTATGCTTTCCTATTGTTGTGGCCTCAGCCCATGCGACTCTAGAGCAGCTGGAGGGTTATTAACTATGGAAATAACGGCCACTGGTATCGGAACCGGCACCGCACTTATTTATTTTCCCGATCGCTGCAATGGGACCACAATGCTGCGTGACCCATGCTTGCCCCTCCCGCTGTACCACAGGCTCCTGCTGACTCACAAGCCAGCCTTACGGAGCTTAAGTCTCACTGGAAAGTTTTAAAACACTTACCTGCAAGGTTTTCTACTTACCGCTGGTGGAGCTGCGCTCTCGAGCTACTCCGAAGTACTCCACGTGATTCCGAAGTAAAATGGCACCTGCAGCCAATTCCATCCTATCTAGCAACAGCGTTTGCAATGTTTTGCCCTTGTTGTGCTGATATTAGTGTCATGACTAAGGATGTAGCTGGAACCCCCTGGTGAAGTAATGTTAACACATTTTCAATATCCAAACTGCATATTCTTGTAGTGGGAGAAATTGTGTCAAGATCTCTTTTACAACTCGATATCTGGGGTTGAACCCGACAGAGTGGTTACCGTTTGTTGCAGCTGTAGTGGCTCTATAACTGAATTATTGTCAAAGACCATTTAAGAATGAACTGGAAGACGTCATTAATCTGTACCATATTAAATGTAACATTAACATTTAAACAAACCTGCTTCCGATCCCCTCAATAGGAATGTACTGCTTTTTTGGATGCTATCCCTGCACTCTACAGGGAGCACATCCATCGCTTGATGTGACAACCTGAGCCGCAAGTCAATCCATTCAGAATGTGGAAATCAATAATTGTTTTATTATGCAGAGGCCGGTTTTCTGAATCACAGTTTGAACCAGCAAAGTTTTTGTTTTTTAGAATAACCGTATACCGTTGTATTATTATGCCTGTCGAAAGCAGGCAACATGACTGATTAGCCAGACGGACAGTACGACACCTAACGCGAGATCTTGCCGACTGTTTTAAGACCCGACTAATGAGGCAAAAATGGAGGAAGACATAAAAGAACATTCCTCCTTTTTGTAGCGAGAATGTATTTCTCCGCCCTGTTGTGCCACATATTTTTGCAATCAGTGAATAAACATGAAATTAACATGTCGAGATTAGATGTAGCTTTGAACCATACTTTCATAATACTTTGAGATCCAATACCTATTCTGTGTTGTCATCGATCTGAACTCGATGATACACCTGTGGCAAAGGAGATTAGGTAATTATTACAGGATCCTTTTATTCGATTGCCATGTGACTAACATATGCCACCACCGTAGTGTAGTAACTTGAAGTTGAGCATGTATATTATGTATATTCGCTCAATAGCCCCTTACCCATGGGGTGCATCTAGTGTATATATTTAGTTGATACCAGCAACTGAAGAATTTGCAACTCATGCAAATCTCCACTACCTCCAACTAGAGATGGTATTCGGACTTCTCACCTTAGAGCCCTTAGCATCAATTTATAATAACTGAATTTGACCGACCAAACTACTGGAGCAATGCTGAATACTGTTTGTTCATCATTGTGACTGAGGTAGCTTCAGCTGATAATAGTAAGATTAAACGAGAACTTACCAGTTCGAAGTTTGATCTTTATTTTATGAGGAGTAACGATGAGGGATTACGTGAAGAAGGCCCGCCTGGCGCTGGAACGGCATACTTCAAAGCAGCGGCATGAAAAACACAGAACACAATAGCCGGAGTAAGATAGTAAGGCTCATCATAGATTTTGAACTACCAGATGATCATTTATTTTATGAGGGTGTGGAGTGGAGGGCACGTAATCCCTCATCGTCACTCCTCATAAAATAAAGATCAAACTTTGAACTGGTAAGTTCTCGTTTAATCTTACTATTTTACTTCGGAGTCACGTGAGTGACTACGTGAAGAGTTTGAAGCTTTCTGTGTTTTTCATGTCGTAGAATTTATTCCATACGACAGTCCGGCTCATTTAACACAGTAACGAGCGAATAACACATTTTTCCCCAAACATTGCCTCAAGTTATGTGATAAATTATTTCACATTATAAAGAATAAAAGTAATGCCCTTTCCATTGAAAGGCAAGTTTATCACAAAATATCAATTGATATATATATTTTGATGGCATGACAAAGCAATAATTATAGAGAACCCAACACTGCGTGTCCAAACCTGACACCATGACTGGTTCCTTTTTACTTTAACATTAATTTACACCCTCCTGCGGCCTTGCATCTTTGCTCGAGTGGCTCATCCCGTGCCATTCCTGTGAATGTATCTACCTCATTAACAGAGTGATTTTCCACCTTTCAGTGTCTAGTTCCACTGAGTGTATCCAATTTCTAACCATCTAGAATACATTCCTCTAGAACCATCAGTTTTTACTGAACCTAATGTGGTTTTTGTGTGTAATAAGCAGTCTCATTACCACAGAGACTCTTACCAACTGCAACATATTTCAATAATGTTCACACACACACACACACAACTTAAAGCCGACAGGATATGCTTATAGGTTTACCTTGGTTTCAGCTCCTCTTGGTGTGCTTTGTTTGGTAGAATCATAAACATATATGATAATGCAATCTGTATCCACATGCAATTATAACGTAACATTTGCAATGTTTGCTCTCTTATATTGATACTAAAGTCATCAGCATTATTATTTTCAATGTTTAACTTTTTTGAATCATAGATAGAGTTAGAGTCCATTGCCTAAGGCAATTCAGGATTATTTATCTCCTGACTTTATATTTTTTACAATTTTGGACAGATTATATATATATATATATATATATATATATATATATATATATATATATATATACATATATATATATATATATATATATATATATATATATATATATGTATATATATATATAAATATATTTATTAATATCTACATATATATCCCTTTCCATATCGGGATATTATGAATGCACCTGATAACTTCTTGGTTAATATATTGTCCGTTAATAGGACGGTAACACTCTGAGCCCTATTATTGGCTCTATCAAATAGATACTCAGAAAAATGCAATCCACAAGGAACTCACATATATCTAATATGATAAAATAACTTTACTGTATACACAGACCACCAATTTCTTATAACAAAATATTGTTTTTTTTTAGACTTATTTCTGCAAATTGCAGGTATAACACTTCTTTTATACATAATTATTTTATTGATGTTGTTATATTAGTTAACATTCATAGACTTCTTTGACCATCAGCTATTGTAATGGTCTGGTCAACCTGCAGATAGTCAAATTCATATTTTCATGTCATGGATGCTTATGTACAACAATAAATTACTGCAGGGTTTCACAAACCTGGAGATCCCAGCGGGTGCAGCAGCATCCAAAGAGCGAAAGGAGACAGGCAACGCCTCGGGTCGAGACCCTTCCTCAGACTTCAATAAATTGCTGCAACTATGAATCATCACAAGTAGTTCAACATCACACAATATTTATGAAACCATGAAGGATCCGTATTAGGCCACCAAAAATGCCTCTGGCAGTGTCCTGCTACATTTTCATCAGACACTGCCCTATCAAACAAAATGAGGAACACAAAATAACATATTTTCCTCATGTAATTGGGAGAAAAGCATCCACCTTCCCTGTTCTTGGTTTACCCACAAGAAACATTTGAAAGATCGGTGATTTAATCTGTATGCAACCAGATTAATCGTAAGTAATCCATATTAATGACAATATGTTTTTCTCCCAAATTTGTTGTCTCCGATACCATTGTCTCTTCCTTAGAGATAAACAGCTGGACTAAACTTTTAGAATATGCCACATCTGTTTACTCAGATAATCCCATGATTGTTATTTGACTTATCTTGTGTGTTTTAACATATGCCACAGCCGTGGTATTGTTCATCTTGATACGACATGGACACTTCCATAATAAAACAATCGATATTTAATCCATAACTCCTTATACTTCAATAATTAATACAAATGTTTGGAAAATTTCTTAGGACAAACCATTTATGCTCACCTGGTATTATTGTCCGCAGTCCCAACAAGAGACGTATCAATTATTCTTATAAGAATAGATAATATTCTTATCTTTACCCAAACATTCACAGAAGCTGTACGTCATCTGTAACACTTGCTTCAGTTTGCAACAGCTGTTAATCTTATAGTTGAAGCAGCTTGTGAACCTTTTTTACATTACTTTAATACTGATAACGTATCATTTGATATTTGCATAAGCCTCTTCACAAAGGCATACATATTCTTATAAGCTTCCGTATTCCTTCTTTTGGAACTTTATTTATTCTTTACCTAACCTAATGGAGGGACAAAGCATGTCAACAACAATGAGACCATATTTGTATCATGGAACAATTTTTCCCCCCTCTTATGGTGCTGAATTACTTCTAAATTCAGAATAGTAATTTATGAATATTTTATTAATGCCTAAGCATATGCTTTATGTAATGGGTCAGGTCCTTACCTTCCACCAGGTTTGTAATTGCAGCACTAATTTGCAGCTGACTCTTATACCTTCCAATTTAAATGTAATCAAGATAACCCATGACCATGACCTCATTAGTGCAAGTGCTGATCTTTTATCAGCATAATTGTTCCTTCAGTATTCTGTTTAACAGCCTTGAACTGGTTTAATCCTTTGGACAATGTTTTAACTTGCACAGCTTGACCCACTTTAATTAATTTCAAGCACCTGTAATATTGATTAACACTTTGTTAATAGCAACTGTATTTCCATGTTCTAGATGTTTCCATTTTCTTACACTGTGAAAGTGTATATAAAATGATGTTTTGTATGGTTTATACCATCAAATCTTTACACTGAGGTAATTTTATAATATACATGTACGTACCCCTTCTTTATTGAAATTACTTTTGAGTGCAAACCTAAAATCAATTTTTAAGGTTTTCCTATACAGGTGAACCAATCCTTCCTCAGTTATATTAAATTAATAATCATAATACACCTGTAATCCCCCACAATTGGAGATTTCATGAACTTATTTTGTAACCAGATGTTTGCACCTCTTCAACGTACTTCAAGCCTTCTTTTCCCAATTATATGGGTTTGGATAAGGCTATGTTGGATTATACCACTTCTGCCTTTGTTTTGATCCATTATCAAATATTTCATTGGATCATAGTTTTTCCCCCCAAGTTTAAAGATCTTTGCCTTTGTTTTGATCCATTATCAAATCTTTCATTGGATCATAGTTTTTTTCCCCCAAAGTTTAAAGATCAGTAGTCTGTTCTTTTGTAATCAATATCTTTGATTTATCATAAGGCAGGTTTATTCCATAATAATCAGGAGTTTAACATAACCTGATTTGTATTCATCTGCGAATCTATAGTGCAAATTTGGTAAATTATATATATTTCTTCCCATTGAGCTCCACAAACTGATGGCAATTTATTTTATTTTAAAAGTATTAGTTATTTAGCACAACGTTTTATTTTATTTTATTTTTATTTTTGAATAGTAATGCCATGCACCATTTTGAAATACTTTGAAATTGTATTTCTTATATCTCATATAATTTGAGACATGGATATCATAAACGGATTCACCGTTGATATCTTTATAAAACATAAAAGTTTTATCGTATTCTGCTGTTTCAATCATTACAGCTTTGGTGAGGTTTTTTCCATGTTTATTTTTCATGACCTCACTCATCATTAGTTCTGCTGTTTTAACCATAACAGCTTTTAGTGAGACCAACTTAATTTTTGGTTTCCATGGTAATTTTCCATGGCCTCACTTTTTATTCAGGTGTTGTGCATACACCTGTGTGTATATATATATATATATATATATATATATTTATTTTTTTTTGGTGCTGTGGTGGGTACTTCATGACCAGCCACCACTATCAGTGCATTTTTAGGGTCAGTTTTTGCATTTTATTTTTCACTGCCCTTGTTTCTCCTGAGTTTTTTCCCCCTCAAGGAGACTACCTTCAGAAAAATCTGAGGTAGATATTCGCACCATATTTCATCATATTTTTTCCCTTTTTTAATGTGAAACCCCCTTAGGGTATGTTTAGGGAATATTTCCATTATTTTCCGTCTGAAGGCCTTTATTAACTTTTTTAAATTATGGCCTTTCTGACTTATTTAAAATTTCCCCCCCTGCAAAAAGTTTGTGGAGCATCTTAAACTCCCTACCGTATTTTTAACGGTCACCAGTATCGGAACCGGCCCCGTAATTAATCTCCCGTCCCGATCGCTGGGTATTCCCCCGGGACGTTCTTTTTCAAACTCCGTTGTTTTAACAGAGTATTTCTGTTCTATTTTAATCTTTTACTTTACTTTTGTTTTAAAATTCATTTTAAATCCTGGTTCAATACACCAGGCACGGAGTTTTCTAGACCCTAAAAGTTTTTCAACTGCACTTACCTGCCGATTCCGTACCTACCGCTGTCGAGGAGCTGCCTCTGCAGCTCCTGCTTCTGCCGTCAGCGTCGACGTAATGCCGTTCCAGCGCCAGGCGGGCCTTCTTCACGTAGTCACTCACGTGACTCCGAAGTAAAATAGCATAAGGTTGTTAACAATGGTCTACATGTCCTTTGAAAGGTCGATACTTTGCACAATATCAGGTCCTTGATTTGCACAGCTGATCACAGCTACTATATTGCCAATTACTCTTGATGAAATAAAAGTCAGTTTTATAATATGTTGCTATTAACTCCAATCTCTTGCCCCAGGGTGGAGTCATAGTCTAATTAATAGTTAAAGGTAAATCCCAATGACCAACAAACAGTTTATCCATTCCGCAATGTTTTACTGTTATTAGTACAGTTATATTGTCTTTGATAACCACCGTACTGGGAACTGCATAGAATGGATCTTTGAGACCCTTATGAATCTGTTTTTAGTCAGGAAAATAAGTTTTCATATTCGGAAAGTTCATATGCGACACTCTCCATTTTTCATAATAAACAGGCCACTTCTGCCTTATTCTATGGGTGCTTTGCATGAGAACTCTAGTCCGATTTCCAAACCTTATCTTCAAAGACAACCCTGGCCATAATTCAAACTACTAGGAACACTAGTACTGTGCCTCTAAGCAGATGTTCTTATCCTTTGTGTGTTGTACAAACAAGTGTAAATATTACTTGTGAGTGGTGCATTTACCCATGTTTCGGTAGTGCCAGACCTACTTTGTTGAGTAGGGTTGGTAGGGTTCATGGAATTTCTGCCCAGCTATCATGCTGCCCCCAGCTCCAGTGAACCAGCTACTGCGGATGAGCGCCTGTGGTACGTTCTGAAATGATGAGCCTTGGCCTGCTGTTGACCTTAATTGATTCATCTGCCAGGTTTTCACCCCTGTTGAATAGGCCTACCTGAATAACAGATTCGGCGGCTGGCTATCACATCCCCCTGTTGGCGCTGTTCACTGCCAGCACATATGTGCTCCAGTATGTTCCATCAACTTCTTTAGTGCCTGGAGTCAGTTATATCTTGACCTTTCGCACTCCCCTCCTCAGAGAGAGCGATTCGTAGGCAGCCCTAAACAGGCGTTGCCACAGGATACCTATGCTGATCTGGACCCATTGGACCCATACCCAAATAGAACAATCTGCCGGGATGGTAACTTTGTTGTCAGGAAAATGTACCTCTAACACGTGCCCTTCATCCCTTGGGGTATGCCCCATGGCCATACCCTGAGACTCAGCGTCAGCAGGATACTGACCTGTCTTGGTCTGCACCTCCAAGAGGGAGACCTGTAGCAGCTCTGTCAACTGGCGCTGCTGGTGCGGCCTGCAGAGGTGGAACATCTGGCTCAACCTTACCGTCAGAGTCGAGGTCAGAGCTAAGATGACCCATAGCTCGCGCCTCCTCATTCATGAGGGTGTTATCAAATAGCTCTCTACTAGGTGCTGCTGGTGCCTTTTTGTTCAGGGTGGCGCTGACACTCCTCCTCCTGCTGGTGTGTGCCCTGCTGTAGCACTGTATGCAATAGTTGCTGCATTTGGGATAGTCGTTTCAAACGCACTACCCAGCCCCAGTGAGGAATCATCCCCCGACTCCGTGGGCCTATTATTTTGCTATCCAGCCCCGGCGGGGAATCTTCCCCCAATTCCGTGGGCCTAGCAGACTTATGTGTTACTTTGAGCAACCCTGTCCCAGGTGTTGCCGGCGCCACCTCTCATAGAGGCCGGCACACTTTTGACTTGAAACAGTCCTGTACAAGGCGATGCTGGCACGGCTCTCCCGTAGGCCGGCAATGTCACAAATGAAACAGCCCTGTCCCAGGAGCTGCTGGCACGGCCTGTCCCATAGGCCCGCGCTATTACACGTGAAGCAGCCCTGTCCCAAGTGCTGCTGGCGCGGCCTGTCCCATAGCACGCGCTATTACAGTGCAGGCTCACTAATTCAATTTTTTTAGTGTAGAGCTTCACCTGTGAAGGGTTAAAGCAATTTTAACCCTTCACAGCAACTTGTGCTAAGTAAAGAAAGAATATCATTGTCCTGACAGGGACACATGACAATAACTCTTTTGACTTTTGACTTTGACTTCAAAACACTATAGTATACATATAAACTTTATTATTAGAGAAAAACCCTTGCAGCCCGACTCACCCAAGTCCCATAGGGCTGAACGAGTCCTTTATCCACCAATTTTACTCCTTGCCTGGGGAACAACATCTGTGAGCCGCTGACCGTACTGTCAGCGACTCTGGTGTCACTTACTTGCCACTCCACGGCATCCCCGCAGGCTGGAAGCCACTGACTGCCTTGTCAGCAGCTGCTTATCTCAAAACCCGATCTTTTGCCGGTTATCTGCTTCCACGGTCGGACCGGGGTTTCCCCATAGTCCATAGCCGGCTTACTCATCGGGCTGTGAATCTGGCAGGAAAACCTCTGTGATGAGAGGCTCCTGCTCGAAAAAAACCCTGGTAAGTAAAAAGAACTTACCTTCCAGGTTTAACTTACCGCTGGCAGGAGCGCTGCCCTGCCAGTCTGGTGCTTGCGTCAATGCGGCTGATGTACTGACGCGCATGCAGACTGGCTGGGCTTCTTCACGGAATCACTCACGTGACTCCGAAATAAAACAGCAGTACACCTAGCAAGGCTTTTGCTATATTCCCTGTACCTCAGCCTCATGAGTATATTGGAGGTTTGATCAGGACTTCTATATTTTATTTCATGAAACTCTACTAGTGCTGTTTTACATTCAAGGCGTGAACTTGGCAATAAAAATATCCATTCTTACTCCATGAAGAGGACAATGATAAACATGAGGGCAGTGAACAGTGATGAATTGTTACTCATAAGATTGCATTCTGCAATTTTTTATTACATGTGGAAAGCAAGTGACGGGGAGGAGAAACAGAATAAAGAAACCTCTGTTTGAATATTAGAATAGGTTTCAAACATTAAATGTCTGTCCCTGTGTTTAGCATTGAACATCAGATTTCTAGGTAAGAAACTCTTGAGTAAGATTTCATTGAAAATTTTCCTAACTGGAGCAGTACGACCAATCAAATTCTGTAGCTGCCTGTACTTAAGTTCATCTTTGGTCACTTGTACTAAATGTTTAAGACATTAGCACCAGCCTACTAGACTTCCTAAAGTCCCCTCTACCGATTTCAAGAGTGGAGTACAACAATCGGCTCCAACAACATATTCTCCATCAGTGGAGGTCACGGAAGTTCACATTATCTTGGCCACATCCGGAAACATTTGGTGATCTTCAGCGCAATTCGGGAGATCATTTATGCTCCTTCCGGGAAGGCTAGCCATTTGATAGCCTTACCAGTCCCACTGGACAATGTGAACTGGCAATCCGTCGATATATTGAATTAATTCCAAAAATTCTTTGAATAATTCCTCTGAGATCTAATTCCATTACACGTTAAAAAAAAATCCTTTGCGGCAATGACATGTGAAAATCGATCATGGGTTCACATTAACGTAAGTTTCTAAGGCAATCCTTAACTTGGAACTAATGAAGTGGGGCTTAAAAAACTGAGGTTTAATGATATTGATTTGATGCATTGTTTTGCCCTGTTTGTTCCTTGCATTACTCTGAAACATTATAGTTAATCATGTAAAATTGTAGTGTCAGGCAGATTGTTGGGAGAGAAAATAAATTATAGCAGCAAACAGTGCTGTGTTCTAATGATATAAGAACACTGATCTTTAGAGTCAGCTCTGCCAGAATTTATTAGAAATGCTTGAGTAGGCTTAAACTCAGTGTTTTAGAAAAGTGATGGTTGAAAGGTGAATTGATACAGGTCTCAAAATCATCTTCGAGCATTGATAGTGTACATGGGTGTGACCAAAATCAGAGAGCATGAGTATAACTTTGGAATCGTGAAGAAAATAGACACAAGAAACTGCAGGTGCTTATTTACAGAAAAAAAGCCACAAAGTGCTGGATTAACTCAACGGGTTATGCAGCATCTCTGGAGAACATAAGTAGGCGACGTTTCGGGTCAGGATCCTACTTCAAACAGATTGTGGTGGGGAGGGAGGGGGTGGGAGAAAGCTGCAAGAGAATGGGAGCAGGGCAAAGTGTGGCAAGTGATAGGCAGATACAGGGGAGGGAGGGTTTTGATTGGCAGATTTGTTGGACAAAGGCTAGTTCAGGATGGAAGATGCATGAATTGTGAAGCCAGAGGAAAGAATATGGGTCGAAGGGATTAGAGGGAAGAGGAAAGGGAGAAATTGGTGTGCAACCAGGTAGGGCACAGGGAAGTGAAGGGGAAATGAGGGGTGGGGGGTGGGGGGGGGGGGGGGGTTGTATGGGGAATTGGTTGTTCATAGATTAATTACCTAAAGTTGGTGTGAATGGTATGAACATTGAATTCTCCAATTTTAGGTAATTAACCTACAAGCAACACCCCTTCCATCGCCTTTTATCCTTCACCTTAAGCCCTACCTCGATGTGCACCCATTTCTCCCCTTCTCCCATCCCCTGCCACCTATATCTCTTCAAAAGGCTTTACAATCCATGCATCTTCTATCCTAATCTCGTTATCTCTAACTTGTTGTCTGCTCATCTCTGGCTTTTGTCTAATCGTCTGCTAATCAACCAACAATCATCACCTGTCTTTTTTTTATTTGTGAAGAATTTTTTTAATCCAAAGCGTGACATGAATGGCTACGTGAAGTAAATAGCATTGATACATTTGTGGAGAATTGGATAAGCATAGGTAAGAAAAGAGAAAGATACACTTACAGAACTTGGAAGTTAATGAGCAAGCAATGCCACATTGACCAGTCAGCCAAATGATTTGTTTCCGTGCAGTGAGCTCTGTGCAATGTTTCATTCCAACAAAGAGACAGATATTAAATTGAGCAAATAAGATGTAATTTGTCAGAATATGATTTCTCAGTTTAAATGTCATTTACCATGACTGAACAATCCTTACTGTTGTAATTTGCACTGACAGAAAATCGAGACATACAGAGTGTCAAATAGTCACACAGCACAGATACATGTCCTTTGGTCCACCATGCCCAGTAATCATGAAGCACCAAATTTCACTGATCTACACTAATCCTATTCTATTCAACCACAGTCCCATCAATTCCCTTTGATTCTCCTTTCACCTACACCCGAGAGACAATTAAAAATGGTCAATTAACCTACCAGCCCACACGTCATTGGAAGGTAGGAGGAAACCCCAAGCCATCACTGCCAAAACATAAAGCATGATTGCATTGGATTTGATGTTGTAGGCTAAAGAATGATTTTGACATTTATAAAAGCACCATGATTGATGAATGTTTTTTTTGGCAAAAGTTCCAATAAGAAAACAACAGCAAAGGCACTGAGTTTCATAAATTGTTCTCATGGCTGACAGTTGGTCAATAAATTGCTGCATTGTATATATGTGTCACTGCTTTATTCACACATGCTAAGTTCAATAACAGTTATTTGCTGGCCTTTGGACTTGGTTGCATTTGTTTTATTCAATAGTCGTTTTTCAATAGTGGAGGCCAAGCACTGGATGATTTTAAGAGAGAGTTAGCTATAGCTCTCAGGGCTAACAAAATCAAGGGATATGGGGAGAATGGCCTTCTCCTGCACCTATTTTCTATGTTTCTATGTTTTCCATGATGTCATGTAACTAGCACAAAATAATTGGAGTAATTTTTAAAAATAAATTGCAACTTGAATCTCCATGACCTTTTGTGCAGACCTCAAGAACATTGCAATTGACCCTGCAGCTTTCCATAGGAGTGACCAAGCCCTTCTCAGGGTGGATTAAGCTTTGCTGTTAGCTCCTCCAAAATTGCATTCTCGAATTTAAAAAAAATCAGGATCTTTTGGATACCAGGACAGAAATATGTTACCCAAAGAATTACCAATCCGTGTAGAAAATAATTTGTTATGTTACTGGTAAGTCAGATGGATTTCATGATGACATAGTGGCTTCTTGGTGCAAGATTTTTACTTTCAGATGCATTTTTTTAACAAGCATAGTGATCATTGTTGATGATCAAAATACTTAAGGTTCATTATTTTTGCTCCTACTGGACACTAAATTGCTACAGTAAATATAATGATTTCTGGACATTTTCGAACTGTAATGAGTGTTGTCATATATTGGTAAATTATTATACCGATTTACACTAATTAGTAAGTTGAAAATTGGTACTTTTGCATAAAATAAAGTACACTTTCAAGGATTAAAGAATATGTGTTTATGTCATAGTATGCCTTTCTTCAATTTTGATATGAATTTTCACCCAGTACGGTGTATCTCAACATTTGTAGCTTCTCAAAATTGGCTCCAGAGGTGAAGACTATCAACATCATAGCACCAATATATGTAAGACTGACATGGTAGAAAGCTTTCTCTTCTGGGTCAAAAATTCTGAGCTGTGGAACATAGTTTCAGTATAGCAAGAATTGGGAACGAGAACTAGGAAGCAAAGAACCAGTCAGTGAAGTGATCAAACTGGGTCTGAAAAAAAAATTATGCACACACCTTGCAGGTCTGGCAGCATCAGTGAAGGCCGAAATCTTCAGGTTGATAACTAATCTGGAAGTCTCCTGAGTGTTTCTTAGCTTCATCTATTTCTCACAAATGCACAGAATGCAAGCCTCCATTTTCAAGGCAGAAAATTGAGATTAGTTTTAAATAGCAGCGGGCTGAGTCTTTGGATTGCATGTGTGTTCTGTGTGGAATTCAGCGACATGATCAAAACAACATTGTTACGAGATCGCAGTTACTTCATCTCTGCCTTTGTGTTACAGTTATGGACAAGTGGTTGAATAGATTTAATTTGATGAAATGTGGGCAATTATATCATCACAAAAGAAATCCAACATTATTCAGTACAAAAGCCTAGTACTTTTTGAACAAATATGGTCTCCATTCATTGATTACTTAAGGGGGTAGCTGAGCTCAGCACCGTAACTCAATAAGTACCCTGGTGTAGGATTAGATGAAAAAAGTATTGGGATCTGTATACATGTCTCAATAGATATTGTTATATGAAACTGTTCCATTCAATGTAAAGATTCCTTTTTTTATTTTTTATTATATAATAATTGTTTTTATTTTTTTTAATTTTTCTTGTTTATCTTTATTCTTTTTTATTTTTTATTTTTTATTATATAATCATTATGATTTAATCACAACGTCTTGATTATTGATTTATACTTTTACTTTTTTTTTCACTCCATTACCTTCCCAAAAAAAATCAAAAACAGTAGCATATATAAATTATCCCGTAATATCTGTACAACGTTTGTGATAAGTCTGATTTGTATTTGAAGTGCTGTTGTACCATAGATAATATTTAATGCTTCTAATAAAAATATTAAGCAAAAAAAAGCCTAGTACTACAGATGCAGAAAGCTATGCATAAAATAAGAAATATAATTTGAAAGTACTATAAATTCTCAATAGATCAGTATGTATCTGTGGATACACATTTCGTTAGTGGGTGAAGTGCTACAGATTCAGAGGATTCTGTGGCAACAAATGAGACTCCAGTTGCTTCCTTGATACCAGGGTCCTGAATGTCTCGGAGCAGCTGCAGAACATTATAGCGGGTGAGCAACCGGACCTTATTGTGCAGCTTGCCACTGGGATGAGATCCTGAGGAGTGAATATATGTGGGATAGGCATGATTAAATGCAGGGCCGCAAGGGGAGTAATCTCCAGGTTACTGCCAGTGCCATTGCTACTGAGGGTAGGAATAGGAGGATAGTTCTGATGAATGCGTGGCTCAGGAATTCAGATTTTTAGACTGTTGGGTTCTCTTCTGTGGCAGAGGTGATCTGTACAAGAAGGACGGGTTGAACAGGAGGGAGAGCCGTATTTTTACAGGAAGGTTTTTTTAATGCTACCTCTGAGGATATAAACAAGAGTGGCAGGGGTTATAGAACAGAGCAGTAGATCAGCAAATGGAATTGTAGTGTTGTATCATCAACAAGCTCAATGCAGAGACTCACACGGGCTTCTATAATAACTCCCAAGCCTCTGATGGAGTAAGATGGAGCAAACAAGGGCTGGACACATGCATAAACACCACCACGTGTAAATCTGCATTACATCTTTCCTGAAAGATATTCACCATTGGACAGCTTCACGGTCACCTTTAACAATACCATTATGTGTTCCAAGACATGCTAAACTGAATACAAATTCTTAAATAGTCATATGCAAAGTTGGATATTTATATTTTAATTTATTCAATGAAAAAGGGATTAATGACTTCTTTAACATTTAGTGTTGATCATTCAAAATTGAATATGGAAAATATTTATATATTCTACATATGATAATAAATATTCTTAGTTGAATATTTTAATGCAGTAATATAGCACATAACTGACTTATGTTTGTGTTTTAATCTATTAGTAGAATAGGATCATTGCTTTAGGTCATAAAATGAAAATTTTGCCTTTCATTTTTTATCTCTAATTATGGAACATAAAAGAGAGAGCACTGATTAAAATTATGCTGAACCAGGAAAACAATATTGTGACTTTCAGAGATTCATCCATATTCATCTTTCATCATCTGCAATGTGAAACAAAACAATTTGTTCTTGTCTGTAATTTCAAAAGATTTCATATCTTCTTGAAAGATATGCAAATGTATTTTTGCATGTTAGTTTTTCCTGGGAAATGTTAGTATCTCTGCATGGACTGGCGTCATTTCTCCAAGCTGCCAGGCAGAACGGGACTTCCCCATGAATCAAGAAGATGCAAACTGTTATTCAATCAGTACTCCATTGGACTGGCTGAGCATCAGCTTCTGGCTGTGGTGAAGTCAGCTCCAGGGTCAAGACCCATGTCATCTGCCCTTAGAAAATGCACAGTTGAGCATTACAATTCTGACAATAGATTAGTTTTTAATTAGGTTTTGATTAGAGATGCAGCATGGAAACAGGCCCTTCGGCCCACCCAGTCCGCACCTACCAGTGATCCATGCATAATTACACTATCCTACACACATTAGGGACAAATCACATTTATACCAAGCCAATTAAGCTGTATGTCTTTGGAGTGTGGGAGGAAACTGAAGATCTTGGAGAAAACCCACATGGGTCACAGGGAGAACGTACAAACTCCATACAGATAAGCATCCCTAGTCAGGATCGAACCCAGGTCTCTGGCGCTGTAAGGCAGTAGCTCTAATGCTACTCCACCCTGCCACTGTGCAATGGACATCAGTTGATGTCACTGTGCACACCTAGCAGCTGACATTCATAAGCACTACAGCTAGAACATCCCTATGATTTTCCAAGTAACACTAATCAATTGCGAAACATAGTTAGCAATTGGCCTTTCAGTGAAATCCCATTTCAGGCAAAATAAAAGCATTGAACGATGCAATAAAAATGGGGGGGGGGGGGGGGGTGGGGTGAGGGGGTGACCATTTTAATTTCCCACTTTAATTTCTTAGTGGAGAAGAATAACTGGAAATATGAGTTACTCTGTGGCTAGAAGGAATCATGAGTGTTTGAAAGTTGGTGAAGAATTGGTGCGGTGAAGGGCATGTTTCTGTGCTTATGAATCTATGAATTAGGCACAGGATACTTTGGGTACATTATTTTTACATCTTCACATTCATTTTCATAAAGCAGGCAAAAATGTCCTTTATGTAAGGCAACAGTTTATATTGTTTGAACATGACTTCAGGAATCTGCTCATTTAATTTGAACATAGCCCTGAGTCGTTTTAATTTACTTCATAAAGAGGAAGGTCAGGAGATGATTGGGTGGAACGCTATTCAATCCAATCATTGTTTAAAATTACCAGTGCAAGTGAAATTATGTACAGTAACTAGATGAAGTTAACGGAACCATTGGGTCTTTACAGATATATCTTCACCTATTGCATTGATAGATAGGTTATATTTATGGTTAGGAAGGAAATTAAAAGCAAAGGAAAATTGAAGGACACAATTGATTAATGTTTCTCAAATGAAGTTTAAATAATGGCAGCTATCATGGAAAAGGAGGGGGTTGAGGTGCATTCATGACTTTGAACTGATATTTCCTAAATAAAGTTTTGAAAATACATTAAAGGATTTCAGCCCAGTGAGCAGGCTGACATGAGTAGGAAGTTGTGCAAAATGGTCAGGAAATTTTGCTGATTTATCAGGATCAGACTAACTGGCAATACCTTCAGCCAGTGTGGGAATCCAGTCAGTGGCAATAGAGAAAACAATTATTTTTAATTACCTTACCTGTCTACTATAGCAATGATTTGGCAGGCATAGAAATAAAAAAACTCTTTTGTCATCATTTTGTTAAAACTTAATCAACATAATTTTTTTAATATTCCTGTTCCATTTCAGCTCCGGCAAGCAAGACATAACAGTTTTGCTGATAGGCAAGATTGCTGTGGTACAAATGAAATTAAGTTGGCTATCTGATGCATAGCTGCATAATATTATGGTACAAAAACAAGTCACTTGGTGCCTCTCAGTTCTTCTGTACAGCACACCTCCTCGCTGTCTCTATGCAACATCATCAACACGTTCTTCTGAAATTATTAATCACTTTCTTTCATGTATGGTGACTAGTTCTGATCTACCCTGAAGACAGAAACATTGTATCCTATCAAACATTATATCATTTACATAACGATATATCAAACTGGATCACTTTTTTAAAAAGACTCACTTTATTCAATCCTTTCTGGGTAGGTAGAACTTTTCAGTTCTGGTAGCACCAGTGAACTTTTCTGTTCCTTCTCTAAAGCCTCATAATTTTAATGAAAATATGATCAAAACTGCCAGTGCACTCCACATGTAACATAGCCAATGTTCTGTGCAAGAGTAACATAACTTTAATGCTAAGTTCATGAGTTGTGTATATGAACAGCAGGGCTCAAAGAGCTGTTTCATTTCTGCTCTGCCTCTGCCCATGGAAGAATGCTTCTTTCATCCTTGTCTTCCGCACCAGGTGATCAATGTGATCAGACATGCAATGCACATTACGACACGCTGAAAGTGAGGCGACCTGCTGTGCTGCAGATTTGCTGTATTATTATGGAAATTGGATTCAACTGTAGCAACTCGATCAATGACATTCAATGTCATTTTTTCCCCACAAAACCTGCAATGTTGTTGGAGGTCTTTGAATTCAGAATGTGTCATGTGGCTTTGGAGTAAACAAGATGGGATATCAATATCTGAGAGGCATTTGGCCCTTGTCCTCCATGTAGAATTTATACACAGTGTTTCCTCAATCCATGTTAGCTTAATAGGAATGATTATTCAGAACACCCTGCAGTGAAAACTCCACATGACCACACAAAAAAAGTCTAAAAATGTTGACTTTCTTCGTAAATGCAGATTTTACACCTACTCTGAAATGCTGTTGACTTTCAAAAAATTCTCCCAGTTTTCATGACTTTAAACTCTGGCATTTGGCTTTTTGGGTTTTTGTTTCCCAAGTTGTTCAAAATTGTCACTATTTGATACAATTAAGACTTTATGAATGACAGTATTTTGACACTAGTTATTAAAGTTGGTTTCAAACTTATATTAGCTTGCAGGTGGGGTGTCCTGTTCTTTTTGCTGTTTGTCCACATTCATCCTCACATGCTCGCTGTTACCTTTTTGGAGACCATGTACTTTTCAAACCGTTGGTTATCCCCACTATCAGAATATTGCAGCAGATTTCATCCAGTTATGTATTCCGCCATTCTCCTTACTGTCTGTCCAACCATGCTGACCACAAGTATCAGTGCAAACACCTGTGGTGCCTGTGCTCTCCATTCAAGAACACGCAGTCTTGGGTTGAGATCGTCGGGAGGCTCCAACGACACAGAAGGTTTGATAAACCCGACGCGGGGTAGATCGCCCGGCGCGAGGGAGCTGAGATCCCTCCCCCCCATCACAGTGAGGAATGTGGAGGAGTCACTGTGGTGGATGTTTATGTTAAAATGGATTTTGTGTGTTCTTGTGCTTTTTATTAATGTGGCTGAATGGCAAAACAATTTCTTGTATGTTGTAAAACATACTTGGCTAATAAAGTAAGTATGAGTATGAATTAGAATTTAAATAAATCTAAGAAATTAAACTTAGCTTAGCTTGTCCTTAAATACTAAACTCGTCAAAGAGATTGTAGTTTCCCTCTTCCGTCACTCCCTTCCATTGCTGGGCTGTTCTGAAACTCACCCACCTTTCACAGACTTTGCAGTTTTCTGCCAGTTTTCAGAAATTATAGGGAATACTTCTCCATAAGTGACAAGGTACAAATGGGATCTGCAGAAACCTTTCAACTACATCAAAATCAAAATTCAGTTTTATGAAATGACCAAAATATATATATTCAAAAATCTTCTTCTTCCTCTTTCATGTGGTGTGCACAGCCTAAAGTTGTAGGACAACTTGTTCTATTTGATCTTCTCTGTGCACGTCGAGTTGATTGCGTTAGTTGAAACAGGGCGGACCATGTGAAGGTTGCAATCTTCCACCCCTTTCAAAAATCCATGTAAAACAACTCATCAGCTCTAAAATATATATTTTTTGCTCCCAGGCTGCCTTTTTTCCAGCTTTTTTCCATTGACATCTGAACTAATGTTAAATGACAGATAACTAAATAGTGATATTCTATATATTTAAATAAATAGAAATACAATGACATGCCCTCCTGCCATTGACTTTCAATCATTCCGGGATTGAAATAATATAATTCAGGATGCCTGACAAATAATTGATAAGTGATAAATTGTTGCACTTCTCATTCCTAGCAGGGTGTATTCTTCAGCCTTCTGTGATGACGTGGAGGTTTGAAGCATCTGTCAGCAACTTGAGATATGTTCAAAATTGATGCAAACACTCTAATGTCTGAGTGATTCCTAAGACACCATTTTGAGGTGGTGTACACACTACAGACTCTGACAGGGGGGCCATAGCCTCTTGTGCTAGTGCCAGCTCATTGAAAGAGTGAACTTATTTATCCGCTTTGCTTTTCTCCTATAATCCTGCAAATGTTTCCTGTTCTGCACAATTTGCTATGAGATTATCTGTGAATTCTTTTCAGGCACTCCTTTTTGGAACAGATTTCAGATCAGAACAACTTGATGCATAATGCACAATCTCATCTTCACTCTACTAGCTCTATTCAACTATCATCTTCAATAGTTGTACCTGGAATCTAACAGTTTTGTAGCACCTATTGGATCATAATGAACTTCACAAGCCTCAAGGAATGAAACCCAGAGGACCCGAATTAGAATTTATAAGGAATAAATGGAAGGTGAAGTAGATTGAATAGATTAACACAAACCATGGATGCACAGTGGATGAGCATTTATGTACTCAGGTAGAAAAAATGTTTGGCTTTACAATGATCATTTACTGTGTTTGAATACTGCCGTGAAGCACTATGACACCCAGCCATTTCTATCCCCGCTCATCGATGCCACCCTGATACTGAGCAATGAACTGAGCTGGATAACAAACAATGAAGGAGGACCAAATCCGTCTCTGTGATGGTTTCATAATTGATAGCGGAACATACAGTACAACTGCACCTGCCTTTTTGTATTTGGCTTAGCTGAAGTTTAAGTTAGTTGATAAGAAGGAAATTGTTATGTAGCCCAGATTCCAGGTTATATTTTGGTTATCACTTTGCACAAAGTATATCTGATTAGCGCAAAAGATTATTGGGACACTGCTACCAGCCTTGGAGGGCATCTACCACACACGGTGCCTCAGGAAGGCCGTCAGCATCCATAAAGACTCCTCTCACCCTTGTAATGGACAGTTTGAACTACTCCCTTCCGGCAGTCGTTACAAGGCCTTCTACGCCCGCACCTCCAGACTCAGGATCAGCTTCATTCCCAGAGCTATAGTGGCTCTGAACCGGCCCTGCTGAGTGCCCCCCATCCCCATGGACTGTCTCCCTCGGATGATCACGTCGCACAGACACATCTGCACTTTAGTCTGTTTTGACTTCAGTAAGTTTTACAAACCTTGTTCTCGGGGTATCTAAACCTAAATTTTATTTGTCGATTAAGTTATGACATCGGATGGAAGTTGCAAACCAAATCTCGTTGCACTTATGTGTAATGACAAAAAAGATATTATTATTATCTGATGATGGCACTACTGTTTGTGTCATTGCCAAACACAGGTGTATATTAGTAATGGCTGAAACCTTCTGTTCTTTTCATTGAAAGCAGCCTTGGCCTTCAATAAATAGTTACGATTTACATTAGATAACCATGCTTTAAATATGTCTGTCTCTGTATTCCACAATCAAATGTTTCTACAACCACTGATTTTAGGGATGAATATTCGAAACACTGGCAACATAAATTCAAACTTGTTTGTTTCCACAAGATAGCAACAGTATTCATAATTAATGTGAAGATGATATTCACGCAGAGATTTTTTTTAACGGGTCCTTTAAAAATGTGTTTACTTATTTGTGCTGACAATTACAAAATGCATGCAGTTTTGCTTATAAAAAGTGTAAGGAGGAATGGTATATAATGGTACATCAGAAGAATAAGTTGCATACTGATAGTTCACAGGAACATTTGGCTATTTACAAAGCAAAACTGATTCTCGTTTTTCACATTTTCACCACAACATAAAGGAGGCCTTTAGGCCCTTGAGTCCCTGTTAGATTGCAGAGTCCCACAGTCTCTGACAGTCCCATTCTCACATTTATTTCCCTGTAATGTATTCTTTCACACTTGTTCATCAGCTACCCGCTAATTCTTTTGCCACTTCCGTATACTGGGGACCTCATTAAAACTTACAGAATAATGAAAGGCATAGATATAGTGGATGTGGTAAAGATGTTTCCACTGGTGGGAGAGTCTAGGACCAGAGATCATATCCTCAGAATTTAAGGGTGCTCTTTTAGAAAGGAGGTGAGGAGGAACTTCTTTAGTCAGAGGGCAGTTCATCTTTGGAATTCATTGCCACAGCGGGCTGTGGAGGCCAATTCAGTAGATATCAGTGGACATAGATAAATTCTTGATTAGAATGGGTGTCAAAGGTTATGGGGAGAAGGCAGGAAAATTATAATATGAGGCAGAGATCAGCCCTGATTGGATGGTGGAGTAGACTTGATGGGCCGAATGGCCTAATTCTATTCCAGTAACTTGTGAACGTGTGTATTCTTTGTGTAAATTTCCATATTCCATTAACCTACCAATCATCATGTCTTTGTGGTGGGAGGAAGCCAGAACTCTCAGGGGAAACCTCACATGGTCTCGAGCAGAATATGCCAACCATGTACGAATAACATCTTAGCTTAGGATCCTACTTGGATCCTTGTAGCCGTGAACGCAGCAGCTCTGCCAATTGTTCTATTGTCTGTAAGCATAAACATACCAGAATAAGATAAATGGAAATTAATTATAGTACCGCAACTTCTTGTTCTTAGACACCAGTAACATTAATTTTATGCTACAATCAGCTTCAGCTGTGTCAATTTTTGGATCATTCATTGTCCACAGGTAACATGAAGAATTGGCATAAATCTAACTACCAGTTAACTGCAAGCTATTGGCCTACAGCAAGAGGATTTTGTAGATGTTTATCCACATAGACACTTGAGAAAGCCCCATGTTATATCGGAGAGAAAGCACAAAACCAAAGCACAGGATAATTGTTACATTTAGACAGTATCTGTACTGACTGGAAGTAAAGTTCAGATTTTATCACCATATGAGTGAAGAAACTGTTTTAGAATCAAATAAACAAAGTGTATTTGAGGCGGTAGTTAGGCTCAGCTATATCACTGCTGCAATTCCTTATGACTTTGTAAAAGTCTTTCTATCCATTTGGGTGGCATGGTGGTGCAGCGGTAGAGCTACTGCCTTACAGCACCAGAGACCCGGGTTTGATCCTGACTACGGGTGCTCTCTGTACGGAGTTATGTACGTGCTCCCCATGACCTGGCAATTAGATCATGTCCATTCCCCCACTTGATGAACATTGAGTAAACAAAATACTTTATTAATATTTTTTAAATGATGTAAAAAATATCTGTTGCAATGGCGGGTTAAATTCTGACCTTGGGTGCTTCTGTGTGGAATATGCAATTTCTCTGGGTTTTCCTTGAGTGCTCCAATTTCCTCCCACATATTAAAACATGTGGGCTGGTAGTTTAATTGACCTCTATAAATTGTTCTTGTGTGCGGGTGAGAGGATAGAATTGGGGTTAAGTCAATGAGTAGTTTGGGGGAATAAATGTGGGATCCATATACAAATAGTGTGAATGGTTGACATGGACTCTGTGGGCTCAAGGTCATAATTTTTGGTGTTATATCTCTCCATGACTCCATAACTCAATACCAAATTAATAGATCTGCTATGATTTATTTTAAACTTCCAGAACCAAACTTAATTCAGTTACCTACATTCTTACCCACATTTACCTACTTACCTACCGACAAACTTACTACATATTTTTTTTTATGTTTCTAAGATCCATATTCAAATAATTTTCAAGTATACTATGTTCAATAGCAGATACGTTGATAACATATAAGCACATTCACTGAGAAAAAACTGTACCCACATTCTCCACATCAAGTTGGTTCCCTTGAGCAGAACATAATAAAGGTTTCAGTTTTTTATCACAAAACACAGCTCAAAATAATGGAGGGGGTTCCCATAGCACAGTTGACTTGACACATTTTTTCTTTCACAATCCTTATTTTATACAGAAACAGTATTATTTCAGAATAAACCAATCCAGTGGAGATGTGCAGGGGGAGATGACAGCTGATTCACTTAGCTAGTGGGTGGTTTTAATGAGCCAGCAGCAGAGTGCTGGCATATGTCCTCTTTTTTAACGAGCTTAGCCTAAAATGTGACAGCAGGGAGCTCAGAGCAAAGATTCCCCAGTTTGATCTGAAAAAGCTTTTGAAGGAATAAAGATTTTTCTGTTTTTGGTCTGGTGTTTGAAGAATCAGTAACTTCCCTCATATATGCTATAGATAGATCTGACGAAGGTCTTTTGAACTGGAAAATGACGAGTTCTAAATATTTCAAACTGCAAACTCTATTTAATGTGGTAGGGAATGGCTGGTGTATTGAAGTGCACAGTAAATAAAATTCCAATGAACCCTAATATTCTGCAAATTCAAATTTGGAAAAGCAATTGTTTTCACATTACCATTATCATCCTCCATGATAATCCTCAACACTGGTGCACCGCAAGGGTGTGTTCTCAGCATCCTACTTGGATGCCTATACACTCATGATCCTGCAGCCAAATACCAACCCAACTCAATTTACAATTTCACAGATAACATCATCAATGTGGTTCGGATATTAAATGATGAAGAGACAGAGTACAGGATGGAGATTAAAACCTTGCAACCTGGTGCCTAAACAACAGCCTTCCCTTAGCAAGACAAAAGATATTGTGATTTATTTCAGGATGTGAAGCAGTACAGATACTGATTCCGCCGAAGTAGAAATGGTTGACAGCTTCAAGTTCTTAGGAGTAAATATCACCCACAATTGTTCCTGAACCAACCATATTGAAGAAATGGCCAAGAAAAATACCAATGCCTCTATTTCCTTAGAAGGCTTCAGAAGTTTAGTATCTCACCAACTTCTACAGAGGCACCGTAGAAAGCATGTTTATCAAGATGCATCACAGCTTGGTTTGGGAACAGCTTCATCCTAGACCGCATGAAATTGCAGAGTTGTGGAAGTAGCCCAGACCATCACGCAAACCAAACTCGCAACCATGGACTCTTTATTGACATTTCACGCTGCATTGGCAAGGCCACCAGCATAATCAAGGACCAGTCTCACCCCAGTCATTCCCTCTTCTCCCCTCTCCCATAAGGCTACGGGTACTGAAGTTTGAAAATGCATACCTCCAGATTCTGGGACAGTTTCTTTCCAGCTGTTATCAGGCAATTGAACCTTCCTCTCACCAGCTAGAGTGCAGCCCTGACCTCCCATCTACTGTACCTCATTGAAGACATTTGAACTATCTTTAATCTGACTTTATCTTGCACTAAATAATATACCCTTTATCTTGTATCTGTACACAGTGGACTGCTCGATTGGAATCACATATAGTATTTTCTTTGACTGGATAGCATGCAACAGATAATCTTTCCACTGTACCTTGGTACATGTGACAATAATAAACTAAACTAAACATCAGAAAATTAATGAAATCAATTGATTTGGAATATTGAAATTTCTGTAAATGTGGTCCTCTATAAGTGTTTGTAAGACAGCAAAGCACCAGAAGTATGATTGGGCATTTGTTACATTTTGCATTGTTTGGAAATTATAATAAATATATTTGATAAGCTGCCTTTTGTGCACAGTGCCTCCTTATTATGCTTAATTAATCATCCATTTTTTATTTCACGCCAGTGCCAGAACTGCCTGTGGTGATGCACTAACCCGTTATATTATGTTTATGGTTCCCTGCTCAGCTATCTTTATGTGTCATCCATTACATTGTAATTACTCTTTTTCCCTTGTTCTCCCCACATGCTCCCATGTAAATGTAGACTTCCAGCTGTGATGCATATTTTTAAAAACTGAGATATCTCTTCACTTTGTGACTGAAAAGACAAAAACATTTTTGTTTACTGTTAATTATTATTCTCTCTTTATAGGATGAAAAAAATCAGGTGTTGATCTCAAATGTGTGGCTGCAAATGGTAAGAATATTATCCATTTCATTTTATTGCTCCATGGAGGTTGCTGCAGATGTTTTACTAAAGAGAGGAAGAATAAAACTAAGAGATCCAGTGCAGCTAAATTGCCACTGCATTACTTGAAAATAACATCATGAAATCTTTAACTCTTTGAGACAGCTTGTAGGAAGAATAAATGAATATCACGCAAGTGAAAAGATGGTCTTGAAACACTGTTGACTGCTATGTCACCGCATTTGAGCTGCACAGTGGCTCAGCGGTAGAGTTGCTGCCTTGCAGCGTTGGAGGCCTGGGTTCGACCCAACTACAGGTGCTGTCTGTACAGAGTTTGTACATTCTCCCTGTGACCGCGTGGGTTTTCTCCGAAATCTTCGGTTTCCTCCCACACTTCAAAGAAGTGTAGGTTAATTGGCTTGGTATAAGTGTAAAATTGTCCCTAGTGTGTGTAGGATAGTGTAAACATGTGCGAGTATCGCTGGCTGGTGCGGACTCAGTGGGCTGAAGGGCCTGTTTCTGCGCCGTATCTCCAAACATAACTAAATTAAACTAAATGGTTAAGGGTGAATCTAAAAGATTCAATGGTTATTTAAACAGTGGATACCTAAATAATCAGCAAGGTGCAGAAGCAATCAGGATTACCAGCAGGATATTGAACTACATAGCTGAAGCAGTAAATCAGAGAAAAAGTATAGATCTGAGCGAAAGTATAGATCAAACCACAAGCATTTATATGAACCTACATCCAGTTTTACCAAACTGTAAGCCCATTCCAGTGCTGACTATAATATGAAGTTGTGAAGGTAATTACCAATATCAACCCATCTGTTATGAGTAAGCCCCAGTGATACCCAAAGTCCTATAAACAAGCCACCTGGGAAATATTCTTACAGTGGTACGTTTTTGCTCAAGGTGCAAACATAACTCATTTAAAAAATTGCTTAAAATAAATCAATGGTGGAGGATCTATCAGACAGTGTTTCAAAGCTACCTGAAGATACTAATGGAATAAACGGCAAGTGCTGTTTAACATAAAAAGTAATCAATCTGTGGTATAAACTTTAAAACAGTAGAGGGAGTGAGAAACTATTTGAACTCTCAAAGAAACAATTGGATTTGGACAATATATCGTAAAAATCCAATTATTCATAGTACTATTAGAATTTGTAATAATATTTTTATTAAAAGGAATCCATCATAACAACGGTATAACAACTTTTCAAACACACAACCAACTTATTTCAATAAGTATACGAACGTTACGAATAGTTCTTATAAACTTCTATTTTTTTTTAAAGTAGAAAAAGAAAAGAATAGATTTTAATCAATAAGAATGGTGATTAAATAATAATTTTGATTATAAAGAAAGAGAAAGAGAAAAGAGAGGAGAAAAAAAAAAATATATGTATATATTCTTGTTATATGTATTTAATTAAAATTAAGTATTATATTAAAAAAAAGAGAGATTATAGTATACATCTTAATAGTGAATAACACAATTTCAAATAGCGATATCAATGGAGACATGTATACAAATCAAAAAGAAAAACAGAGAGTTATTTTCATCTAATCCTGCTGGGTACCCATTGAGTTGTGATGCCAAGAACAGCTATCCCTTCAGATATTCTGTATATGGAGACCATATCTGTTCAAAGAGTTCGTATTTGTCCATTAGGACAAATCTGATTCTTTCCAAATGCAACGTCTCCAACATTTCCACTGTCCACATTTTAATTGTGGGGGATAATGTTCTAATGTTCCCTTCCAAAATTTCAATATTAATTTTTTCCCTATTATCAAACAGTAATCCAAGAAATTTCTTTGGTTTGCTGTTAATATTAGATTTGAATCCGGAACTCCTAATATTATTAATTTTGGATCTGGATCTAGTTTATTTTTAAGAACTTCAGAGATAACTCTAAAGATTTCTGTCCAATAATAATTAAGTTTTATACATGTTACAAAACTATGCGTTAAATTAGCTTCCAAGTTCTGAAATTTATCACAAATAGGAGTAATGTTAGAATAAATTCTATTTAATTTTTTTTGAATAATGTAATCTGTGTAATACCTTAAATTGTATCAATATATGTCTAGCATTTAATGAGCAACGATGTATACATTGTAGGCTTTCTTCCCAAGTTTCCTTCGTTATAGATAAACCCATTTAATTTTCCCATGTTTGTCGATATATTTCCGAAGTTGGGATTTCCTTATCCAAAATAGTATTATATATATACGCTATTAATTTTTCTGTATTTGGGTGTTTATTAAACAATTCATCTAATAATCCTGGTTTTCTATTTTTATAGTCTTGCGTATTTGACTTAATATAGTTTCTAATTTGTAAATACCTAAATATGTTATTTAACTGCAATCCATAGATATCCTGTAACTCTTGAAATGAAAGAAATTTTCCTTCCTTATAAAGGTGTTCTATCCTTTTAATTCCTAAATCATTCCAGTGTTTAAACCCCTTGTCCAATACAGAGGGCTTAAACAAAGGATTATTCATAATTGGCAAACAAAGTGACAAATTATCCATATGTAGGGTCTTAACTATTTGTTTCCAAATACGTCTATTGCTATGAATTATAGGGTTGTCACCATACATTTTTTTTTGTACTTCCCTTGGTGCAAAAAGAATCGAACCTACATCAAAAGGCAAACAGTCTTCCTTTTCCATCTTTAGCCAGCTTGGTTCATGATCTAAATTTACCAACCAAAAATTTATATTCTTAATCTGAACTGCCCAGAAATGATATAGGAAATTTGGTAGTGCTAGTCCACCATTTATTTTAGATTTACATAGATGTTTTTTACATATTCGATGGTTTCGTAAAAATCCAATTATTCATAGTACTATTAGAATTTGGAAACAAATAAAATGAACCCTTAAATTACGAAATTTATCACTTCTCACCCCTATAGTTAATCCGCCGTTTAAACCTTCTAGTATTGATAAATCATTTACATATTGGGAAAGAATAGGAATTAAAACGTTTGGAGACATGTGTGAAAATGGAAATTTCTTATCATTCCAACAACTACAACTTAAATACAACCTAAGAAGTAATCAATATTTTAAATATTTTCAATCAATTCAATTCAATTCAACTTTAATGTCATTGCACAGATACAAGTATGGGTACAACAAAATACAGTTTAGCGTCAGTTCGTAGTAATAGCAATATAGAAATAAATACAGAATGCAGACAATGTGGACGGAGAGACTGGAGAAATCTATCGGCGGGACTCCGAGTTCAGGGCAAACAGTCCATGGTTAGGGTGGGAGGGGTCTTTGATGATCTTCCCGGCCCGTATCAGACACCGTTTTCGGTGGAGCGCATCCATGGCAGGGAGCGGGGCACCGATGATGTACTGGGCAGTTTTCACCACCCGTTGTAGTGCCTTCCTATCTGCTACGGTGCAACTACTGTACCATACCGTAAAGCAGGTGGTCAGGATGCTTTCGATGGTATAGCGGTAAAAGTTGGTCAGGATCTGGCGGGACAGGTGGGCTTTTTTGAGCCTCCTCAGGAAGTAAAGGAAAATTCGTGCTTACTTGAAAAAAATACACAAGAATATCAAAATTTGTCTCCAGACTTATTAGACGAAGCAAAGAATATAAAGGCGGATTCAACTAATTTAATATCATACTTGTATAATATTATCCTAAATATAGAAATACCATCATCTGATAGAATTAGAAGAGATTGGGAACAAGAACTAGCTATAAAAATCTCGAAAGAGAGTTGGGATAAACACTTGCTCTATGTGCACAAATGCTCGATCAATGTAAGACATATTTTAATCTAATTTAAAACCTTACATAGACTATATTATTCAAAACCTAAAATAAGTAAATGTTTTCCAAATGTCTCCGCAATTTGTGATAAATGTCTATCCCAAGAAGCAACCATAGCACATTCCTTAGTTTTTTGCATAAAAATCCAAAAATTCTGGAATGAAATCTTTGAAATTTTTACAAAAGTATTCAAAATAAAATTGAAACCGAATGCAGAATTGATTATATTTGGAACAATGGAAGCCAGCTTTGAGCTGACTTCATTCCAAAAGAGCTTCCTTAATTATGGCAAAAAAACATATACTTAAATTCTGGAAAAACGCTCCCACACCAACGATAAAAATGTGGATTTCAAATATGTCCAAAATGTTACACCGAGAAGATTCCTCATAGCAGGCAAATCTGATCATTTCCAAAAGATTTGGTCTCCATTTATCGACTTATTACAAGCATAGGGTGCAACACAACTGAAAATAAATGGTATCAGGACCTGGTGAGGGATGTGTAAAGATACGAAGTAGGTACATCCCTTTTATCTTAGCTTATTTTACTTTCTCATATTTTATGTCTTCTATTTTTTCTCTTTCTTTTCCTTTGGTTTTCTTTTTCAGTCTTTCTTGTGTCTTACGCTTCTACGGGTTCTTCCTGATCACTCTCTCACACACTTACTATTCTATCTAACTCTCTCTATTCTTTTTCTTATTCTCCTTCTTCCTAAAGTTTAAAATAAGAAGTGGTACAGGAAATGTATTATGTTATTTTTGGCATATCATTGTAATGTACATTACTTCTAATAAAGAAAATTAAAAAAAAGAAACAATTGGATTCTGCAATAGAAGAGAAGGTAAGGATTTGAATCTCACTGGATGGATAAATAGAAAAAAGCAGATCAGTCATAGAGGTGCACAAGACAGAAATAGCCTCTTCTAACAAGCTTATCCACAATGCCTGTCTATACCAACCTCATTGCCCACATTAAGCCTAAACACCTCCACTTCTTTCACATCCACGTACCCATCTAAATGCCTCGTCAACTTTGCGATTGTTTTTGCCTCTCCCATCTCCTCTGGCTCCATGTAATCAACAACCTAATTGTGAAACACGACCCCTTCAGATCTCCTTCACATTCCTCCCCTCTCAACTTCAACCTGTGGTCTTTAGTTTTAGACTCCCCCCCCCTTACTCCCCTGCCCCCCTCCCCGGGAAAAAAAAATGACGATCTACCTTATCTGTGCCTCTCAGAATTTATAGACCTCAATAAGATCACCCATCAGTCTCCTCCAGATCCAGCCTATCTAATATCTCCTTGTAACTAAAGCCTGCTATTCCAGACAAAATCCTGGTGGATCTGTTCTTCACTCTTTCAAATGAGACTACATCCGTCCTGTAGTGTGATGACCAGAAATGTACATAAATGCTCCAAGTGCGGCCCCATGACCGTTTTGTATAGCTGCAATGTTGCATCCCAATTAGTAAAAGTGGTGCCTCAATTTATGAAGGCAAGCATCCCAAATTCCTTTATAACTACCCTATCTACCTATGTCACTATTGTACAGTGGACTATGAAGATGACATGAAGATCTTCAGTGAATATCTCTCTGAATGTCAGCATTCCTAAGGTCCCTGCCATTTACTGTAATATGTCCTATGAGCATTCAATACCTGTCCCAATACTTCCTCTCACAACTCTGTCCGGGAACGCTAACAATCCTTTCAGGTAGAGCACAGGTTCACTTACACCTTCTCAAACCTCATCTACTTTTTCCGCTGTTCCAGGTGTGGACTCCTATATATCGGCGCAACCAATCGCAGACTGGGCGATCGTTTCGCTGAATACCTTCTCTCAGTCCTCCTTGGCCAATCTCCCAGTTGTCAAACATTTTAACTCCCCTTCCCATTCCCATACTGACCTTTCTATACTGGGCCTCTTCCACAGTCAGAGTGATGCCACATGCAAATTGGAGGAACAGCACCTTATATTTCGCTTGGGCAGCTTACAACCCAGCGGTAGGAATATTGATTTCTCTAACAAACTAACCCTTCCATCCCCTCTCTCTACAGCCCTCCCCCTCCCTAGTCATTGCACTAGTTTCACTGTCATCCTGCTGAGCTTCACTGTTTGTATTACTCGTTGTCACCTTTCCCACAGGCAACAATGGACCATTGTGGGCCCCACCTTTCCTAAATCATCATTGCTGGTTTAGATCTGTCTTTTTGTATATCTTTCATCAATTTGTTCTATGTACCTTTTCATATCTCTCAGTTCACTTTCCCCTGACTCTGTCTGAAGAAGGGTCTAGACCCTATTCCTTTTCTGAGATGCTGCCGGATCCGCTGAGTTACTTCAGCTTTATGTGTTTACCTTCAATATCTGCAAATGCATTGCCTCACAGTTGGCTGGATTAATTTCCATTTGCCACTGCTCCACCCAGCTATCCAACTGATTTATGTCCCTTTGTAAATTACACAATCTTCTTAACTATTTACAACTCCACCAATTTTCGTGATATCAGCAAATTTACTCATCAGACCACTTGCATTTTCATCCAAATCATTAATATACTTGACAAACAACAAATTTCCTTGTACCAATCCCTTCAGATTACCATTAATTATAGATTTGCAGTCAGTGAACAACTCCCCACAGCAATTTTCTGCCTTCTATCACCAAGTTAATTTAAAATTCAGTTTACTCACACGTGTCAGGCCCCATGTGCTGTAAACTTCAGGACCAGTCTACCGTGCAGGACATTATTAGAAGTTTTATTAAAGTCCATGTCTACCTCATCCTGCCTTTATCAATATCCACAATCATTATCATCGTATCCAGGAGTCACATGCCATCACTAAATGATATCACTTAGATAAATAACACACAACACGGTTGTTACTTCGCAATGTACTCAAAAGGATGTAGTTCCAGTAGCTTTTCCATATGTTGCTTAAGGAACTAAAACTACAGTGGTGCAGGCAAGCATAAATACATGAAATAAATCTGAGGAGTGAAAACATAGCTAATACTCGAAGAAGTGTCTAGCATCACACGGGAGGGCGCAATAGTCCCTCAACGCAATATTCCACCTCTCCATCAATTCCAATATTGGTGGCCAGTGGGGGGGGGGCTTTCTGGAGTGCTACTATGGGTGTTGTAGGCTGAAGGGACTGGTTTCTAAAGGGCTAGTATGGACATTATGGGCTGAATGGATTCTTGGGCTGGCGGCTCAGACACTCAAGCCTGTTGTGCTGGTAGCTCACTCACGGCTGGTTTGCTGGCAGTTGACACGGCTATTCCTTGAAATTTCATTTCAAGCAGGGTTCCAGGCCACCAAATTCAAGTGCATTTTCATACCATTTCATGCAGGATATAAGGCCACTTATATAAAGATATAAGTGGCCTTGATATAAAGACAGTGAGTCGTGACCTCTCCCTTCTCCATCATGCAGAGACTGAGCCATGCCCACACCTCTGGGTTTTATAGTAACTCCCCCCCCCCCCCTCCCCTCCCACCAGAAGGGTCGTGGACTTCATGGCCAAGATAGACTGGCAATTGATTCTTAAAGGGTTGACGGTGGATAGGCAATGGAAGGCATTTAAAGACTGCATGGATGAACTACAACATTTGTTCATCCCAGTAAGGCAAAATAATAAATCAGGGAAGGACGTGCATCTGTGGATAACAAGGGAAATCAGGGATAGTATCAAAACAAAAGATGAAGCATACAAAGTAGCCAGATGAAGCAGCCTACCAGAGGACTGGGAGAAATTCAGAGTCCACCAGAGGTGGAAAAAGGGCTTAATTAGGAAAGGGAAAATGGATTATGAAAGAAAACTGGCAGGGAACATAAAAACTGACTGCAAAAGCTTTTATCGATATGTGAAGAGAAAGAGATTAGTTAAAACCAAAGTAGGTCCCTTGCAGTCAGAAACAGGTGAATTGATCATGGGGAACAAGGACATGGCAGACCAATTGAATAACTACTTTGGTTCTGTCTTCACTAGGGAACACATAAATAATCTGCCGGAAATAGCAGGGAACGTGGGTCAAATGAAAAGGAGGAACTGAGTGAAATCCAGGTTAGCCGGGAAGTGGTGTTATGTAAATTGAATGGATTAAAGGCCGATAAACCCACAGGGCAAGATAGGCTGCATCCCAGAGTACTTAAGGAATTAGCCCCAGAAATAGTGGATGCCTCAGTGATAATTTTTCAAAACTCTTTAGATTCTGTAGTAGTTCCAGAGGATTGGAGGGTAGCTAATGTAACCCCACTTTATAAAAAGGGAGGGAGAGAGAAAACAGGGAATTACAGACCATTTAGTCTAACATCGGTAGTGGGGAAACTGCTAGAGTCAGTTATTAAAGATGGGATAGCAGCACATTTGGAAAGTGGTGAAATCATTGGACAAAGTCAGCATGGATTTACGAAAGGTAAATCATGTCTGATGAATTTTATTGAATATTTTGAGGATGTAACTAGTATAGTGGAAAAGGGAGAACCTGTGGATGTGTTATATCTGGACTTTCAGAAGGCTCTCATAGAAACATAGAAACATAGAAATGAGGTGCAGGAGCAGGCCATTCGGCCCTTCGAGCCTGCATCGCCATTCAATATGATCATGGCTGATCATCCAACTCAGTATCCTGTACCTGCCTTCTCTCCATACCCCCTGATCCCTTCAGCCACAAGGGCCACATCCAACTCCCTCTTAAATATGGCCAACAAACTGGTCTCAACTATCTTCTGTGGCAGAGAATTCCACAGATTCAACACTCTCTGTGTGAAAAACGATTTTCTCATCTCAGTCCTAAAAGACTTCCCCCTTATCCTTAAACTGTGACCCCTTGTCCTGGACTTCCCAACATCAGGAACAATCTTCCTGGATTTAGCCTGTCTAACCCCTTAAGAACTTTGTAAGTCTCTATGACATTCCCCCTCAATCTTCTAAATTCCAGCGAATACAAGCCGAGTCTATCCAGTCTTTCTTCATATGGAAGTCCTGCCATCCCAGGAATCAGTCTGGTGAACCTTCTTTGTACTCCCTCTACGGCAAGAATGTCTTTCCTCAGATTAGGAGACCAAAACTGTACGCAATACTCCAGGTGTGGCCTCACCAAGACCCTGTACAACTGCAATAGAACCTCCCTGCTCTTGTACTCAAAACCTTTTGCTATGAATGCCAACATACCATTTGCTTTCTTCACTGCCTGCTGCACCTGCATGCCTACTTTCAATGACTGGTGTACCATGACACCCAGGTCTCCTTGCACCTCCCCTTTTCCTAATCGGTCACCATACAAATAATAGTCTCCTGTTTTTGCCACCAAAGTGGATAACCTCACATTTATCCACATTATACTGCATCTGCCATGCATTTGCCCACTCACCCAGTCTATCCAAGTCATCCTGCAGCCTCCTAGCATCCTCCTCACATTTAACACTGCCCCCCAGCTTCGTGTCATCCGCAAACGTTGAGATGTTGCATTTAATTCCCTCGTCCAAATCATTAATGTATATTGTAAATAGCTGGGGTCCCAGCACTGAGCCTTGCGGCACCCCACTAGTCACTGCCTGCCATCATGAAAAGGACCCGTTCACTCCTACTCTTTGCTTCCTGTCTGCCAGCCATTTCTCTATCCACATCAATACTGAACCACCAATACCGTGTGCTTTAAGTTTGTATACCAATCTCTTGTGTGGGACTTTGTCGAAAGCCTTTTGAAAGTCCTGATATAACACATCCACTGGTTCTCCCTTATCCACTCTACTAGCTACATCCTCAAAACATTCAATAAGATTCGTCAGACATGATTTACCTTTCGTAAATCCATGCTGACTTTGTCCAATGATTTCACCACTTTCCAAATGCGCTGCTATCCCATCTTTATTAACTGACTCTAGCAGTTTCCCCACTACCGATGTTAGACTAACTGGTCTGTAATTCCCCGTTTTCGCTCTCCCTCCCTTTTTAAAAAGTGGGGTTACATTAGCTACCCTCCAATCCTCAGGAACTACTCCAGAGTCTAAAGAGTTTTGAAAAATTATCACTAAGACATATGCTATTTCTGGGGCTACTTACTTAAGTACCCTGTGATGCAGCCTATCTGGCCCTGGGGATTTATCGGCCTTTAATCCATTCAATTTACCTAACATCACTTTCCGGCTAACCTGGATTTCACTCAGTTGCGCCATCTCATTTGACCCGCGATCCCCTGCTATTTCCGGCAAATTATTTATGTCTTCCTTAGTGAAGACAGAACCAAAGTAGTTATTCAATTGGTCTGCTATGTCCTTGTTCCCCATGATCAATTCACCCGTTTCTGACTGCAAGGGACCTACATTTGTTTTAACTAATCTTTTGCGCTTCACATATCGATAAAAACTTTTGCAGTCAGTTTTTATGTTTCCTGCCAGTTTTCTTTCATACTCCATTTTCCATTTCCTAATTAAGCCCTTTGTCCTCCTCTGTTGGTCTCTGAATTTCTCCCAATCCCCTGGTTGGCTGCTTTTTCTGGCTAATTTGTACGCTTCTTCCTTTGCTTTGATACTATCCCTGATTTCCCTTGTTATCCACGGATGCGCTACCTTAAGGCAGTTCATCCATGCAGTCTTTAAATGCCTTCCATTGCATATCCACCATCAACCCTTCAAGAATCAATTGCCAGTCCATCTTGGCCAATTCACGTCTCATACCCTCAAAGTTACCTTTCTTTAAATTCAGGACCCGTGTTTCTGAATTAACAATGTCACTCTCCATCCTAATGAAGAACTCAACCATATTATGGTCACTCTTGCCCAAGGGGCCACGTACAACAAGGCTGCTAACTAACCCGTCCTCATTACTCAATACCCAGTCTAGAATAGCCTGCTCTCTTGTTGGTTCCTCTACATGTTGGTATAAAAAACTATCCCGCATACATTCCAAGAAATCCTCTTCCTCAGCACCCCTGCCAATTTGATTCACCCAATCTATATGTAGATTGAAGTCACCCATTATAATGGTTTTACCTTCGTTGCACGCATTTCTAATTTCCTGTTTGATGCCATCCCCAACTCCACTACTACTGTTAGGTGGCCTGTACACAACACCCACTAGCGTTTTCTTCCCCTTAGTGTTTCGCAGCTCCACCCATATCGATTCCACATCCTCCAAGCTAATGTCATTCCTTTCTATTGCGTTAATCTCCTAACCAGCAACACTACCCCACCTCCTTTTCCTCTCTGTCTATCCCTCCTGAAGATTGAATATCCCTGGATGTTCAGCTCCCAGCCTTGGTCATCCTGGAGCCATGTCTCCGTGATCCCAACCATATCATAATTATTAATAGCTATCTGCACATTCAACTCATCCACCTTATTACGAATGCTCCTCGCATTGAGACACAAAGCCTTCAGGCTTGTTTTTACAACGCTCTTGCCCCTTTTACAATTATGTTGAAAAGTGGCCCTTTTAGATTTTTGCCCTGGATTTGTCTGCCTGCCACTTTTCACCTTGCTACCTATTGCTCCTATCCTCATTTTACCCCCTCTGTCTCTCTGCTCATGCATTTAAGAAACCCTCCACTTCTTATTCTCCATTTGTTATTTTTTTCTTCTTTCCCCCCCTACGTATTGTGCCTGAATGCTTCTCTTCTCTGCCTCCTGCCTCACAAATGGACTACTTGCTTTCTCTATTTGAGTCCCTCCCCCCAACCAATCTAGTTTAAAGTCTCCCCAGTAGCCTTTGCAAATCTCCCCGCCAGGATATTGGTTCCCCTCGGGTTCAAGTGCAACCCGTCCTTTTTGTACAGGTCACACCTTCCCCAAAAGAGGTCCCAATGATCCAGAAACTTGAATCTCTGCGCTCTGCACCAGTCCTTTAGCCAGGCATTTATCCTCCACCTGCTCCATTCCTACTCTCACTGTCGCGTGGCACAGGCAGTAATCCTGAGATTGTTACCTTTGCGGTCCTTCTCCTTAACACTCTTCCTAAGTCCCTAAATTCTCCTTTCAGGACCTCCTCTCTTTTTCTACCTATGTCATTGGTACCTATATGTACCACGACCTCTGGCTCCTCTCCCTCCCATTTCAAGATATCTTGGACACGTTCAGTCACATCCCGGACCCTGGCACCAGGGAGGCAAACTACCATCCGGGTCTCTTGACTGCGTCCACAGAATCGCCTATCTGACCCCCTAACTATAGAGTCCCCTATTACTGCTGCCCTCCTCTTCGTTTCCTTACCCTTCTGAGCAACAGGGCCGGTCTTTGTACCGGAGGCCAGGTCGCTGTTGCTACCCCCAGGTAGGCTGTGCCCCCCAACAATACTCAAACAGGAGTACTTATTGCCTAGGTGTACAGCCACCGGGGTACTCTCTAGTCCCTGCCTCTACCCCTTGCCTCTCCTAACCGTGACCCACTTTTCTGCCTCCTGTGGTTTTGGAGTGACCACCTGTCAGTAGCTCCTCTCTATGGCTTCCTCACTCTCCCTGACCAGACGGAGGTCATTGAGCTGCTGCTCCAGGTACCAAATACGGTCCATTTGGAGCACCATCTTGACGCACCTGGCGCAGATGTGGACGTCTGGAGAGCTATCTGACTGCATGATCTCCCACATCTGACATCCAGAATAGTAAGCTGCCCTGGCACTCATCCTCCCCCTTACCCTGGCTACAATACAATACAATACAATGTACAATACAATACAGTATAAAGCAAGGATTATACCTGGAAGAAATCTGCAGGGATCTGACTGCCAATGAGCTGCTCCCTCGAGTCGTCTTCCACCAATCAGCAGCTTTCTCAAGCCCACTTGTTTTGAACTGCGAGCTGTGAATGGAACGTTACGGATTTAGGTTCCTCCCACTGCAGCCGCTCCTGGGCCTCTGTGAAAACAAGCCCCGCGAATGAGTTTTTAAACTTACAGGTCGGACGTCGCTCCTCCCACTGCAACCGCTCCTGGGCCTCTGTGAAAACAAGCCCCGCGAACGAATTTTTAAACTTACAGGTCGGACGTTGCTCCTCCCACTGCAACCGCTCCTGGGCCTCTGTGAAAACAAGCCCTGCGAACGAGTTTTTAAACTTACAGGTCGGACGTTGCTCCTCCCACTGCAACCGCTCCTGGGCCTCTGTGAAAACAAGCCCCGCGAGCGAGTTTTTAAACTTACAGGTCGGACGTCGCTCCTCCCACTGCAACTGCTCCTGGGCCTCTTTCCACAAGGTCCCACACAAGAGATTAGTATACAAACTTAAAGCACACAGTATTTGCGGTTCAGTATTGATGTGGATAGAGAACTGGCTGGCAGACAGGAAGCAAAGAATAGGAGTAAACGGGTCCTTTTCAGGATGGCAGGCAGTGACTAGTGGAGTGCCGCAAGGCTCAGTGCTGGGATCCCAGCTATGTACAATATATATTAATGATTTTGACGAGGGAATTGAATGCAACATCTCCAGGTTTGCGGATGACACGCAGCTTGGGGGCAGTGTTAGCTGTGAGGAGGATGCTAGGAGGTTGCAAGGTGACTTGGATAGGCTGGGTGAGTGGGCAAATGCATGACAGATTCAGTATAATGTGGATAAATGTGAGGTTTTCCACTTTGGTGGCAAAAACAGGAAGTAGACTATTATTTGAATAGTGGCCAATTAGGGAAAGGGGAAATGCAACAAGACCTGGGTGTCATGGTACACCAGTCATTGAAAGTAGGCATGCAGGTGCAGCAGGCAGTGAAGAAAGCGAATGGTATGTTAGCATTCATAGCAAAAGGATTTGAGTATAGGAGCAGGGAGGTTCTACTGCAGAGATCACACCTGGAGTATTGCGTACAGTTTTGGTCTCCAAATCTGAGGAAAGACATTCTTGCCATAGGGGTAGTACAGAGAAGGTTCACCAGACTGATTCCTGGGATGGCAGGACTTTCATATGAAGAAAGACTGAATAGACACAGCTTGTACTCTCTAGAATTTAGAAGATTGAGGGGGGATCTTATAGAAACTTACAAAATTCTTAAGGGGTTGGACAGGCTAGATGCAGGAAGATTGTTCCTGATGTTGGGGAAGTCCAGGACAAGGGGTCACAGTTTAAAGGTAAGGGGGAAATCTTTTAGGACCGAGATGAGAAAGACATTTTTCACACAGAGATTGGTGAATCTCTGGCATTCTCTGCCACAGAAGGTTGTTGAGGCGAATTCATTGGCTATATTTAAGAAGGAGTGGAGGCAGGTAAGGGATACTGAGTTGGATGATCAGCCATGATCATATTGAATGGCGGTGCAGGCTCGAAGGGCCGAATGGCCTACTCTTGCACCTATTTTTCTATGTTTCTATGGCATGATTGACAGGAGAGAGAATCTCAAAAATGTTTAAACACTAATAACTTTTATTTTTCATCGATGGGAAAAATCCTCGGGTCCTGATGAGTGGGGGGGGGGGGGGGGGGGTGTGGGGGTGGGGGGGAGTAAGCTGGCCAAAAATCACAGCGGTACGTGGTAGTGTTTTTTCTAAAATCAATATAAAGCGCAAACAGGAAGTGGTCAAGATTAGACTTTTAATTATATAGAAGGCAAGGCAACCTTAATTAGGCAAGGCAATTTTAAATAGGCAATGCAACTTTAATTAGGCAAGGGAACTTTAGGCAACACAGCTTTAGCATTTCCAAACCAAATGCAACACAGCTCTAGCATTTCCAATCCAAAGGCAACGCGGCTTTAGCATTTCCAAACCAAAGGCAACACAGCTTTAGCATTTCCAAACCAAAGGCAACACAGCTTTAGCATTTCCAAACCAAAGGCAACACAGCTTTAGCATTTCCAAACCAAAGGCAACACAGCTTTAGCTTTTCCAAACTATATTTTCAAACCACATTAAGGGCACTGACAGGTCAGTAAAACCACTCATAGTTTAGTAGACATGTGTTCAGTGTTATTCACAGCTCAGACTGAGAGACATGACCCTCTTGCTCCCCCATCTTGCAGAGACTGACTGAGGCACTCGACATTTCCTGGTTTTATAGTCCCTCCGGAAGGGGCGTGGCCTTCTGGAGAGAGAATCTCAACATTTTTTAAACACTAATAACTCTTTTATTTTTCATCGATGGGAGAAATCCTCGTCCTGCACAGCGGAGGGGGACTCTGAGTAAGATGGCCAAATATCACAGCCGTAAGTGACAGAGTTTTTTCTGAAATCAATATGCAGAACAACAAGAAGTGGTCAAGATCAGACTTTTAGTAATATAGATAAAAGATGGATAGCCTTGCAGCAGCTCTAGCCAAATCCAATAAAGCAGAAAAGGTAAGTTACCCGAAATTGTTGAATTAATATTGCGTCTAAATTCAACAAGCTTTATGTAAAGCTGCAATTATAGATGTTACCAGACATACCCCACAATCTCATCAACATTTTAATAACCTAATTGTTGGGCTCCACATTGAACAGGATCATAGATAGGAACATTTTCAAGGGATATGGGTCAAACACAGGCAAATGGCTCAGATGGACTTGGTAGACAAGGATGAATTGGGTCAAAAGGCCTGCTTCCATGCTGTACTATTCTATGATTTCCTACCATGACTTTAAACCCTCCTTCGGCGAACAGGTTATGATCTTCCATGCTAGTGTAAGGGCTGCAGATTCCAGAAATTGTTGGTCAATTTAGCCTCAAAATTGCAAATTAGAAATTAAAAATCCTGCAAAGCCATTTTGTTTTATTATTGTGACAATCAACATTGGCATGTGCAGTCATTAGCAATTTATGGTTAAGTCTGAATACAGGTATTTAAAAAAAATTAATACTTTAAGAAATAAACATCATCATTAGGGATCTGAACAAACCGCACATACGGATTAGGTTTTTTGTAAGATTCTAAGGCAAAATGCAGTGTGGAAACTAGTTAGTGACATTTCAACTCCTTAGTTATTGCATAGTGAAATGTGTTTATTGAATGAATATTCACATGTGAAGTGTTTGAGACCACATTAGAAGAAGAAACTGCAATGTTTGAGTATTCAAAATCAATGCATATGACTAATATAGACCACAGTTTATAGTGGACAACCCTGCCTCAGTTTATAGTGGACAACATGCACTCAGCTGTTGTGAACACAAAAGTCGTTAAATTGTTGAATCTCACAGAACTATCATTTGCCGTGTTGTGTCTCTTTTAAAAGAGCTACATAGTTCATCTCAGTCACCTACTTTTCCGCACAAATGTGTATTGTTCAAGCCCATGTCTGATTCATTTATCAATTTCACATTTCACATTTCAGCCCTTGCATTTTACATAATTGAAACGTTCTACGCACTGCTTCAATTGACAATTATCTTTAGCTGACCCTCTCTCAGCACTCTGTTAAAACTATAATTAAAACCACTCTTAATTTTCTCTGCTGGAAAGAGAACAAACTCAATTTCTATAATGCCTCCATATATCCTGGTAAATGTCCTCTGCGTCCTTTAACCATATTGATGTCATTTCTAAGACGTCAAATATAAGGTTAGTGCAGTACAATGTAAAGTAAGTAAAGTAAAGTAAAGTAAAGAGCTTCATACTATAGTATAACAGGGGCAAAGACTATTTTCAGCATTTGGAGGAGTACAATGGGTTAACAATTACCTACTTGAGCGCCAACCTCAATAAAATTCAATCTGTGATTCACGTGATGCAAGGAAAATTCTCTTCTTACATCGACACAAAAAGCTGGAGTAACTCACTGGGTCAGATAGCATCTCTGGAGAAAAGGAATAGGTAAAGTTTTGGGTCGAGACCTGTCTGTCCCGCTGAGTTACTCCAGCATTTTGTGTTTACCTTCGGTTTAAACCCGCATCTGCAGTTCCTTCCTAAACAAGTCCTCTCCTTTGCAGAGTTCCTTCCATCAGTCAGGCAGAATGATCCTGGATGGATGAGTCCAGGTATTGGTGGGAATTGGAATGGGGTTTGGTTTCCGATCTGAATCATGTGCTGGGGTGGTCGTGAATGAGTGCTGAGATTGAGCTAATGGAGTATTGTGAGTCCCAAGAGGAAACCATAATTCAAATTGAGATGTTAACTGGATGGCTATTTCTGCTTCAAATGAGTGCCCAATACCAGACTCCATAGCCCAGGATCTGCCCAGCCAGCTTTCCCTTAGTTTAAGGCTTGAGAAGGCACAACTGTCGTGAAGGCTTGCTTCCACACAATGAGCGCACACCGAGTGCCAGCAAAGGATGTGCAGGTGAACGTCACAGAGATGGTGTGTAGGAAGTCATTGGATGCTGTTGGGTCTCCACTATGCATGTATGGACAGCTCTGTGCATTACTGGCTGCTCAGTGAGCACCAGATCAAGCTTTGCTAAGCACTGGCAGACATAACTGCACCACACAGCACACGTACGCTCTGCTTTATGTAATAAACTCACAGGCCAGGAACTCCATAAAAGCACAAGATAGCTCTTGGGATGAGTTTTGAAAACAGAACTGAATCCACCATGTAAAGAAATTATTAATGGATTGACCAGCCAAGTGACACTGTAAGTAGTGTTGTTTCCTTAGAACTTCAGTGACCTAACCTCCCATGCTATCAGTGCAGAGCATGCATGTTCTCACAGAATATTTTTGTTTGAAGAATTAATGGTCCTTGACTAAAGATTAATGGTTGCTGGAACTTGCCAACAGAATCAATGATTTTAGTTTTAGAGAAACAGCGTGGAAACAGGGCCTTCCACGCTGAGTCCATGCCGACCAGCGATCCCCGCATACTTACTCTATCCTACACACTCCAGCCACAAATTACAATTACAATTACAAATTACAATTATACCAAGCCAATTATCCTATAAACCTGTTTGTGTTTGGAGTGTGGGAGGAAAGCAGAGATCCTAGGCAAAACCAATGCAGGTCATGGGGAAAACATACAAACTATGTACAGACAAGCACCTGCAGTCAAGATCAAAGTCTTCTCAACTCGCCAATTAGGCCGCCCAAGTGGGACAGCCCTTAAAGATGGTCAGAATTGTAGGTTAATTGGCTACTCTAATAGCCCCTGATTTAACACATTGTAGGAAAATCGGGGGACAGTTCATGAGCATATGATAGTGAAGAGGTTGATAGTAAATTAGCAGAAGAATGGAGTTGGTAACATTGCTTTGAAAGCCAGCATAGACTCAATGGGTTGAATGAGCTCCATGCATAGCATTTAAAAAATAGGTATATGATTACCTGATGAATACAACTAATTATTTCCAAAGATAAATCAAGATGGATGAATAAAGTTTGATTTTATTTTTCTTTTGCATTTTAAACAATTCTTAAGTGAGATATCAGGCAGAGGCAAGTCATATGCAAGTTCATCAAGAGCCCCTCAAGAGAGGTTCTATCTTTGAATATCCCCTTGAGATGATATCATCATAGTCACACTTTACATAAGCATTTGAGAGCCAGTTCCTCAGTGGGGCAGAAGACCTATAAACTGATACATTTCTCCATTAAAAAACTAGAACTTCAGGTTAAAAATTTTAAGATTTTAAAATGTTCACATTTGCTAATCCTGCCAGCAGAATCAATGGTCTTTCACTTTTGATTAATTGTTAACAATTTACATATTTGAAAAAATACTTTGTACATTGCAATTAATCCAAGTCCCAGGTCGAATAGGTTCAGTGCTGAAATAATAAACAGCGTGCTTGATCAATTCTGCAGACAAATATAAATCCCTTTGTCTTTGTAGATTCAATTTTATTTCAACTAATATTCCTCACCTGCATTTCAGATGTCATTTAAGGATGCAAAGATATGTTGTGGACAATAAGCCAGGCTGAGCAAAAAAGTTAGGATGCTATGTTACAGTTGTACAAGACATTGTTGAGGCCGCATTTGGTGTATTGTGTTCAGTTTTGGTCACCCTGCTATAGGAAGAATGATGTTAAGTTGGAATGAGTGCAAAGAGGATTTACGCGGATGTTGCCAGTGATAAAGGGCCTGAGCTACAGGCAGAGATTATGCAGGCTGGGACTATATTCCTTGGAACACAGGAGGATGAGTGGTGATAATATCACTAGAGGGAAACAGCTAGTATAAATGCACAGAGTCTTTTACACTGTATAGGGGAATCAAGAACAAGGGGACATAGGTTTAAGGTGAGAGGGGAAAGATTTAATAGAAACCTGAGGGTGCACTTTTTCATACACAGTATGGGTATATGGAATGAGCTGTCAGTGGAGGTGGTTGAGACAGCTACTATTATAAAATCAAATAAAAAACATTTGGACAGGTACATGAATGGGAAAGTTTTAAAGAAACAAGGGTCAAATGCAGGCAGGAAGGACAATTGTAGATGGGGCAATTTGGTCATCATAGGCAAGTTGGACTGTTTCCGTGCTAGATAACTCTATGAATCCAGCTTCCAATTTGAGTGTGCATCTCTGTATTAATCTGCATGTGTTCATTGATGTATATAGTGCTTTAGTAAACTCCATTGGTGCTTCAGACTTTTATGCTGAATGGTCACCATCCTTGAAGCAGGTGGGGTGGTGTAGCAGTTGGTGCCACATTCTCATAGGCAAACTGGATCTATCATGATCTTGGACGCTCTTTGTGTGGCATTTGATCATGACTGTGTGTGTTTCACCCAGATTTAGTTTGGTTTAGTTTAGTTTTGTTTAGAGATACCGAATGGAAACAGGCCCTTCAGCCCACTGAGTCTGCACCGACCAACGATCCCTACACACCCTACATTGACACTACTATGCACACACAAGGGACAATTTTACATTTATACCCAGCTAATTAATCTGCACACCTGTACATCTTTGGACGTGTGGGAGGAAACTGAAGATCTTGGAAAAAAACCCACGTGGTCACGGGAGAAAGTACAAACTCCATACAGACAGCACCTGTAGTCGGGATCAAACCCATGTCTCTGGCACTGAAAGTGCTGTAAGGCAGCAACTCTACCGCTGTGCCACCGTGCTGCCCCTTTAGCTTAGGTGTTTTAAGTTATTGCCTATCTCAAAGGCAGGTAGATAAATTAACTACTGTAAGTAGGCAACCTGCAAAAGAATCAAAGGATGTCAAGCTGGAGAGGGGACAGAGAAGATTTACAAGGATGTTGCCAGGACTAGAGGGTCTGAGCTAATGGGAGACGTTAAGTAGGCTGGGACATTATTCCTTCAAATACAGAAGGATGAGCGGTGATCTTATAGAGGTGTATAAAATAATGAGAGGAATAGATCGGCTAGATGCACAAAATCTCTTGCCCAGAGTAGGTACATCAAGGACCAGAGGCCATAGGTTTAAGGTGAATGGGAAAAGATTAAATAGGAATCTGAGGTGTTCCTTTTTCACACAAAGGGTGGTGGGTGTATGGAACAAGCTGCCAGAGGAGGTAGTTGAGCCAGGGACCATCCCAACATTTAAGAAACAGTTAGACAGGTACATTGATAGGACAGGTTTGGAGGTATATGGGCCAAATGTGGGCAGGTGGAACTAATGTAGCTGGGATATGTTGGCCGGTGTGGGCAAGTTGGACTGAAGGGCCTGTTTGCACAATGGATCACTCTATAACTCTATGAGAGTTGATGGGCATGAGTGATCATCACTTAGCATAGAAACACCATCTGTTCCAACCGTCAAGCATCCATTTGATTCCACACTATTTTGATAGTTTTGATAGTTTTGAACATTTTGCTTCCAAATTAATCTCATTTTATTCTTTTCACAATTCCATCGACTCCCTCCAAACTCAACCCCACACCTATTTATAGTTGGAAATCAATCTACCAGCTCACTACTCTTTGATATGTTGGAGAATATTGGAGCATCTGGGAGTATATGCATGCAAACTCTACACAGACGGTACCAGAGATCAGGATTGCATGCAGGTCACTGGAGCTGTGAAACAATAGCTCTTCTAGCCGCGCCACTGCACCACCTCAGAGAGGGGACACGTGGCAGGAAAACATAGGAAATAAGGAGAGGGTGGATGGTGCAGGTGGGATTGCACTGTCAAAAGCCAGGATGGACATGATGGGCTGAGAGGCCTCCTGTATCATTAGAAGTAAGCAAGAAATATTTTGCCATCACTTTACAGATTGATAATTAAGAACCATGATCTATTTTCAATGCAAAGCTATCAGCGGGTTAAATATTTCAAAACATAGGAAAATGAATTGCAGTTTGCTATTGATATCAGTGACAAGAATCCTTCTTCATATCAAACCTGCTGGGCAAAATAGGAAACATTGTGCTTAGTACAACGTGCAGTTAAATACCTTCATGATTCCCCCACAATTAAAATGTGGACAGTGGAAATGTTGGAGACGTTGCATTTGGAAAGAATCAGATTTGTCCTAATGGACAAAATACGAACTCTTTGAACAGATATGGTCTCCATATATAGAATATTTGAAGGGGTAGCTGTTCTTGGCATCACAACTCAATGGGTACCCGGCAGGATTAGATGAAAATAATTTTTATTTTATTTTTTGGATTTGTATGCATGTCTCTATTGATATCATTATTTGAAATTGTGTTATTCACTATTAAGATGTATACTATAATCTTTTTTTTCTTTTTTTTTCTCGTCTCTTTCTCTCTCTATATAATCAAAATTATTATTTAATCACTATTCTTATTGATTAAAATCTATTTTCTTTTTCTACTTTATAAAAATTAGAAATTTATAAGAATTATTTGTAACATCCGTATACTTATTGAAATAAGTTGGTTGTGTATTTGAAAAGTTGTTATACCATTGTTATGATGGATTACTTCTAATAAAAATATTATTTAAAAAAAAAATACCTTCATGAAAACTAAATCAAAGACTACAAAAAGTAGTAATAACTGCCCAGTCCATCATCGGCTCTGACCTTCCTTCCATCGAGGGGATTTATCGCAGTCGCTGCCTCAAAAAGGCTGGCAGTATCAAAGACCCACACCATCCTGGCCACACACTCATCTCCCTGCTGCCTTCAGGTAGAAGGTACAGGAGCCTGAAGACTGCAATGACCAGGTTCAGGAATAGCTACTTCCCCACAGCCATCAGGCTATTAAACCTGGCTCAGACAAAACTCTGAACATTAATAACCCATGACCTGTTATTTGCACTTCATCAGTTTATTTATTCATGTGTGTATATATTTATATAATACACACATGAATATCGACACACTGTTTTGTAGTCAATGCCTACTATGCCCTGTTGTGCTGAAGCAAAGCAAGAATTTCATTGTCCTATTAGGGACACATGACAATAAACTCACTTGAACACTTGAACACTTGAACCCTTTTGGTGAAAATTCAAATCTTATGTGGTATTCAGTTACACATTCTCTGCCGCATTGAAGTATGGGATGTGGGATAAACATGGGCATATGGGACCAGTTTAGATAGGCATCTTGGCCAGCATTGGCAAGTTGGGCTGAAGGGTCTGCTTCCGATCTATTTGACTGTATGACTGTATATACAAAAACAGAATTATTGGCTGCATTTCAAAGGCACAAAATATGAGAGTCACTTTATCCTGCTGGTCCCTGAGTTGACATGAACCTAAATACTGCATTGTCATCATGGCTCCTATCACAGATTCAGAACATTTTGATGACATTTTAACTCTGCCAAGCGATATGGACTGCTTGCTTGACAAAACCTAGTCAAGGCAATTGTAACCACCCCAGCAACAGAGACCAAGGACTGCCATGTGGAGTCTCACTTTCCCACAACCAATGAAGTAATGCATCGTAACACTGGTGGCGCTAAGGCCTCTCAGTCTGATGATTCAAATCCCTATCCAGAGATTTGAGTATAACATGTAGGCTACTACGAAGAAGATGCCGTGTATTGGATAAAATGTTAAACATGAGGCATATCTGTTTTTAGTGGCAAAGGTGGAAAATCCCATGTCATCATTTTCATAAAGCAGGCAAATGGGACTTGCCCAGAATCACAACTTTTTCACCATGGACAAGTTGGGCCGAAGAGCTTATTTCCATTCCCTATGATTCAATGAAAAAGCATTAAAAATAATAATAATCATCATCATCATCATCATAATCATCATCATACTTTATTAGGCAAGTATGTTTTGCAACATACGAGGAATTTGATATGACATACAGTCATACCAATAAAAAGCAACAATACACACAAAATACATTTTAACATAGACATCCACCACAGTGACTCCTGTACATACCCCACTGTGATAGAAGGCGAGAAATAAGTTCAATCTCTTCCCTTCTTTGTTCTCCCGTGGTCGGGGGCCTCGAACCTTACGTTGTCGAGACCAACGGTAGCCAGCGGTCGGGCCCTCCACGTCGGGGCGATCAAGCTCCCGCATCAGGAGGATTTCAGCCCCATGCCGGGCGATCGGACCCCGGGTCAGGGCTGCTCGAATCTCCTGCGACTTTGGACCTTCCCGACATCGGCCTCTACCCGAGTCTGCGAGCTCCTCGATGGTGAAATCCGCAGGCCACAGTTGGAGCATTGATTCCAGGCAAAGGATCACAGGCTCCGATGGTAAGTGCACGGCCCCACGGTGGGGCTCAAAGTCAGTCTTGAGCAAGGCCGCCAGCTCCATGATGTTAGGCCACAGAGCGACCGGAGATACGATACGGATAAAATGAGTAAGGTAAGAGATTGAGAAAAAGTCCCCCCCTCACATAAAACAAACCAAAAGAACATTAAAACATACCTTTAAAACACACTAAAAATAACAAAAAAGACGAAATGACAGAGAGACCGTTGGCGAGGCTGCCATCGCTGATGGCGCCAAACGGTGGTTATCTCCAGTGTCGGACTTCCATAATGGTTATCCCTAAAGTAGATTATGTGCCCGTTGTCTCATTGCAGTTTGTGGGGATGCATCTGCATTCTGAAAAAAACTGGCTGCAAATCACGTTTGGTGCATCCCAAGAAAGACCAAGCTTTTTCTTTTGCCTTTTTCTGCAGGCAGGCAGTCAATGGGAATTGGCTTGCAAAGTTAGCAGCAGATTAAGTCCTGTCAAGCTCCAATATATGTGACCGCAATCTGCAAAAACACTGCACGGCGGCACATCGGTAGAGTTGTTAGCTTATAGTGTTTGCAGCGTCGGAGAACCGAGTTCGATCCCGATTATGGGTGCAGTGTGTATGGAGTTTGTACGTTCTCCCCGTGACCATGTGGGCTTTCTCCAAGATCTTCAGTTTCCTCCTACACTCTAAAGACGTACAGATTTGTAGGTAAATTGACTTGGTATAAGTGTAAATTGTCCCTAGTGTGTAGAATAGTGGTAATGTGCGGGGATCGCTGGTTGGTGCGGACACGGTGGGCCGAATGACCTGTTTCCGCACTGTATCTCTAAACTAAATTAAACTAAACTTGAAACTCTTGGCCACTTTGGATGAATGTTTTTCCTTACAAAAGAAATTGGCAGGTTGAGAAAGGAGGGGGAAATAGCATCAGCTCTTTTAAACCTTTACAGCCTTTTCTGCTGGGTAGGAGAGTTAAAATTGCCCCAATTGTTATCTGGAATAAACCCTACTGAAATCTTTTTTTTTAAACCTTGTGATTTATTTCTTCCATTATTATAAATCATCCACTGAATATTGTCATGAAATGGGGAACATTCTATAACAAGGAAGCATTGAATATGCCAATGCCATTCTCCAGTGAGGGGATGATGCACATTGGGACAGCCATAGGGAGTTGCTACAACAAGGTCGCACAGCAAGGATGATCATCCTCATCCATGCTTTGGAGTGGAATACTCAATGGAGGCCCATGGAGCCTCAATAAAGAAGGAGGGCAAGGCGTCCTAATGCAATATCTTATTACAAGACAACACTAAGCAAGCGAGAGAGTTGTGATGGAAAACAAAGAGAAAAGGGTGGAAAGGAAAGGAATAACATTGGCAATATTGCATTTCTACAGCTGTTTTTACAAGATGTTATTTATATTTTGTTATGTGTACAGATATTATAACATGTATATTACATTATCCAGCATTGGACAGACTGCTATTTGAAGTGGAATATTACTGAATATGGTGGCATTCGAACAGTACGCTTTCCTTCAGATCATGTGTGGGTCCCGGATATCCTCCTGTACAACAGGTGAGATTATTTACCTTTGCCCAGTGTAGTAATTACCTCTCTCTGGATGTTCAACAGGTTATTGCCTGGCAATTCATCCCCAATGGCAACAGTGCAGGGATTTGACCTGTTACTATATGGTGTTTTATGAGGATGGTCTGTAATGGACAATAGACAATAGAAAATAGTGTAGGAGTAGGCCATTCAGCCCTTCGAACCAGCACTGCCATTCAATGTGATCATGGCTGATCATCCCCAATCAGTACCCCGTTCCTGCCTTCTCCCCTGACTGCTATTTTTAAGAGCCCTATTTAGCTCTCTCTTGAAAGCATCCAGAGAACCCCCCTCCACCTCCCTCTGAGGCAGAGAATTCCACAGACTCGGCACTCTCTGTGAGAAAAAGTGTTTCCTCATCTCCGTCCTAAATGGCTTACTCCTTATTCTTAAACTGTGGCTCCTGGTTCTGGACTCCCCCAACATCGGGAACATGTTTCCTGCCTCTAGCATGTCCAAGCCCTTAACAATCTTATATGTTTCAATGAGATTCCCTCTCATCCTTCTAAACTCCTGAGTGTACAAGCCCAGCTGTTCCATTCTCTCAGCATATGACAGTCCCGCCATCCCGGGAATTAACTTTGTAAACCTACAATGCACTCCCTCAATAGCAAGAATATCCTTCCTCATTGTTGTTCTCCTCATTGGTGTAAGCAGTTGTTCTTAACAAATCCAGGGCATTTCATTCTAAAAAATAAATCCTGCATCTTGTATGTTGTACTTGTATGTAAAAATGTATTCACTATTAATACACAGAAATTGTTGCATAGTGTAACTGATGCACGGTATTGTTGATGGGAAAATGGGAATGAGTGGGATAACGTATGATGAGCATTTGTCGGCACTGGGCCTGTACTCGCTGGAGCTTGGAAGGATGAGGGGGAACCTCATTGAAACTTACCAAATAGTGAAAGGCTTGGATATAGTGGTTGTGCAGAGAATATTTCCACCAGTGGGAGAGTCTAGAACTAAAGGTCACAGCTTCAGAATTAAAGCATGTTCCTTTAGGAAGGAGATGAGGAAAAATTCCTTCAGTCAGAAGGTGGTCTTCTTCTTGCGTATGGCGTGCACAACCTAAAGTTGTAGGACAACTTGTTCTATTTGATCTTATTTGATTGAGCACGCCAAATTTATTGCTTTCATCGAAACATGGTGGACCACGTGACGTTGCAATCTTCCACCCCAAAGATGGTGGTGAATTATTTGCCACAGAAGGCTGTGGAGGCAAAGTCAATGGATATTTTTAAAGCAGAGGTGGATAGTTTCTTGATTAGTAAGGGTGTCAGGGGTAATGGGGAGAAGGCAGGAGAATGGGGTTAAGAGGAAGAGATAGATCAGCCATGATTGATTTTCGGATTAGACTTGATTGGCTGAAAGGCCTAATTCTGCTCCCATCACATGACCTTATGACCTTAAACCTATTAAGAAACAGTGAAGATGCCAGAAATACTCAGCAAATCAAATAGCATCTACGGAGAAAAAAACAGAAAAAGTGTTTTAGGTCAATGACCTTTCATCAGTCACTGCCGAAGAGTCATTCACCTAAAACATTGATTCTGTTTCACATGAAACATTGAAATGAAACATTGTTTCACCTGAAACAAGTGTCATTCACCGGAAAGCCACCTGCTGAATGTTTCTGTTATTTGTTGATTTTATTTCAGATTTTCAGCATCTGCAGACTTTTGCTCCCATTATAAAAAATATTGACTATTTGGATTAAGGCATGACAAGATTTTCTTATAATACAAAACACATTATTCATTGTTAATATGTGGGGTAACAAGGCAATGAATGTGCTTGTCAAGATTAAGAACAGAAAATGCTGAAAGTGCAGCACCTATGGAGTGCGAAACAGGGTTAACATTTCATGACTGTTGATCTTCACAACTGTAATCGTTCTGAAATATGTGCTCTGTTACTCTGTTCACTGATAGTTCCTGAACTATAGGGTATTTCTACTGTTTTTATTGCAGATTTCAACATCTGCAGTATTTTACTTTTGTGTTACATAGCCTTTTTCCTGGACACACTGTCTTATGATGCATGGTCCCTAGGTGACACTTGTCGTAAATTGCAATTTGTTTTCACATCATAAAAATATAGCGAGATTTTTTCCGATGTTTGTTGTAACTTTTATTCTGATCAAATCCATATACAAAATGCTTACCCCAATTTGCATTTTGCTTTTGACTGAAAATTATGGTTTATTCATTTATTTTTGCTCTCACTTCATGCCCTGTTCAGTATCTTTGAGAAAACATCTTTTTCTTGACAAAATCTCCGAAATTAGACAAAACCTATGCTCTGATTATCAATCCCTCATCTGGCTACACTTACCAGAACAATAACTTTCTTACCTCACCACCAATCATTTTCAACATTTCCCTTTGCTCTTTGACCATTTTTGAAACTTTGATGTGACATTTGCAACCCAAACTGAACCACAAAGTGAGATGTCTTTCATACCCAAGTCATCATCAATCCTGTTAACTAAAGCATCCAAGGTTCCCCAAAGGGTGGCATGGTGACGCAGCAGTAGAGTTGCTGCCTTGCAGCACGGGAGACCCGGGTTCGATCCTGACTACGGATGCTGTCTGTACAGAATTTGTATGTTCTCCACATGAACTGAGATCTTCGGTTCCGTTCCATACTCCAAAGACGTACAGGTTTGTAGGATAAATTGCTTGGTATGTGCAAATTGTCCCTAGTGTGTGTGGGTTGGTGTTGATGTGCGTGGATCGCTAGTCGGTGCAGACCCAGTGGACCGATGGACCTGTTTCCATGCTGTATCTCTGAACTAAAAAAAAATGTAAAGAACTCACCCCATCTATATCCACAGCACCTCCCAAACCTGTAACCTCAAGTGGCACAAAAATATGGAGGTATCACCACCAGCAAATTCTCTTGCAAGCTGTAGATCATCTTGAGTGGACATTTATCGTCACTGTGTCTAAACCTTAAAAACTTCCTCCCCAATAGCACTACGGCAACCCTTTTACCAGAAGTACTATTATCATTCAAGAAGCTCACCACTGCCTTCACAAGGGTAAATATTAATGCACAATAATATTGCCTATTTATTGCCTATTGGCAATGCCAAGCCCTTGGGAAATGAATAACAAAATATCACGTAAATCTTTAGGGAGAAGTTTTGTGTAGCTCAATTTCACACATCTGAATTTAATATTGTTATCGGTTTTAGTTAAAAACAGGAATTTGAGAAAGTCAGATATATGGCAAAATGCCAACTCATTACTGGAGTTCTGAAATTGCAGATAAATGGGACTAATTTTGAAAATAACGTAAATGCTTCAAGCTATGTGTAACCTTTGTTTTATTTATCTATGGAAACAGGTTATAGATGATCCTGTCTTTAAAATGTATTCTGGGGAATCTGTGGCTGAGAGGATATATTGAACTCTGAGACTGATAGAGTGAGGCAGCACATAAACAGGCCCTTCAGCCTACCATGCCCATAGTAATCATCATCATTGACATCAATCCTATTCTTCCCCAACCTCACTACCACCTTATTTCTTGCCACTCAACTACACCCAAGGGGCAATTTACAATAGTCAGGAAACATATCAACCAATATGTCTTTGGGATGAGGGTTAAATAAAAAACAGAATCCCAGGGGGAAACTCATTCCCTCAGAGAAAAAACATGAAAACTTCACACAAGCAGGACAGGAGGTCAGGATTGAACTTCTCAATGTCGCTGGCGCCACATACTCATGACATTCACCGGAATTCCTGAATTCCCCACTATCAATATCATGGGGAGAGGGGGTCATCCTATCCTTATAACTAAAACATTCTGATCTTGGATGTACAGTGGCTTGCAAAAGTATTCATACCCCTTGAACTTTTCCACATTTTGTCACGTTACAACCACAAACATAAATATATTCTATTGGTATTTTGTGTGATGGACCAACGCAAAGTGGTGCATAATTGTGAAGTGGAAGGAAAATGATACAGGGTTTTCAAGTTTTTTTACAAATAAAAAACTGAAAAGTGTGGCGTGCAAAAGTATTCAGCCCCCTTTACTTTGATACCCCTAAATAAAATCAAGTGCAACCAATTGCCTTCAGAAGTCACCTAATTAGTAAATAGAGTCCACTTGTGTGTAATCTAATCTCAGTATAAATACAGCTGTTCTGTGAAGGCCTCAGAGGTTTGTTAGAGAACATTAGTGAACAAACAGCATCATGAAGCCCAAGGAACACACCAGACAGGTCAGGGATAAAGTTGTGGAGAAGTTTAAAGCAGGGTTAGGTTATAAAAAAATATCCCAAGCTTTGAACATCTCACGGAGCACTGTTTAATCCATCATCCGAAAATGGAAAGAGTATGGCACAACTGCAAACCTACCAAGACATGGCCGTCCACCTAAACTGACAGGCCAGGCAAGGAGAGCATTGATCAGAGAAGCAGCCAAGAGGCCCATGGTAACTCTGGAGGAACTGCAGAGATCCACAGCTCCAGAGGGAGAATCTGTCCACAGGACAACTATTAGTCGTGCACTCCACAAATCGGGCCTTTATGGAAGAGTGGCAAGAAGAAAGCCATTGTTGAAACAAAGCCATACGAAGTCCCGTTTGCCGTTTGCCGTTTGCCACAAGCCATGTGGGGGACACAGCATACATGTGGAGGAAGGTGCTCTGGTCTGATGAGACCAAAATTGAAGTTTTTGGCCTAAATGCAAAACGCTATGTGTGGCGGAAAACTAACACTGCACATCACCATGAACGCACCATCCCCACTGTGAAACATGGTGGTAGCAGCATCATGCTATGGGGATGCTTTTCTTCAGCAGGGACAGGGAAGCTGGTCAGAGTTGATGGGAAGATGGATGGAGCCAAATACAGGGCAATCTTGGAAGAAAACCTGTTAGAGTCTGCAAAAGACTTGAGACTGGAGCAGAGGTTCACCTTCCAGCAGGACAACGACCCTAAACATACAGCCAGAGCTACAATGGAACGGTTTATATCAAAGCATATTCATGTGTTAGAATGGCCCAGTCAAAGTCCAGACCTAAATCCAATTGAGAATCTCTGGCAAGACTTGAAAATTGCTGTTCACAGATGCTCTCCATCCAATCTGACTGAGCTTGAGCTATTTTGCAAAGAAAAATGGGCAAAAATTTCAATCTCTAGATGTGCAAAGCTGGTAGAGACATACCCCCAAAAGACTTGCAGCTGTAATTGCAGCGAAAGGTGGTTCTACAAAGTATTGACTCAGGGGGGCTGAATACTTTTTGCACGCCACACTTTTCAGTTTTTTATTTGTAATAAAATTTGGAAACCATGTATCATTTTCCTTCCACTTCACAATTATGCACCACTTTATGTTGGTCTATGTGGAAAAGTTCAAGGGGTATGAATACTTTTGCAAGCCACTGTGTGTGTGTGTGTGTGTGTGTGTGTGTGTGTGTGTGTGTGTGTGTGTGTGTGTGTGTGTGTGTGTGTGTGTGTGTGTGTGTGTGTGTGTGTGTGTGTGTGTGTTTATTTGTTTGTGTGCGATCACATCTACTCGAAGAAACGATGTGCTAACGGTAACATTTTTACATATTCCGGTAGAGATTTATCCCATTAAATCAAAAGTCGCTTTATCTGAAAAATTCATGCATTATTTCTCAAGTTATTTATCATAATGTTCACAAATCTGAAGAAGCTTGGAAAGAAATAACTGCTTATTCCCTGATGACGTCACAAAGGATCTGCCTGCTAGCGTCTGCTCGTGCTGTGACTGATGTCAACTCCCACCCCTCCCTCCTCCCCCCATTGTTCAAAAGTCGCCCTGTCAAACTCCCAAGAGCTTCAGTCGACGAATGCTCACGCCTCAGCTCGAGTTTCCCGACAACGCCCGAGAGCTTCGGTAGACGAACACTCACGCCTTGGCTCGGGGCTCTCCCCCTGCCCTCTCTCCCCCTGCCCTCTCTCCCCCCCCCCCCCCCCCCCCCTCTCTCTCCCCCCATGACAGAAAAATAGTTGTGGGATGAATTGGCAGCTCAAAATTCAGTGTACGGATGCCACCGGCATAATAGAGGTGGAGTAAGCGAGGAGGGGAGTTGCTATATTGACTGGGGAAAGCATAACTGCAGTACTAAAGAGGGTATTCCAAGTGAAATATCCAGTGAGGTTATGTACGATACGATACGATACGATACGATACGATACGATACGATAGAACTTTATTTATCCCATGAGGGAAATTGACCTGCCAACAGTCATAAAAAAAACAAATACATGAAACATGAAATTAAAGTGACGAGTGGAAAGATTTGGGGGATGTGCCAAGATTTGGGAGGGTGGGGGGAGGGAGGGGAGTCAGTCAGTCTCAGTCTACCCCACGACAGAATGGGGATGAGTTGTAAAGTTTGATAGCCACAGGGAAGAAGGAACCAGTCTGTTGCTGAAGGTACTCCTCAGGTTGACCAGTGTGCCGTAAAGGGGGTGAGCTGTATATGTGGGTAGAACTTCAAAATAAGGGGATGATCACTTTGTTGGGTTTCTATTATAGGCTCCCAATAGTCAGCAGAAATTAGAGGAGCAAATATATAGGACATCAACCCAATTCCTTTCTCTCTACAGATGCAATTCAGCCTGATGAGTTCCTCCAGCAGTTTTCTTTTTCTCCCCCTCCAGATTATAGCATCTGCAGTCTCTTATGTATGCATGATTCAAACCCATTGTGACCAGCTATAGGAGAGACTGCATCATGGGAATTACATTATGCTGAATCAGTTCCTTCATTTGCACGGTGTCAGAAAACATCTGATTCAGGAATTCTGATATCTGGAAAAATAGGGCCACGATCCAGTATAACTTAAAGAGAATGTTTTTGCATTTATTTCATGCAGTTTGCAGCCTTCTGGAATTGTAAAGCATATCCTTGTGGAATTCATTTGAACAGATGACATTGTTGTAGCAAGGATATCAAACTGTGTGCAATGACATTCCATGCAGTAATATAATAATTTATATCAGTTAATCAAAGTTATGATCAGGGAAAATAAGGAAATGTATGTGGCATAGGAAATTAGTATCAGGCACATTATTTGCAGTTGAAGGGGAAATATGAGAGAACTTAAGAAAATAATTAAGACAATTAAAGGGGGCAAGAAATTATATTGGAGGGTTCTTGAACCTATCATAAGTATATTAAAAAGCAAGAGGAAAGCAAAGAATACGGGAGGTCCCTCAGGTATAAAAATGGGAATCTGTGTGTAGAGCCAGGGAATATGAATGCATCTCATCAGTATTGATGACTTCATACCTTTATATGGTGGTGCAGCGGTAGAGTTGCTGCCTTACAGGGCCCGGGACCCGGGTTCGATCCTGACTATGGTCGCTTGTCTCTACAGAGTTTGTACGTTCTCCCCATGACCTGCGTGGGTTTTCTCCAAGATCTTTGGTTTCCTCCCACACTCCAAAGACTTGCAGGTTTGTACGTTAATTGGCTTGGTAAAATTGTAAATTGTCCCTAGTGTGTGTAGGATAATGTTGATGTGCGGGGATCGCTGGTTAATGTGGGCTCCGTGGACCGAAGGGCCTGTTTCTGCACTGTATCTCTAAACTAAACTAAACTAAAGTATTTACCTGGGAGAAGGATGTGGAGGTTGGAAAGTTAGGGGGAGGTTATCCTGATATTCTGTAGAAGGAGGGAGTGTTGGAAATATAGGCACGTTAAGGACTGAGGGGATTTATCCCAAGGTGTTAAAGGAAGCAAGGGAAGAGAATGGTGGGATCTCTGTAGGAGATTTTTGCATCTTTGTTAGTTCTGGATGAGGTAGCAGAACACAGGGCCATAGCTAATATTGTCATCCGTTCAAAAACGATGATAAAAACAACCTGAAAACTACAGGCTCGTGGACACTTGCATTAGTGGTAGGGAAGTTGTTGGGAAAGATTCAAAGGGGTAGGATTTCTGTTCACTTGAGATGGAAGGGATTGATTAGGAGGAGATTGACTCAGGGAGATCCTGTCACACAAATCAGATTTTTTTTAGAGGGTGATGACTCAAAATTGATGAAGGCAGGTCACTAGGAAATCTTAACTTCGAACAGAAGCTGTTTGAAACACACAATAAGTCAGGCATTCGGTCCCACTGTGTTTCCAGAACCTTCTGTATTTATTTGAGATCTGTAGCATCTGCAGTTGTCAGGATTTTTCTCAAACAGTAATCAAACAATGTTCTTTAAACCCAGGGACATGAGCAGCTCAGCCACTCCCTCTTCCCATCATGCAATAGGATAGAAGTGTGAAAATGCACACCTCCAGATTCAGAGAAAGTTTCCTCCCAACTGTTATCAGGCAACGTAACCATCCTACGAATAACTAGAGAACAGTCCTGAGCTGCTATCTACCTCATTATAGACCCTCAGACTATTTTTAATCGGACTTTATTTGACATTGTAGTGCATTACACATTATTCCCTTTATCATGTATCTGTACACAGTGGATTGGTCGATTGCAATCGTGCATTGTTTTTCAACTGGCTGCAACAAAAGCTTTTCACTGTACCTCAGTACACTTAACAATAAACTAAACTAAACTTCCTGACTGAATATATCAACAAAGGCAATAATTAGCAACCTCAGCAATGTTATCGGAAAATACCACAAGTTAGGCATACTTCTCAGTCCAGGTGAATTCTTGGCGACAATGGAAAAGTTGACAGAGACAAGCAATGTTGCAATATTATGCAGCCATGTTAATGTACAATCCAGTGCCAATGTCTTGCTCTGCATACTTGCACAAATGAAGCACAGTATCTAAACAAATCCACAAGATATATTTTTATCTGTTGAACAATGGTACATTTGACCAAAACAGCAATATAATGAATAGTATAAACTGGGTGATGACATGTTTGATACTTACAACACCAAACCCATTATTGACTAATTTATCTTGCATAAATCTATTTATTTATGGATTAAGGAGGAGAATTTCTGTTAGTTACCAGTTGCTATGATCAAAAATAGATTCACTGAAGGTTGGGAATAAATCAGAAAATATTCAGCATGTTAGACACCATCTAAGTGCTAATATTTTTGATCAAAGACTTTTCTCATAATTTAGAACGAGTGAAAACAGGATGATTTTAAATTGCAGAGATGGTGGGAGTGAGATGGATACAACAAAGTGAATATCTCTGAGGGAGACTTTTTTTGCTGTTGTGATTAAAAAATGTGGTAATGATAATATTATAGCATAGGATATTTGAATGAAGGGTCAAACCTGAAGCACGTTGTCTTGCCATAGGTGCTGATAGATTCCTTCAATGTTGGATTGATAGTTGAACTGGATGGATAAGTTAGGCTAGTAGACCATCTTGGTGCTTGATCGTATAGCTGGTAGTGACACAAAGGCCTGTGTGATCTTTGAATGCTTATATGTTATTACAAAAACATACTTGGTCGTGCAATATCACATGGGGAAAGAAACCTCCCGTCCCTTTTCAGTTTCATGTATGTGAATATAGCTCTATATTAAGCGATCTGATAATATTCATGACAGCATCTTAAACTGGTTCCATTTTATCATCACGACTAGTGGTTGGCATTGAAGAGGGTAGTGACAGCATTCCATGCACTTCCAAAACAAACCCTCCATTAAAATGTGTAAATGTCAAGGGAACATCATTGTTTAACAACATCTGGCTAAAGGAACTGTGGCAGTATCTATCTTTACCCCATCAGAAAAGAAGAAGAATCTTGGCAAAAAGAAAATTAGAAAAATCTGACTCCCATCAACAAGATAAATAATAAGCCAGAGAAAAGAAATAACTCAGATGCAGGAAAAATGCAAATTTTAGTCAAAATTTGTTGCAGCAATATAAATATTTTAAAAATTCCCTGAAGGCGATAGTCTCCTTTTATGATAAATTCTATTATTACATCAAATAGGCCCGAGGCTATCTAACAGGTAAGGCAGCAGATATTGAAGGAATTAACTCGATTCCGGAAAAATAGTTAGGTATGGCACCACCGAAGCAGAATTGCTGTACAGATTTGCATCAGTAAGTGCTGTCTTGACTTTCAATGCATTGGTGTCAGCAGAACATGCTGGTAGTCCCCGGTGTAAAATAATTTAATTAATTTTATGATGAAGCATGGTGTTGCTTAAAATGAAAACACATTATTGCATACAGTTCCCTTAGGATATTAACTTTGTAAACACATTGAAAGTAATAAATTCTTTCAAAATTCTAATATATTTTAGAGGATAAAGAAAAGGTACAATATACCAGAATTATGCCTGGATTAGAAGGTATCAGCTGTGAGGAGAGGTCAAACTTGGATTATTTTCTCTTGTATGTCAGTGGTTCAGGGGAGACTTCATAGGTATATACAAAATTATGAAAGGCACAGAAAGGATAGACACTCAGAGTATTTTTCCCAGAGTGGAAATGTCAATGAATAGAGGACATAACTTTAAGGACAAAGGTCAACTTTTAAAGGAGATGTCCATGCCAATTATCTTTTATACACAGAGTGTTGCAGATGCCTGGAACACTGTGCATGGCGTGGTGGTGGAAGCAGGCATTATAGTACCATTTAACATGCTTATAAACAGGCACATTAATTTGCATTGAATAGAATAATTTAGATCGTGTGCAGGCAGAATTGGTTAATTTAACTTGGAATCATGCTCACATATACATTGTGGACCAAGGAGTCTGTTTTGTCTTGTACTGTTCTATATTCTATGTACCAGAAATGGATTTGCTCTGTCTTTTGCTTAGTTCATTCACACCCAAGTGCAAACATTTCCCTACAAAATACAAGCAATTTTGTCCTGAAATTGCAGACAATGGTTTGCTGCTGGTTTTTGGAATGCAGAGTGAAAAATACTGGAGAACTCAACAGGTCAGGCAGCATTTGTGGAAAGAATGTACAGGCAATGTCTTGAGTCGGGGGGGGGGGGGGGGGGGGGTGATAGATGAGTGGAATAAGTGACAAGGACTAGAAGTGAAAAGGAGGCAAAAGGGTGTTAGCTAAGTAGAGAAAATGAGTGAAATGAAAAGCAGGAAGGAGGGATATGGGAAGAAGCAGACAGAGGGAGGGAAAAGAGGACAGGTAAAAGTGAAATAGGGATAATAAAAGGCTGATGGTGTGGGAAATGGTCAAAGAAATTGGGGTGGGGTGACCACAGGCAGGAGTGGTGGGGTAGGGGGGTGTCAGTTGAAATGGGAGAATTTACAATTTGTACCATAAGGTTGTAGGCGACTGAAGTGGAATATGAGGTGCGGTTCCTCCAGTTTGTGTGGCCTCACTGTGGCAATGGAGGAGGCCAAGGACAGGAAGGTCAGTATGGGAATGGGAAGGGAAGTTAAAATGTTTAGCAACCAGGAAATCCTACAAGTCTTGGTGAGTGAGTGTAGGTGTTCATCGACACAGTCACTCATTCTACTCTTGGTTTTGAAAACATAAAGAAGGCCACATTGTGAGACCGAAAAACATTGCCTGTCCATTGCCTGAACCGTAGAGTTCCTCCAACCGTTTGCTTCTCGCTTCTTGCTAAAGACCCCCAGCATCTGCTGTTTTTGGAATACGCTTCTGTATTCCATATGGAGATCAGCATGGAGGCAAGATATTAACAGTTAGTTTAGTTTATTATCAGCAGAAAGAAAATACATGATTACAATCAAACCATTTATAGTGATTAGATACATGATAAGCGAATAACATTTAGTGCATTAATGTAGCAATGTTACACATTTTTGAGATTTTAAAAATCAAGTCTGCATAAAAAGAAGTTTAATTTGACACCTAATTCACTTTTATATCTTCAGTATTAAAAACGTTACGGCCCATACTCGGAAATTAGCATCTTGTTCTCTATTGCTTTTCCATTGACTTAACATAAAAGCTGTGATCAAGGACAGTCAAAAGCCCATAACTTTCTTAAAAATTAAGAGAATTGAATTAAATTTTCAGTTATTATAGATTGAATCATTCTGAAACAAATATGAAACATCTTACTTGGATGACCTGAAATTAAAGCTTATAATTAGTTAATTACCTAATTGGAGCTAATTACAAAATTGTCCGTTGTGACGGAAATAGCAATAAACACCCAGACTGCCTTGAAAATTCAAAAATGTGATATTCTCAAGGTCAGAACTTTAATATTATTGTATAATATGCTATAGGTCCATAACAGATAGGTAAATAAATGACATTTTCTAGCAATAGACCAAGTCTTTATGAAGATGATTGGTTGCTAGCTGGTACATTGGCATATCATAATCAGTAGCATCATCATACTCCTCAGAATGTAACCAATAATCAACTCTGTACACCTTGTTTATCCTCAACTTTTCAATTTTGGCATTGTTAACTACACGTTTTTGCTCTTCGAACCACGCAAGACATGCCTTTCTGCCCACTACTTTCCCATTAAGAATGTCCTGTAGATTCCATTTCTTGAGAAAAGGATATATTTTTTAAATAGCCTAAGTATCCAAATAACAAACTAATCCCATTCACACAAGAATTCACAATATAACATGATTTTTAAATCTGTCATGAATTTATATGCCAGATGGAAGGAATTTAATGTTTTATTCCCATAAATGAATCCAGAAACATCCACTCAAACTATAATCAAAATTATTGTTTTTTGCACAATACATGTGACTCAAACTGTTGTGAATATTTAGTTTAAAAATAATGATCATGGAGAGAGAATAACGCAAAATATAGACAATTTAGACAGCTTATGACATGATTGTCCAAAAAAAAGAGGATTTAAATCATCTTGAGAGTGGGTTTTTCTGGAACGCGATCGATTGGAACGTTGCATTTGCGGTGACTTTGAACTCCATATCGGCAGGAAAAACACTGCCGGTTCGTATGGGGCCCAAATAACATTTTCGCAAAGTAAAATTAGATTAAAGCCATCCCAAGAAGTAAGATTATATGTAAAATAGCCGACTTACCCTTTGTTTTGTCCCGTTCTTGCGATCTGTCACGTTGTAGGCGTTGAGGGCGTTTGAAGTCGCTTTTTATTTTAATCCAAATATTAAATTGTCCAGCAAATTTTTTTTTAAATATACCGGTTACGGAATTCCGATCGATTTTTCTTCATCAGCTAGCAGTCCGAGGAAGTCCGCCTCCGACAGGCAGTACAATAGTGGATTTTAATCCCGCCCCCCTCCCCAAAGGCGCCAAAGATGCGCACACGGCCAGTGGCAGAACTGCAGCGCCGCTAAAGGTAAGTATTGTAACATCGCTAATTAATGTGATTAGGTTATAGAAGCATCATTAAATATTAATTATTATTTCAAAAGGACACAAAAATAAAATTAGCATAAGCTGTACCTCCAGAATAAATTTGGATAATGCTGGAATCAATCAACTGTTCAAGCAAGATCTGTGGCGAGTGGAACTGTATTTAAGTTTATGACCAATGAACCTTCATCATAGTAGGGAATTGCATATCCTAGTTAGCGGAATAACATCTGAAGACATGATGAGTGAAGAACAGGTAACTGTATTGTAATTTTAGATATCAATTCTTGCAAGATAGTTGCAAAGAGCAGTTTTAAAAAACATGTTTCTTGAGAGTGAAAGGTATTCTTATATATTATCTGATGATATTAAAGTTGTGAGATAAAAGTGTCACTTGCTGAGTAAGAAAATGTGGGGCGGCACGGTGACACAACGGTAGAGTTACTGCCTTACAGCACCAGAGACCAGGGTTTGATTCTGTCTCTGGGTGCAGTCTGTTTGGAGTTTGCACATTCTCCCTGTGACCGCATGGGTTTTCTCTGGGAGCTCCGGTTTCCTTCCACATTCCAAAGACATACAAGTTTGTAGGTTAATTGGCTTCAAAATTGCCCCTACTGTGTTGGATGCAAAACTGTGATAATATAGAACTAGTGTATGGGTGATTGTTATCCGGCATTGACTTGGTGGGCTGAAGGGCCTGATTTCACGCTATATGTCTAAACTAAAAAATAAGAAATCTCTAAAATAAAACAAGTGCCAAAATTGAAGTCAAATTGCCAGGAGTATGTATACGAAATATGACATTGGATAAAGGATAGTAGATTTCAGTAAAAGCAATGAACATTATCATATTAATATCATTGGAAAACACAACTGAAGAAAAAGAAAATTAATGTCAAATAGTATATGAAGTTCAGGAATAGTTACCAAGATAGGCAAGGACATTGTATAAAAATAAAAGATGCTTGAAATACTCAGGAATCTAAACAACATCTTTGAAAAGAGAAACAGAGTTAACATTTCAGTTGGGCTACTCCATAAAATTATTTGAACTAGGGGAAAATAGAACTAATTTGCAGCTTTGTTAGATGAGTGAAGAAATAAGTATGAAAATTCAAGTGGGAATATTGTCATATAAATAGAGACAATGAAGAAAAGTCAGTATAATGAAATCAGGTTACTATATCGGAATTCATCCTGGAGTCGATCTCAATTTACATCACACCTGATTAGGAAAATTATTAAATTAGGTATGATTAGAATTGGAAGCAAATTCATTAGAACTAAGATCTATAGATCTGCAGATCCCTGTCCACCTTATTCCAGGGTGTTTTGTAAAAACAAAAGTGAAAGCAAGAGGGTGGGTTATGGTTGCACCCGAGGCTTGTTCATGTCTGGATTATTACAAAGCTTTGGAAGTTGCTCTTGGCTCTGCTACTTAAAGCAAGTCCACAGGCAGGAACTGTGAACAACGTAACTGGACTTTTGGGAAATATATGAGGTGGCAGAGACTCAGCAGATTTTGATGTTGCTTCACAGCTCCTGCAATCAGATTTCATCTGAGTGCTGCCTTTGTGCTACTTGCACACTCCCTGGTGACCACTTGGGGTTCCCCTGGTGCTCCAGTTTCCTCCCATGTCCCAAAAGATTACCACTCATTAACTTTCATGTTTGAGAATTAACTTGGAGTTGAAAGTCACAAGAAATAGAATAGATTGAGTAAAAATAAGTGAGGACAAGAGGTTGATGGAATTGGTCTGGGAGTCACCATAGATATTGGGCTGGCTGCCCTCCTTCTATGTTGTAACAAGATATGAGAAATGTGCTGAAAAGTGTCAAATAAGAAACTACCATGGAACATTTTGCCAGTATGCAATCTATAGTTGTGGCTATTCGACATGGGTTTAAGAAGTGCAGAATGTGTCTCATTACATCAGTTGAACCTTGAGGAAATGATCAAACCAATAATCAAAATAAATAAATATAGAGATATTATTAATTTTTCCAAGGGCCTTTTTTGGCAATGGTCCTGATATGCTGCTTGAAAATAATAAAATTACAATACTTTGGAGTTGTCATCAGCAGAATGGATAGCGAATTGGTTGAACAGTTTATTAAAAGGGCTGATCCCAATCGTAGAAGATAGATGGGTATAATTGCCATCTTTGTTGTATCCTTTGCTGTTCGTATATTATCATATATTAAAATAGTTCACTCATGAACGTGACAGCTAAGGAATTTTGCTTTGCATTTCCACCTTTCACAAGCGTTTTGGCTGTAGGACCAATTGTTAAACCACAAAGCACATTGCACTGTGCAGAAAACGTTATCGTTGAATAAGGACAAATTAGCTGTAAATCAGAATTACAGTTCATCAGATTATTTATCATTAAATTTGACATGAACATTATTTTTGCTGTCAAATAAGACAGAGCTCAGTACATTTTAATTAAAAAAGATTTGTCATCCTTCTATCTACAGTAAAAAAGAAATTATCACAGAAATTAAAACATCTGAAGTACATTCAGCCCATCTATGTCTGTATTTGCTAACATTTTCCTAATATTTTCCTGATATTCTGCTTATCTTTTTATATTTCTTCTTTGAAATATGTATCACATTTGAAATAAATTCACTTTTTTTTAAAACAGTATAACATAAAAACATAGAAAGTAGGTGCAGGAGTAGGCCATACGGCCCTTCGAGCCAGCACCGCACGTTCAATATCATCATGGCTGATAATATAGAATTATTATCCTGTTCCTGCTTTTTCCCCATATCCCTTGATTCCGTTAGCCCTGAGAGCTATATCTAACTCTCTCTTGAATACATCCAGTGAATTGGCCTCCACTGCCTTCTGTGGCAGAGAATTCCACAGTAGCCATTTGTAATAACCCAATATAGAGGTTTCCAACTGCAGAAGTAATTAAATTCGGGCAGTGAAATGAAAACATTGGGTTTATTAGAATGGCACCCTGATTTTCAACTCCACTTTCACAACGAAACATGAGCCACAACAATGAAATATACAAGAACAGACTTAATTCATCAAATACGGATAATTATCCTACTTCTCCATCTGATTTCCCTATTGTTTCTCCTAGTTATAACCTAAATGTATATCTCCTTATTATCCTATCTTGGAGGAAATTGTGCGTTTGACCTGCACCCTGAATCTGGCTTTGATATGGGGCTCAGTGCCCTCTTAACTACAGCTCTGATTGTGACAATGCACAAAGAAAATCTCAGAGAGCAATGGCGTTTCTCAAACAACTTGGTTTATTCAGTCCTTGGCAGTATATACTTAGAAGCACCTTGAAAGGACCCAAAGTGTTTCACAAACTCTAAAAATGTACAGCATTTCATATATTTAACATTACAATGGTTATGTAAGTGTGGATATTACATTTTTGCAATGAATCACCAATAACCCAATTTGCTTTGAATTCTTTGATGCTTGTTTTATCTGTGAAGGAGTTGTTTCTAACTGGCTGACAGCCAGGACTTTTCTTCCGGTGCTTAGAAAACCATTTTACCATTTGTCCTTTCTACCAATGGTACCATTTGGTGGCCGATTAGGAAAAGGGGAGATGCAGCGTGACCTGGGTGTCATGGTACACCAGTCATTGAAAGTAGGCAGGCAGGTGCAGCAGGCAGTGAAGAAAGTGAATGGTATGTTAGCTTTCATAGCAAAAGGATTTCAGTATAGGAGCAGGGAGGTTCTACTTCAGTTGTATAGGGTCTTGGTGAGACCACACCTGGAGTATTGCGTACAGTTCTGGTCTCCAAATCTGAGGAAGGACATTATTGCCATAGAGGGAGTGCAGAGAAGGTTCACCAGGCTGGTTCCTGGGATGTCAGGACTGTCCTATGAAGAAAGACTGGATAGACTCGGTTTATACTCTATAGAATTTAGGAGATTGAGAGGGGATCTTATAGAAACTTACAAAATTCTTAAGCGGTTGGACAGGCTAGATGCTGGAAGATTGTTCCCGATGTTGGAGAGATCCAGGACAAGGGGTCACAGCTTAAGGATAAGGGGGAAATCCTTTAGGACCGAGATGAGAAGGACTTTTTTCACACAAGAGTGGTGGGTCTCTGGAACTCTCTGCCACAGAGGGTAGTGGAGGCCAGTTCATTGGCTATATTTAAGAGGGAGTTAGATGTAGCCCTTGTGGCTAAGGAGATCAGAGGGTATGGAGAGAAGGCAGGTACGGGATACTGAGTTGGATGATCAGCCATGATCATATTGAATGGCGGTGCAGGCTCGAAGGGCCGAATGGCCTACTCCTGCACCTAATTTCTATGTTTCTATGTCCTGTAAATGTTTGTCATAAAGTAACTCCTCTTATCTCTGATCAGTTTCATTGCACTCACTCTGGTTTATAAGCATCTTATGTTTATCGTTGCTCCAGCTACCTGTGCCTTGCAATGTAAACATTTCCAAAATCTATTTACCGGACCATAAAAATTACCTTCACTGTGTCTCTTTGCCCATCATGCGTCTTCAGTATATAATCTTGAGATAATCATAGTCTTGGGATAATCATAGTACAAAAGTAGTGAGTGCTAATGATCCTCTGTGAAAGCAAAAGCACCTTGAACAGGTATATAGCTCACAGTAGTGCCTGTGCACACCATGATGTGCAATCCTGGGCTATTTGGGTAGATTTATCAATTGTCCTAAGTGGCCACATCTGCATCTTTACCTATCCCTGTAAGAGGTAATAATAAATCCTTCATCAAGCTTCCTGCTGAGAATATTTTGCCCTCCCAAGCTCCCCTGAGGAATATCCATCACCCTATCCAATCACTCACTGCATAAATTATATTCCCCAGCTCTTTTAACTGATCAACTCAGAATAACTTTCAATTATTAACCATTAAATCCTTGGAATAGTTTCATCTTCTTTGTTTTTCCTAACCATCTCGTGGTTTTACATCACTTGATTCATCAACATAGTTTTTAACAAAGTAGTGATCTTCTAAAGAGTGGAGACGTGAGAGTTTTTTAGGATTCATGTCTGACAGGCTAGACTGAGAGAAGATGTCTTTAATTATGGGAAGAGAGGAACAGGACAATAATTTTGTCACTGTTAAATCTAGTAATGAATTCAGGAGAAATAATTTCACCCAGAAGATAGTTAAAATGCAGAACTTGTTGTTTCTACAAAGAGTAATTGGAACAAATAATAAATAGCATTCCTGGGAACTCAAGATAACCATGTGAGTAAAAAAGTACAGAAGCAAATTGATAGATGTAGGTGAAAAAAAGATTCAAAGTGCTGGAGTAACTTAGCGGGTCAAGCAGCATCTCTGGAGAAGATGGAAAGGTGACATTTCATGTCGGGATCCCTCTTCAGATTTAAGTGAGCATAAACAACTGTACTACCCGGTTGAACCAAATACTTAATTTCTCAGCTTGTTCTTCATTTTTTGAAAATATTATTCTAACACACGTCTAAAGTTGACATGGTAATCTAACCAAATACGGTAGATATATATTAATTTTTGCTCGATTTTTCCACCGACAAACTTTCCAGATCTTTTAAATGTTTCTCTGACCTTTTACTGACTTCCACTGGTTTCTTCAGCATTTCTGTACCAGGAATGTGATGGTGAATTCTTATCACTGCCAAGGAAGAACAAGGTTTGAAATGGGCTGCTTCACTTTCCTAAGCTGCTGTTTCTCATTATTTGTCGATTCCTAATCGTTGCCAAATACAAGAAAGTGAAATATAAAATCTGCGTCCAATAACATGTGCAGCAACTTGGTCTATGTGTAACGCTTCAACTTTTGGCAATAGGTTGGCTTCATTTTTCAACTGATGACTGAGCTGTGCTCCAATAGCGGCTTGATTTCAGGAGTTGAAAAATGAACTTGGTTGTTGGTCTGACAGATTGAAAATGAACTCTGTAATCAGGTGTTGCAAACCTGCCTTGGGACTTATCCTGGCTTTCTCTAAAGCTTATAGCCTGGAGATTGTGAATAAATGGTTTTCTTCAATCCTGTCAGTCACGCAGAGAATAGGAATTTGGGAATAGCTGATAGTTTCTTTGCCCGTAGGGAAATTGTTATAGATTCACCGATAGTGCAAACCGAATTTCATGCACAGTTTTAAATTAAGAAAATATGGACAATTCTATACCTGTTTAATACTGATAAATTTGTCTTGGCATAGATTACTATAAAATGAAAAATGAACCACTCCATGACTCCGTGACTTTGCATCTAGAGGACATCTCAAAAACATCTTCTGCTCCTCTCTTACTACTGGTATACATTTGGTCACCAGCACTTTACAAGAAGAAAAGAAATAATAGCTGGCATATGCCACTTGGTCCCTGTACCTGCTCCGCCATCCATTAAGACCATGGCTGACCTGTACCTCAGCACCACTCTCCTTCACTCTCTGAATAACCAACAATCTGGCGATTACTGACTTAAATATCATTGTTGTCTGTGCCTTCATAGCCCACTAGGGCAGAAATGTCAAAATATGTATTCCCTAGATACAATTTGAATGGCTGCCTCTTATTTTGAGACTGTGACCCCTAATTCTAAACAACTTAGCAGGAGGAAGCATTAGCTCAACATGAACACTGTAAACCCTTTCAAAGTTTTACGAGGGAGTATAGGCTCAGTTTGCTTAATGTCCCTTCACACAACAAACCCTTCATTCCTGTGGGGTACTTCCACCCACCACTCATCTATCCTTCCATAGATGCATACAACATACAACATACTAGTGCTTACAAACTGTAAGTGTGCATGTTGAACATACTGCTTTTTATTACCAAACAGCTGCTATCACCCACGTCTCTTTATCGATTGACTACAAATGTCACCAAATGGAATGTCACTAGATTTTTGACAATCCATTCCTAATGGTATAACAAAAGAATACAAAAGTTACCATTATTAGGAGCACCATAAAAGTGACAGGGGCCCACATTTCTGCTGAATACCATGGTTCTGCATGGAGGTAGTGGCATTTAGCTATGTAATGCGAGTGAGATCAGGAATTCTGTGCAGATGTGAAAGTGTCAAATCTACAAGCAGCTGATTGCAAGGATGCTCCCAATTGCACTACTAAGTTTGACACCTCTGAACATATGCTGGGAAAGCTGCCGACTTAGCCAGGTTAACAGTGGCAATTAAAATAAAAGCTGGCCCTTCCACTTGTCAGCATGAGGTTAAGTACAAAAGTTAAATAATTTATGATTTAATTGTGTTAATTCAAATATGCTTTTTGTTTTCTCTTCAATACTTCCTTCATTTTTAATCTTAAAAATTATATATATTTTTTTATTTTTAGATGTTTTTGAATGTTAAGAGGATACATATTTTTGAGATGCTTCAGCTGGGGGTGGAGGGAGGGGTGGGGTTAGAGCACATGTAGCTCTCAGAATATTTCAGTCAGGAATTATGCTCACATTGCTGTACAGCTGACTGGATCCAGTGCAGTCTGCCTCTTGATGTGATGTTCAGGCTAATTAATATCCTATGTCTAAGCACCATTAACCTGATTTATTTCAGTCTTTTGCAAGGGTCTGTCTGTGCCACGCTACCCAGAAATATGTGCGTGCACTTGCATTTTACAAGACGAGGTCAGGAAAGCTGTCTTGGGATTGAGGAAATGTGATAGGATTGTCAACGTATGATGAGAATTTCAAGGCAAACTCATTGCATGTGAATACTTGGCCAAAAAAAGTATTCATTCATTAATCAGACATGAAAGGAACTGAGAAATGGGATGATAATGAACCAGAATCAAAGTGAAGGACCTAACACCACATTCAACTTTATAATTCTTAAGGGTCAGATTTGAAGGTGCAGATAATTGGCATTCAATTTAGGAAATGGTTATTTTCAAGCTATCAACTGATTAGCTTCATGGTTTCATTGCTACTGAATGTCCAGGCTATATTCAGTGCTGTACCCTCTCCGTCTTCCTTCTTTGAAAAATGATTTATTTGTAAATAAGCCAACCCATCCCTGAAATGGCTTACACTTGCAAAGCTGTTTCTGGTGAACACTTTATTAGATCTATTAGTGACTATTTTAAACTTGTTACCACTAAATTTGAATAATCTAATGTTAAGATGTTATTGGAATGTTATAATGTTTTCACCCCATTTATTTTGCAGTGCTGATGAAAGATTTGATGCGACGTTTCACACCAATGTTCTTGTAAAATCAAATGGATTAAGTCAATACATCCCACCAGGTGAGTGCTGTTAATTGATAATCAAAGCATTCAACATGTATGAAAGAGTGAGGCCATCTCTCTCTCTCTCTCTCTCTCTCTCTCTCTCTCTCTCTCTCTCTCTCTCTCTCTCTCTCTCTCTCTCTCTCTCTCTCTCTCTCTCTCACTCTCTCTCTTCTCTCTCTCTCTCTCTCTCTCTCTCTCTCATCTCTCTCTCTCTCTCTCTCTCTCTCTCTCTCTCTCTCATCTCTCTCTCTCTCTCTGCTCCCTCTCTTCTCTCTCTCTCTCTCTCCTCTCTCTCTCTCTCATCTCCTCCTCTCTCTCTCCTCTCTCTCTCTCTCTCTCTCTCTCTCTCTCTCTCTCTCTCTCTCTCTCTCTCTCTCTCTCTCTCTCTCTCTCTCTCTCTCTCTCTCTCTCTCTCTCTCTCTCTCTCTCTCCTCTCTCTCCTCTCTCTCTCTCTCTCTCTCTCTCTCTCTCTCTCTCTCTCTCTCTCTCTCTCTCTCTCTCTCTCTCTCTCTCTCTCCTCTCTCTCTCCCTCCCACTCTCTCTCTCTCTCTCTCTCTCTCATATGAAGTTTGTAAGGTTCCTGTTTACTTAATGGAATAAAGTTGGATTTCACCATGTGTATGTTTTTCATATGGGTCGCTGATAAACTAATTTGCCCAACAATATAAATAAAATGTGTAACATTTCAGGAATATTTCTTTTCATTAGCAGCTGCTGGCAAGCCTTAAAACTTTGATAATAAAAAATAGAATGTGTGAAGCTTAATGATTAAAGTTACAGAATCTCTGGTAATAAGAAATGAATTTCAGCAAAATTATGCATCTCCGTACGTCAGTAACTGTTCAGTTACATATTTATTTTTATTTTTATTTTATTTTTATTTTTATTAGACGCAAAGACATATTATGGTTAAAACATTTCATATGTATCAATGATACATTATTAATATTATCAATTGTGGATTCATTCTGCTTCTATTTTTTTTATATAGATAGAAAGTAAGAAAAAGAAAGAAAGGAAAAAAAAAATGTCAAGATTTTAAAAAAAGAATGGAATGATTTACTAATAATACATAATTGGAGATAGGTTTGAAGATTATAAAGTATAACTTTTCATCTAATCCTAAGTTCACGTTTCAGTTAGGTTCCCGTGCCGAACCAATCTACCCTTTCAAATAATCGATGAATGAAGACCATATTCTAACAAAAAGTTCTTGTTTGTCCATTAAGACAAATCTGATTCTTTGCAGGTGTAGGGTCGCCGACATTTCCATAATCTACATTTTAATTGTGGAGGTTATAGAGCCTTTCCAAAATTTTAATATTAATTTCTTCCCAGTTATTATACTGTAGTCTAAAAAGTTTATTTGGGTTGTTGTGAGTGTTAGACTTTGTTCTGATATTCGAAGTATTATCAGTTTTGAGTTGGGGACCAGTTTAGTATTAACAACTTCAGAAATTATTCTAAAAATATCAGTCCAGAAATTTTTGATTTTTATACAATTTGCAAAAGTATGTGTTATGTTAGCCTCTAGATGCTAACATTTATCGCAGATAGGCGAGATATGTGGGAAAATTCTATTTTGTTTTACTTTAGAGTAGTGTAATCTGTGTAAAACTGAATTGTATTAAAGCATGTCTGGCATTTAGCGAACATTGATGTATATATTGTAGACTTTTGTCCCAAATATATTTCGTTATAGGTTGGCTTAATTCATTTCCCCATGTATGTCTATATGATTCCATCAATGGGACCTCGCTATCTCAGAGGGTATTATCAATATAAGTTGTTTATTCTTCTGTATTAGGATGTTTATTCAAACATTCATCAAGGATTTTTGGATCCCCTCTTGTGTATTAGATTTAACATAATCTCTAAGTTGTAGATATCTAAAAAAGTTATTTGAGTGCAGTTCATAAATCTGTTGTAACTCCTGAATTGAAAGAAAAATTCCTTTCTTATAAAGATGTCCCATCTTTTTAATTCCGTAATTTTTCCATTGTGTGAAACCTTTATCCAATATGGAAGGTTCCTTACAATGGGAAAACAGAGTGATATATTATCCAATTTTTAAGCCTTTTTTAATTGTTTCCAGATTCGTATACCACTATGTATTATAGGGTTTTCCCTATAGGTTTTTCTGTGCAATTTTGTGGGCGAAAACATAATCGAACCAATTTCAAAAGGCAAACCATCTTCCTTTTCCATCCTTAACCAGTCTGGTTGCTGATCCATTTCTTCCAGCCAGAAATTCATGTTTTTAATATGGACTGCCCAAAAATAAAACAAAAAATGTGGTTACATATTTCATTTAGATCTCCATGAAGTAGTGAAAAACCATCCATACCTTGTGTTAGATTATTTTTGCTGTCAATATTTTTTGTGGAGAATTAAAGTTGTTTTCAGCAGTACTATGCTTAATAAAAAATAGCAAATTATTCAAGTGTGCTCATATTGTTGGAACACTGTCAGTATGTGTAATTTAATGTTCTTAATAACAAATCTCGTCAAGCTGTTTAATCCGGTGTAAAGCCCTTACCAATTTTTAATTGTTTTAAATCGTATTTGTTTATTTTCTCCTTAATGCATGCCTGACATATGGAGGAAAAGGGAAGAGGGAGGGAAAGAGGAACATACAAGAAAGAGAGAAAAGTGAATGGGAGGGAGGGTAGAAGGTGAGATATAAGGGGAGAGAAAAAGATGTCTGAAGTAAAAGATATGTTAGGAATTTCTGGTACTCGTTTTGTCAATCATTCCATAATATAGTAGATGATACACTTGTGTGCTGCCTCACTGCCTCTCTGCCTCAAGACCTAAACCTTCTGGCACTCAATAAATACAACTGACTGGTTTTAAATTTATCTCAAAAAGTCCCAATGTAGTGCATAAATAACATTAAAAATACAATCAGTAGATTCACTGATCTACTTGAATACAATCAGTAGATTTACTGATCCACAGGACAGCATAAAGGTAAACAAATCGCTCTGTTGAGATCTCAGCTTGCCCATTACAATCACCAACTGTGCTTGTGCTGTTTACTCCAATCAGGCTATGACTCTCCCATGCCTTAATTTCAAATTTCTCATCCTATTTTTAAGAATGCAATGAAAGGCATACGCTACACCACTGCCAATCGCATCCCAACCCATCTCCAATTGTAATTCAAGCTTCTAGATCACTGTTTCTACAACTTTGATTCTTGCACTCTATTAACATGAATCATTCCACCATTGGTGTCCATGGATTTAATAGCCGTGCCAATAGAATTTCCTGTTCATCTTTTCTGCGTCCACCTCTCTCTACTCCTTTAAGAAACTGCGTACAATTATCTCAATAACAAGCTGTTGGTCATCCGTCTTAATAACTCTCCCTGTGATACAAGATAATTTTTGTTCTATATTGACCTTGTTAAATTAAGTGAGATATGTCAAAACATCAAAGATGCTTCATGAATGGAAATGGCCACCGTTATTGATTTTATTGAGGGAGAGAACTGGCCAACACACTGGAACAACTTGTCCCCCATCTCCATTTAAATTTTAAATTTAGGTTTAAAATAATACTGCTTGCTGCAAATTGTGTGGCGGTGGATTAACTTAATTTCCTCCCATCCCCTGTCCAATTTATTATAACAAAGGCATTCATTATTTAATAACCATTACCAAATGTTAGTGATCAATAGCAGACAGCTTAATAAAGGATGTTTAAAACCTCATTCATATATGCATCTTTAATATGCCTAGTTCATGTAATTTCAATACATCTGCTTCTATTTTCAAATAAGGTCTGGATTAAATAGTAGGAGGATCTAATTATTTTTTCAATATATTTTAATCATTAATATCTTCACTTCCCTGATCATACTTCTTCAGGTTAATTTGGAACAATTTATTATGCAACTCATCAGTACTTGTGAGATGAACATCGCATTTGAGGAATGTCACATAGCAGTGCAGAAATCAGCAGGAACAGGTGAATTATTGATTTCCCAAAAAACAACTAGTAGACAACACTTTTCAAATAGCATGTTTAAAATTGACTTCCAAGCAGACTGGCAGTTGAAGACAACACAATGTGCTGGAGTAAAGGGGCTGTCCCACTGCGGCGACCTAGTTGGCGAGTTTAGAAGAGTTTAGGAGAGTTCGAAAAAATGTCATGTTAAAGACCTCCTTCAACCATGTAGAAGACCACCTTCGACCTCCTACGACTCTGTTGAAGACTAGCTTCGACTAGCTTCGACTAGCTTCGACTAGCTTTGGGAAAATTGGACACCGAATAGTGGAGAGTGAAGACGACCTCCTTCGATCTCCTTCGACCTCCCTTCGACCTCCCTTCGGCTATGTTGAAGACTATCTATGACTACCTTCGACTACCTTTCATTAACATGCCGACCTACTACGACCGACTTGACTAAACCTACGAGTGAAAAAGTATCTATTTTTTCCCATGGCGAGCTTTTTTTATTCGCGGGCATTTTTCAACATGTTGAAAAATACGGCGCGACCTAGCTGAGACCTCGAGAACGTGGGGACTACTCTCGAGCATGAAGGAGAGTTACAAAGACTTCCTAGGACCTCGTCTCAACCATGCTGCGAGTATGAGTCGAGGGCAAACTCGCCTGAACTCGCGGATTAGGGCACCGCAGTGGGACAGCCCCTTTACTCAATGGGTTAAGCAGTATCTCTGGAGAACATGGATAGGTGACATTTTGGGTTAGGACTCTTCTTCAGTCTAACTGGGCAGGGGGTTGGGGTGGGGGGGGGGGGGGGGGTGGGGGGTGGGGTGGTGGGGGGCGGGGGAGGAAGAAAGCTGGAAGAGAGGAGAGGCAGGCCAAACTGGCAGGTGATAGGCCACCAAAGGTGAGGAGGGTTATTTTATAGGCAGATGGTTGGATAGAGATGAAAAGACAAAAGGTGTGAGACAAAAGGGTTGAAGAGTTGCAAATTGTGAAACTATAGGAAGGGGTGTATGAATGTAGGTGAAAGGGGAGGGAGAGGGGAGAAATAGATGCATGTACAGGAGGGGCACAGAGGAAGGGGGAGGGGTAAGAGGTGGGGTTATATGAGGGAAGAAGGGAGAGGGTGAGGGTTATTTAGTGTGCATACGATTGGATTGTAAGCTACAAAATAATGAAGCTATTTAGGCACAAGGAACTGCTGATGTTATTTTACCAAAAATCCACAAAGTTCTGGAGTAACTCAGTGGCTCAGGCAGCATCTCAGGATAGAAGGAATGGGTGACGTTTCAGATCGAGATCATTCTTCAGACTGATATTCACCTTCCTGTCCCGGGCCTTCTCCATTGCAAGGCTGATCTGCCATTCGTTTGGCTGTACTTGTTCCTCATTCCATGATAGACATATTCACAGCACTGAGCAGCTGCCACAGCAGCCTTGAAACAAATGCTGCATTGTAGTTCCCTTCCAAATGTAATCATCATAAAAACTAATAATGTCCAGAGCATCATTTGCCATAAGTAGCATTGCATTTGCAGGCATGAATTGAAGGACATGATAACAATATCTCTTTTGGGATTATTCCTCATGATTGATGCTGTAACCAGTAATGGACCCATCTCAATGAAATTGATTTATGTAGTCCTTGGGATGTTTCCCTCACCTGTTTCCTGCCCTCTTCTGCAATTATGTCCCCTCTCAATTATCTTTGAACACTGTTCTGTAAGAGTTTCCAATGGATCCAATTTAATCAATTTACATTGCATTTTTATAGCTATTTTTATGTCAGTCAATTGCCTGCAAGGCCGTGCTCTGTAATTTCTGCATAATATAGCTTTCTCCAGTGGTGTTGTCATGCAAGGGGCTGATTTTTCAACTTATCGAGGCATGAACTGCTGGAATCAGATTAGCACGTGTCAGTCCTGGACCATGGACAATGTTAGTACATGAGCAGAGGGGAAGCAAATAATAAAAAATAAACTTACGACAAATAACCTCTGGTCTCTGTCAGTCACCTGGTGGCTTCAGCAACACTGTGGGAAACCCAGAATAAAGAGAAATGAAAGTGAGAAATGTAATTCTTTCAATAACGTAAACCTCATTCAGTTCAGTTTGAAAAGAGTTTTAAGATGTGTCTTGTTCCTTCCAGTTTGTTAATCACTGGAGTTTTATTTCATCAAATATAAACAAAAAGCCAGAACATCCTGTTCCACATGCCAACTGTTCCTTAAAAATATTTTAACTGCTTAATGAGGCAGCTGCCCAATCTTCTACTATTGCAATTGTAGGTAAGCAAAAGACACTAAGTACTGGAATAACTCAGTAGGTCAGGCAGCATCTCTGGGGAACATGGTGAGGTGATGTTATGGGTCGAGACCCATCATCCATACATAAATAGTAACTATTGTAGTAAAATGTCCCAAGATTACCCACTGAGTGCCATGAAGCACAGCTTGACACCAACCCACGAAAGAAGGAACTTTGAACAATCAAATGCTTAGTTTCAAAGAGCATTCGCAATGAGATATAAGCATGTAATGCACACTTGGGATTTTTTTTGTCCATTCTGACTGAAAGATAAAGGAATGAAGGTCAGATAAGGCTGTCTGGTGGAATTCACAATCCCTCTGTTCAATCTACCCCCCTCTGCAACTTAAATCCTGCTGTCTCCCCAACCTTTGTCAATAACAATGAAGTAATTAAGCTGAACAATTAATTTTGAGCACAAAAGAAAATAACTGCTGGCGGAACTCAGTGGGTCAAGCGGTATCTGTGGAGGAAAATGGAAAATAAAATTAAAATGGGTTCTCCAAACTGATGAAGTAGAGGAGGTTGAGATAGTTGGTGGAAAACGGTGGGTGGAAAGGGTGGGCAAGAGCTGGTAAGTGATAGGTGAATCCAGGTAATGAGGCATTGAATGGGAGATGAGTCGGGGGGGGGGGGGGGGGGGGGGGGGGGTAGGGTGGAGATAGTCTCACGGGTTGGAGAAGACAAAAGTGCTCCAGATGGCGGAATCTGACAAGAAGGGAAAGTGAGGAGTGAAATGCAGAAGCAGAGGGAGTGATTTTGTTTAGATTTGAAGAAAGAGGAGTGGAGGAGGAGGTGGAAGGGAAAGGATCTGGGTGATGGGGGAGGGCAGGCTAATGGGGAGAAAGGTGTGCATGAGGCAATCCAGATAGATCAGGGGAAGGGTGGAGGAGAGGATGCCAGTTACCTGAAATTGGAGACTTCTATGTTTATGCCATTGGGTTGCAATTAACCAGAGACCAAGCCCACACAGCATGTCACTCAGCCCACTAGGGACAACTGAAGCTTCCGGTTACTAACCACTTGAATTTCCCTTCCCATTCTCATTCTTATCTGTAGGCTCAGCCTCCTCCTATACCAGAGTTAGGTCACATGCAACCATGCACCATCTCCCCAGGTCCTAGTGAGAAGATAGGAATGAAAATCCAGGGACCGCAGCAGAAATATTTGTCTCACCGATAGTCATGAGCCAGGTTCTGGAAAAAATGGAGGCCATCTAAAGGTGTGCCTCTTTTTAAGAAAGACTGCAATGAAAAACCAGGGAACTACAGACCAGTGAGACTAACAGAGCCTCAATTAGTCTTACCTTTCCAAACAAATCAATGTTAAGAATTTAAAATAAAACTGAGCTGTACAAAAAAAACAATTACAATAATTAATTTTAATATCTTTGGACTCTGTAGGTATCCTGAAGAGCACATGCTACATTGATGTCCGCTGGTTCCCCTTTGATGTCCAGAGATGTGATTTAAAGTTTGGCTCCTGGACACATGACGGCTGGCTATTAGATCTGCAGATGATGGAAGCTGATATTTCCACTTATATACCCAATGGAGAATGGGATCTCATTGGTAAGCTTACATTCCTGAAAATAGCTAAATGCTATGCAACAACATAAAATGAGGAAGGAAAATTAAAAAAATGTACAACTTCTGCACTTGCCAAAATCCAAAAGATTCTTTTAACTGACGTTGGATTTTGTTGGCTCCCATGTCCCTTTGAAGCTGGGCAGGCAGGTTTGACTATGCCACATCTCTGAAGTATTCCAAAGCAAAGGAACATCTACAGCTGCACGCTGGTGCAGCGGTACAATTACTGCCGTACAGTGCCAGGGACCCGGGTTTGAACCGTACTACTGGTGTTGTCTAAAAGGAGTTTGTACGTTCTCCCCGTGACTTGCATGGGTTTTCTCTGAGATCAACGGTTTCCTCCCACATTTCAAAGATGTACAGCTTTGTAGGTTAATGGGCTTGGTATAAATGTAAATTGTCCCTAGTGTAGGATCATGTCACTGTCCGGGGATTGCTGGTCAGTGCTGAACTAAACTAAACTACTTATCCCTGCAATCACAGGAGATGTAACACCAGTCCGTATACCTCCTCCCTCACATTCTTTCAATTACACCAGCAGACTTTCCAAATGAGATAGAGGTTCACGTGCACCTCCTCCAACCTCATCTACTGCATCCGATGTGGCCTCCTGTACACCGGGGAGACCAAGCATAGACTCAGAGACCGTTTTGTGGAACATGTGCTCGATCAGCCTAGGCTTACCAGATCGCCCGGGGCGGTTAACCATTTGCATTCCCCTTCCCATGCCCACACTGACCTTACTGTCCTGGGCCTCCTCCATTGCCGGAGTGAGGCCACACTCAAACTGGAGCAATAGCACCTCATATTCCACTTGACTTCAATTTTAATTTTCAATTTTAGGTAACAAGCAAGGTTGCTGTTCAGACGATCGATCTCCCTCCTATACCCTGATTCATCATCATTCGTAATTCGTCCAACAATGGTGGAGTCATTGGTGAATTTAAAGATGGAGTTGGAACTATGCCTGGCTACACAGCCAAGCGCATATAATGAATAGAGCAGTGGGCTGAGCACACAACTTTGAGGTGCTCCTCTGCTCACAGTTATCAAGAAGGAAGTGTTGCCACCAATTAAAACTGATTATGTTCTGTGGATGAGCAAGCTGGGGATCCAGTTGCAGAGGAATGCACAAAGATCCAATTCTCTGAGCTTGGTAATCATGTTGGAGGGGATGACGGTGTCGAATGCTGAGCTGTAGTCCATGAATAACAGCCTGACATTTGTGTTTTTATTGCCAAAGTGGTCCAGTGAAGAGTGGAGAGCCAGCGAGATTCCATCCTTCGTTAATATATTGTAGCAGCGGGCAAATTGAATGGGTCCAGGTTCTCGCTTAGCTAGGAATTGAGATGCTCCATAACCAACCTCTTAAATCACTTCATGACCATGTGTATTAGTGCCACCGGTCGGTAGTCATTGAGGCATGTCACCTTACTCTTATTGGGCAACGGTATTATTGATGCCCTCTTAAAGCAAGTGGGAACTGACTTCAGTAATGAGAGGTTGAAGATGTCCACAAAAACTCCAGCCAGTTGGTCCGCATTGGTTTTGAGAACAGATACACCATCGGGCCCACCATCATTCGTTCACCCATCAGCCAATCAAACCAACTCCCCCTCATCTATATCCACCTATCAATTGCTAGGCTTTGTCCGTCCCCAACTTTTTTCCAGCTTTCACCTCCCTACTCCCATCTGAAAAGGGAACGTCCTCCAGAGATGCTACCTGACCTGACTGTTACTCCAGCACTTTGCATTTTACACACACACCCAAGGTAAATCTGTTAGACTTAGTTTATTTTTACTTTTATCTGATTGCAACAATGTAGATTTGGTTGTCCCCATTTAGTAGAATTGGATATAAAAATAAGACATCTTATTCTTGGCTTGCAGCATGGCAAACATAAATGTAACAATACATTTGCTTGCATGAAACCAGGCAGGTATAGTCAGACTGATAGAAAATAAATCTTGTATGGCATCTCGCAGCTTGTGGAATTGCAAGATTATGAAAGAGATTCATAAATTGGTGAACTCCAGTACAGCCACACAATCTAATGTCTATTTACAGAGAAACAGTTCTCGGGTCTCTCCCTATAAATTAGCTCCATAAGACTCAGAACATGTTTGTCACAGTTTGTCATGGAGTCATTAATGCCCTTCAAAAGGCTGATCTTTCTCTCAGGAACAACTGACAACTTATTAGGTCATGTTTTAGATGACTGAAAGATTCTCAATAAATAGGTCCTGACCCTCTGTCAGGAAGAGAGATTTCTAACAAGCATTCACTCCAATCAAGCTTCATTTTATTGTTGAAATCCATGACAGGCTCTCAAATGGATGGAGCAGCAGTGGATTCTGTTCTTGTTATCTAAACCAATCTAAAGACCTGTTCTTGCACAACAACTTTTCCATGGGTTCCAAGCATTAACCTGCACTGAGAAGTATATCTAACTTGAGGTCCTTTCCTATAATGTTGATGAGATTGCTAATTAGTGCATTTGTTGATGTATTCAGTCAGGAGGTTTAGTTTAATTTAGTTTATTGTTATGTGTACTGAGGCACAGTGAAAAGCTTTTGTTGTGTGCTAACCAGTCAGCGGAAAGACAATGCATGATTACAATTGAGCCATCCATAGTGTACATATACATCATAAAGGAAATTAGTGCAATCCAGTAAATTCCAATTGAAGTTAGTCTGAGGGTCTCCAATGAAGTAGATAGTTGCTTAAGGCTGTTCTCTAATTGTTGGTAGGATTGTTAATTTGCCTGATAACATCTGGGAAAAACTGTCCCTGAATCTGATGGTGTGCATCCTCACACTTCTTTACTTTTTGCCCGATGGTAGAGGGGAGAAGAGGGTGTGTCCAGAGTACGACTCGTCCTTGATTATGCTGCTGACCTTCCCAGGGCAGCTTGAGGAATAAAGGGGGTCAATGGAAGGGAGGTTGGTTTGTGTGATGGTCCGGGCTCAACGAGTCCACAATTCGCTGTAATTTCTTGGCGCATCTGTAGAGGTTGGTGAGAGTTGTTGTGGACATGCCAAACTTCCTAATCCTTCTAAGGAAGTGGAGGCATTGGTATGCTGTCTTAATCATCTCTTCAATATGGGTGGTCCAGGAGAAGTTCTGTTGCCCCTTTGGGGGTGGACGCATGTTTAAAGGTTCAATTGCTCCATGTCAAGGTAGAGCAGTCAACTTGAGGTGGACTTGGACTACCTCTTTAGGTTCACACCACAAATGTAGCACCAGAAGAAATCCTAAAACATCAATCTCTTCTTACTTATTTTCAAAGAATGTTTCTGAGGATTTTCAACAACATATATTAGGAGAAGGTGCAAACATTTACAGCCCACATTAGAGATTTTTTTTAAATATACAAACAATACGAAGACGGTGCACGTATCATAAGATTTATGAGTTAATATTGCAGCATGACCAAAGTCAGACATTTCATGGCTTGTCACAAATCCTCTTTGCAAGTAATACATTGCTATTGTTGGCATGTTTATTCCCTAGTGTAAGCACAGAAGAGAGAAAGGGGTATTTTATGTAAACTGTTGAGATTGGTCGAGACATCAGACAATGCTTGTGTGACTAAAGACATCTGACAGGGCAATGTAATCGAATGGCTGCAATTAATTGTGAAGAAGAGTCAGGTCAGCTGCCTATTTGCACACTGCTGGCTTTGTTATCTGTGATTTGAAAGTAACTGGAAATTGGTGAGGTCAGGATTAATCAGAAGATGACTTTTACTACTTTTGAAGGTTATCTGAAAATAACAAAAACCACATTAATCATGTTTATCACACACACCCGAGTAAGAAAAATTGCAATTTCAACAAACGTGAAGCTGTGCGTTGGACTTAATGGTGCTGGGGGTGAGATAATGCCATTATTTATCACTTTTCTATTCTAGCAGCTGAAACAGAGAAGAAAATGTCTCTTATCATTTATCATTTAGATTTAGGACTCATTTTTGGTGGGAATTTCAGTTATTATTTTGAATTCCTCCACAATCTGATTGGACCATGTTGTTTACACTGAGAGTGATAGCTACATGGAATATGCAACCAGGGGCGGTGGTGGAAGCAGATATAGTGAGTGGATGTGTTTAAGTGGCTTTAAGATTGACTCAAGAATTGGGGGGATATGAAACATATGGATGCAGAAGAGATTAGGTTAGTTTGGCATTATGCTTAGCGCAGACATTGCAGCCCAAAGTGCCTGTTTCTTTGCTGTACTTCTTTATTCTAATCCATAATGGCAGCTACATCACCAGATGTTAGTATCTCAGTTACACTGCAATCCCAGTCACAGAACTTTAATGCCTTTGAACTGCTGAGTGGAGGCTGCCACATGCTAACTGCTTGATCCCAAGTAAATATAAATTAAAGATAGACACAAAAATCTGGAGTAACTCAGCGGGACATGCAGCATCTACGGAGCGAAGGGATGGGTGACATTTTGGGTCGAGACACTACTTCAGACTAGTCAGGGAAAAGGGAAATGAGAAATGAGAGATATAGACGCTGATGTAGAGAGATAAAGAACAATGAATGAAAGATATGAAGAAAGGATATGCAAAAAATGCTAATTGGCTTTGCTTCCAAACACTGCACGAAAATGGTTTACTTCAATGGTGGTGAAGTTGCCTTATCAAGCTAAATACCCTGGCTGAGGGAACAGCAATCCTGATCACATTGATTGGGTGTGAGACCAGCTTGGTGACCAATGCAATCATTGCAGAGATACACTGAGCTGTGCTCCTGCAAAAATAGGTATCACACGGTGGCAACACATGAGGTTGTGCTTTTAACTGTGCACATTAGTCAGTGATCTTTAACTCTTTGTACTGTAAATATAAGGATTAAAGTCACATCACCATATTTACTCTGTCCCAAGAGCCGAGAGTGTGCGAAAGTCTCTTAGCCTTGTCTGCCTTCCTAAATTAAGCAACCCAAAAATAAGAACAAGGGAGAACAGAGCTTCAAGAAATCTCAGGAACAATATTGATATGGCATTTGTCCCATGGTAAAATATCAGAAGTAATTTAAAAGAGGTCCATGACAAAATCTGACACAAAGAGAAAATAGGAGGACAAATACCAGGTCAAAGTGAATAGTTAGGTAACCTAGAGGACGATGAAGGAGAAAGACAAAAAGGTTAGGTAGAGAATGGGCATTGGAAACTCCACTGCCAGCATTAGTGACATAAATAAAATAGTCAATGCACTAAATACTAGAATTAGAATAGAGGACTCTCAGTGGATTTTAAGAATAGACAAGGCTCCGTGAGATAGGGAGCAGGTCACAATGTATTTCAAAGAGAAGAATTAATGTTTCATATTTGAGGCATTGCCAAAGGGGAGTTGGTGTCAATAAGCAACCACATGGGTGAATGGGACTTAGCATGGAGTAGCAGTCATTCCGCAGAATTCAGTATAAGGAGTTTACAGTAGTTTTTGCAATAAGTGGCCAATTTGCAGCAGCAGTTTAACAGCTATGGAGCAAGTTAAAATGTACTCTGATATTTCAATTGCATCGCAACAACTAATTTGAATATATTTTGATTTTCGTCTCAATTATCCCTAATGTATTTTTAAACATCTCCTGCAATAATGAACTGATAGTGATAAGGACATAATTCACTTAATTTTCTGATCTTAGTGTCCCAGAAGGCTTAAGGGCCTGTCCCACTTTCACGACCTTTTTACTAATGGACATTTTTCATCAGGCTAGGAAAACGCCTCGACCTACTTGATGCCACGAGTACCAACGACTAGCATCACGACCTACCTACGACCTCCTACGACCTCATGACGACCATGCTGCGAGTACGAGTCAAGGGCAAACTCGTCAGAGGTCGTGAATTAGGTTGTGAAAGTGGGACAGGCCCTATAATCAATCATCCAAAAAGACCACTTGGCTTAATGTTGAAAAATACTGAGATTTTATTTACTTTCTTCCTTTGGCTGCAAATTCCGTTTTCTGACCCTTACAAAATTTCATTTAATTTATAGATGCCAACCATGGTTCAGTTGATCTTTGACTCAGGGTACTAAAGCTTCCTATCCCACTCCAATGACTTGCACACAAGACTCCAGGTTGACGTTTGTCCATCACTAGGTTATACTATATTACCAGAGGTGACTTTTTTGGCATAAGATGTTAACGAGGCCCAATTTACCTTGTTGTTCATATGTAAAATATTCCACCAATCTCAGTTAGTGGGCTGGCTAATATTTACTCCTAGGTATCATTACAGAAACAGTTTTTTCTGGTAATTGTTGCACTGTTTTCCATGGAGCTTGCCATGGGCAGATTGGCTGTCCTGTTCACTGCAATTCGAAAGCACTTAAATGAGAGAAAATACATTTGGGATGCCCTGAGGCTGTGGCAAGTGCTATATAACCTCAAGGCTTATTTTTACTTCAAAAATGTGTGTTGGGCAGTGTTTAGCTGAATGATCAGTTAGAAGGACAAGAGTATTTAGTAATAGAAAAGATAGATAAGGATTACCAAGAAATGGACCTTCAGGATGTTGAAGGAAACTGAAGCCCCCATGTGATGGGATGGTAGGAATCCATAGTGCCACAAGAAGAACATGCAAACTCCATACAGGGAGCACTGGAGGTTAGAATTAAGTTACTGGAGCTACGAGGCAGCAGTTCTACCTGGTACCTCTACTTCTATGAGACATGAGTCATCTATGAGGACTAGTTGTATCAGGTACAGTCCATATACATTCCACAAATTAAAAGGTAAGGAACCAACAAAACTATCCTGGAAGACAAGGGTCTCACGACTGTGAGTAAACTTTAGGCTAACTCCTTCAACAAGTTTCCAGATTATATCAATGCAGTGGACTGGGTCATGAACAATGATGTAACAGAGTACAGGAAGGATATGGAGAACTTAGTAACATGGTGTCAAGACGACAACCTCTTCTTCAATGTCAGCAAGCTGAAATCGCTAGTTATTCACTTCAGAAAGCATGATGGAGTACATGCCCCAATCAGTGTCAATGGTGCCAAAGTGAAAGTGCTTGAGAGTTTCAAGTTCTGTGGTGTAAATATTTGTCCAACCATGTTGAAGTTATAGCCAAAAAGCACACCAATGCCACTATATCTGCAGGAGATGAACTTTTGCCAAATTTCAAACAACTCTTGCCAACTTCTGTAGATACACAGTAGAAAGCATACTATTGGGTTGCATCAAAATTTAGTTTGGGAACAGCCCTGCTCAAGACCGCAATAAATTTCATAGAGTTTTACATGTAGTTTGATCATTCCCTCATCCCACTCATTCCCTCTTCTCTCCACTTCCGTCGGGCAGAAGATACAAAAACTTGAAAGCACATACCACCAGATTCAGGAACAGCTCATTCCCTTTAGTTATAAGACCAATGAATGGTTCTCCCATAAGCTAGGTTGTAGTCCCAATCTTCCAACCAACCTCATGCAGCTGTTGGAACTTTTCTTTCCAAATGTAAGGTTGTAACGCTGTAAGACAACATTCTACATTAGTATTTTTCTTTGTACTACCTATTGTGTACAATTCGATTGTATACATATGATTTGATCTGAATGGATAGCATGCAACCAATGTTTCTCACTGTATCTCGGTGCACATGAGAATAATAAATCAGTGTCAAGAAATGCGAGTAGTATCATGGTGCAAGGTACCAGTTAATCATTTCAGGGAGAACTATTCTGAATATAGTAAACTGAGCCAAGAAGTAAGAAGAAAACAATTGCAATGTGTAAATTGCATTTGGACAACAGATACAACTATATTTCAAAGATTTCTGGACAGGAACTTAGATGGTGTAAAGGGATAAGGGCAATAGACAATAGACAATAGGTGCAGGAGTAGGCCATTCAGCCCTTCGAGCCAGCACCGCCATTCAACGTGGTCATGGCTGATCATCCCCAATCAGTACCCCGTTCCTGCCTTCTCCCCACATCCCCTGACTCCGCTATTTTAAGAGCCCTATCTAGCTCTCTCTTGAACGCATCCAGAGAACCTGCTTCCACCGCCCTCTGAGGCAGAGAATTCCACAGACCAACAACCAAAAACTCAGCAGATGCAGGAAATCTGAAACAAAAACAGAAAATACTGGAAACACTCCGCAGGTCAGAAGCAACTGTGGAAAGAGAAACCGAGTTAGCATTTCAGGTCAAAGACGTTTCCTCTGAACTGGGAAAGGGAGAAAAAGAAAGTAGTTTTAGGTTACAAAGATGGTGAATTTTGTGGACCTATTGTGGGCAAATGTGTTCAGCATAGATCGGCACTGTTATATGGTGTTATATGTTATATGGTTATATGGCATCAGGGTCAGCTGAGATAAGGTGGATTGAAAGGACTCATTTGGCTGCATTATAATTCTATGATGTTATGAAAACTCAGACCAGTAGAGAGAAATGGAAAGAACGATTTTTAACGTAAGAAAGAACCTAAAAGTTTTAGAAAGGCTCTCAATAGTAAATAAGTGTAGAGATGTGGAACAAATTAGGATAAAGGTGGTGCCTGTGTAAAGGCAGAATGTGAGCTGGAATACTAAATGAGTACTTAGTATTGGCATATACCAAAGAGGACGAATGTTATCTTAATTTCAGTGAAATGAAAGAGAGGAGTGATTATGAGTGGTGAAAATTGATAAACAGGAGGTACATATCACATAGCGTAGATAAACATATCACATAGCATAGTATGAACATCTCCTCAGTTTCTAAGGGGGGAAGCATGGAGGTTGAAGGCAAGCTTCAATACTCTTCCTGTCCTCCATAAATGGGGAAGGTGCAAGAAGACTGGAAGATAACAAAGGTTACTATCTTAGTTCACCCTGGTACCCCCTCCCCCCTCCCCAATCACCACTTCACACCTGCTCACAGCCTGACTCCAGTCTGCAAAGACTGGGCCCTTTCCCACCCACCCTTCTCCAATCACCATTTTAACACCCACTTACAGCCTGACTCCAGTTTGCAAAGACTGGCCCCTGTCCACTACCCACCCCTTCCTTGCTGCCCAACATCAGTCTGGCCACTTCTCCATTGCCACCAATAGAATATGAGGAGGTCGAGAGGCTATTCAGAAGACAGAAAAGCCGGAAATCTCCAGGGCCGGACAATGTTTCCCCCTCTACCCTCAAGCTCTGTGCCGAACAACTGGCGCCGTTATCATACACAGCCATTTTAATGACTACAGGTCAGTCACACTGACGTGCTGGCCCAGCTGAAAAAAATCATAAACCCCCTGCTGGACCCTCTGCAGTTTGCATACTGGGCCAATAGATTAGTGGATGATGCAGTCAACTAGCTGCACTTCATCATCCAGCACCTAGACTGCCAGGGGACCTATGCAAGGATTTTGTTTGTGGATTTTAGCTCTGCATTGTGCCAGAGTTACTACACTCCAAACTCTCCCAGTTGATTGTGCCTGAACCCATCTGTCAGTGGATCGCCAACTTCCTGACAGACAGGAAGCAGCATGTGAGACTGGGAAAGCACATCTCGACATAGGAGCACCGCAAGGCTGTGTACCCCCCCTCCCCCATCTCCTTTACTCTCTTTACAACGACTGGACCTCCACAGGCTCCTCTGTCAAGCTTCTCAGGTTTGTGGACGACACAACCCTGATTAGACTGATCCAGGATGGGGAGGAATCTGGTTGCAGACAGGAAGTGTCGCAGCTGGCATCCTGGTGCCGTCACAACAACCTAGAGCTCAATGTTCTTAAGACAGTAGAATTGATTGTAGACTTTAGGAGAGCTCCCTCTCCCCTCCCCCCACTCACCATCAACAACATCACAGTCGTTTAAGGTTATGGTGGTTCCTGGGAACTATCATATCCAAGGACCTTAAATGGAGGGCCACCATCAACTCCACAGTCAAAAAGGCACATCAAAGGATGTCCTTCCTGCGGCAGCTGAGGAAGCACAATCTGCCACAGGTGATGATGGTCCAATTCTATATGGCCATCGTAGAGTCTGTCCTCACTTTCTCCATCATGGTCTAGTTTGCCTCAGCCACCAAGCATGACATCTGGAGGATGTAACGAATCGTTCGATCAGCCGAGAAGGTTGCTGGCTGCAACCTTCCCTCCATTGATGAACTGTACACTGCAAGGGCCAGGAAGCGAGCGGGTAAGGTCATCTTTGACCCCTCCCACCCTGGTCATAAACTCTTTGAACCACTTCCCTCTGGAAAGCAAATCCGGACTGTCAAAGCCGCCACAGCCAGACATAAAAACAGCTTTTATCCACGAGCCGTAGCTCTACTCAATAACCAAAGGTCTGCAGCCTCCTTTTACTCTGGTATTTTATTTCATTCACATGTTAAACTATAATATTTTATTCTTAATGTTTTAATGTTTTATGTTTTATTCTTAATTGTTTACTGTATGTCGTGTTGTTACTTGCGAGCAGAGCACCAAGGCAAATTCCTTGTATGTGTACATACTTGGCCAATAAACTTATTCATTCATTAATTCATTCATTCATCCATTCATTCATCATAAGAACATGCCTGACAAATACAGAGTTCTTGAAATAACAAGCAGTGAAAAGCCGATGGGCATATGGCCACGTTTGAATTTTTTAAAGAGACCCAAGTCGGCATTTGTCAACAGCAAATCATAATTGACAAACTTGCCATAATTGTTGATGAGATCACAGAGAAGATAGCTGAATAGAATGCAGTAGATGCTATCTATCTGGATTCTCGGGAAGCATTTAATAAAATCTCTTACAGAAGAGTTGTCAATACAACTGCAGACATGGACCCAAAGCATCAGTCGCAGCAGAGGTGGAAAAATGCTTAACGGGAGAGAGCAGTGGTAAATTGTTGTTGTTCAGAGCAGAGGAAGTAAAGTGATGTTACCACAAAGTCAGAGCTGGGACCAAGTTTTTTTTAATCTACATGAATAACTGAGTGAAGTATCATAGACAGAGAAATAAATTAATAAAAGAGTATAGAAGTTGGAAATTCATGTTACAGTTATATGACATTAGTGCGGCCATATTTAGAATATTGTGTTCAGTTTTGTTCACAATGTTATAGGAAAGATGTCGTCAACCTTGAAATTTACCAGAATGTGGTCAGGACTTGAGGGACCGCGCTATCGGGAGAGGCTGAGAAGACTTGGGCTTTATTTCTTGGTGGGCAGGTGGATAATGGATGACCTTATAGAGGTGTACAAAATAACTAGAGGAATAGATCAGGTAAATGCACAGTCTTTTGCCCAGAGCAGGGGGATCAAGAATTGGAGGACATATACGTTTAATGTGACGGGGAGAAAGATTGAATGGAAACCTGAGTGGTAACTTTTTTTACAGAAAGGGTGGTGGGTGTATGGAACAAACTACTGCAGGAGGTAGCTGAATCAAGTACTATCGCAACGTTTAAGAAATATTTAGACAGCTACATGGATAGGAAGTGTGATGACAGTGAAGAGGATGCTAAGAAACTGGAAGAAGATATGAAAGGCTGGGTGAGTGGATCATTATAACAATTGAAATTTAATGCAGAGAACAGTGAAGTGGTGCACTTTGGCAGAAAGAATATAAGACAATATGGACTAAATGGCATTTTTCTAAAGTGAGATCGGAATGTGAATGTTTATAAATCCTTGATAGTGGGCGCACATATTAGAAGAGAAGAGATGAAAATATTTGGGAGATCGGGATTCATAAAGGCACTATGTTCAAAAACAGGAAAATTAAGTTGAACCTATTTTGCAATTGGAATATTACATCCAATTCTGGTCACCACACTTCAAGAGTGATACAAAGGTTCCAGAGAGGATGCAGGAGAGATTTACTAGATTGGCTGCAGGGACAAGAGATTTCAACATCAAGGCAATTGTGGTGAAAAAGTGGGAGAACGGGATTAATGAGATTGATCTATTAGGAGCTGGCATAGACTCAACGGTCGCGTGCGTTATAACAAATCTATGATTCTTCGATTCTACATGTTGAATTTGATCTGATGAGATCATTTATAGCAATGAGGGTTTCCTTGATCAAGTATTTGTACAACAGGCATTTTTTTTGGTAATGTACAAGAGTGTACAATGGTGTACCGGCGTCTAGAAAATTTGAGGATCAAGACAAGTCAAGACATTTGATGTCAGTGCAACTGCCTAACCAATATTTGTTTAGGCAGTAAGTGTCAAGGATTTAAGTTCACTAATGAAAAACTTTGGAATCTAACCACAGGTCCAAGATTATTTTATTACATTTTCGATCATGGAATAGAATTGGAGCAGGAGAAGTAAACAAACATCATTTTGTTCGCTCTACCTGTTGAGATTTAATGATGATAAGGCATTCCCATTCCAGATATTGAGCATTACACAAAAAGCTGGAGAAACTCAGCGGGTGCAGCAGCATCTAAGGAGCGAAGGAGATAGGCGACGTTTCGGGTCGAGACCCTTCTTCAGACTGGTCAGGGATCAGGGAAACAAGAGATATTGAGATATTGAGCAAATGTCTAGACTCAAAGTTAATTGCAGTGCTGAGCAAATGTTATAGAAGTGGAGGTGATGGTGTTTTGATCATTCTTTAAACCAAGGATCCACCTGTCTACTCAAATAACCAACTCAAAATGATCAGGGGTTTTCATCTAGCCAACTATATATATCCCATGATGTAACCAATTAATTTGACACAATTTGAAATGTCAAATATGTGACTCTCTGATAGTGTAAATCTGGCTTTCAAAAATCCATAAGCCATCATACATCCCTCCAATTATTGTATTGGTTTGGAGTAACTAGGCATTTTAAAAACATGTTCATGTTGTCCCATCAAAAATAGAAATTAAGCATTACTGCCCCATGGCAATTGATATGAAATTTCCTCCGCCTGTTTGTGTAGACAATGCTCTAAGTAAAGTAAAATTGTGCTTTCACTAGAAGAGCAAAATGCCTGTTATTATTTTATTGCAGGAGTACCAGGGAAAAGGAATGAGCTCCACTATGAGTGCTGTGATGAACCCTACCCTGACGTGACCTACACAGTGATGATGCGCAGACGTACACTCTATTATGGACTAAACCTTCTGATTCCATGTGTCCTAATCTCTGGGCTGGCACTTCTGGTATTCCTATTGCCAGCAGATTCGGGAGAGAAAATTTCATTAGGTAGAGTGTGAATTAATATTTATTCTTTTATTTGTTCTATGTTTCTATTATTTGTTGATATTTTGAGGCATTGGGGCATAAACCGGTGAGAGTAATGAAAAGACAACAGAAGCCCTTATAAATAGCAACAGTGATATTCTATGTGCAGTGCACTCTTTTTCATTTTCTTTTGAACTTTTGCACTTCACAAAGCAATTGTATCCGTATTGGCACATCAATGCTTTCCATTTCCAATACAATGGTCTAAATTAAACTATATCATCAGTCACAACACAGATCAATGCAGAAAGAGGCTGATTATATTCCAACCAAGTAAATTACTCTGGTCCTATCTTCCAAGACATTCACTCACTCCACAATTCCACCTTGTATAGTTCTAAAACTGTTAACCATTTTTTACAGAATGAACTGAGCAGGTTTGTGCAGGAGGAGACATAATGTAAAACTGTCCCTATTTCCACCATGATGAGCATACTATCAGCAGAGCGCTTACCACCAGGTGCTGATGAACACAGGCTGAACTGGAGATGTCTCAACCGACTGCGAACCGGGTTCGGGCGGTCAAGGGTGACAATGCCCAATGCCTGGGACCCCAGTTCCTATGTTCTTTTCTGACTTACCTGAAGCCAGGTTCCTGTGCACCATTTCTACTCACTGGGACTCCAGTTCCCTTCCCAACTCTCTGGTTCACTCATCCCTTCCCACACAAACCACTCCCTCCCCAGGAACATTCCCTTGCAACCCCAGGACATGCAAAACATCTACTTATGCGTACTCCCTCGAGTTCATCCAGGGACACTGACAGTCCTTTCAGGTGAGACAGAGGTTCACTTGCACCTCCTCCAACCACATCTACTATGCTGTTGTTCTTGGTGTGGGCTCCTATATATCGGCAAGACCAAGCGCAGACTGGGCGATTGTTTCACTGAACACTTACACTCAGTCCGCCTTGGTCTATGCAATGTCCCGATTACCAAACATTTTAATTCCCCTTCCCACACTGACCTTTCTGTTCTGGGCCTCCTCCATTGTCAGAGTGAGGCCACATACAAATTGGAGGAACAGCACCTCATATTTTGCTTGGGCAGCGGTATGAACATTGATTTAGATAATTTCAATTTTAATAACCCCTGCATTTCTTCTCTCTCTCTCTCTCTCTCCCCCACCCCCCTACCCCCCTCAGCCTAGTCATTTTACCAGTATCACTGTTCGCATCCCCGTATGCCTTTGTTATCACCTCTTCCCAAGCCAACAATGGGCCATAATAGGCTCCACCCTTGCTTGGTCAGCTGTTGCCAGCCCTGATTAATTCTGGCCTTTTCCTACCTTCAGTTCCCTCAATTCTACGTTAAATTTGAAGAAGGTTTCTGACACAAAATGTCTCCTGTTCCATTACTCCAGAGATGTTGCCTGGCCCATTAAATTGTTCCAGCACTTTGTGTCTATCGTTGGTATAAACCAGCATCTGCAGTTTCTTTCTACACAATTAATTTACTAATTCTGACTTACATATGAAACCCATGCTTAACCTTATCGAATATTATCTACATGTGACTTTGGATTTACAACCATTCATCATTTTCCTCCCATTTTAAAAGCAATTGAGAATGAACAATAAATACAATAAATAAAATAATCCCTCCCACTTACTGTGTAATCATTCAATGTATATCGTATCACACTGGGACTCAAGGAAATATAGATTTAGGCAAATGTTCCTACAGTATAGCCATGAATAGATATGTGCTATTTAATGACAACAACTCATGAATACAACCTTAACAGAGTTATGAAATGCAACTACATACCTAAAAGGATGATCATAGATGCTCTAAGTTCGCCAAGGATGATTATGCCATACACTGATAAAAAATATTTCCGTTTATTTCAACGTTTTACTGGATGTAATCTGAAATAAAGTCCAGTTGATCTTGACTCATATGGTACTTAAATATGAAATGTTATTCATTCTAATTCTCTATTTAATATAACATGGATTTCCTTTGATGGCGTTTGTGGATTTTATTGAATATTATCTACAATGTGACATGAATCAAGTATATTTTTGTCTACAAAAGTCTACAAAAATAGACTTGATTCATAATTGTCCTCTCCATAATTTATGCATTTTTAATTTGATTAACAGCAGAATATTTTTGAAGAAACAGAGGGTGCCAGTAGGGTTTTGCATAAGTGACACAATCAGTCCTAAGGATCTAGAAAATGAGAACTTCAAAATGGTTCTTTTACTATTCAAAAGCCACTCACTAATTTGCAAATTACTATTGCTTAGCATCATTAACACTCCCTTTTTTGACACAATTTCTCTTTTTGAAAAAATCATATCAGTTCATATAGTTCATAAGTCATAGGAGCAGAATTAGGCCCGTCAAGAGTATTCTGCCATTCAATCATGGCTGAACTATCTTTCCCTCTCAACCTCAATTTCCTGCCATCTGCATAAAACCTTTGACACCCACACTAATCAATCTCCGTTTTAAAAATACACAATGACTTGGCCCCCACCGCCATTTGTGCCGATGAATTCCACAGATTCACCACCCTCTGTCTAAAGAAATTTCTCCTCATCTTCTTCATAAAGTCCTTTTATTCTGAGGCTGTGCTTTCTGGTCCTAGACTCTCCCACTAGTGGAAACATCCTCTCCTCATCCACTCTATCCAGGTCGCCTGCTATTCAGTAAGATTGTAAAACCAGAGAACATCATTCAGTGGATGTTTAGACAAAGATCTCATCCATAATTTGACTGTTATTTTCCACTGTAAATTCACCACATTTCTTCAGCCAGTGGCATGATTGCTCATGTGGCTGCAACATGCTATTCATGAGCAAAAATCTTCAATACTTCATCACTACCTTACCTGCTCATCAGTGCAGCTTTAGCAAAGCAAAAGTCACATTCAGCTTGCTGATTAGTAGTGTTGTTTAAATGGGAAAAATACACACATCAAAAGATACACTGGTTCACAAATGCTCATTTTGCAATTAATTTCATATTTTTTGGTTCTTTTCTGAAATATTACCACATTAAAAATAAATTACAGCAGACCTTCAGGAGTAATGTTTCATATGTTCATGCAAAGACACCAGACGAGATTTTAATGAACACATCAGTTTCTCCAGGGACATTTACTCATTGCAGATATTTCATTTTCAAAGCACCGGATTACACTGCATGTTTTTCAGTAAAGGTCTCTCTATAATATATCTCTAAGATGCTAAAAGTTAAAAAAAAACATATTTAAAATAGATATTCCTGTGATGCTCTTTGCCTGATTGATGCTGTGTTCAAGTCCACACTATTTCAATAGTTAAGTGATAGACAGGAGGGTTAACATTAGCTCTCGAGGGGTCTGATCAGTGGGAACAATCTTCAAGAAGAATAGACAATGGAAGCAAGGAATCTGAGTTTTATTCAAATCAAAAAAATATTGCAGCCAAATGAAGGATAAAGGGGAGAATGTCTTGAAATAGTTTATTTTCACTGTTTCAGCGCTCCTGCGTATTATCTCAGGTCTCCTTTTATGCATAACCTATGTTTTTACTGTACACGTTTAATGTAGAAAAAAAATGCAAAAGAGGATTGCACAGGCCCCGATTTTTACTGCATGTGCAGCACTGTTTTAGAATTTTAATTTACTACCCTCCTTTGTTCTTCTCCATCTTAATGAGATCTGGAGAATTTATCCATAGAGCTATTAGAATAAAACTAGTGGCCCTACATCAGATACCTTTAAAATTCTGTTGTCAGCATCATAAAGTGACACAGTAGGGAAACAGGCCCTTTGATCCACCTTGTCCTGGCTGACCAAGTTAAAATAGTGGGTTAGTTCCATTTGACTCAAAACCTCTCAACCCTTCCTACCCATATATCTGTCAAATTAAAGGTACTAATTGTATCTGCTTGTACAGGTCCCTCTGGCAGCTAATTTCAGACATGGACTACCCTCTGAAGGTAAACGTTGCCCCTGAGGTCCCTCTTAATCTCTTCTCTCTCACCTTAAGTTGTTGCCCTCTCACGTTTGAATCCTCTACCCTGGGGAAAAAGACTGTGAGCATTTACTTTATCCATGCCCCTCATGATCTTAAAAACCCATGTAAGGTTACCCATATAACCATATAACATATAACCATATAACAATTACAGCACGGAAACAGGCCCTCTTGGCCCTTCCAGTCCGTGCGGACCATTTGTTTTCCCCTAGTCCCATCTACCTGCACTCAGACCATACCCCTCCATTCCCTTCACGTCCATATACCTATCCACTTTACTTTTAAATGTTAAAATCGATCCTGCCTCCACCACTTCTGCTGGAAGCTCATTCCACACAGCCACCACCCTCTGAGTAAAGAAGTTCCCCCTCACGTTACCCCTAAACTTCTGTCCCTTAATTCTCATGTCATGCCCTCTTGTTTGAATCTTCCCTACCCTCAATGGGAAAAACGTATCCACGTCAACTCTGTCTATCCCTTTCATCATTTTAAAGACCTCAATCAAGTCCCCCCTTAACCTTCTGCACTCCAAAGAATAAAGACCTAACTTGTTCAACCTTTCTCTGTAACATAGTTGCTGGAACCCTGGCAACATTCTAGTAAATCTCCTCTGTACTCTCTCTATTTTGTTGACATCCTTCCTATAATTAGGCGACCAAAATTGTACACCATACTCCAGAATTGGTCTTACCAATGCCTTGTACAATTTTAACATTTCCAAATGGCCCAAATCTCTCTGTAGACTTTGAAAATCTACTTCATTATCCACAACACCACCTATCTTAGTATCATCTGCATACTTACTTATCCAATTTTCCACCCCATCATCCAGATCATTGATGTACAAGACAAACAACTGTGGACCCAACACAGATCCCTGAGGCACCCCACTGGTCACCGGCTTCCAACCTGACAAACAGCCATCCACCATTACTCTCTGACATCTCCTATTCAGCCACTGTTGAATCCATCTTGCTACTCCGCCATTAACCTCTCAGCCTCCAATGAAAAAGTCCCAGCCTATCTAACTTCTCCCTATAACTGAAGCCTGCAAGCCTGGGCAACAACATAATGGATCCCTTCTTCACCCTTTCCAACTGAATTGCATTGTTCCTGTAGCTGGGCAATTAAACATGCACACTATACTCCAAGTATGATCTCACCAATAATTTGTACAGCTGCATCATTATGTCCTAGCTTTTATACTTAATACCTTCCCAATAAAGAAATAGTAGAAACAAAGAACTGCAGATGCTGGTTAATATGCAAAAGGACACAAAGTGCTGGAGTAAATCAGCAGGCTAGCCAAAGTCTCTGATGAACATGGATGAGAGATGATTTGGGGTGAGACCTTTCTTCATTTTGGATTGGCAGACTATGATCAAATGGGTCATGCAAGAATCTGCGTGACACTTTGTATTTGTTCAATTCTCTTCTGTAAATCCTTTCTGTATTAAATTCACATAGTAAACAAAAGTAGATCATATTAGTTGTCCTGTTTGGGATTATAACCATTTTATGATTTAATTCAGTAGAGCAGTATTTATGTTGTAGTTTTTGTATGCAGTAGACTCCATGACGTAATTCTGCTCATGTGTCTTACGGCATTACTAATATTTAGGAAGCCTACTCAATGTACAAACTTCCTGCAACTACTTGGTGTATGCTTCCTGTAACTCTTGCCCCTTGCACTTTGTTAATATGCTATATTGGTGTCTCAATCCAAAGCGTTACCCATTCCTTTTCTCTAGAGAAGCTGCCTGACTCGCTGAGTTACTCCAGCATTTTGTGTCTGTGTTTGGTGTAAACCAGTCTCTGCAGTTCCTGCTTACATATAATATGATGTACATTGGCAATGTACATCAGTGCCCTTATATGAATTGCTGTAAGTAACTTCCCAAAGCTATGCAGTGACTCGAGGGAAAGTGAGATTATGCTCTTTGGAGCAGAAGAAGGTCAAGTGGGTTGAAACTTATGAGGGGTGGTAATAAGCAGAGTGAAACCATTTCCTGCACAGGAGGTAGGCAATTAGAACTAAAGGACAAAACAAACAGATAGAATATAATAAAACAATTACACAGCAGGCTTTGAGCTGGTTGCATTATATGAACATGCATTGAAATCAGATTCAAGACAAACTTTCCATGGACAGCAGACACATAGGAACACCAGCAACTGTGCAGATTATATTGGAACTGAGCGTTGCCCATGCTCCAAACAGCATAAATATTTGAGGGAAAGAAAATAGCAGGGTAGTGGAGAAACATCAGGGACCTTGAGCTAACTAGTTTAATGATTCAGCATCGATATAATGGGCAAAATAGCTTAATTTTCTGCTCTATAATTCTCTGGTTCTAAATGATACAACACACTAGAATATTAAAAAAATAAAAGGATCTGAGTAAACCATTTTATGCTTGGACTGCCATTTATAAGATTAAATGTCACTGAGGAGTCGAGGCTCAACTTCTTGCCTGATTCCAACCAATTTTAATCACCCATGGACCAAAATACTGTCTGTGTCTTCAATATACTAATTATTCTACCTCCATAGCTCTCTGCAACAGAGAATTACCAAGATTACCGAGTCAAAGCACTCCATGTGAAGAAAATCTATCTCATCCTTGTCCAAAGTGGGTCACCTCTTATCCTGAAACTACACCCTAGGTTCGAGATTCCTCGTCAAGGGAAAACAAAACATTCTCTTAGCACCCTGCCCTATTAAACTTTTTAATTTCCCATATGTTTCAGAAAGATCATATTTCTATCTTCCAAACTACCAACTGGCTCAACCTTTCCTCAGAGAACTATCAGGAAAAGTCAGAGCACAATGTAAATGGAATTCCAGTGATGTGCAACACTGGACTGCTAATCCAATCTTAATCATTTCCTATTCAGTGGCCAGAATGATAAATCTCCCCAAAGCATTACCTTGAACTGAACACCAGACATCTTTCCCTTTATACACTCTGTCCTACAGAGTTTGCAATATTGACTTTTGAGCTGGAGTCAACACAGTTCAAGGAGTGAAATTGAACCTGCATGGAGTATAAACATAGTTCCAGGGTGGGCATGAACAGTTCATGGATGCACATTGAGATTACATTACGGCAGTTGAGGCAAAACCTGGTTTGTATCATTTGGTATAATGTTGCCCTAATTCAGTTCTCCCAGAGAAGTCCAGAAATACCATACAAAAAACACTAGTAGCATGGAAGTACTGAAGCCCTGTGCCCCCTTGAAAAGTCCTCAGATTCCATTGGCCCTAGTCAAATTAGCACAAAAGGATAACCAAATAAGTTTTTGTTTCAGTTGTTATTTTAATCAAACACTGCTGATGCTGGGTTTTGGAGTGTAGTGTTATTTTCTCTTGTGCTATTTTATCTCTTTCTATCTCTTACAGGGATCACTGTGCTGTTGTCCCTAACTGTATTCATGCTGCTAGTGGCTGAGATAATGCCAGCAACATCTGACTCAGTCCCATTGATTGGTAAGTGGGCCCTCACTTGTGTCTAGTGGAATTTGTGCATTTGATATAATAGACTGCATGTGTAGTTGCAAATTGTGAGTGCCCCATACTCACCAATGCCCTGATAACGGAAGATAGTCCCTGTACATAATTTATGGCTAAATAAAGACCATGCATGAAATTCCGGGGATTGTGCACCCATGGGAAAAAGTTTGTGCAGGATCTTTATCTTCTGAAGCTAATGTTCGTCTATCAAGATTGCCAGGATTTTGAAAGCCAGAGTTACCTATAAAACAAATCATCTCAACAAGTAGTGGAAGTTTAAAATAAATAACATGTATAAATGAAGAAGGGTCTCGATCCGAAACGTTGCCTATTCCTTCGCTCCATAGATCCTGCCTCACCCGCTGAGTTTCTCTAGCATTTTTGACTACCTTTGTATAAATCTGTTTGATTAGAAATCAAATCGCAGTGAATGTAAAAGAGCTCCAAAACAGATATACAAAAGAGTGGTTCCTAGTAAACTTGTAATGATTATTTTCCTTGCATATCGCATCAATGATAAAAATAGATCTATGTGTGTTTGTGTGTGTGTTTACGTGTGTGTCTAGGTACTTGTGAGTGAGAGCAGCTGACAGAGCAAGGAGGTACTGTAGGTGGGGAGATGCATCATAGGATCTAAGAGTTTTAAATTTTCTGATATGAAACTAGAATTGACAGGGTACATCTTGTCACACATGAGCAGATAAAATGGAAGTAATTCCAGCAGTGTGGAAAATAATTTAAAATATACTGATTAATTAATTAAATACGCAGAGACAATTGTTCTTTGAGCCTGCGCTATTCAACATGATCATTGTTGATCATAAAGTCATAGTCAGAGAGTCGTACAGCACAGAAACAGGTCCTTTGACTATCAAGTCTGCACAAGCCATCAAGCACCAATTCACACTAATACAATAGCAATATCATTATATTTTCAGTGTGAAAAAGTGTCCCAAGACGAAATGTTGCCTATCCATATTCTCCAGGGATTCTGCTTGACCTGTTGAGTTACTCCAGCACTTTGTGTCCTTTTGTGTAAACCAACATCTGCAGTTCATTGTTTCAATATCTCCACACATTCTCATCATCTGTCCACTGATGCTGCTCATGGACCTGAGGACAATTTACATTGGCCGACCAAACCACATGTTTTTGGGATTTGGGACAAATTAGGAGCTCAGGATCGGAGCTGTGAGGCAACAACTCTAACACCTGCAACTTTCTCATTGCCACAATCTTTCTCTCCCCATTGCTCTTCAGGCACTTTTTATAAAGAAAGATCTATGTCATCCTTAAATATATTCAATTATGTGGCCACTATATCCCTCTGAGATAGCAAACTCCATATGCTCACCATTCTCTGCTTACAGAGATTTCTTTTCATTTTAGTTCCTCACCTATATCCATAAACGGTGACCATGGTTCTAGACTTAGCCCAGGAAGAGGAGATTCCGCTACCACTCATCAGATTTCTTCACATTTTAATGATATCTTCAAAACACATGTGAGTCCTGACACATGTTGAACCAAAGCATTACTGCCAACCCAGCAAATAGTCTGGTGAGCCTTAGTATTTTCTCAATTGGTTATCATTCGGAATGATCTTTCCATAAGCTAGGGTACAGTCCCTATTTTACAATTCATTGTGGACATTGGACATTTTCTCAGGGACTATTACGCTAGACTGCTGAGAAACTATATTCTGCCCTCTGCTATTTTTCTCTTAATTCTACCTGTTGTATGTGTTTCGCATGATTGTATCCATCTAGAGTATTATCTGTTTGAGGAGATAGCACAAAAACAAAAGCTATTCACAGTATCTTGATGCAGGTGTTGATAATAATCCTAAACATAAACATGAGTGAGAGGCAAAATAAGAACGACATTTCTATAGACTAACTCTTCCAATCTCAGAACAACCTGATGTATTTCACAATCAACAAGCACATTGCAGGTGTGGGATTGGAAGAAATGTGATACACAATCTGCACCGTGATCTGCACCAAATAAGCTATTTCTCTGAGGTCATCTGAGAATTTAATTTTTTACCAAGGCCCTGAGGAGAATAGCATAGATTTTCTTAGATTTTAAAAAAAAAACGACTCCAGGATTTTACATCCAAGATGTAGATATATCTTGCATAGAAAAGTTACAGTCAATTTACCATATATCAAAGATTGGCTTGAGATTCAGGAAGAAAACTGTATGTTTTTCTTTGGAGTGAGCTGCTGAGGGGAAGACTTAATGAGGGGAGTATGTAGGCTTATTGGACTGAATAAATATGAAGGTGCCATGAGGAACAAAGTCATTAGAAAATAAGTCAATTACCTTGATATGATACCTTGGAGTCTGAAGAAGGGTCTCGGCCCGAAACGTCGCCTATCTCCTTCGCTCCTTAGATGCTGCTGCACCCGCTGAGTTTCTCCAGCTTTTTGTGTACCCTACCTTGATATGATAATCTTGAGTAATTTGTTGAATGAATAATCAAAGAGTAACATAGTAAGGGAAGAGATTTGGTCCATCAAGTCCAAACCAGCCCTTTCTAAGAGAAAAATAACTCTCCCTTCTTCCTTGCACTCTCCCACAGCCATACAAATCCCCTCCTTTCAAACATATATCCAGCACTTTTCGATTGGTATATTTAAATTTGCCACCATGGTTACCCCTGATGGTACATTACACCATTACACTAAATACTCTCTGTATTTTTCTTTCGTCCCATTCATTTCTTTAGTCAATCACCTGCATTCTATGTCCCCAATTTCCCATCCACCCAGAACCTCATCAGCACTTCCATTAAAATAAACAATTACTCCCTACTCTATCATATTTAAGCATCTGATCCTATCATCGTCACTCTAGGTTTTCCAGTCTATCCGTATAACTAAAGTCCCTCATTCTTTGGAATAATTTCAATAAATTTCTGCACCCTCCCCTGAGCCTTATCATCTTTCGTAAAGTGTTGTGCCCGGAACTCTGCATGATGTTAAAGTTAAGGCCAAATCAATGTTTTACAATGGTTTTTCAGTACTTTCTTGCTCTTGAATGGCATACCTTTTTTCATACAACCCCAAATACAGTTTCTTCAAACTACATTCTCGACCTGCCTTGCCACGTTCAGTGCACAATGCACATATACACCCAGGTATTTTTGTTCTGCTAGTGCTTTTAAAATTGCACCCTTTACTTCATATTGCATCCTTTTTCCTGTTATCAATATGTAACATAATACTTTTCTGAACATTAAATTTCACTTGCTACCTATTCATCTATTCCAACAGCCTGTTTACATCTTCTTGATGTATTTTACTATCCTGAATGTTTACTATCGTTTGAAGTCTTGCATCACCTCCAGATTAATATCCTGTTTACCCAAATCCATATTGTGAATGCAACCCAGACCATCACATAAACCAACATCCATTCAACTGACTCCCTGTATACCTCACGCTGCCTCAGCAAGGCCAGCAGCATAATCAAGGATGAGTCGCATCCTGGCCACTCCCTCTTCCCCTCTATTCTATCAGGCAAAATGTATAGAAATGTGAAAACACACACTGTATATGAAGAAAGGTGGTGGTCCTAGCATTTATTTCAAGAAGGCTTGCATACAAAAACAGGGATGTAATGTTGCAGCTCTATAAGGAGCTGGTCAGGCCGCATTTGGAATTTGTGAGCAATTTTGGGCACCATATCCAAGGAAGGATGTGCTGGCTCTGCAGAGGGTCCAGAGAAGGTTTACAAGAATTATCCCAGGACTGAGTAGGTTAACCTATGATGGGTGTATGTTGGCACTGGGCATGTACTCGCTGGAGTTTAGCAGAATGAGGGGGGACCACATTGAAACAGGCCGAATAGTGAAAGACTTGGATAGAGTGGATGCGGAGAGGATGTTTCCATTGGTTGGAGAGTCTGGAACTATATGTCATAGCCTCAGAATTAAAGGATGTTCTTTTAGAATGGAGATGAGGAGAAATGTATTTTGTCAGAGGGTGGTGAATCTGTGGAATTATTTGCCACAGGAGACTGTAGAGTCAAAGAGTGGGTATTTTTAAGGTTGAGATAGATAGATTTATGATTAGTACAGGTGTCAGAGGTTATGGGGAGAAGGCAGGAGAATGGGGTTAGGAAGGAGACATAGATCAGCCATGATTGAATGGTGGAGTAGACTTGATGGGCTGAAGGGCCTAATTTTACTCCTATTCCTTATGAACTTATGACCTAGCCTTAATGCCAGGAACTCCACTGTAGACTTCCCTGCAGCAGCTAATTTCACTGCAGCATCTTTTGTTCCATGCTTTTAATCACAACATCAACATTATTACATGGTTCCGTACTGTATGTCTTTCTAAATCCACGTTTAATGTGTTAACCATATTTCCTTATCAACTTCTTCTGTTACACATCAAAACCACTATCAGTTTGGATGGAAATGACATATTTAACAAATCCACTCTGGTGTCTATAATCCATCCAGTCATTCAATTGACTGATAATTCTGACTCTGATAATTGCTTCTTGAACTTCCCCACTGCCAGGGTTAAACTTACTTATTGGATTTATACCAATGTGATTTTTCAAACAAGAGTGCAACATTTTCACCAGTAATTGCTTGTAATCTACAGATGTTTGGAAGATTGCATTCAAGACATCTGTAATTGCCCCCCTTACTTCTCTCGGCTATGTTGGACGCATTCCACCGTAATCTTTCTAATACCCTCACTTTAACATATTTTATCCAATCCAGAGTCCGAACATCAAGGAATTTATTTTCACCAGAGAGTTGTATTGGTTCTGGAACTCATTGCCTGTGGTAATGACAATTTCACCAATCCCAGATAAAATAATTTGGATGTGTACTTGTAGAGTTATAATCTTTAGGATTATGGTGGACCTGACCAACAGAGCTCTTATTTAACCAATAGAGATGTGATCAACCAAGCGGCCTCCTCATAACTTTTCTTCAATTCCCAACAATCGCATCCTCTCCAAAAGCTATTTCTTTCCCAATGTTTGGGTGAACTGTACGATTGAACATTTTGGAAATTAAAAAGTGTGCCATTTAGTCCTGCTTTCGTGGGCAGTTTAGTCCTGTTTTTGTGGGCAGTTTACAGCTTCCAGGACACCAGCACTGTCAAGATTGTGTTCATTGAATATTGTAAAGGAGGGTGACTGCAGAATTTGTACTTAAGCCTCTGGGGTGAAACATCTGATCAAAAGCTAAATGGACATAACCTGAGTCCCAACTGAGCTATTATCTTTTGGACATTATTATTTCAAATGTCATTTGTGAAATCTGTGTCTTTTGCTGGACTACATTTAATTTCTGTCCATTGCCAGATACATTTATTTCAATTAAATTACTGCATTTTGATAATGAACAAACTACTGATGTGTTTTGTCTGCAGTAGGATTTGAAATCAATCTTCGATGAATTTGAAGTTTGATTCAATCTATGAAAGGGAAAAAGGATTTACAATTGCATCATTTTTTTAAATATGAATCGTTGTTCGAAAACACTGGAAGCACTCATGCAAGGAGAAAGAATTAACAGTTCGGATCAAAGATTACACTGAGAACTAGGAATAAGAAAACATATTTCAAGTTGCAGATAGGGTGGGGGAAGAAATGGCTGGGACAAAGGGAATATTTCTGATGGGGTGAGACCTGTGTTGCTATGGTAATATGTTTGATATGAAGTGATTTGCTTGAGGGGTTAATGAGGGAGATTGGAGAGAGTAAAGATGAACAAGCTAAAACATACAGAGCTCAGGAAAATGCTCAGCAGGTCAGGCTATGCTAGTGGAAAGAGAATGAGCCAATATTACAGAAGAAATAAATGACCTTGTAGCAAGTTGTAGGCCATTAGAGTCCTCAAGCCCAATCCACAATTCGCTGTAAACACAGTCGATCTATGCTGGCCTCAACTGTCAGTTCCACGTATACCTCTGGAGGGGAATATAAAGGTAGTGAAGTGCTGTGCTGGATAAAATGTCTGTCTGGTCAGGCCATGATATGGCTTTTTTATATGCACAGATTAATCCACTTCTTGAAGCATTGTCAATTTCATAATGTGGGAAATGTGGCAGACTGCCATAAAACACAATGTGATTATGCCAAGATAGTCTGTTTGTGACATTGATTGGATAGCAGGCGGTTTGATTAATGGATTTTTTCAGCACTGGGGTTAACAATCTATTCTGTCTGTACTTCAAAATAAATTCACAGGGTCACAGGATCTGTTACATTCATTTGAAAGGTCAAATGGCATTCAAAAGATAGATGCCATCCAAAAGATTATACCACTAATATCAAAATGCTCCATTGGCACTGCACTGGATTGTAGCTCCAATTATTTGTTTAAGTCCCTATCTTGGAATTTAAACCCACAACTTTCGATTGAGGCACAGTTGCCAATATGATTTGTGAAATGGAAGATCTATTAATTAATAAGACTCAGTGTAAAAACGGCCTACGCTTGAAATGTGTAATATCATTTTAAAACTTGGCACACAAGCGCCCCAATTAAGTAAAAACAACTTCAAGTTGAGAGTGGATAATAGCATAAGACAATTTTTAAGATACTCAATTAAACTCAGTTTACAAATGTTTTCAGCAATATTGAGAGGTTGTTAGATTATATTTGAATCATTTTATCAGTGTACCTTTTGGAATAGTTTCAGCATTTAATTGGATTCAGGATTAACTCAATTTAGTTGACCAAGACAATAAAAACTTGCATTTACGTAGTGCCTTCAATGTGCCAAAAATATGACAAGGCATTTAAGAGAAGCATTTTTTTGTTACCAATATTGGATATTTGTTTGCACTGGAAAAGAGCAAGAGTTGGGATCCAGCCAGCTGCTGACGGAAGTACAATGATGATTAAGGAAGTAGTAGGAATTATAAGAGTGCAGAATTCTCAGAGGTTTATAAGGAGATTTCAAAGCTGGGGGTGGTGGTATGAGGTGATGGAAGATTGAGAGCAAGGATGAGAAATTTAAAATCGAGGCAGTGCAGGTCCAGGATCCAGTGAAGGTCAAGAGGGCACAGCAATAGTGTGTGTGCATGACTTGACATGAGTTAAGGGCATGAGCAGCAGTGGCTTTATTCAATTACTTTCTGTACATCCTTATAAAATGCAGTTGATAAAATGGTTGGACATTGTGCAGAGCCCTTGTAGTCCTTATAGCCCTTAACCTCAACTCTCATTGTCTCTCTATGAACATTCTTTTTGCGCATGGCATGCACAGCCTAAACTTGTTCTATTTGATCTTATTTGATTGTGCACGCCGGGTTGATTGCATTCATCGAAACAGGGTGGACCACGTGAAGGTTGCAATCTTCCACCCCTCTATGAACATTAAAGTGGCGTGTTGATATTTATAATATTCATTGAACAAGAAGGTTTTAAATGTTCACTAAGCTAGAAAACAAGTTTAACAGATGAAGCATGCACACAGCTCAGAACACTTAATCCAACCATTAGTTGGAGTCTGTTTATGCACTCTAAATTTAAATGACACAGTCATTTTTCATCTTCGGTTCAGCTGTTGCATAGTCTTTCCAGTATTTGGAACAGATTTCAGAAACTTGAACAGATTCTCCTGCAATATATTCGCCCAGCACATGTAATAATGGCAATCAAAATATGGTCATATGCACTTCATATCCAGGGTCCAGTACCACCAGTTGTATTTATTACATCTGATTCTAAGCATATTGCAAACACAGGTAAGAGGATTGTGGGCCTCAGAAATATTTTAAGAGGGTTAACTAGGTCTTGTGACATGTTTAAAGGTCAGATAAGAAATTGCTGCTGGTGTGAGCACTAGTAGGAAGATCACAGAACCGAATCGTGAGTGTAGAAGAGGGGAAAAGGTAGAAAAATAATGTGGCTTAGGTCCTCACAATTGTTGAGCATAGACTGGAATATTAGGCCTGAGAGAATTATTGGCAAATAGAAAAGACACAAGGTTCGGAAATATGATTGAGAGGTCGGATAAGAGAAGCTCAGTTCTCATGACTATTGTTGCCAGGTCAGGAGTACCGCCAGGTAGTTTAGGAGCCAGGTTAGTAGGTGTGGGTTTGGATAAAGGTTGGGAGTGCATTTGGTGGTTTCAAGAATGGAAGCACGGTTTTTTACTGTAAATACTTCCCAATTTTTTTAAAGTGGGATTTGGGTTTCCTTGGAGGGTATGAGCATCCTCGGGCCATTCAAAGTGAAACATTAGCAGGCTACTAACATAATGAATATTGGTTTAAGACTTGGATAAAGGGCACTCTTTCCTTGCTATTCACCAGGGATTGTGGTATAATTTACAATGGAAATGTAGCATGCACTATCACGAAGCTTCAGTTTCCAACAGGCAGCTTGGTTAAATATTGCCATCAATGCCATTAAAACAAAAAAAATATTCAAATTCCAATTTTCTTTGATCAGAGGGTAGATAGAGAAATAAATTGAAACTGTAAGGGTAAATTCCCCTATGCCAGACTTCTAAGGAGTGGGTTATACTAGAATCCCAACATCTTTAAGCGCAGTTTCCATAGGGAAGATGGGAGCAGTGGATTTTCCCTCATGGAATAAAATGGGCTGCTTTAATTGAATCTTTCCTGAGGTTTCCTTTGGAAACGCCAGTGTGTGGACAGTTGACTACAGGTGAGGGGAGAGGTGAAAGTATGTTTTAAAATCGATCGTGTGCATATTTAACTGTAAAGGTTTACCATAAATGAATTGTACTTTAAAACATTTGACAGTACAAAATTATCTGTTCTTACTAGTGTCTGCAGGTAAGACTGTGGATTCTGTGATATTAAATTTAAGAAGGAATTTTCAGGAATTTCCATTTAGTAAATGATAAAGGATAAAGAACAATGAAGGTACACTATTTTCACTAATTCATATCCTCAAAAATAATTAAGGAACACACTTGAAACCATTTGAAGCAAATCGCATTTTTTACCTGTCACTTGCACAAGCACGAGTATTTTTACAAACAGTAAGGTCACATAAATGACAATTACATTCCAAAGGACCTGAGTAAATAATTGTTGGAAAGAAATGCAATTAAAGAAAAAAAGTGAGAATGAGAGTTACCGTGTTTCTGTTCAAAAGAGCTGCAAGGTATTGAATGGTTTCCTATTTTTTGATTAATCTTTTTCTATTTGCCTTTGAGATATGATGGAACCTTTCAGTGGCAGAATAAGGTAAAAGCAAAAAACCACCAAGGTATTTAATGTAATTGGTTTCATGTCAATTCGATAAATTTCAGGCGAGGGAATTGAAGGGAATTATGTTTCTCTGCCAAGAGAAACATAATTTGGAGGTCTGTTAATTGATTTATCCAAGGTTCTCAATGGACTGGAATAAGATAATTCATAATCCCAGGTCCTTTACAATCTGAGAAGAATAAATAGTTAACCTGGAAGGGTAGAGGAATACGGGTGATCACATTAAAATTTACAACATTCTTGTGAAGTTGGTAGGGTCAGTGTTAAGTTGATGTTTTGAATGGCTCATGTTTATAGAGCAAAGACTCACTGATTCAAAGTAAGAGGTTGGCCTTTCAGGACTGAGATAAGTGGGAAGGGAAGCCGACTGCAAGTTTTCCCACCCAGATTAAACAGGATGACAGCAGAATGCATTCCTTCATTTCATTGGCATACTTCAATGAGGGTAGTGAATCCTGAGAATTCCTTGACCTAAAGGGTTGTAGAGTCTCAGTCGCGGAATATGTTCAAGAAAGGGCTTGATAGATTATTAAGTATCAAGTGAGTGAGGCCATATAGGATTAGTGACGGATAGAGGTAAAAGTTTTGCCAAGTACCCCTAGTGTAAACGGATGATGGCTGAATGAGTGGAGTGTTAATGGGCATGTGTGAGAGAATAAGTAGGTTACAGAGAAATTAATGGAAAATGTGATTGATAGGATTGCTTTGAGAGCTGGCATAAAAATGATGGACCTAAGGGCAGCAGGTATATAGAACCATAGTCATATCACGTGGAAACAGGCCCTGCAGCCCAACTTGCCCAGGCCGACCAACATGCCCCATTCACATTCATCCCACTTGCCTGCGTTTGGCCCATATCCCTCTAAACCTATCCTAACCATGTACCTGTCTAAATGTTTTTTAAACATTGTGATGATACCTGTCTCAACTACCTTTGCCAGTAGCTCATTCCATGTACCTACTACCATTTGTGTGAAAAGTTTCCCGTCAGGTTCCTATTAAATCCTCAACTTAAATATATTAAAATATGAGTGTCTTACTCCTGCTTCTATTCCAGACATATTTAAGTTCCTATGACAATATTATTGACCTGGGTATTAGTATACTACTACAACTACTACTGCTAGGACTACTATTACTAATGATAATAATAATCATCATCATAGCTATTATTATTGTTATTATTATTATTAGCTAATAACTATTATGATTATTAAGATGATGATGATTATTATTATTATTATTATTGTTAATATTATTATTAAAATAAATCAATTGATGTGAATAGTGCACTCATGTTTTGATGCAGTGCAGCTGGATGTAATCTTTATTTAATTGGAAGTTCCTATAAAATGACTGCATTAAAATGCTATTCCTGCTAAAAAGATCAATTGGAAATCCTGCTTGGAAATCAATACAGTAAAAAGTAATATGGTGCTAAGGTGCCCATGATGCTGAAGATAGTCCAGTGATGAACCAAATCCAACTTCATGGGATTGGTATATGCAATATAATGGCTCTAACAGTTGAAGCTACATAGAACTTATGAAAAAGAATAAATGATGAACATCACACTGCAAACACTCTCAATTGCTATTGTGGGTGATTTTCCATAGTCTATATTGCCTAGTAATCCACTGAATACTTTTGTGCTTTCAGCTGTCTGCTCATTACCTCCCATGGTGCCATGTAAATAAGAAACTAATGTACTAATGATGTATAGAGTGTTCCAAAGTTGGCAAATGAATTGAGCTGGTGCAGAGAGCAGGACTCTAGTATCATCATCATCGGCGGTCACTCAAAACGAGTATGACTGTCCTCTCCTCTCCATAGGGTCATCTACTTGTGGGTCTGCAGATGTCTGTAGTAGCCGATCTGTGTTCCACACACCTTGGTGCAATGTGGGCAGTGGAGACTGGTGGTGGTTGGTAGTCGTCGAGCCCCCTTCTCTCTCTCCTTACAGTGTTGTCGCCTTGTCTCTGCAACACGGCATAGTTCCATTTCGTGAAGTGCAGCTCCTTCCTGCATGGATTTCCTCCAGGAGTGCAATGTGCTCCCAGTTGCTCATTGTGATATGGAATTTCTTCTGACTGTTCTTGATGTTGTCCTTGAAGCATTTCTTTGGCCCACTGGGGACTCGCCGACCTTCCTTCAATTAAGAGTACAGGATTTGTTTAGGGAGACGTGCGTTGGACATGTGTGTGACATGGCCAGTCCATTGAAGTTGTTGCTGCATTATTGTGGTGGTGATGCTGGTCATCTTGGCTTCCTCCAAAATGCTGATGTTGGTGTGTTTGTCCTCCCAGCTGATCCTCACAATCTTTCGTCAGGATCTTTGATGGTATTGTTCCAGGGCTCTCAGGTGCCTGCTGTAGGTGGTCCATGACTCGGCGCCATACAACAGGGTGGAGAGGATAACGGCTCTGTAGACTAGCAGTTTTGTTTGAGCCTTCAGGTCTCGGTCTTTAAAGACTTATTTCCTGAGTCTGGCGTAGGCTCTGCTGGCACAACTCAGATGATGGTTGACCTCAGAGTCGGTCAGCTTTTGAGGAAAGAATGCTGCCAGGGTAGGGGAAGCGGGCAACGTTTTCAAGAGTGGTGGCATCCACTTTTATAGTGGGCTGGGTAGATGGCTGGTTGGGTGGAGGGTGATGTTGAACCTGGGTCTTCTTGATATTTAAGGCTAGGCCCATGGCTCTGTATGCCTTGGCAAAGGCATTCAGGATGCCGTGAAGATCTTCTGCAGAGTGTGCTGCAATGGCACAGTTGTCCACATACTGAAGCTCCATGATGGTGGTGTTACTTTGCTCTTGGCCTTCAACCTATTAAGGTTCTGTAGAGGATTGGGGTCTCCTGTGGCAGCTCTTCACCAATGAGGTGAAGTATGGCAGCAATGAAAATGACAAACAGGGTGAGTGCGATGATGCATCCCTGTTTGACCCACGTTTCCACAGTGAAAGGCTTGGACTCAGAGCCGCAGTTGCTGAGCACTGTGAACAACATGCCATCATATAGAAGCCTCAGTATTCTGATCTACTTATCATAGAAACATAGAAACATAGAAAATAGGTGCAGGTGTAGGCCATTCGGCCCTTCGAGCCTGCACCACCATTCAATATGATCATGGCTGATCATCCAACTCAGTATCCTGTACCTATACAGTTATCATGACAACTGTATCTTGATAGTATGCTCCAAAGAGACTGGAGGTCTATCGAGTCAAAAGCCTTTGTCAGGTCTATGAAGGCCATGTACAAAGGCTGCCTTTGTTCATGGCATTTTTCCTGGAGTTGGCTGTGAATATCATGTCTGCTGTACCTCTGGATGAGCAGAAGCCACACTGTGATTCTGGGAGTACCTCCACAGACACAGGTAGAAGTCGGTTTGCGAGGACACAAGCTAGGACTTTGCCTGTTGCTGACAGGAGCGAGATACCCTTGTAGTTTCCACATTCAGCCTTGTCTCCCTTTTTGAAAAGGGTCACTATTAGAGCATCCCTGAGTTCTGAGGGAAGTTCTTCTTTTTCCCAGACATTGAGGAGTAAGGTGTGGATATGGTACAAGAGCTCCGGTCCACCTTCCTTTAAGATCTCAGCTGGAATCCCATCTGGACCAGTGACCTTGTTGTTCTTAAGTCTCTTGATGGCATCTTGAACCTCTGTCATAGTGGGAGGTTCTTCCATGTCTTCTCTGATGGGACTCTGGGGGTTCCGGTGGGTAATGCCGGGTTCAGTTGTGTTGTCACGGTTGAGGAGTTCCTGGAAGTGCTCTTTCCATCAGGCGTTAATGGACTCATTGTCATTCAGCAGTTCTTGCCCATCTTTTGAGCACAGGGGGGTTAAGCCATGGTAGCTTGGACCATAGATGGCATTAGTAGCACTGAAGAAGCTTCCGGTGTCACCCGTGTCTGCCAGAGCCTTATCTGTCCACCAGGAGTTCTTAAGCTCCCTCACCCAGCTATGGACATCCGCCTTGGCTCTGGATGTCCGCCTTGGCTTACATCCGCCTTGGCTTACTTCCCCACAGCCATCAGGCTATTAAACTTAGCTCGAACAAAACTCTGACCATTAATCCCCCTTTATCTGTTATTTGCATGTTATCAATTTATTTATTCATGTGTGTATTTACGTATATAATGGTATATGGACACACTGATCTGTTTTGTAGTCAATGCCTACTATGTTCTGTTGTGCTGAAGCGAAGAAAGAATGTCATTGTCCTGTCAGGGACACATGACAATCAATTCTTTTTGACTTCGACTTTTTTATGAGTGAGCCGCTCTTTTGGCCTTGCAGGTTACATCATTTTGCCAGGCACAAAAGGCTTTCCTTTTCTTGGAGATGAGCTGTTCTATCTCTGTGTCGTTCTCATCAAACCAGTCCTGATGTTTTCTGGACTTGCACCCAAGGATGTTTTTACAGATATCAAGGATGGTGGATTTTAGCATGCTCCTGTGCCCTTCAATAACATCAGGATATTTCTGTTGGAGGTTTTCCCCAAGAGAAACCTGAAATCGATGCTGGGTGGCAGTTTCCTCCAGATTTTCGGTCATCCAGGTCTTTGTCTATTTTAGGTATAAGTGTTATAATAGATTCATTTAACGTTTCTGGTAGTTTCTGGTGAGTATAAATGTATTCATAGAGTGTCTTCAGACATGGTGCAATCAGATCATTAAATGTTTTATAAAATTCCGAGCCTATACCATCTGGTCCCGATGTTTTACAGTTTTTTAATGATCTGATAGATTCTTCGATTTCTTTTACTGAAATTTCAGCATTTAATGATTCTCTATTTTGTGAATCCAACCCATTCAGATTACATTTTTTTTTAAATGCTTCTATTCCTATCTTATTTTCTGTCGTTTTAGCTGAATATAAATTTTTATAATATTGTAAAAATCTCTCATTAATATCTTTAGGTTGTACTAATGGTTCGCCATTATATGATTTAATCCTATGGATTATTTTTTTCTCCCTCCATCTTTCTTAATTGACGATCCAATAATTTTTGAGGTTTATCTCCAAATTCAAAGTGTAATTGTTTAGTATACTGGTAGAGTTTTCCAATTTGATCTGAGTATATTTTATTTAATTTATATTTCAGTGCAGCGATTTTATTATGTGTTGTTATGGATGAGTTAGCAGCGTTCTCTGTGTCTAATTGTTTAATCTCCTTTTCGAATTCTTGTTGTTCCCTCCGATTCTTTTTATTATAAAATGCTTGAGAAGAAATCATAATTCCACGGGCATATGGTTTAAAAGTTTCCCATAATAGGGAAGAGGATATTTCCAGTTTATCATTTATTTCAAAGAAAATCTTGATCTGTTCTACAATATATTCCTGAGTTGCTTTGGTTTTTTTTTTAATTTGTGGATCAAATCTCCATTGTCCCCATTTTTCAGTTTTACCATTTGTTTTAATCATAAATGTTAGAGATGCATAATCTGAGATTGTAATATTATGGTATTTTGAATAGTAAGTAAGTGAGATAAGTTTAGCGTCAACCAAAAAATAATCTATTCTTGAATAGGTTTTATGTACAGGTGAATAAAATGAATATTCTCGTCCAGTTGGGTTTTCTACTCTCCAAACATCTTTAATATTACTAGTATCCATATATGCATTTAATAAGTCACTGGAATGGGATTTTTATTTCCTTTGTCTTGTGGATCTGTCTAAATAGGTATCTAATGTACAATTTAAATCTCCTCCAATTATTAAGTTATGTTGTGCTATTTCCGGGATGTTGTTAAATATTTTCTTAAAAAACAGTGGACTATCAAAATTTGGTCCATATACATTGACAAGGATCATTTTTTGTGCATTTAATTCTCCTATTACAATAATATATCTGCCATCATTATCAGTTATAGTTGATGTATGTTTGAATAAAGTGCCTTTACAAAATAATATTGCTACACGTCTTGATTTGTGTGTAAAAGAAGAATGATACGTTTTATCTATCCATTTAGCTTCATGCTCAGCATCTTTTTTTAAATGTGTTTCTCGAATGAAAATCACATCAGCTTTAATTGCTTTTAAATGTGCTAATACATTACCTCTCTTGATTAGTTCATTAATACCTTTAACGTTCCAGCTACAAAATGTTATTCCTTCATTCCCCGTATTCATTTTTAAATCTTGCATTTTTTGTCTATGGGGGTCTATAATAGAGCCAATGGTTCAGTTCAACAGATCCGACCTTACACCTGAACTCCGAATAGATGAATTTTAAGACCCTTGAATGTCTCTCACGTGTATATCTCCTTTGATCCAATTTGTAACTCCATTCAAACTGAAAATAATAATGATAGTTTATAATAGAAAACAAAAAAGGATAGATTAAGAAGTTAGTATTGTGCACATAGAAGGAAAAAACTACATCTAGTATTAGTGTGGTTAGTGCTAGCCATACTAGCATGGCTAACCATCTACTGACTTCCGTAGTTGATGTTGCGAACTTAACCAGCCCCTTTATTTCTTGGAATTTTTATTCCATAGCAATATTTTATCGGGGGTATTAAATTTAAATTATTCAGATTCCAATAGTTGAAAATGTGAGGATACAAATATTTAAAACTTGTTTGAAAATCTAGTTAAAAAATAAAAATTAAAAAAATCGAAAAGAAAAAAGAAAATTAAAATTAAAATTACTAGCAAAAAAGAAAGAAGGTTTCCAAAGAGGACAAATGAAATCATACTCTATATTTGACTCTAATCATTCCATTATAAGTAAACATTGGTCATTAGTGATAATTATTAATTCTGAAAAAGATACCAGGGTATAATTTTAGTATTTATTAGTTATTTGTATTAGTAGTGCAATTATACTAATTATTAGTATCCATGGGAGAGTTTCCGATCCACATCTTTCTCCAGCTGCCTTAGCTCCACTTCAATTCCATCCAGTCCTGCAAAGTCAGTTTATTCAATGGTGAGGAATCAAGCATCCTCTCAAACCTTCATCTTCTGAGTAAAGTCCAATGCTTCCACAGGATTGGTGAAAAAATGTTCCTCCTTGTTGTACGTGACTCTTAGGGTGGCCGGATAGCTCAGACCGTATTTCAAATTCTCCACTTCCCTCAGGATACTTTTGGTCTCATTAAATGCTTTTCATTTCCTGGAGACCTCTGCTGGATAGTCTCGATAAATACTGATCCTGTGTCCTTCAAACGATCATATAGAGCAATAGCTCTTTTTAATACTGATCAACAGATACTAACCAAAATATTAGCACAAAGACTAAGTACAGTTATTAATAAATTAATTCACCCCGATCAAACAGGATTTATACCAAAACGATATTCCTCATATAACTTGAGATGATTATACAATATTATATATTCAAAAAGAGATATAAATAAAGAACTAGTAATTATTTCGTTAGATGTGGAGAAAGCCTTTGACCAGGTGGAATGGTCTTATTTGTTTTCGGTTATGGAAACTTTTAAGGTGGGAGAGAAGTTTATTACTTGGTTTAAATTATTATACACTAATCCAACAACCAGAATAATAACAAATCAAATGCTATCAACTAAATTTAATTTATTCCGAGGCTGCAGACAAGGTTGTCCTCTATCCCCACTACTGTTTGCACTTGCAATAGAACCTATAGCTCAACGGGTGAGATTACATCCTGAAATATATGGATATGACACCAGAGATACTGAAAATAAAATTTCTTTATATACGGATGATGTATTACTTTATATTACAGAGCTGGAAATTAGTATCCAAAATTTACTAAAATTAATATCTGAATTTGAATTATTTTCAGGATATAGTATTAATTGGAATAAAAGTGAACTAATGCCAATAATGGTAAATAACTTACATATACTACAACAATTTCCTTTTAAGATAGCAAACAAAAAAAATCAAATATCTTGGAATTCATGTAACAAAAAGATTTGACTCTTTATTTAAATCCAATTTTCCACTTTTATTGAATAAATCAAATAAGAAAATTTTATATTGGAAAACATTACCTATCTCAATGCTAGGTAGAATTAATGCAATAAAAATTATTTTTCCCACAAAATATACTATCTTTTCCAATTGATTCCGATATATCGTCCTAAAATGTTTTTTAAGAAAGTTGATTCTATAGTCACCAACTTTATCTGAGATTATAAGAGCCATAGAATAAACCAAAAAAACATTCATGTAAACCAAAAATAAATGGAGGTCTAGCACTACCAAACTTTATGTTTTATAACTGGACAGTTAATATTAAAAATATGAATTTTTAGTTTGTGGAGACAGATAAACAACCAACCTGGTAAAAATGGAAAAAGAACATTGTTCGCTTTTTGAAATTAGTTCGATTTTATTCGCCAACATTAAAATAGGTAAGAAAACCTATAGTGAAAACCCTATAATAGAAAGAGGAATATGTATCTGGAACCAAATAAAGAAAACACTAACATTGGAATGTATACCACTAGCCCTTACCATTGTAAATAACGTTACATTTAAACCCTCAATGATGGACAAAGGTTTTTTACAGTGGAAAAACTATGGAATTAATAAGATGGGAGATATCTACGGGGAAAATTCTTTCCTTTCATTTCAAGAATTACAACAAATTTATGGATTACATTCAAAAGATTACTTTAGATATCTACAAATTAGAGACTATGTAAAAGCAAATACATAGGAAATTAGAAATAGAAAGACAGAAATTTTAGATGAATGCCTAAATAAACACCCGAACACAGAAAAATTGATATCATATATTTATAATATTTTACTGGAAAAACGATGTCCCAATGACAGAAATATATAGGCAATCATGGGAAAATGAATTAGGTCAAATCATTAGACCTGAAATATGGGATGAAACTCTACAACATATACACCACTACTCGTTAAATGCTAGACACTCTCTTATACAATTTAAAATATTACATAGACTACATTATTCAAAATCCAAACTACATAGTATCTTTTCAAATGTATCTGCCATATGTGATAAATGTCAGCACTTAGAAGCTAACTTAATGCACTCATTTACAAATTGTGTAAAAATTACTAAATTTTGGACAGAGATATTTAAGATAATTTTGAATGTTGTTAATATGAATCTGATCCCTGACTCAAAGTTAATAATACTGGGAATATTAGAAACAGATCAATTAATAACAACAAATCAAAGAATTTTTATTGATTAGTTTAATAATTGGGAAAAAATTAATATTGAAATTCTGGAAAGGTCCTACATCCCCCTACAATCAAAATGTAGATTACAGGAATGTCGGAGACACTTCATCTGGAAAGATTAAGGCTTATCCTATTGGACAGGCTGGATCTTTTCAGAGGAATATGGTCTCCATTTATTGAATATCTAAAGGGTCAAAATGGCTCGGTACGAGAGCCTGACTGAAGCCTGAATAATGGAATAGATGAAGAAATGATTTTCTACTCTTACTTTATTTTTCTCTATCTTTTCTTACTTGCAAAAAAAGTATAGAAATATATGACATAATTGTTAATATTAATACAATTATGAATGTATGTGAGAAGTATATTCTATTAACATGTACTTACGTCTAATAAAAATATTTAACAAAAAAAAAAGTTTCCTCCAGATTTTCAAGAATCAGCCTTGGCCGGATCTGCTTTGTTTGAATCCTCGACTTCCTCTTGCATTTGATGGACATCATGGAGTGGATGAGGCGATGATCTGTCCAGCAATCATCTGCATTGATCATGGCCCTTGTGGTTTTCACGTCACAGCAATCCCTGGCTCGTACAATTACATAGTCAATGAAATGCCACTGTTTGGAGTGTAGGTGTCTCCAAGATGCCTTTAGTTTGTTTTTCTGGTGGAAAAAGACTGCAAGGAGAAGTATGATTCTATTCTCCATACTACTACAGCATATAGGACTGCTATGAAAGATATGGAAACATTGTTGATAGAAATGTCTGACAATATGAAGAGAATGAGGAAAGATCAGGAGCGTGTCTTGGGGCAACTGGCCAAAATGACTGATAAATGCCTTGATTTGGAAGCACGTTCAAGACAGCAGAATTTAAGAATATTTGGAGTGATAGAGGGAAAGGAGGGAAAGGATCCTCATGAGTTTGCTGCCAACTTACTTAAACAAGTATTCAACCTGCCTTTCAAACCGAAAATAGGTGTGGCACATCGGGTGCGAAGAGCTCAATCAAGGCCAGGAGCCCCTCCAAGACAGATCATAGTGAAATTTCATGACATTTCTGCTTAGGAAGATATTATGAACAAAATCCTATACAGAACAAATATGATGTTTGGGGAAGATAACCTTAGATGTTTTAGAGATTATCCTGCGGAAATCTCAAAAAAAACGAGACATGTTTTCAAAGACAAGACAGATCCTGAAAGGAATTCAAAATGTAAGATACGGCATAATGTATCCTGCAAAAATGAGGATCACTTACAAGGATATGGAACGTGCATTTACTGACCCAGAAGAAGCATACAAACATGCTCAAGAAATCGTAAAAGAGATAAATGGTTAAGTAAATCACCACGACTATCAGGACACGGTTTTTTTTCTACAGTTATCGGCAGAGGGGAAGCTGAGAAATATGACTTTTTAAAAGACTAAGATGGCGGAGCTTTCCACGAGGCGATGTCTAGACACCTCATGTTCTTTGGCATGCTAACTCAAGGACATACTTTTTTCCACTTTGAATGAAAGACTGAAAAACAAGGGTGCGGCTGAATGGGGAAATCAATACAAACGGACTTGAAAATAACACTTTATGAATTAAAGTATTTTATAATTTTAATCCTATACTAACACAGAAGCTATTGAATTAACATAGCAATAGCAATCAAATCTAATGCAAATTGGTATAACGATGTAATGTAATAATGATCCCGGGGAGGGGAAGGGGGGGGGGTTATTTCAAATCGTTAATGAATGACCAAATTTAGGACAATTAGCTAAATATAATGAAATATATTATTAACACACTAATAAACGAACCCATATAATAAATTAGGTCCCATTTGTGCCTGAGTGGAGGGGAGGAGATTCAGACACTTGACATATAGCCAAGTTCTGATTCTGGTTAACCCCTTCCAACCGGCAGCTTACTATTACAAGAGACCGGTATCTGAATGTGAAGTAAACATAAAAACTGTTAGTATATAGTAAATGGTAGACAAAATCTGAAGACTTAATTAGATATACAAATTGTAATTTTGCTATTTATCACTCGGTTTTGAATTGGCCCCTCTCCCTTTTTGCAAGTTTTGTCAAGGGAGCGGAGCTAAATGTATATTATCATCAACGGAAGTTAACAAACACGCAACTACCACCAATAGGTGGGTTTTTTTTAGTGTTATTTTTAGACACTCTCATATCACGTTTTTTATTTTCACACCACTTCACACTTCTTTGTCTTTTTTCTTAAGGACAATTTTAAAAGGGATGTACCAACAGAACCTAGTAGCCGCAAATGCCCACCCAACAACTAGAGTCCTGAGGTATCTTGTTGCACCATATGAGTTAAAGGTATCTAAGTAATTTAAAATGCAAGACGATAAATAAAAGAAAATTGGAGGAATCACATTTTGCAGCTGGAACATAAGGGGTGCTAATGAGCCAATTAAAAGGGGTAAGATTTTTCACTAATTTCAGACATAATCTTCTTACAAGAAACACATCTGAAACTGCAAGCCCAGACCAGATTGAAGGCAAATTGGATATGTCAAACATATCATTCTTCATATATCTCTAAATCTAGAGGCACGGCAATGATTATTCATAAAGTTATATCATTTAAATCAAATAATATCATAACAGATAAAGAGGGGAGATATCTCACAGTTACCGGAGAAATCCACTGTACCCCAATCACTATGGTAAATATTTATGCGTCTAATTTTGATAATCCCCAATTTTTTAATAAAATCCTGAATATTATCTCAGAGTTTAATTATCAAATTGGGGGAGATTTCAATTGCGTTTTAGATCCTTACCTGGACAAATCTGCACAACAAAAGAGGCATAACATAAAATCTAAAACGTGAACTCCTAAATACATACATAAAAAACACAAATATAACAGATGTTTGGAGGATCGCTAGTTCCCAGTTGGAAGGGAATACTCTTTTTACTCAATGGTACATAAAACTTATTCACATATCGACTATTTTTTAGTGGATACGAAATTAATTCCTTACACAAAGAATCCAAAATATCATTATAGCATTCTCTCCGATAACTCCCCGTTAACATTTTTCTTAAAACAAGAAGGGATGCATAATTTAAAAAAAAAAATTGGAGGTTTAATCCTCAAATTCTAAATGACCCACAAGGTGGTATATATCTAAAACAACAGATGGGACTTTTTTTGAGACTACGACACCCCAGGTATTTCACCCTCTTTACTATGGGAATCTTTTAAGGCATTTATCAGAGGATCTATAATTTCATACCAAGCTTTTCAAAATAAAAATAATAAGAATGAACAAATGCAGTTAGAAGAACAAATTAGACAACTGGATCTAGATATTGCTGAAGAACCAACCATAGATAAACACAATCAAATAACAATACTGAAATTTAATTTATTCAAAATATTATCTGCAAAAGTTATTAGAATATTTCAAATTACAAAACAGGAAAACTTTGAATTTGGCAATAAACCACATAAACTTTTGGCACGTCAATTAAAAAACGGGAAAAAGATCATACAATTAACAAAATTAAATCAGATAAAGGTGAATTACCCAATGATATCAATAAAAGATTTGCTCAATTTTATCAAAATGTATATACATCTAAAACGTTAGCAGATAGTACTAAAGTTATAATTTTTTTGGATAACTGTAACCTCCCAAAACGTAATCTGCTGGAACAAGAGGAATTAGGAGCTCAGGTGTCAATTAAGAAAAAACAAGAGACAATAAATTCACTGAAGAATGGTAAAACACCAGGACTGGATGGATTCAGTAATTAATTTTATAAAAGATTTAACGAGATAATCTCACCACGGTTACAAAAACTGTATACATATGCTCTCAAAGAACAAACATTACCAGAAACATTAGCGGAATCAACGATTACACTCATACCTAAAAAAGATAAAGATTTAGAAGGCCCTGGCTCATATAGAGCCATCAGATCAAATACAGATACATAAATACAGATCAAAAAATATTAGCGAAAACTTTAGCAAGAAGATTGAGTAAATATGTTAGCAAATTAATAAATGTGGATCAAACAGGGTTTATACCCAAGAGATACTCATTCAATAATTTGAGACGTCTGTTTAATATAATGCACTCATACAAAACTGAAGAGCAAGACCTATTAATTATTTAATTTGACGCAGAAAAATCATTCGATCAAGTGGTCTAGGATTACCGGTTCAAAGTATTGAAAACATTTCAAATGGGAGAGAACTTTATCTCATGGGTAAAACTATTATATGACAAGCCGACTGCTAGAATATTAACTAATAACATGCTGTCTCCGAAATGTCAACTATCCAGGGGCAATAGACAGGGATGTACACTATCACCCCAGCTATTTGCTCTTGTAATAGAACCTTTAGCTGAAAGCATAAGAAAACATCCAAATATCTACGGTTATAATACAAAATACTCAAATAATAAAATATCACTATATGCAGACGATGTACTATTGTATATTACAAAATCGCAAATCAGTATATCAAATATATTAAATCTAATAGAGGAATTCGGATCCTTTCCAGGATATAGAATAAATTGGAATAAAAGTGAAATTATGACAATTAAACCTCAAGATTCGACACACCTTTTAAAATTCCCTTTTAAAATTGCTACAGAAAAATTGAAATACTTGGGAATCAAAATTACCAGAAAATATAAATCTTTATTCAATGCAAATTATGTGCCCTTACTTACTAAATTAAATGCCTTGATTAAATTTTGGAAAACACTTCCGATGTCTTTAATAGGCAGAATAAATGCCATTAAAATGATCTTCTTACCACAAATTGTATATTTATTTCAATCAATACTAATATACTTACCTAAAATATTTTTCAAAAAACTGGATTCTGATATCACAATATTTATATGGGACTATAAATCCCGTATAATTTAAAGAAGACACTTGTGAAAACCTAAAGAATTTGGTGGATTAACGCTCCCCAATTTTTTGTATTATTATTGGGCAGTAAATGTCAAAAATGTAATTCACCTGTTGGACAATTATGACCAATGGGTGGATTGGATAGTAATGGAGAGGGAGGATTGTTCCCCTTTTAATATAGGAGCGATCCTTCTCTCACCAATGAAACTGAATGATACAATATACAAAAAAAAATCAAATTTTACTTCGGAGTCACGTGAGTGACGACGTGAAGAAGCCCCGCCAGGAGCATGCGCGTCATTATGTCCGACGCATGATGCACCGACGGGATGGAGAGCGCAGCTCCACCAGCGGTAAGTAGCAACCCGCAGGTAAGCCAATGTTAAACCTTCCCTGCGAGTATTTTAAACTCTGTAAGTCTGGCTCGGGAGCCAGCAAAAGTTAGTGGTATGGAGGGTGTTGCAAAGGTAACTGCCGTAGTAGGAGCGGAACTCACGGGGCCGTGATTACCGCTTATAGATCGGGTTGGGAGATAACGGCTGCGCTAATGCCGGCTCCGATACCGGCTACTGTTTCTACCGGCAGCTCAACTGCCTCCATCAGTTCCAGTGCTTCAGGGCACTGAGGCCACTCCACCAGGGAGGAAGGCCCAAAGAAAGTCTCTCAGGCCCATCTTATCTGATGGATCTGGTGATGTGGAAGACTCCCTACTTTTAATATAAAGGTATGGGGACAGCTCAACCAAATGGAGAAATGCTCCAAACTTAATGAGCCATGTAAAATTTCAATCGGAGTCGAATGCCTCTAGGATTCCCCACACAGCCTATCGCAGAGGCCCATACAGCGAAGAAGACTACACTGCTTATGGATACCAGTGGGAATCACCCTCTCCAGCACCTTGTTTGGAGCTGGAAGAGACCTTCCTAGAGCAAGACTCGGGAGAGCCAGGGCAGGAGCAGTCTGACCCTGAAGTTGGTGTCACTGCTTTTGGGCACACACCAAAGCACATGAGCCATGCTCCAGGTGTCCCGGATGTAGCAAGGAACTTTGCTAATCTGGAAGGTACTGGTGAGGCCATGGAGGAAAACCTGGTGGCCAACATCAATTACATGGCCTCTCACCAGTTACAAGATGAACAAACAGCCACCCAATACATAATACCTGTGAATTGTGCATCGCTCAAAGTTACCACTGTGAACTCTGCTATCTGGGCACAAATGAGTGCAATGATGCGTGGACAAGATCCAGCAGGCCCTCAAATTGGTGGGAGCAGACATCACGGCTTTTAGCAAAATGGTCAGAGGAGACTGATGTCCGGCACACAACAGGATATGCTGGCCCTGCTGTGTAATGCATTTTCGAAGTGAATTGCATCTCGAAAATAGCCATAAAACCTACACTAAACCCGCGGTTTGCAGCTTTATGCAGGTCGACCAATATTCAAGCACCAAGTTATTTATTTGGCGAGGACCTGCTCAAACAAGTCAAAGACCTGGAGGAAGAGGCCAAGACAATAGGCCTCATGAAGACTACGTTCCTTCTGCCAGGATGCCACCTTGCAGGTCAGTTTCGACACAAAGGGGGTCAGATCCAGGGGCAGGGCCAAGCAGAGTGGGGCCTGTGGGACGGCTGTATTAGCCATGTGTATACGCCAATTACATCCCCAGTATGGCGAATAAGACAAGAACTCCAAGGTCGACTATAGATGATTCATTCAGTTCAGGATAAATCCTCTGGGGAACCACCTCCGGTTGGTGGTAAGTTGCAGTTATTTTATGATGAATGGTGCTGCATACCATCTGATCTGTTTGTACTGGACACTGTCTCAGGGTCTCGAATAGAGTTTATGTCAGGAAATCATCCACCTGCACAAAATATGCCTAGTCGGGTATTGGGTTTTCTGCACGAGAAACTCAGCAAGTAAATGAAGAAATTGCAGGTTTGTGCCAAGAAAGGGGTAATTAAGAGGACAACATATTATCCTCAACAATTTGTGTCCAATATATTCCCCAGACAGAAAACAGATGGTGGATGTCGAGTTATTCTGGATCTAAATCAGTTAAATTCCTATGTCCAGTATAGGCATTTTTTAAAAGGACACCTTCAATACGGCTAAACAGCTGTTTATCAGAAGGTTGTTATATGGCAACCATAGATCTGAAAGATGCATATTATTCAGTACCAATTCATCATCAGTACCGAAGATACTTGAAATTTAGTTGGATGGGATAGCTGTGGCAATTAAAGGATTACCCAATGGGTTGACCTCAGCTCCTAGGTTCTTCATGAAATTGTTAAAACCAGTGCTGCCGCTTCTTTGTGCCCAGAATCACATTGTAATGGCTTATCTAGATGATATCTTAATCATAAGCAACACTCAGGAGACAGCTGAGGAGTCGGTTCAGCAACCAAACACCTGTTTGAAAGGTTAAGGTTTCTGGTCCATCCAACAAAAATCCAAGTTAGAACCATCCCAAATAATTGATTATTTGGGGTTTGTCATTCATTTAGTTCACATGTCAGTGACTTTGCCTACAGCCAAGGCTGTGGAAATCAGGGAGGTCTGTACTAGTGTCGCTGAAAAACAACACCCTTCCATTCGGGAAGTAGCCAGTGTTATTGGCAAGTTGGTGGCGGATTTCCCTGCGGTGGAGTTTGGCCCCTGCACTATCAAAGTCTGCAACGGGCTAAACAAAAAGCACTTAAAGAACATGCAGGTCATTTTGATAGACCTATGCAGTTGCCAGCTAGAGCCATCGCTGATTACAATGGTGGATTATCAACATGGCAAAAACTACCAAAAATATTTTGGTTCAACAACCTTCAGTGGTTTTACAAACAGATGTGCGTGCTTTCAGATGGGGAGCCACAGACAGCGAGTCTAGCTGTGGAGGTGCAAGAGGATTTAATCCTGCACAGGCATGCTATAAATTACTTAGAATTACTGGGGGCATTCTATGGGTTAATAGCTTATTGTTCTGCAATGAATATTTACATGTTCAGCTCCAGATTGACAATACCACTGCTGTTGCCTATATCAATCACATGGGAGGAAGTATCATGTGATAATCTGGCTAACCTCATTTGGGACTGGTGTATTCCAGAAATATCTGGGCCTCAGGTATCTACCTGCCAGGTAGAGATAATATGGTGGCAGACAACAGGTCACGGAAATTTAATGACAACATAGAATGGATGCTAAATCCTGATGTTTAAAACGATTGTCAGCCGCTTTGGTTTGCCAGATATTGGTCTGTTGCATGCAGGCTAAATCACCAGTTGCCTAAATACGTTTCGTGGGAACCAGATCCAGGAGCAGTAGCGGTGGATGCATTCTCGCTACATTGGGGCGTACGTTCTTTTACGCTTTTCCCACATTCTGCCTCAATAGGCAATGCCTCACCAAAATAGAGCAGGACTCCGCCTCAGGTGTTTTGGTGGTTCTGGACTGGCTTACACAGCCATGGTTCCCATTGGTGCTGAGAATGATGATTCAGCCATTCATAGCTGTCCCCAACTGCAGTAATTGTTGGTGCATCCAGTAACAGGAGAAAGTCATCCGTTACATGATCGTCTTAATTTGTTAATCTGCAGATTCTGACCAGACTGTTCCAAGGGTTGGACTGTCAAGTAGGACCATGCAGCTTGGAGAGATAGCACCAAAAAAACAATATGTGTCTCATATTAAGAAATGAGAGATGTTTGCTTGCAGTCAGATATATCTTAGCATATTGCAAGCATTCCGGATGTATTGGAGTTCCTTGCTATATTGCATTTTGATGAACACTTGAGCTATAGTGCCATTAATAGTGCTCGGAGTGCTTTGTCCTCCTATTTAGGGCAGTTTTCAGAACAACAATCTATCGGGTCTCATCCGTTAGTATCCCAATTCATGAGAGGAATCTTTAACAAGAACCCACCTAAGTCTAGACATATAGAAATCTGGGATGTCAGTATAGTTCTCACACTGCTTCAGCAATGGGCTCCAATTATGTCACTGTTTTCAGAAGTTAACAGTTAAAGTGGTTATGCTCATGGTGCTAGTATCAGTGCAACGAGTTCAAACATTGCAAAAGCTACAGTTAGGTAGGATGTACTTTCTGTAGATAACATTATGTTTTATGTGAATGATTTAATCACACAAAGCAGGCCAGGAATGGCCAGAACCAAAGTAAGCTTAAAGCATACCCCGTTGACCAAACGTTATGTGTAGTCAAGCACCTGAGTCAATATATCGAGGTAACTAAAAGTCTCAGAAGCTCTGAGACAGCAATGCTCATCAGCCAGAAAAAAACTCATAAAAAAGGTGTCAGTACAATCTATTTATAGATAGTTAAAACAGGTTTTGGATTGTGCTGGAGTAGACACTCATGTGTAAATCTCACTCCACCAGGGCGGCATCAACATCCACAGTCAAGGCGCAGGATGTGCCCCTAGATCAAATCCTCGGGGCCGCAGGATGGTCTAAGGATGCGACCTTCTCTAAATTTTATGATAAACCTGTTCTGAGAGTACAAGGTTTTGTGCATGCTGTTTTGGGTTTGGTTTGATTTCTTTTCCTTCTAAATTTCATTTGTAATTTCAACCTGGGACAGAGTGGTTATTACTGTTTTGTTATTTAAAAAATTATTATTAGATAATTCAAAGCAATGTTCAATACATTATTTATTCACTACTGTGTCAACTGAAGCAGTGTGTCATATGGAATAGATCTACGGCATGAAATCACAGAGCTTTGAAATCTTCATGTAGTCACTCACGTGACGCCGAAGTAAAACAGTAAGATTAAACGAGAACTTACCAGTTTGAAGTTTGATCTTTATTTTATGTGGAGTTACGATGAGGGATTACGTGCCCTTCGCTCCCGGCCTTCATAATCGCGAAGATCATCTGGTAGTTCTAGTTTTCTGAGTCTTACTATATCAGTATATAATATACTTTCTGGGTTTTCACGCCGCTGCTTTGAAGTATGACGCGCATGTGCCAGGGGGGCTTCTTCACGTAATCCCTCATCGTAACTCCTCATAAAATACAGATCAAACTTCAAACTGGTAAGTTCTCATTTAATCTTACTATTATTCATAGTACTATTAGAATTTGGAAACAAATAAAATTAACCCTCAAATTAAGAATCCTATCGCTTCTTTCTCCTATGGTTAATAATCCGTCGTTTAAACCATCTATTATTGATAAATCATTTACTCATTGGGAAAGAATAGGAATTAAAATGCTTGGAGACATATATGAAACGGGAATTGTTTTTATCATTCCAACAACTACAACTCAAATACAACCTGAGAAGTAATCAATATTTTAAATATCTTCAAATCCGTGATTATTTGAAAAAACATACACAAGAATACCAAACTTTGACTCCAGACCTATTAGATAAAGCTATGAACAGAAAGGCAGACTCAACTAACTTAATATCATACTTGTATAAAATCATCCTAAATATAGAAATACCATCATCTGATAGAATTAGAAGATATTGGGAACAAGAACTATCTATAAAAATCTCGAAAGAGAGTTGGGATAAATACTTGCTATATGTGCATAAATGCTCGATCAATGTAAGACATATTTTAATTCAATTCAAAATCCTACATAGATTATATTACTCAAAAACTAAACTAAATAAAATCTTTCCAAATGTTTCCCCCATTTGTGATAAATGTTTATCTCAAGATGCAACTATAGCACATTCCTTTGTTTTTTGCATAATCCAAAAATGTTGTATTAACATTTTTGAAATTTAAAAAAAATTATTTAAAATAAAATTGAAAAATAACGCAGAATTTATTATTTTTCTAACAATGGAAGTCAGCTTTGAACTGACTTTGTTCCAAAAGAGTTTCCTTAATTATGGCTTAATAATGGCAAAAAAACATACTTAATTTTTGGAAAAATGCACCCACACCAATGGTAAAAATGTGGATTTCAAATATGTCCGAAATATTACACCTCGAAGACACGAGATTCGTCCTAGGCAAATCAGACCAATTCTTAAAGATTTAGTCTCCATTTATCAACTTATTACAAGCATAAGGTGCAACATAACTCTGGAAATAAACTGTTTCAGGACCTGGTGAGGGCTGTGTAAAGATATGAAGCAGGTACATCCCCTTTATCTTATTTTCTCTATATTTTCCTTTTTTTATTTTTATTTTTCTTCCTTTTATTCTTCCTCGTGCTCTACGTCTTTATGGGCTCTTTCTTTCTACTTTTTCATGTACAATTAATATCACTATCTTATCTAACTTTCTCTATTTCCCTTTTTCTTCCTCCTGTCACTTTTCTTTTATTAAAATTTAAAACAAGAAGAAAAAAAAGTTTGTTTTTCTGGTGAAAGAGGGTGTTGGTGATGATGCACATTTGGTGCCAAGCACATTTGCTGAGAGCTCCATTGAAGTTGATGTTTTCGATGCCGTCCTTTCATAGAAACATAGAAAATAGGTGCAGGAGGAGGCCATTCAGCCCTTCAAGTCAGCACCACCATTGATTGTGATCATGGCTGATCGTGTCGTATTCCTATTGTACCTTCTAGAGATGTTGGTCCCGGCCAACCCTGGCATTGAAGTCTCCTAGGAGAATAATCTTATCTTCCCTGAGGATTTTAGACAGTGTCTCGGCCAAGCAGGCATAGAAGGTTTATTTTACTTCCTTTTCAGAGTCTAAATTAGGGGCATAGGCACTTACATCTGTTGCCATCTGTAATTGATTCCCACAGGAAGTTCGGAGAGGTGGCTGATGAGCTGGTTCTGGTTATCATAATGGGTTGATTGGTGCTACCTAACATTGTCCTGGGACATGATTGCATAACTACCATTGTCTTTGTTACTTAGATACTACTGCCTTTCACATGATGGTCTTTGAGGCTGAACACTTTAGTGCTGGCAACCATGCAGATTGCAAGATCATTGAAGTATGCCACTGAAATAAAGGAATGCATTCTGCTGTCATCCTGTTTACGTTGGGTGGGAATCTAGCAGTGGCCTTCCCTTCCCAGTATCTCCAGCCTCTTCTACTGCAGTACCATGTGATTTGGAAATCCATAAAATAACTAAAAATCACGGAACCTCTGACTGACCTCTCTTGAACAAGACAAGAGAAAAATAAGATTAACTCCTTTCACTAATCCACAGTCTCAGGGGACAGAGTTGGCTGAATTAGTCTGGCAAAAATATACAGATGCCCTCAGTCAACCTACTGACACTCTCTGGAGATATGCTTCACCATGAATTAGGACAGAAAAGGTCAGGAAGGAGTATGAAAAATTAAATTCACTCAGTTGAACAGATTGCACAGAGGTGAGAATAATCAACAGTCTCACAAATGTTCAGTGCTGTCAAGCAGAGCAGAATTCAATTTAGTCAATCCTTCCATTAAAAATCTCTAAATGTTTAATACCTGAATGTAGTGTCACCTATTTTTTAAACTCAATTGTCTTCTTATGTAAAACTGGTTCTTCCACATTGGAATATATATATGGTATAATATATATATCCTATATATGATAGGACAGCCTAGATTACTCCTGTAATAACTAGCTGAGCAATATGAAAGGCTACCAATCATGAGAAAACATTCAGCAGATTATTGTCTTTTGAGGTCAGTGCCAAGAGCTCTCGAATACCATTTGTAAACCTCCCTTCTTTTTGATATAGCTCTCTTTTTAAAAGGCTCTGCTTAAATTGGATCCTTTGACCAGAGCTTTTATGACCAGTCCTAAAAAATGCATGAAAATGGACATTTACAGTAGTACTCAGCAGAGCAGATGGAGATGAGGGAAACAGTTAATGCTTCAATTTAGTTGTTTTTTTATCAGAACTGGTAAAGTGGCTGCAATATTTATGATACAAGGACTTTGATCTGAAACGTTAATGATGCCCACAGATGCTTCCTGACCCATTCAGCATTTCACCTGCAATGTTTTGTTTTGACTTTATGACAAATTTATTAAAAGAGCCTAAAACTGTTCACCAAATGTTAATGGATAATAGATGTATAAAATAATAGTAATCATCATGATAACTAATTAAATATTAGAAATAATCTTCAGCCTGTGATCGAATACGGCATCAGAGATCAACATTGGAGCGATCATTGCTGCTTTGTGGGACTGCAGAATGCAAAGAAGCCTCTCTTAGAGGCTGCATGTAAAGGAATGAAGGAAATGTCTCGTCCATTTATAAAGCATCTACAATTTTGTTGCAGTTTAGTTTAATACAGTGCGGAAACAGACCTTTGGCCCACCAAGTCCACGCTGATGAGTAATCCCTGCACACTTACATTATCCTACGCACAGTAGAGAAAACTTACAATTATACCAAGACAATTAGCAAAAAAACAAGTATATGTTTGGTGTGTGGGAGGAAACCGGAGATTCCGGAGAAATGCTGGTCATGGGGAGAACACACAAAGTCCTTACAGACAAGCATCCAGTCAGGTTCAAAACCAGGTACTGTATCTGGAGCTGTAAGTCAGCAGCTGCTGCCAACCCCATGCCACCATGCTGCCCTTACAGTTCTCTTACATTTATGTGAGAGAGATAGGCTATTGTTCCACATAATTATAACTGAACACTTTATTTCTTCTGAACACATTGTTTCTCCAGCTCTAGGCAGTTACAGTGCATTCAGAAAGTATTCAGACCCCTTCACTTTTTCCACATTTTGTTACGTTACAGCCTTATTCTAAAATAGATTACATTCATTTTTTTATCATCAATCTACACACAATACCCTATAATAAAAAAAACGAAAACAGGTGTTTAGAAATTTTTACAAAGTAATTAAAAATAAATAACTGAAATATCACGTTGACATAAGTATTCAGACCTTTTACTTAGTACATCTTTGGTGTGTGGGAGGAAACTTTGTTGAGGCACCTTTGGTTGTTGATGGTTCAAGTCCGGGCTCTGGCTGAGTCACTCAAGTCATTCACAGACTTGTCACAAAGCCACTCCTGCATTGTCTTGGGGTGTGCTTGTCTTGTGCTTAGGGCCGTTGATCTGTTGGAAGGTGAACCTCCGCCCCAGTCTGAGGTCTGAGCTGGTTTTCATCAAGGATCTCTCTGTACTTTGCTTTGTTCAATTTTCCCTAAATCCTGACTAGTCTCCCAGTTCCTGCCAATGAAAAACATCCCCACAACATGAAGCTGCCATCACCATGCTTCACCGTATGTATGGTATTGGCCAGGTGATGAGCGATGCCTGTTTGTTCCAGATGTGACATTTGGCATTCAGGCCAAAGAGTTCAATTTTGATTTCATCAGAACAGAGAATCTTGTTTCTCATGGTCTGAGAGTCCTTTAGGTGCCTTTTTGCAAACTGTGCTCTTCGGGACCTGCAATGCTGCAGAAATTGTTTTATACCCTTCCCCAGATCTGTGTCGTGACAAAATCCTGTCTCGGAGGTCTACAGACAATTATTTAGTCTTCATAGCTTGGTTTTTGCTCTGACATGCACTGTCAACTGTGGGACAGTGCATGTCAGATATAGACAGGTGTGTGCCTTTCCAAATCATGTCCAATCAAATCAATTTACCACTGGTGGACTCCAATCAAGTTGTAGAAACATCTCAAGGATAATCAATGGAAGCAGGATGAACCTTAGATCAACTTTGAGTATCATAGCAAAGGGTCTGAATACTTATGTAAATCTGATATTTCAGTTATTTCTTTTCAATTACTTTGGAAACATTTCTAAACACCTGTTTTGGCTTTTCATTCTGGGGTATTGTGCATAGATTGATGATAAAAATAATGAATTTTAAAATAATCTTGTAACGTAACAAAATGTGGAAAAAGTGAAGGGATCCGAATACTTTCTGAACGCACTGTACACATAAGCAATGCTAGAAAACAAATAAGAGTTTGCTCAAAGCCTTTCCATACATGTGTGCCTTGAGAATATTTTGATATGAAGTGCCTTGTTTTAATTGTCCCAGTGTTTCCACTATGCTAATTAAATAGAACATTTACATTTGAGTTATTCTGTTTCCATGGTGATGAACTATTGTGCCCATGATAAATTCATATTCTATATGAAGAGATTTTTTCTACCAGGAAGCCCAATTGTTAAATTTGTTTTATGTTGACATGATGTAGCTCATGTTTTATGTATGTGTTATATATCAGTAGCATATATGTTGCTCTCTGTTGCTGCCTCCATTCTCATCATCAAATATGGCTGCAACCACTGTTGGAACAGGGACTGTCAACAGACATTCCCTAGTAGGCGATGCCTGTCACAATCTGTGCCAATCTCAAGGGAAGCTAGAGCAGGGAAATAAATGTTGACTTTGTCAAGGACTCCTCATCCCATGAGAGAATACAAAAATCAACCATGATTATTTAATCTGAAAAGCAATATAACTTGCGTTCAAATTGATATACAATGCCATTGAATCCTATGGTTATTTACAAAGTCCAAAGCAGCAGTGATCTCTCTTTAACAAAGGACAGTCATGTGAGATATAAAAAAGCACAAATGCTGTTTGAGACAAATTCAGCAAAGAGGCTTTTATTAAGATAATATTCTGCAGAATAGGTGCCTCTCCTTTGCTGTCCCCTAGAGGCACACCGAGGGTTGGGATGTATTCTATCTTTATACATTTCATTACATTATAGCCACACCCTCTTTTCTCAGCATTTTGCCTCTTTTTAAATATAACATAAAGCCCACATTCCCACGAGAAAGTCCAGGAACATCTCGGAACATCTCCGGACGTCAAAGGCTTATACTGAAGTTTCTATCTGTTACTTTTTATCTCGTATTTCTCTCTGTTCTATATATCGTTACTTTCTATTCTACTAACAGCCTGGCTTTGTTGAAACCTTATTTATTTCTAAGCTACCTTTTTCTATTTCTAGTTTAAATCAACTATGTCTGTTAACCCCTTTCTCTCAGGACCTTCACAACAGTGGGGGTTTAATCACTATTTCTCACAGTCATATGTTTCTCCTGTGGATTGGCTAACAACTTATTTCACTGCATTATATTTTATAATAAATTGCCATGCTAAGTGTCAATTTTATTCCTAATTCAATGTTTAAATGAAGTAATCTATCAGAGCATTGATTGAAAATGTTGTTCTGTTGCCTCTGAAAAAGGTACATTTTAATCATTTTTGAACAGTCCCCCTTATCATGTTTGTTCAGCTATGATGACAAGAGCCTCAAAAGAACAGACTTCCTGAAATAATTGCAAATCACATATTTTATTAACTTTTACATTAATACTTAATAATTTCACTTTCATGCTTATGCAAATCCATGGAAAAAATGATTGAAGTAATGTAAATGAACCAATCTGTTTTAATAAGCAAATTATATGAGGATGCATTTGTTTGGGATGTCAACCATGTTAATGGAAAAGCTGCATAATGGAGAACAACGACCTTGAACTCATAGCCACTGGGACGCACACTGCTGCAGCCTATGGAGCATCTCCATCAATGTATTTTGGGTCGGTGGGTAGTGAGTTACATAGATCTGGCCCACACAGCATGAAGAGATCTACAAGCATGGCCCATTATGGCAAAAAAATGTAGAACCACATGTAGATTTTGCCCAAACAAAGCCAATACTTAATTGAGTGGGACTAAGTAGCTATTATGCTTGAAACAACCCTGGATTTTAGATTTAGGTTTAAAAGTCAAAAGCCAAAAGAGTTTATTGTCATGTGTCCCTGACAGGACAATGAAATTATTTCTTTGCAAAGCACAAAGTGCAAATAACAGATGGAGGGGTATTAATGTTAAGAGTTTTGTCCGAGCCAGGTTTAGTAGCCTGATGGCTGTGGGGAAGTAGCTATTCCTGAACCGGGTCGTTGCAGTTCTCAGGCTCCTGTACCTTCTACCCGAAGGTAGCAGGGAGATGAGTGTGTGGCCAGGGTGGTGTGGGTCCTTGATGATGCTGCCAGCCTTTTTGAGGCAGTGACTGTGGTAGATCCCCTCGATGGAAGGAAGGTCAGAGCCGATGATGGACTGGGCAGTGTTTACTACTTTTTGTAGTCTTTTCTTCTCCAGGGCACTCAAGTTGCCGAACCAAGCCACAATGCAACCAGTCAGCAAGCTCTCTACTGTGCACCTGTAGAATTTAGAGAGAGTCCTCCTTGACAGACCGACTCTCTGTAATCTTCTCAGGAAGTATAGGCGCTGATGAGCTTTCTTAATAATTGCATCTGTGTTCTCAAACCAGGAAAAGATCTTCACAGATGTGCACACCCAGGAATTTGAAGCTCTTGACCCTTTCAACCATCGACCCGTTGATATAAACGGGACTGTGGGTCCCCATCCTACTCCTTCCAAAGTCCACAATCGGTTCCTTGGTTTTGCTGGTGTTGAGGGCCAGATTATTGTGCTGGCACCATATGGGCAGTCGCTCGATCTCTCTTTTGTACTCCGACTCATCCCCATCAGTGATTCGTCCCACTACAGTGGTGTCGTCAGCGAACTTGATGATGGAGTTCGCACTGTGACCGGCTACGCAGTCATGAGTATGGAGTGAGTACAGCAGGGGGCTGAGCATGCAGCCTTGAGGTGCTCCCGTGCTGATTGTTATCGAGTCTGACACATTTCCACCAATACGAACAGACTGTGGTCTGTGAATGAGGAAGTCGAGGATCCAATTGCAGAGGGATGCGCAGAGAGCTGCCTCCTGGTTTCGCCTTGTAGGAGGTGATTGGATTCAGTCCCTGCCACAGCTGCCAAACATCTGTCTCATCCTCCAGTTTGGAGCAGAACTCCCTTTTGGCCTTTTTGATGGCCTTACCAAGGTCGTATCTGGACTTCGTGTAGACCACTGTATCATCAGACATGAATGCCCGGTGTCTGGTCTTCAGAAGACCCTCGGAAGGTAGAAGGGACAGCACTTCACCGCCAGATGTTCGAGATGTGGAGAGCAGGAGGTGGACAGGACTGCCACGTCTGAGCACCACGCAGAGTTGACCATGAGGCAGACACCCCCTCCTCTCCCTTTCCCCGATGCCAGTGTACGGTCCATGCGGTGGATGGAGAACCCTTCAGGTTGGACCACTGAGTCTGGGGAGCTGGGGGTGAGCCATGTCTCTGTGAAACAGAACACAGAGCATTCCCTCAGCACCCTTTGATAAAGCAGTCTTGCCCTTAAGTCCTCCACTTTATTTTCAAGGGACTGTACATTGGCCAGTAGGATAGTAGGGAAAGGGGACCGAAGTCCCCTGCACTTCAGTCTGACCTGAAGTCCTGCCCGCCGGCCATGTTTCCAGACACAATGGAGGCTTCCCCTTTGTTTTCAGATACTGGGTCGACAGTACTTGCTGTTTCTGCAGACCTGTGCTGGAACGGGAATTCCCTCACAGACAGCAGCTCCAGCTCCGTAACAAACGGGAGTTCCCTCAGAGTCAGCAGGTCCAGCTTTATTTTTTCTGGGAGATCCAGCCCGTCTGCTCTGGAGGTCATCCCGGGGTTTCCAGGTACCGTACCTGGTATCCTCAGTCAGGTCGGGAGTTTTATAGCCAGCGTGGGAAAGCTTAAAGTCCGGGGCTCCCGCAGCTGCGGGAGATCGCGAAATTTCCAGCGCTTTCAGCTGCCCAAGCAGCCTGTCTGAAACGGCACCGATTACTGCCGTTTCCCCGATGCAGGTGAGTTGATAGAAGTTGTAGGTAATTATTTTCTGTTCTGGTGCTCTGCAAAAGTCACCACAGGCAGGCGCCATTTAAAAAAAAAGTTTAGTATTGTTTTCACCAAGTTACGGTGAAAACTTTTGTTTTGGCATGCTATTAAATCAAATCAGATAATACAATAAAATACTATCAAACTGAACTCAAGTGCAATAAACAGGGTGCAGAATATAGGTCTCAGCACTGTATAGTTTTACAGAGATTTAAAAGAGCAGGCAGTTGTATCGGACGATAGTTGATCTTCCTCTGGGACCAGCACACTAAGAGTCACCATGCTGTGGTGCCTTATACATAAATATTTTCAACTATAATTATGCCATTTAACCAGGAGTGGATAGAAAGATGATTGAGGACCTACATTAAAAGTCCGCTCACGCACCACACCACCTCCAGGTCCCTCAGATCGACCAACTTGAGGTTGCTGAATATCCCGCGGTCTAGGCATAAGCTCAGGGGCGACCGCGCCTTTGCGGTTGCAGCTCCTAGATTGTGGAACAACATCCCCCTTCCCATCAGAACTGCCCCTCCATCGACTCCTTTAAGTTTAGACTAAAATCCCATCTGTACTCCTAAGCCTTTCTTGATGTCCTCTAAGCGAGGGCTATATGTATGTAGTTTGTTTGTTATACAATTCTTATACAAATGTAAAGCACTTTGACCAACGAGAGTTGTTTTTTAAATGTGCTATATAAATAAATGTGACTTGACTTGACTTTGATCCAAAATCCAAAACACAAAAGCTTGTATTTTCTGTTGCATTACAAATCTAAAGGCAATGGAAAGGAACTGTGTGAAGGAAAAAGGTCACATCAGCCTTGTTCATTGTTCATATCTGGATGCAGTTGTTGTCTACTGATTATCCAATTAGTCTATATCAGACCCAAGCATAAGGCAATTAACACATCCACTAAACAAATGCTATGGGAGCAGTAAGTCTTCCCAGTTCTTGGCTGAATGTGCCCATGCTGCTTCTTACTAAGAACTCATTTCTCCACTGCAGTGGTGTTAAAGGGTTATGGGGAAATGTTATTTCATTATCATCGCTTTGGAAATGAATAAATGTACAATGCTCACTAGTTAATAATCAAGATCATGCTTGCATGGTAGTTCAGTGAGATGCAAGTACTTTTTAGCAAAGACCAGAATGATTAAGTTCACCTCATGTTGCTGAGTTGGCTTCACAGAGAATAATACTCAGACATATAAACTAGAACATTTTCAATTCAGTTGCTGGCCTTTAGTTTAGTTTAGTTTAGTTTAGTTTAGAGATACAGTGAGGAAACAGGCCCTTCAGCTCTCAGAGTCCGCGCCGACCAGCGAACCCCTCACATTAACGCTATCCTACACCCATTAGGGACAATTATTACATTTACCAAGCCAATTAACCTACAAACCTGTACGTCTTTGGAGTGTGGGAGAAATCAAAGATCTAGGTGAAAACTCTCGCAGGTCATGGGGAGAACGTACAAACTCCGTACAGATCTGTCGTTGGGATCGAACCTGCATCTCCGGTGCTGCATTCACTGTAAGGCAGCAACTCTACTGCTGAAATTAGATTGATTGGATGGTAAGGCAGTAAACATCCAAGGCTTAAGAATGAGACTTCATAAAGTGAAACGGTACATATATTCCTATATACATTGATAGGCTGAAGTAGAAATGTTCACAGGAGTATCACCAGCAATTTCTCCTGGACCAGTCATATCAAAGCAATGGCCAAGAAAGCACACCAACACCTCAACTTCCTTAGAAGGCATTGGAAGTTTAGCATGTTCTCAACAACCCTCAATAACTTTTACAGATGCGCCATAGAAAGCATTATATGAGGATGCATCACAGCATGGTTTCGGAACAGCTCCATTGCAGACCACAAGAAATTACAGAGTGTGTGGACATAGCCCAGACCATCACACAAACCAACCTTCCATCCTATGACTCCATCTACACTTCACTCTCCCGGGGCAAGGCCAGCAGCAGCTTAATCAAGGACAACTTCCTCTTCTCCCTTCTCCCATCAGGCACAATGTATAGAAGATTGAAAACACGTATCTCCAGATTCAGGGACAGTTTCTTCCCAGCTGTTATCAGGCAACTGAACAATCCTATCAACTACTAGAGAGCATTCCTGATCTACCATCTACCTCGTTGGAGACTTTGAACTATGTTTAATGGAACTTTACTGGACTTTATGATGCACTAAACATTATTCCCTTTATCCTGTATCTGTACACTGTGGACAATTTGATTGTAAACATGTATAGTCATTTTGCTGACTGGATAGCCCACAACAAAAAAGCTTTTCACTGCACCTCAGCGCACAAGACACTAATAAACTAAACAAAACTAAAACATCCTTTAGAACTCAGTCCATGGATCTATATCTCATGACTCATTTTGGGAATCTTGACTCAGTAAGAATAGGCCTGGGCTTGGCTGTAATTTTGTTTATATGTTGAAAGATCTGCTCAGCATCTCACATGATACCACTGAGTGAATCGATGTTGTAATTAGAGCCTTGACCAAACATTTCAAGAGGGGAGTGAGGAGTTGGGGAATGAACAATTGAAACAACTAAACTAGTGTGCCACTGATATACATTGTGTTATTGTTTCAGCTCAGTACTTTGCGAGCACAATGTTCATCGTGGGCCTGTCCGTGGTCGTCACTGTGCTGGTTCTTCAGTTTCATCACCATGATCCTCATGCAGGAAAAATGCCCAAGTGGGTAAGTTAACAACATCATCACAGAGATCAATGATAATGAGTCACTCACAATACTAATGATTTGGATGAGAGAATTAGGTGTAATATTTTCAGGTTTGCAGATGACACATGACTGGGTGGAGGTATGAGCCTTGTGGTGAATACAGAGAAACTCCACTATGATACGCACACTTTAGTGTGTTGGAAAAAAAAACCATGGCAAATGCACCACAATGTGGATAAATGTGGTTATCCCATTTAGAGGCAAAAAGAGGAAGACAGATTATTGTCTGAATGATGATAGTGCTGCTCCTCCAATTTACGGTGGGCCTCACTCTGGCCATGGAGGAGGCCTAGGAGAGAAAGGTCGGATTCGGAATGGGAGGGGAAGTTGAAGTGCTGAGCCACCGGAAGATCAGGTTGGTTATTGCGAACTGAGCAGGGGTGTTGGGCGAAGCGATCGCCGAGCCTACTCTTGGTCTCACCGATGTAGAGCAGCTCGAAGTCTACCTTCGATTTTCCAGCATCTGCAGTTCCTTCTTAAACATGATGAACTATGGACTTACCATAGAAGGCGATTAAAGACAAATGTTTGAGAAGGAACTAGGAAATGTTCTTAATGCTAAAGGGGTCAAAAGCTATCGGGCTAAAACAAACAAAGGGAAATTAATTTGGATGATCATCCATGATCATATCAAATGGGGGAGCAGTCTCAAAGGCTGAATGGCCTACTGCTCCCAACTTCTCTGTTTCGATGTTCTGTACAAGAGGAATTGGTTCTGCTTATCACATGTAATAATGCTTTAAACGTAGCAAAGATTAAACTATCCCCACATAGGGAAGTAATATCCATTAATCCTAACATATAGTGACGTAGTGACGTAGAAATGCAAGTTCAAAAGAAGTTTCAATTTAGTTTTGTTTACAACTTAGTTTCTTAATTTTCAGTTTAGTTCTGATGCAGCTCGGAAACCTTCGGCCCACCGAGTCCTCACTAACCAATGATTCCCGCACATTAACACTACCCTAGGCACACTAAGGACATTTTTTTAAAACATTTCATACCAAGCCAATTAACCTACAAAACAGTATGTCTTTGGGCTGTGGGAGGAAACTAGAGCACCCTGAGAAAACCCATGCTGGTTACAGGGAGAATGTACAAACTCCGAATAGACAAGCACCCATAGTCAGGATCAAACCTGGGTCTCGGGCACTCTTCTGCTCTGCCACTGTGTCACCACCTCATTAGAGTAAGATAGAAACTAGTACTGGAGCTGACATAAATATCCATCAGGACTCTCTGACTCATTAGGGAAGGGTCCAGTCTGGCTTGTATGCAAGTGTAGCCCCACAATAATCCATTTCACATGTAATTCTCCTCTGGAATGGTCTTTGAGACATTCAATTCATTGATGTTTGCGAAAGGATTATTAATGTTGGCCTTGATAGTGATAGACACATTCTTTGAAAGAATGGAGAAGGAGAACTCTTTCTTTCCTCAAGGTTTCTCCAATCTAATCCATGTAAAGGTTTCATTAGGATTTTACTGACATGAAATCATTTTGCCGTTAATCAATTGTCAGCATTCCTGCACTCCCCATTAACACCATCCTAGTCCAGCCAATTAATATAATGGGCCAATTGGGCGTTGTCCATGGCAGATCATTTCTTACGAACTTGACTGAGTTATTTGAGGAGATGATGAAGGTGAATGATGAGTGTCAGGCATTGGATGTTGTCTACGTGAATTCATGTAGAGACAAGTGACAAAATCCTTCACGGTAGCTGATCCAGAAGATGAGGTACATTGGATCCTTGGTGACTTTGAATTTGGCTATTTAGATTCAGAACTAACTTACTCAAAGACAACAGATAGTTGTGGTGGAAGAGTACTATACTCACAGAGATCTACGATCAGTGAAATTCTGCAGGGATCTGTGGTGCAAACTGTTTTGTTTGTGATATATAAACAACTTGTATTTAAATGTTGATGGGTTGGTTGGTCAGTTTGCAGATTACACTTAAATTGGAGGAGTTGCAAACAGTGAGCAAGGCTGTCAAAGTATACAGCGGGATATAAGTCAGCTGCAGAAATGCGCGGAGAAATGGCAGTTCATAGCATGGTATAGAAGGCATATGGTAACCTTGCCTACATCAGTCAGGGCATTAAGTATAAAAGTAAGGTTGCAGCTTTGGTTAGACCGCATTTGGAATATTGTGTGCAGTATCATGGAGTATTCTAGTTGCCCCATTACAGGATGTATGCATGGGGTTTGGAGAGAGTGCAGAAGAAATTCACCAGATTGTTGCCTGGATTAGAGTGAAGTAGCTAAAAGCAGAGGGTGGACAAACTTGGATCGCTTCTCTGGAGCATTCTCTGAGGGGAGACTTGATTGGAGTATATAAAATGATTAGAGGTATAGATAGGGTAGACAGTCAGAACTTTTTCCATGGGTGGAAATAGAGTCATGAGCCATACAGCATGGAAGGAGGCTGTTCGACCAAACTTGCCCATGCCAAACAAGATGCCTCATAAACTTTAGTCCTGCGTTCCTGCATTTGAGGGTATAGCTTCAAGGTGCAGGGTCGAGGAAAAGTGCAGGGAAAGCTTTTCATACAAAGACTGCACATGCTTTGACCATGCTGCTTGGGGTGGTAGTGGAGGCAGATACGATAATGACATTTTGGGGGCTTTTAGATGGTCACGTGAACAGGCAGGGAAATGGGGGTACATGGATTGTTTTCAGACAGAGAAGATTAGTTTAACTTAGCATCATGTTCGGCACGGACATTATGGGTCAAAGGGCCTATTCCTGTGCTGTTCTAAGTTCTATGCTCTGGCTGTAAATTGTTGGGCTCTGAGCAGATTATTAGGCTCCCAAATTAAGGTTGGAATGATTCACCTCCTGATTTGTTTTGCTTCCTCTTTCCCCTCCTCAGAAACTCCTCATGTCAAAACTGTGGTTCGCCGGCAGATGGTTAGGATTACAAACACAATTTAAATGTAAACAGGTTAATAAAATGGAAAATTTAAAAAATCTGCACATTATGGAAATCAGAAATATAAACAGGAAATGCCAGAAACAGTGTTAATAAAGAAACTGCAGATGCTGGAGAATCGAGGGTTACACAAAAAGCTGGAGAAACTCAGCGGGTGCAGCAGCATCTAAGAGGTGAAGGAGATAGGCGACGTTTCGGGTCGAGACCCTTCTTCAGACTGGTCAGGGATCAGGGAAACGAGAGATATAGACAGTGATGTGGAGAGATAAAGAACAATGAATGAAAGATATGCAAAAAAGTATCGATGATAAAGGGAACAAGCCATTGTAAGCTGTTTGTGGTGTGAAAATGAGAAGCTAGTGCGACTAGGGTGGGGGAGGGAGATAGAGATAGAGGGAATGCCAGGGCCCGAGGACTGAGGGAGAGGTGGGAAGGGGAGGAGACAGCAAGGGCTAACAGAATTGAGAAAATTCAATGTTCAAGCCCAAAGGATGCAGACTCCCCAGAAACATGTGGCAGGTCAGAACAGCATCTGTTGGAAGAAAAATAATTGATGTTTTAGCATCAGGAAGTTATCTGAAGTGGGAAAGTGGGAAAGGTTGGTAGGTTAATTGGCCAATGTAAATTGCCCCACATGTGTGAGTAAGTGTTATACCTGGAGGGATGGTGGGGGGTGGGGGGGCTGAGGGGATGTACAAATAATAAAATGGGATGTGCATTTGGACATGGGTAGTTCAAGGTTGTCATGGATGCAGTGGACAAATATGACTTGTTTCCAAGTTGTACATCTCTGTGAAGGTTTTTCTAGATTTGGATTTGGATTATTTTGTTGTCATATACACTAACAGTTCTATACCAATGGATAGTATATATACAGTAATAAAACAATACAATTTACTACTATTGCACATATGCTATCTGCTTTGTGGCTCACAAAGTAGACAGTATTGATACAGTTATGATAAATATAATGACGTGCAAAACAGCAGATTGGGGCTTTGTGAATATCTACGCTGATATTTTTCTACGATCAGTGTTGTGGTCTGTTTATTACCACTGTTCTCACCAGAACAACTATGGTGATGCATTCAGCTGTGAAAAATAAGAAGGAAATGGAAGATGCAGAAATATTAATAATTCTCATGAATGTTAACTGTTGTTCAAAACTGAGACTAAGTAATCAAATAAAAGGAGGGCATTTCCCTTACACAGTTATGGAGCTCAGTCTCAAAATATGGGGCAACTCCCGTAGGATTGAGCTGGGGCGACATTTCTTCATGCCTAATATCTTCACAATACTCCATCCCAGAGGGCAGTGAAGGCCTGGTTAATGACCGCATTCAAAACAGAATTGCTACATTTTTGGATATTGGATGAATCAAGGAACATGGGTATAAGACAGGAACATTTTTGCGGTGGAAGGATGAGCAATGATTTTAGTGAATGACAGAGCAGGTTCAAGGCGTGGATGACCTCCTACTACAACCATTATTGATGTTCTTTTGTTAGATGATAGACATTCATTGTAAACCAATTGTTGAATTATTACATAATTTATCGAGGTTTGTGATTTTCCTGCTGTGTATAGTCTGAAGAAGGGGCCTGACTGATAATGTCACCTATCCATGTCCTTTGGGGACTCTGCCAGACCCGATGAGTTACTCCAGCACTCTTGCGTTCTACACACATGCATTAGAAGGCTGGGTGGTGCTTCTGGCTATCTTACAACAAATGAATGACCTGCAGTCTACCTGGGTCACTCACACAGAGGCTGAGCTTCATTTGCTATAGTCCAGCACTGGAAACTCACTGCAGGTGGTTTATCTTTTAGTGTTAAAGATTGCATAAAAGGTTACCCCTACCATTGCTCGTCCTTGAGTACCCATCCTTTGACTGTGGCCCCAACAACCCCCCCACCACTGTGAGTTCACGCTTTTCCTACTTCACCCCACCAAATATTCCTCTCCTTACTCCCTCTCTGCAACATTGCCGCAACTCAACTCTTGGAGTCCTGTTCACCTAACCTCACATGAATCTATTCACACCTATCCATGTCCTTTAGGGACTCTGCCTGACCCGATGAGTTACTTCAGTGCTCTTGCATTCTACGAAATTGTACACAGTTGTCCAGATCTTCAAAGATCTGCCCACTGACCTGCAACCTTTTTCCTCTACGTGATCTGCAATGGAATGTTGCAAGAAGGTTAAACATGCAAATCATGATTGATCATGCAGGATGCATAGTCATGGCATTATACAACACAGAAACAGGCCTTTCGGCCCACTGGTCCATGCCGACTAAGCTGGCATTCGGGCAAGTCATATTATTTGCATTTGGCCCATATCCTTCCAAACCCTGCCTGTACATATATCTGTCCAAATGTCTTTTATAAATAATAATTGTATCCGATCTATAGCTTTGTCTGGTACTCATTACAAATACAGACTATTGTCCGAGTGACAGTTGGCCCTGAGTTCCCTCTTAAGTTTCTCCCCTCTGACCTTAAGCCCATGTCTTCTAATTTTTGCATCCTCTACCATGTGAAGAAATCTACGAGCATTCACTTTATCTATGCCCCTCAGGATTTTCTAAACCTCAATACGGTCACCCCTGAACCTCCTACGCCCCAGCCTAACCAACCTCTCTCTATAATTCAAGCCTGCAAGTCAATGTAATATTCTGATTCATTCTTCTAAATCATTTCCAAATTAATGGCATCCTTCCTATAGCTGGGCAACCAGAACTGCACAAGGTACTGCAAGTGTGATCACACCAATCACTTGTGTAGCTGTAGCATGATGTCCCAACTTTAATATTCAATTCCCATCCCAATGAAGCCACACACCTTCTTCACCATCCTGTCCACCAATCCCTCCTGACCACGAGTTAGATTCCAGATCTCTCTGCATGTTTTCTAGCAAGAGGTCGTTGCCCAAAACATATGTTGGGTGACATTCATTGTGTGCTGAATATGCATGATCTGTCATGGGAACATTCCTAGGCTCTTAAATTTAATGAAGTGGAGGTTGAAACTAATGAATTTCTTAATCTCCTGATGTAACATTAGAGACACAACAAGTGAGGCTTGATAAAATCATTAAGCTCCATTACAATATTGACTGCTTAAACCAGAGGTCTCATAAATCTTTTGACAGTGAACTGCATATTAATGATCACACTCTATGAAGTGACGCACTCAATGAAGTGACCAGATAATCAATTTTAGTGTACTTTTACTGTTAAATATTGCTTCGAGCATGATTTAGCACATCCTTAGAATAAACTCCACTGTGCTGACATAACAACTTCCAAAGTCAATTCATTTGTTTTAATCACCCTCATTGTCAGCTCTGGCCTCTGGGACTGGAATATGTGGGTCCATTTCCCACTTCAAAGTTCATGGTAAAAACTAATGAGTGCTGCATTATCTGTTGCTTAGTTTAGAGATTTAGTTTAGTTTAGTTTAAACAGGTGCTTCGGCCCACCGAGTCTGCATCGACCAGCGATCCCCACACATTAACACCATCCTACACGCACGAGGGACAATTTACACTTAAGCCAATTAACCTACAAACCTTTACGTCTTTGGAGTGTGGGAGGAAACTAAAGATCTCGGAGAAAACCAACGTGGTCGCGGGGAGAACGTATAAACTCCATACAGACAGCACCCATAGTCAGGATCAAACCCGAGTCTCCGGTGCTGCAAGCGCTGTAAGGCAGCAACACTACCACTGTGCCACCATGCTTCCCCATTGTGATGGCTTTTAATTGAGATGTTAAGCCAAAGTCTCATCTACCATTTCCATTGGACTTAAAAGATACCATGATTCTATGAAGAAATGGAGAGGAATTATCAACAGTGCTGAACCGATGGATATTGCTGAAGTTGCACTAGAGTCATCTCATTATTATTGTTTTCTTAGTGAAAGTGAAGTATAACAGCTATTGGATGGGCAGGACTTGCTATTCAATGTTCTGGGGTATCAGTTTTACCGCCGTGACAGAGGTGGAGGTAAGAGAGGAGGGGGAAGTTACACTCTTGACGAGAGAGAGCATCGCGGCTGTACTTAGTGAGGATATCCTGGGGGAAATGTCCAGAAAGGTCATTAGGGTAGAATTTTGAAATTAGTCGGGGGGGGGGGACCATTTTCATGCTAAAGGCCCCCAATGCCATAAGAAAATCACGAGGGGCGGGAAGAATAATATTGTAATAATAAGTGCTTTTAGCTTTTAACATCCCTAATGTTCTTTATCGAAGGCACCATACAGGAAAATTTGCAAGAATTGATTAGATGAGCCTATGTGCAGGTAAATGGACAGAGTTCAAGGCAAGCATATTCAAGACATTCAAGAAATTAGGAAGGCACAAAGGGGCATGAGATATCCTTGGCAGATCGAGGTAAAGTGGCATCCTAAGAGATCCAAGAAGTATATTCAGAACAAAAGGACAGCTAGGGAGAGAGTAGGTCTCCTTAAGGATCAGTGCGGTGATCTATGCATATAACAACAAAAACTGAGCATAGTCTTAAATGAATACGTCATCTGTGGTGGAGGCTGGTTTTTCAGATTGGAGGCTTATAACCAGTGCTGTGCCACGTGGATTGGTTCTGGATAAGTTGTCATAAATATAATTGATTTGAATGAAAGTGTAGGTGACATGATTAGTAAGATTGTGGCTTTATTTAAGAAGGGAAGCAGGGATAAGACAGGGAACTACAGGAGGGGATTCTGAGTGGCAAGTTTATTTGCATTTGAAAAGGCAAGGACAATTAAGGTTCGCCAGCATGGCTTTGTGCATGGGAAATCATATTATAAATTTGAAGGTTTTTTTGAAGGTTTAGGTTTATTAGTCATCTGTAGTGAGGTACAGTGAAATGCTTTGTTTTACATACAACATTTGTATCCATACAAATCAGATATAATATACATAAACATGATCAAATCAAACTTGTACAATAGGTAGATCAAAAGAGAAGGCACCGAGTGCAGAATATAGTTCTCAGCATTGTAGCACATCAGTTCCTGATACAAAGTCCAATGTCCACGATGAGAAAAGGTCAATTGGACAGCACTGAAGCTTATGAAGCGGTGACCAAGAGGTTTGACTAGGGCAGTGCACTTCATACTCTTTAGCGAGACCTTTGACAAGGTCTTGCACAGTGGGCTGGTCTAGAAGTTTAGAACACATGGGATCCAAGGTGAGCTAGCAAAATGGACACAAAATTGGTTTGTTGGCAGAAGATAGATGGTAGTAGTGGAAGGTTGTTTTGCATTTTGGAGACCTATGACAAGTGGTGTACTGCAGGGAACAGTTTTGAGCCCATTATTATTTGGCATATATATTAATGAGTTGGATAAGAATGCAAGTGGTATGATTAGTAACTTTATGGATGGTGTATAGTTGACAGTGTACAGTGGACAGTGAAAAATTGGTGTTCAATGGATAGTGAGAAAGGTTGTCTAAGATCACAACAAGATGTAGATCAATAGGAAAATGGGCAAGGGAATAGCAGATGTAAATTACCAAGTACCAAGTAATGTATTTTGGGAAGTTAAACCAAAGTAGCACCCATAGTGAATGGCAGGGCCTTGGGAGGTGTGGTTGAACCAAATGACCTTGGGGTACCAATACATAGATCCCTGAAAATTAGCACACAGGTAGTAAAGGTGTTGAGGATGGCAGATGGCATGTTTGTTTCATCAGCTGAGCCATTGAGTACAAGAGCAACAAACAATCTGCCGAAGGAACATAAGGGTCAATCAGCATCTGTGGGTGGAAAGGAAGGGTTGATGTTTCTGGTCAAGACCCTACATCATCTTCCTCAGATGAATCCAGATGCAGGATTTCAACCTGAAACACTGACATTCCTTTCCACCCACAGATGCTGCTTAACCCAATGAGTTCCTCCAGCAGATTGGTTGTTGCTCCAGATTCCATCATCTGCTGGTTCTAATTCTCCATTGGGCATGATACTAGGAATGTCATGTTACAGTTACACTAGAAGTTCATTAGGCTGCACGGTGTATTATGTGCATTATGGTCATCACACCATTGGAAGGATGTAATTAAGCTAGAGAGGATGCAGAAAGATTCACAATGATGTTGCCTAGATTGGAGTGACTCAAGTTATCAGGAGAGATTGGATTTGCTTGATCTTTGTTGTGACAGATCTATAAGATATCCTGAAATGGAAGGAAGAGGAGCCAGAGGTCATGGTACATATAGGTACCAATGACATAGGTAGAAAAAGAGAAGCGGTCCTGAAAGGAGAATTTAGGGAATTAGGAGGAGTGTTAAGGAGAAGGACCGCAAAGGTAGCAATCTCAGGATTACTGCCTGTGCCACGCGACAGTGAGAGTAGGAATGGAGTGAGATGGAGGATAAATGCGTGGCTAAAGGACTGGTGCAGAGGGCAGAGATTCAGGTTTCTGGATCATTGGGACCTCTTTTGGGGAAGGTGTGACCTGTACAAAAAGGACGAGTTGCACTTGAACCCGAGGGGAACCAATATCCTGGCGGGAAGATTTGCAAAGGCTACTGGGGAGACTTTAAACTAGATCGGTTGGGGGGAGGGACTCAAATAAAGAAAGCAAGTAGTCCGTTTGTGAGGCAGGAGGCAGAGAAGAGAAGCAGTTAGGCGCAACACGTAGGGGGGAAAGAAGAAAAAAATAATAAACAGAGAATAAGAAGTGGAGGGTTTCTTAAATATGTGAGCAGAGAGACAGAGGGGTGTAAAATGAGGATAGGAGCAATAGGTAGCAAGGTGAAAAGTGGCAGGCAGACAAATCCAGGGCAAAAATCAAAAAGGGCCACCTTTCAACATAATTGTAAAAGGGTCAAGAGCATTGTAAAAACAAGCCTGAAGGCTTTGTGTCTCAATGCAAGGAGCATTCGTAATAAGGTGGATGAGTTGAATGTGCAGATAGCTATTAATAATTATGATATAGTTGGGATCACGGAGACATGGCTCCAGGGTTACCAAGGCTGGGAGCTGAACATCCAGGGATATTCAATATTCAGGATGGATAGACAGAGAGGAAAAGGAGGTGGGGTAGCGTTGCTGGTTAGAGAGGAGATTAACACAATAGAAAGGAAGGACATTAGCTTGGAGGATGAGGAATCGATATGGGTGGAGCTGCGAAACACTAAGGGGCAGAAAACGTTAGTGGGTGCTGTGTACAGGCCACCTAACAGTAGTAGTGGAGTTGGGGATGGCATCAAACAGGGAATTAGAAATGCGTGCAACGAAGGTAAAACCGTTATAATGGGTGACTTCTATCTTCATATAGATTGGGTGAATCAAATTGGCAGGGGTGCTGAGGAAGAGGATTTCTTGGAATGTATGTGGGATAGTTTTCTAAACCAACATGTAGGGGAACCAACGAGAGAGCAGGCTATTCTAGACTGGGTATTGAGTAATGAGGAAGGGTTAGTTAGCAGCCTTGTTGTATGTGGCCCCTTGGGGAAGAGTGACCATAATATTCTTCATTAGGATGGAGAGTGACATTGTTAATTCAGAAACACGGGTCCTGAACTTAAAGAAAGGTAACTTTGAGGGTATGAGACATGAATTGGCCAAGATAGACTGGCAATTAATTCTTGAAGGGTTGATGGTGGATATGCAATGGAAGGCATTTAAAGACTGCATGGATGAACTACAACAATTGTTCACCCCAGTATGGCAAAAGAATAAATCAGGGAAGGTAGCGCATCTGTGGATAACAAGGGAAATCAGGGATAGTATCAAAGCAAAAGAAGAAGTGTACAAATTCGCCAGAAAAAGCAGCCTACCAGAGGACTGGGAGAAATTCAGAGACCAACAGAGGAGGATAAAGGGCTTAATTAGGAAAGGGAAAATGGATTATGAAAGAAAACTGGCAGGAAACATAAAAACTGACTGCAAACGTTTTTTTCGATATGTGAATCGAAAAAGATTAGTTAAATGTAGGTCCCTTGAAGTCAGAAGCAGGTGAATTGATCATGGGGAACAAGGACATGGCAGACCAATTGAATAACTACTTTGGTTCTGTCTTCGCTAAGGAAGACATAAATAATTTGCCGGAAATAGCAGGGGATCGCGCGTCAAATGAGATGGAGGAACTGAGTGAAATCCAGGTTAGCCGGAAAGTGGTTTTAGGTAAATTGAATGGATTAAAGGCCGATAAATCCCCAGGGCCAGATAGGCTGCATCCCAGAGTACTTAAGGAAGTAGCCCCAGAATTAGCGGATGCCAAAGTGATAATTTTTCAAAACTCTTTAGATTCTGGAGTAGTTCCTGAGGATTGGAGGGTAGCTAATGTAACCCCACTTTTTAAAAAGGGAGGGAGAGAGAAAATGGGGAATTACAGACCAGTTAGTCTAACATCGGTAGTGGGGAAACTGCTAGAGTCAGTTATTAAAGATGGGATAGCAGCACATTTGGAAAGTGGTGAAATCATTGGACAAAGTCAGCATGGATTTACGAAAGGTAAATCATGTCTGATGAATCTTATTGAATTTTTCGAGGATGTAACTAGTAGAATGGATAAGGGAGAAGCAGTGGATCTGTTATATCTGGACTTTCAGAAGGCTTTCGACAAAGTCCCACACAAGAGATTAGTATACAAACTTAAAGCACACGGTATTGGCGGTTCAGTATTGATGTGGATAGAGAACTGGTTAGCAGACAGGAAGCAAAGAGTAGGAGTGAATTGATCCGTTTCAGGATGGCAGGCAGTGACTAGTGGGGTGCCACAAGGCTCAGTGCTGGGATCCCAGCTATTTACAATATATATTAATGATTTGGACGAGGGAATTAAATGCAACATCTCAAAGTTTGTGGATGACACGAAGCTGGGGGGCAGTGTTAGCTGTGAGGAGGATGCTAGGAGGCTGCAAGATGACTTGGATAGACTGGGTGAGTGGGCAACAGCATGGCAGATGCAGTATAATGTGGATAAATGTGAGGTTATCCACTTTGGTGGCAAAAACAGGAAAGTAGACTATTATTTGAATGGTGACCGATTAGGAAAAGGGGAGATGCAACGAGACCTGGGTGTCATGGTACACCAGTCATTGAAAGTAGGCATGCAGGTGCAGCAGACTGTGAAGAAAGCGAATGGTATGTTGGCATTCATAGCAAAAGGATTTGAGTACAAGAGCAGGGAGGTTCTACTGAAGTTGTACAGGGTCTTGGTGAGGCCACACCTGGAGTATTGCAAACAGTTTTGGTCTCCTAATCTGAGGAAAGACATTCTTGCCATAGAGGGATGAAAGACTGGATAGACTTGGCTTGTATTCGCTGGAATTTAGAAGATTGAGGGGGAATGTCATAGAGACTTACAAAATTCTTAAGGGGTTGGACAGGCTAAATACAGGAAGATTGTTCCCGATGTTGGGGAAGTCCAGGACAAGGGGTCACAGTTTAAGGATAAGGGGGAAGTCTTTTAGGACCGAGATGAGAAAATCATTTTTCACACAGAGAGTGGCGAATCTGTGGAATTCTCTGCCACAGAAGGTAGTTGAGGCCAGTTTGTTGGCCATACTTAAGAGGGAGTTGGATGTGGCCCTTGTGGTGGAAGGGATCAGGGGGTATGGAGAGAAGGCAGGTACAGGATACTGAGTTGGATGATCAGCCATGATAATATTGAATGGCGGTGCAGGCTCGAAGAGTCGAATGGCCTGCTCCTGCACCTAATTTCTATGTATCTATTTTTCTATAAGGTGATGGAGGTATATAAAATTGGGTGAGGCATTGATGGGGTGAATAACAAGTGTCAGTGTCCCAGGGTAGGCATGTCTAGAACTAGAGGGCAAAGGTTTAAGGTGGCAGAGAGGAGGTTAAAAGCAAATCTGAGAGATGTTTTTTTCATACATTCTGTTGGAATGAGCTGCAAAACTTGGCGGTGGTGGAGGCAGGAACAGAAATAACATTCAAGATGTGTCTTAATAGGTATTTGAATAAGTAGGGCATAGATGGATGTGGAATTAATGCAGGCAAGTATGATTAGTATAGGTAAGCATGATGGTCAGCATAGATGCAGTGGGCCAATTTACCCGCTTCTATGCTTTGCAACTCAGTGCCTCTATGTGGTAGCTGCAAGTATGCTACGTGGCTGCCATATACTGTAATTATGTCCATTTTATATAGAAACAAGGAACTGCAGATGTTGGTTTACACAAGAGGACACATAAGTGCTAGAGTAACTCAATGTGTCAGGGAGCATCACTGTGGAATATGGATAGGTGATGTTTTGGGTCGAGACCCTTCGTAAGATAAATTTGGGGGGTGGGAGAAAGCTGGAAGAGAGGAGAGGCAGGACAAAGCGTGGCAGGTAATAGGTGGATACAGGCATGAGGGCTTTTTAAGATAGGCAGATGGTTGGAACAAAGGCCAGAGGTGTGAAAAAGATTTTCAATGTGCAAAGGTTTTGGAGAGATCCACATTGTGAAGCCAGAGGAAGGAAAGCAGGAGGGGAAGGGGTGAAATATGTGAGAGTTTAGCTGGAGCATGGGGGAGCGGTGGGGGTTAAGGGGGGTTTGGTAGGGAAAAGGAAAAGGGGGTGTGCGGGAGAAAGGGGAGAGGGTAGGAGGGTTGTTAGAAGTTACCTAAAATTGGAGAATTCACTGTGCAGATGGCCCTTCCTCCATTCCAGCATTCTCCCTCCCTCCTCCCCCCACAATTAGTCAGAAGTAGGCTCCTCACCCAAACCGTCATCTATCCATGATCTCCAGAAATGATGCCTGACCCACTGAGTTACTCCAGCGCTTTGTGATTTTTTATCATTCCTTTCCTGTTTATAAGCCTCACTCAATGATTCCCCAAGAATAGCCTCTTTAAGCACTGTCGCCATTTCTCTCTGATCAAAAAGACAATCCCCCATTTCTCTTGCATGCATTTCCATGACGCCTGTGTACCATGGAACACTGATCTGCCAGTGCTGTCGGTCTCTCATCCATATTTGAGTTATGGCTACAACATTCATGTTCTCTGCAAAAATCTATGCCCAGTTCATCTGATTTTCCCAGTTAAACTTCTAGCCTTGAAATATTTATTTGGTTGCAAAGCACTAGGAACACCCTGCAATTGTGGGATTACCATTGCAATTGGATTTAGATTCTATAACTGTTGTAATAAAACCTAGAATTCCATCAGCTTTATTTTACAACTTTATCGATTAGAAGAATTACTTTTAATGGACTGTAAACCCTTCATCGCAAATCCCATAATAAGTACTTGCTTCTATGCAGGAGATAATGGCATTCACAGGCACTAAATTCCATTTGAAACCATTTTAGTCTCTTTCATTCTTATCAGCGTCACTTTGGTTCCTACTATCTTCTTCAAAATAATTACAGAGGCCTAAATTTTACTGTCAGTGATGAAGTGAGGGCACTTATCTCTGACCTTGAAGAAAGCTAATGTTTCTGTTGCAGCTACTGTTTAAAACATTTTAGCTAAGACATTTGTACTTTACACAGATCTGAAGATCAGAACATAGGGATACGATGTAAAGTCTGTTCAAAAGTCAAAGCAGTACTATTTTCAGAAAATGAAAACTCTAAGAACTCAGTGGGTCAAGCAGCACCAGTGCAGGCAAAACATTCAAGTCAAGGTTTTGGATATTCATCAGGACTGAGGGAGATTCCCAGTAAATATCCATATGAGTCAAGTCAAGTCAAATAGTAAGATTAAATGAGAACTTACCAGTTTGAAGTTTGATCTTTATGTTATGAGGAGTTACGATGAGGGACTACGTGAAGAAACCTATCCAGCCGCACATGCGTCAATCTTCAAAGCAGCGGTGTGAAATCACAGGTAATAATGACTGAAGTATAATAGTAAGATAACAGAAGACTAGATCTACCAGATGATATTTATGAGGGTTGGGAGCGGAGAGCACGTAGTCCGTCATCGTTGCTCCTCATAAAATAAAGATCAAACTGCAAACTGGTAAGTTATCATTTAATCTTACTATTTTACTTCGGAGTCACGTGAGTGACTACGTGAAGATTTCAAAGCTCTATGATTTCATACCGCAGATTCAAATCCAGCCTCTCACTGCGTTGATTAACTCAACATAATTAAATAATCAATAATGCATCAATCATAACATTGTTCAAATGAATTAAAGGTTTATTACAAAGAAAAACAATAGAAACCCCTCTATCTCAGGGGGAAACTATATAGCCAAACTTAGACTCAGCAAATACCCCCAGCCTTGCAATTGGTTTATGGTAAAATCTCTGGAAGGTCAGCTCACTGGACCATCCTGCGGCCACGAGGATATGGTTTATAGGCACGGCCATGGAAGTTGATGCTGCCCTGGTAGAATGAGATTTAAATTTATCAGTATCAATCCCAGCACTTCCCAGAACCTTGAAATTGTTTGCACCGACACCTTACTGTGTGGTTTTTTGTGGCTAATAAATAATGCTGATTCTGTTCCTCTTAGGACTCTGGTAGCCTCAATGTAATGGGACAAATATGACACACACACACAGACAAGGATCTTTGGGGTATGCTGAAAAACAATCTTACATCCTGTCATGCCTAATCTACTCTGTTTGAGCAGATCATAAACATAAAAAGTGATGGCATCTGCCGATACCTGCATTCTGTCTAGCCATAGCTTCTGCAATGTCTGCACACATTGGGCTGATACCAACACCATAAGCATGACCACCTTCATGGGTAGTTTGGCCAGAGATAGGACTGTAACAGGAGTCCACTGGCGAAGGATCATAAGAACTTTGCTTACATTCCAAATACCCGAATACTTGGGTCTTGGAGGATTAGAATTCAAAACTCCCTTCATAAATCTAGAGACTAATGGATGTGTCCCTATTGAATGCAACTCTGACACCATGGGCAAATAAGAAGACAGAGCACTTCTGGCTGTAGTAATCGCACTATAGCTTAATTTTTGATCGAAGTAAAGAGTGGACAAGAACTCCAGCACGTCTGGGATGACTGCAGTTTGATATGAGATATTCTGTTGTAAGCAGAATACCTCCCACTTTCTTCTCGAGGTCATGTACTGCTTCTGGGTACTATCCCTGCAGGTCGACGTGAGAACATCCACGGTGCGATCAGACAGTCCTCTCCCCAGGTATGGCCTTCTTAAAATTAACAGATCAATATGGCAGTGACATATGTCAATCACATGGGTGGAGTCAAGTCGGAATCTTGTGACAGTGAAATGAAAAGTGGCAATGCTCGCAGACATATTGTGGGAGGAAGGAAAAAGGAAAAAAACACAGTAATTAAAAAAAAACAGTAGAATGGTACAGTAAAGTTAGTCCCTGGTGAGGTAGGAGGTTACAGTCCTAATGGCCTCTGGGAAGAAACTCCTTCTCAACCTCTCTGTTCTCACAACATGGCAACGTAGGCATTTGCCTGACCGTAGCAGCTGAAACAGTACGTTGCAGGGATGGATGGGGTCTCCCATGATATTATTGGCTCTGGAGTTGCACCTTCTGATGTATAGTTCCTGCAGAGGGGTGAGTGAAGTTCCCATAGTGCGTTCGGCAGAACGCATTACTCTCTGCAGGAATTATACATCAGAAGGTGCAACTCCAGAGCCAATAAGATCAGGAGGTTGAATGATTTTCCTGTGAACCTGTGCACATTATGAAATTGGACCAGACACAACTGTGCACAATCCAGATGACTACCCAGCAACTAATAGATACCTCAGTACAATGCCATTTGCACAATCCCCATTTTCTGAGTTAACAAGATAAATTGTAACTCGGTGGCGGAACATACAACCAACATGGAACTAACTGTCTTAGTACAACTAGGAGCACATTACAATACATTGCATAATTCATACTATTTAAAGAAAATTAATTGTTGATATATTCACGTTGCGGGATCTGACTGGTCACCTTCAAAAACCCATTGCACTTTCTACTCACCATCCAAAGTCCAGAGAGTAAGCAATAAATACTGGGGAGTCCTTCCCCAAGATTTAGCTGCTGGAATATTCATTCAATGGGTTTCAGGAGTAACTTTTCCAGATGAGGCATGGCAGATTCTGCTGCTGCTCATCCTTGTTGAGAGCAGCAATCTGCACATCCCTATTGTTAGCAGCAATCAGCTCATGAATGATACCTCTCTGCTCAGTGATGATAAACTGCTCCAAGTGGCAGGTTTCTGGTATTTTTGTGTCATAGTCATGGAGTTGTATAGCATAAAACACGCCCTTCGGCCCAACATGCCCACGCCGACCAACATGTTCCACTTGGCTGATGTTCCTTTCTCCTCAAACAACCTGCTCCAATCAACTTGTGCGAGACCTTCTCTAATTCCCTTAAACTTGGCCTTACCCCAATTTAGCATTTTACCATGTGGGTTCTCCCTGTCCCTATCCATAATGATCTTACCCCCCATCAAACAGTGGTCAGGTCCCAATAGGCTTCTCCACAAACACTTCATTCACTTGCCCTTCTCAATTTCCCAAGACTCAATCAATCAATCAATCAATCAATCAATCAAAATGTTTTATTCATCATAAACACAATAAAGTGCAGTGAAATTAATTTTGCCTGGAGCAGTACAATCAAAAAATAACACACAATACACAATAAAAATTCAACACAAACATCCACCACAGCATTCTTCACTGTGGTGGAAGGCACAAAGTAGTCAGTCGTCCTCCATTGTTCCCTCGTGTTCATAAGTCTCCGCAGTCGCCGCTGCGGGCGGCCAGATGTACAGGCCCTCTCGTTGGGATGGTAAGTCCTGAATCGGCGCTTCCCTACTGGAGACCGCGGCTTCAGGATGTTTTAGGCCGCAGGCTGGCGTTCGGAGCTCTTCCGGGGATCGTCCGCAGCAAGAAGCTCCACAGACCGCAGTTTCAGGATGTTATCGACGGTGGGCCAGCAGTTGGAGCACTTCTCTAGTGATGCCTAGTGAGGGGTCTCAGGCTCCTGATGGCGCACCCGCAGCTAGAAGCTCAGGAGACCGCAGCTTCAGGCTGTAACAGTCCGCGGGCCAGCGATCGGAGCACTCCCTTCTGGCGACCCCTGCAAGGGCTCGCCCGCTTCCCGATGAAAAGTCCACGCTGCGCCCACTGCTGACGCTCTGGGCCCGATTCCGGGAAAGGTCATACCAATCGATGGTGTTAGGCCACGAGGGAGGTGACATGGAAAAGTCACCTCTCCGTGGAGGAGGCGACCGAAAGCAGTTCCCCCCCTTACCCCCCCTCACCACCCCCACACAAGACACACCGAGAGACATTTGGACACACCAAAAAATACAAAAAAAGTAGAAATGGCGAATATGCTGCTGGCAGAACAGCCGAGTCGGAGCGCCCCCACCTAGATTTGGACTAGATTAAGTGTTGCCCTCTCACATTTGCGGCCCTCTACATAATTCTGGATAAAACTCTTGAACACTTTTAAGAAATTGCACCCCATCTAAACCTTTCACACTATGCTTTTTCCAGTCAATATTGGGAAAGTTAAAATCCCAAACTACAACATCCTTATTTGACCTGCAGCTGTGTGCTATCTCATGGCATATTTGTTCTTATAATTTCCGTTGACTATTTGGGGGTTTGTAGTACACCCAAAAAAGACCTATGCCCCTTCTTCAGACATTTATTTAAAAGATATTACAGCAAGATCCCTACATTTTATAACGGAATAATTAATCCATATTTCCTGCACAATTTGGTCTGAAAAATCTCAGTATTTTTTTCTGCTGCTAACAGAATGTAGCAATCCCAGAATTTAAAATGCAGAATTAATTTTTTTGGCTCTGAATTTGTGCAATAGCAGTTGTACTCAACTCTCTTAAATAAATAAAGGTGGCATTTAATTCACAGATATTATTCACCACTGCCTGGTTGTTGCTCCTTCCAATGAATATGTTACCCAGGATTTTATTTCACATTGTTCACATCAGCCAATGTCCAGTCATCTCTTACTTATCAGAATTTTCTTTACTAATACTTGATATTAATATCATAAATTATTTAGGCCTAAAAAGAATAATTTCAATCTAGAAGTGTCTATTTTCATCCCACTTTAACTCTTAAAATCCTTGGAGTTTCTCTGTCAAGCTCATTTGAATCAACAATCTGGCAATATCTTGGTGGGAATTGCCACATTCCTCACTGAACCTTTGGAAAAAAGGACTGTAGTTGGCTAGCTTTCAAAGGTTTTTTTCATGAGGTTTGTGAGCGGCTTATTTTCATGCCTTCCCACACCATGAAGGATCCAACTCAGCACACTCCCATGCAAATGAAAAGAAAGACGTCAAACTAAATAGGTGTTTAAGAAGCAACTGCAGATGCTGGAAAATCGAAGGTAGACAAAAGTGCTGGAGAAACCAGTTTCTACAGCACTTTTGTCAAACTAAGTAGGGACAGCCAGCACAGTTTTGTACATGACAGTCATGTCTCACTAATTATACGAGGCAGGTCTTGTCTCACTAAACTTAATAAAGTTTTTTGAGGAAGTAATAAAGGAGATTGATGAAGGTTGGGCAGTGGATGGTGTACACATGAATTTTCAGTAAGGTTTTTGGTGTGTGAGTGAGAGTGAGAGAGAGAGAGAGAGAGAGAGAAAGAGAGAGAGAGAGAGGGGGGGGAGGGAGAGGGAGAGGGAGAGGGAGAGGGAGAGAGAGGGAGGGAGGGAGGGAGGGAGGGAGACTTGGACGTAAATGGTTGGTGATTACGTTTGCTGACAAGACCAAAATGCAGGAGTTGCAGACAGTAATGAATGCTGTGCAAAGAAACAGTCGGATATCGATCAGCTGCAGAACTGCAGAAATGGGTGTTGAAATGGCAAATGGAGTTTAACCTGAGCAAGTGTGAGGTGTTGCACTTTGGGTGATTGACTGTAAGGGGAGAGTATACAGTTAATGGCAAGACCATTAACAACATTGATGTGCAGAAAGATCTTAGAGTTCAAGTTCATAATGCAGTGGTAAAGAAGGTGGATGGTATGCTTGCCTTCTTTGCTAGGGACATTGAATATAAGTGTAGGTATGTTACAATACTTACCTTGAGCGGCGCTGCAGTTCTGCCACTCCCCGTGTGCACGACTTTGGTGCCTTTCAGAGGGGGGCGGGTTTAAAATGCTGTTTTTCTACAGACAGTTCAAGTCGATCCATCTCAGAGAATTTCATTGCTAAAGAGAAATCGCTCCGACATTTGATTTATGAAGGTATTTTTAAACTACACTAGATCATTTATTAGCTAGAGTAATTTAAAAATCATCTTCTAAAGCCTTGAGCGCCGACAATGGCAAGGATTTTATGTAGGGGAGAAAAGAAGGTACACGGTTTATTTTTACATAAAAACATGATTCTTAGGAAGCATTTAATCAAATTTTCATGTTGCGAAAAGGGGACAAAAAAAATATACGAACTGGCAGTGTTTTTCCTGCCGACTGTGGGTTAAATTCACCCCAAACCGCAATGTTCCAATCCACCGCGTTCCACTAAATCCCACTCACGTTGATTTAAATGGCCATTAATTTACAGGAATTAAACACTAAATTCCTTCCATTTGGCCTATAAATTCATGAAAATGAGATTTAATAGTCATGTTATATTGTGATTTATTGTGTGAATGTTATTTGGCCACAGGCAATTTTTAAATGTTTATATTTTCTCAAGAAATGGATAGATGTTTAGATCTAGTAATTGAATTTTGTAATTAGCTACAATTAGGTAACTAATTATCTGCTTTAATTTCAGGTCATCCAAGTAAGATTGTTTCATATTTGTTTCAGAATGCTTCAATCTATAATAACTGAAAATTTATGATATGAAAGTGAATTAGGTGTCAAATTAAACTTCTTTTTATGCTTTATCTGATGGGATAAATTGTAGACTTGATTTTTTAAATCTCAAAATTTTGTAATATTGCTAATAACTGTCAGGAAGTCATGGTGCAGCTCTATAGAATTATGTTAGGCCACATTTGGACTAATGTGTGCAGCTCTGGTCACCCCAATACAGGAAAGACGTGAAGGCTTTGGAGTGGGTGCAGAAGAGGTTTACCAGAAAGCTGCCTGGATCAGAGAGTTTCAGCTACAGGGAGAGATTGGATAGATATGGGTTGCTTCTGCTGGAATATCAGAGGTTGAGGAGAAACAGTATAAATATATAAATTATGAGAGGCAAAGATAAGGTAGACAATTGGAACCTTTTTCCCAGGATGGAAATGTCCAACACTAGAGGGCATAGCTCTAAGGTGAGAGGGAGAAAGTTTAATGGAGGTGTGTGGGCAAATGTTTTTTTTCGCACAGAGAGTAGTGGGGCTGGTTCACATTGCCCAGGGTAGTGGTGGAGGCAGATATGATAGTGGCTGGCAAGAGGCTTTTAAATAGATACATAAAAGTGCAGGGAATAGAGGGATATGGATCATGTAGAGGCCAATGAGATTGGTTTAATTTGGCATCATGTTCAGCACAAATATTGTGGGCCAAAGGGTCTGTTCCAGTCCTGTACTGTTCTATGATCTATGTTGAGACATATCGATATTCCGCCTTCTGCACCCTATGATATATGGTGAAATTCTAGACTTTAGGATAAAAGTGATCATTGATTATCAGAAAAATAAAATTCTAATTTCATTATTTTTGCTGCATTTGGCTTGCTAAAATGGCCACCGGGTCTCTGAATTGAAAATAGATTTATGTAGTATTGATTAGTAGCCACAAAGATTTGTATTATGTTTAGGCTCAGTAAGAGATTTGGTGTTGGGATTCTGGTTGTACGGCAATGATACATAATATGGGAGAGCCACAGAGATTACTGCAAACATTCTTATTTATGTTAAATATAAAACTGCTGCTTTGCTTCCAATATTTCTAAATCTCTTGGCTGTCGTGAAGAGATAATTCGGATAACAAGCAGTCATAATTCCATCTGCATCATAATACTTTTCTGCAAATAAGCAGGTAGCAGCTGGAATTATTTGTGGATTTAATCAACCAAAAGGAATATCCACATTCATTCGCAACGCAATCACAAAGAATAGAAGTTTGTCTTGGTATTTTGACAGCAATAAGTACCTCATGAAAAAGCAAGTCATTCTGTCCAAAAAACTAATCCTGAGTAAACAGATGATTTACTTTGAATTCAACCCCCCTCTCCTCCCACCGCCCCACCCCACTGTGGTTAACTGTTGTGGGGTTAAAAAAACATGCACCTTATACAAAAAATCAACTATATGTATTACAATATGTGTAAATTTAAAGTCTCTCCTTATATGTTATAATGGCAGTTTTTAAAAAGTACTCAAAATCCAATTTCGATAGCCATTAATTATCTGAGATGATGTGAAGGTATAGCCTAATGCACTCAGGCGGCACACATAAGACAGCAAAGATGAATCTTTCAGACGTCGTTTCTTGATTAATTAGTCATTCATTGAAATAATACAAAACAAAGAAGTAACTCATAACCTTCTGTTCTTAATCGCTGTTCCATTCACGTCACATAAATCACAAAAAAGCTTCTTCTTATAAAGGTATGTCGGCTTGTAACTATTTCCCCTCATACTCCGACACAAAACTAAAACTTCTAATCTGCGAGTCTGCGCGAGAGTCCTCTAACAAAAGAACACACCCCTACTACGTATCAAATCTCACCTACAAAAGCACAGGCAGATAGCTAAAACTAAAAATATTAGACATGATAATAATACTGACTTAAGCTTAATGGCTTGTACATACCAGGCCCTAATTGTTCTGAGTATATAACAAAGCAATTACTAATAGGCATTAAAAAAGGAGCTATAAAAGTTTAACATATATCAAAAAACAAAAGTAATATGCATTATACATTAGCATTCAGACTTCTTAGCGATTCTTCCATCTTCACCTTTGACTTCTATCTTGGTTATTGGTCTTACCAAGGCATTGTTCTTAGTCTGAAGTCGTACTGTTCGCACCAAACCTTTAATGTCCAGCATGATTTCCAGTATCCTTCCCATCAACCAAGAACCTCGTGGTGCAGTAGAATCAACCACCAAAACGATATCACCTGGAATAAAATTTCTTCTTACTTTCAACCATCATTGTCATTCTTGGATTAGAGGCAAATATTCTTGTGTCCACTTTTCCAAAAAAGATCTGCCGTATATTATACTTGTTTCCACCTGCATCTCATATACAAATCTTCTTTCTCAAAGAGCCCAGGTGGTAGCATTGGATTGGCCTTCAACAGAAGAATATGATTTGATGTAAGTGTTTCCAGGTTATTCAGATCATCAGAACTCTTAGTATTGGGTCGATCATTTAAAATTGTTGCAACTTCACAAAATACAGTTTGCAATCCTTTATCGTCCAGAACTTGTTGTTTACGAGCAGAATGTAGCACATTTCTAACCATACGGATCAACCGGTCCCAAACACCGCCGTGATGAGATCCCGCAAGAGGATTGAAATTCCATTCTATCCCATCCTGATACCTAACACTCTGGATTTTCTTCTGATTTAAGCTTTTAAGTGCTTCTCTCAATTATCTTTCTGCTCCAACAAAATTCATACCATTATCTGATCTTAACGATAAAACTTGACCTCGTCGACAGATAAATCTCCGTAATGCATGAATACAGGAATCGGTGTCAAGTGTAGATGCAACTTCAAGATGTACTGCTCTGCTTGCCATGCAAGTGATGATTACACCATACCTTTTCACAAGACTTCGTCTACTCTTAACCTTTATAGGACCGAAGTAATCTACTCCTACATCTTCAAATGGAGGATTATTAGGCTGAATCCTCTCCAGAGGTAAGTCCGCCATCTTCTATTCTCCAACTTTTCCACGCTGTCGTCTACATTCAACCCCTTTTTTTATCATCTTTCGTGCAGCAGTCAGGTTTGATAATCTAATGTTTCTTACGAAGTTTTGACAACATATAATTTCTTCCTCCATGTCCGATCTGTTCATGGATATATCGTAACAATGATGTTGAAATATGAAAGTCCTTTGACATAGGATGCTTAGCCTCTTCAGGCATTGCTAGTCTATTCAAGCAACCACCTACTCTCTCACCTGCTCTCTCACCTACTTATCTACTTTCCTTCTTCAAGCTTGTAGAATTGACTGTCCCTTTGGACACCATGTACTCCAGCTTCTAACGTCGATATTTCTTCTTTGTATTTTTGTCTTTGATAGAAATAAATAATTGCGTTTACTGCTCTGTGAAGATCCTCAAGATGTAATCCCTGTACGTGGTATGATGCCTTAAAGGCTTGCATATTCTTTTCAACTTTTTCCTTTAGTTTTTCAGAATCTTCTTCAGACATACTTTCAGCTATCCCTTTCCTTTTTCGAGCAAACAGCAATAACCTTGTTTTGGCTTTAAGAAACCAAGCCACCATAGTCATCAACTTATTCCATGATGAAAAGTGGGTAATTAAATCGTTCGTGGGGTTTGACGAATCTTTAACAATCACATTCACTGTGATGTTTTGCTTGACTTCCGGATCATTAGCAGAGATTTCAAATTCCAGTTCAAGCTTTGGCCATTCTCTGCCTGGCTTACAGAGAAACTCTGGTCCATTGATCACTACATACATGTTATGAGACAAAGCTTTTATAAGAAGAAGCTTTTATGCTGGAAATAGTAGGTCAGGCAGACTCTGCAGATAGACAGACAGAGCTAATATTTCAGGTATTAGATCTGAAACTCTGTTTCTCTTTCAATAGATGCTGTCAGACTTGCTAAGTCAACTGGACAATTGTTGGTGGAAAGAGCTGGGCAAATATTAATATGGGGTGTAGGCAAGGACACAGTTTTCTGAAGTCTTGCCCTTGCAGCTCTGGTAAGGTTATTTGAATCTTGTTTTGCATTAAACTCTTCAAGGCAGTTGCATATTCAGGTTTAGAATCCTTTTTCTAAATTTATCTTAGACTGGGTCTGCGCTAATGCGCATAGAACAAAGAACAATACGGCACAGAAACAAACTCTTTGGTCCATAACACTGGAGATTCATCTTCAGATCAGGTAACTCATATGCCACCATTGGACCAAACTATTCAGCTAAAACCTTGAATACATTTCTATTCCCTAAGTTACTTAACACTAACTTAAACTAAATATTTAGACAGTTATTATATGCAGTTTTGGCTGCCTGATTACGGGAAGGATATGGAGGCTTTGCAAAAAGTGTAGGTTTTACCAGAATGATGCCTGGAAGAGAGGGTATTAGCTATAAGGAGAGGTTCGACAAAGTTGGATTGTTTTCTCCGGAACATAGGGAGAGCTCTGATAGATGTAGATAAAATTATGAGGCATAGATAGACAGTCATAACCTTTTTCCCAGGAAGGAATTGTCAGACTAGAGGGCAGGACTTTAAGGTGAGAGGGACAAAGTTTAAAAGAGCTGTGGGGCCACTTTATTTTTAGACTGGTGAGTGCCTGGAATAACCTTGCAGAGGAGGTGGTGGAGGCAGATGCAATACTGGCATATAAGGTGTTTTTAGATTGGGATATGGACATGTGGTGAATGCAGGATGTGGATCACATGTACGGTATTATTTATTTTAATAATTATTTAATTTTATTTTTTAACTTGGCATCATGTTCAGCAAAACGAAGATACATGTTATTTTACCCTCAGCCTCCTTGCAAAAGCCACCTGAGGTGGAGCTCAACACTTGCCTTCAATACACGGCAGTGCCACTGTATCATATAACCATATAACCATATAACAATTACAGCACGGAAACAGGCCCTCTCGGCCCTTCCAGTCCGTGCCGACCATTTGTTTTCCCCTAGTCCCATCTACCTGCACTCAGACCATACCCCTCCATTCCCTTCATGTCCATATACCTATCCACTTTACTCTTAAATGTTAAAATCGATCCTGCCTCCACCACTTCTGCTGGAAGCTCATTCCACACAGCCACCACCCTCTGAGTAAAGAAGTTCTCCCTCACGTTACCCCGAAACCTCTGTCCCTTAATTCTCATGTCATGCCCTCTTGTTTGAATCTTCCCTACCCTCAATGGGAAAAACGTATCCACGTCAACTCTGTCTATCCCGTTCATCATTTTAAAGACCTCAATCAAGTCCCCCCTTAACCTTCTGTGCTCCAAAGAATAAAGACCTAACTTGTTCAACCTTTCTCTGTAACATAGTTGCTGGAACCCTGGCAACATTCTAGTAAATCTCCTCTGTACTCTCTCTATTTTGTTGACATCCTTCCTATAACTAGGCGACCAAAATTGTACACCATACTCCAGAATTGGTCTTACCAATGCCTTGTACATTACTTCCCTACTCCTATATTCAATGCTCTGATTTATAAAGGCCAGCACACCAAAGGCTTTCTTTACCACCCTATCTACATGCGATTCCACCTTCAGGGAACTATGCACAGTTATTCCTAGATCCCTCTGTTCCACAGCATTCCTCAATTCCCTACCATTTACCATGTACGTCCTATTTTGATTTGTCCTGCCAAGATGTAGCACTTCACACTTATCAGCATTAAACTCCATCTGCCATCTTTCAGCCCACTTTTCCAAATGGCCCAAATCTCTCTGTAGACTTTGAAAATCTACTTCATTATCCACAACACCACCTATCTTAGTATCATCTGCATACTTACTTATCCAATTATCCACCCCATCATCCAGATCATTGATGTACATGACAAACAACAGTGGACCCAACACAGATCCCTGAGGCACCCCACTGGTCACCGGCTTCCAACCTGACAAACAGCCATCCACCATTACTCTCTGACATCTCCCATTCAGCCACTGTTGAATCCATCTTGCTACTCCGCCATTAACACCCAAAGATTGAACCTTCTTAACCAACCTTCCATGGGGAACCTTGTCAAAGGCCTTACTGAAATCCATACAGACAACATCCACTGCTTTACCCTCATCAATTTCCCTAGTTACCGCTTCAAAAAATTCAAGAAGGTTTGTCAAACATGACCTTCCAGGCACAAATCAATGTTGACTGTTCCTGATCAGACCCTGTTTATCCAGATGCTTATATATATTATCTCTAAGTATCCTTTCCATTAATTTGCCCACCACTGACGTCAAACTAATAGGTCTATAATTGCTAGGTTTATTCTTTGAACCCTTTTTAAACAATGGAACAACATGCGCAGTACGCCAATCCTCCGGCACTATTCCCGTTTCTAATGACATTTGAAATATTTCTGTCATAGCTCCTGCTATTTCTACACTAACTTCCCTCAATGTCCTAGGGAATATCCTGTCAGGACCTGGAGACTTATCCACTTTTATATTTTTCAAAAGTGTCAGTACTTCCTCCTCTTTGAATCTCATAGTTTCCATAGCTACTCTACTCTTTCCCCTTAACTCACCGAGTTCAATATCCTTCTCCTTGGTGAATACCGAAGATACCGTATCATTACTTCTTATTGGCTGTTGTACATCTCAATGAGCCAATCAAATGGCTCTTTCTTAAACCTTCCGGCTGCTGCTCTACTTTACCTCCAGGCTTGAAACTAATCATCTCAGCTGTCACATTGGCTTTTTTTTTTAAGGATAATTTGTTTTTATCTGACCGATTAGTGTAGTCTAGAGATACAGCGTGGAAACAGGTCCTTCAGCCCACCGTGTCCATGCCGACCAGCAATCCCCACATACCAACACTAACCCACACACACAAGAAACAATTTTAATTTTAACAAGCCATAAATCTGTACGCCTTTGGAGTGTGGGAGGAAACCGGAGCTCCCACGGAAAACCTAAGCAGGCCAAGGGGAGAATGTACAAACTCTGTACAGACAGCACTCGTAGTCTGGATTGAACTCAGGTAAGGCAGCAACAATACCACTATGCCACAGTTCCCCCCAACTAGTCCAGTAGATTGAGAATTTCCAGATGGCTATTATACTGTATTGTATATTACAGTATATTGTTGTACAGGTGAATCTTGGGGTGGAAGACTCTAGCTAAATGGAAATGGCAGCATAAATGGATAAGGTGGTAAAGAAGGCATATATCATTCTTGCTTATGTTGATTTTGTATAAAACTCAAGAAGTTATAATGCAGCTGTATGAAACTTTAGTTTGGCCACATTTGGAGTATTGAATGCAATTACTGTTCACCAAGGAGCCTTTGAGACAGTGCAGTAGAGGTTCACCAAGATTTTGTCTTGCTAATGAGGGAGTGCAGTGTAGGTTCACAAGGTTAATTCCTGGAATGGTGGGACTGTCATAGGTTGAAAGATTGAAGCGACTGGGCTTGTATACTCTGGAATTTAGAAGGATGAGAGGGGATCTTATTGAAACATATAAGATTATTAAGGGATTGGACACGCTAGAGCCAGGAAACATGTTGGCGGAGTCCAGAACTAGGAGCCACTGTCCAAGAATAAGGGGAAGGCCATTTAGAACGGAGATGAGGAAAAACCTTTTCACCCAGAAAATTGTGCATCTGTGGAATTCTCTGCCTCAGAAGGCAGTGGAGGCCAATTCTCTGGATGCTTTCAAGAGAGAGTTAGATAGAGCTCTTAAAGATAGCGGAGTCAAGGGATATGGTGAGAAGGCAAGAACAGGGTACTGATTGTGGATGATCAGCCATGATCACATTGAATGGCGGAGCTTGCTTGAAGGGCCGAATGGCCTACTACACCTATTGTCTATTGTCTGAATTGGAGAATATTAGGTATAATGAGTTTGCTTGGCCAAACTCGAATTGGTTTAGAGAGTTTGAATACTCTCTTGAACTTTGAAAGATGTATGTTGGCAAGCATGTTGTTGGTTATATTGTAGCCTGGTTTGGCGACTCAAAATGAAGCAGATTACAAAAATTGTTTACAAAAAATACCATGTTTACTGGCCTATTATACAGCTGCAAGTAAGAATTTCATTCTTCAGTAGACAATACATATGACAATTAAACAGTCTTGATTGTTTTCACTGCAGCGTATATATTATAATATATTATCTACAGTTACCTGTCCCCAAAACAAAAATTACACAAACTATTCCACGTGATAATCAACACTGAAGATTTAAAGGAGCCTGCAAAATGAAGCTCTCCTCACACAGCACCTCACTGATACTGAAGTACAGGAGACTCCTGCACTACCTAACTGCCCTTAGTGCCTTTTATGATGTTCACCCACATTCTCCTTTTGTACCTGTGACAAGCAAATTCTACGCCCAGCGTTCTCCATAGTGAGTCCGTCCATGACTCCATCTGCCCTGTGCAGTCTGCCAGGAGCTTCAGCTGGATACACTTCCCACAAGTATAGTCCTTGACCTCCCACATCTTGGAGAAAGGGCAAGCTTCCATATCAATTTTCCCCAGTTCCCTCAGCTAAGGGGAGAAAAAAAAACACACAAAATGGGTGGTATTGTAGATAATGAAGATGATTGTCAAAAATTGCAGCAGGGTCTTGATCAGTTGATCAGTTGGACAGGTAGGCTGAGGAATGGCTGATGGAATTTAATAAAGTGAAATGTGAGGTGTTGCATTTTAGGAAGTCCAACATGTTAGGAAGCCTATACAGTGAATGGTTGGGCTCAGGGGAGCATTAGAGAGGAGAGGGATCTAAGAGTGCAGGTACATATCTCTTTGAAAGTGGCGTCAGGTAGATAGCGTGGTCAAAATGGCTTTTGGCAATCAGTCAGAGTATTGAGACATTGCAGGACGCCTCATTTAGAGCATTATTTTCAGTTTTGGGCACCCATGTTATCAGATGGATGCTGTCAAGTTGGAAAAGTGCAGAGATTTACGAGAATGTTGCCCGGTCTCAAGGGCCTGAGCTAGAGGGAGCAGTTGAGGACTCTATTCCTTGAAGTGCAGGAGGATAAGGATGGCCTTATAGACGTGTACAAAATCATGAGAGGAATGGATCAGGTAAGCACACAGTCTTTCGCGCAGAGCAGGGGAATCAATAACCAGAGGTTTAAGGTCAGGGGGAAAAGATTTAAAAAGAATCTGAGGGGTAACTTTTATTAAACAAAGGATGGTAGGTATATGAAACAAGCTGCCAGAGGTGGTAGTACTATCACAATGTTTAAGAAACATTTAGATAGGTATATGGATAGGATGGGTTTAGAGGGATATGGGCCAAACGCAGGCAGGTGGGACTAGTGTGGATAGGACATGTTGGTTGGTGTATGCAAGTTGAGCCGATGGGCCTGTTTTCACGCTGCATTACTCTATCTATAACTTATCTGGTCACTATTCACCTTCCTCGTGGAAACCTGATGCTCCTCAAAGCACTTTCAAGAGCAGCATTTCAACCTCACTCAAAATGGCAGATCCTAAGATGGCCACTCCCACTGGCACTCCGTTTTATAACTCACCAGCACTAGGAGCTACTAGTCTCATTGACACCTCAAGGCCTTACCTCCTCCTCAAACAGAAGGTCTAGATATATATCCATAATATATGTATAAATAAATATATATTTATAAAGCACATATAAATAGATACTTTATCAGCAAGAGGGTGATTGCTAAGGTGGTTTATAGAATTGAGGTTACAATCACAGCAGCCATTATCTTACTGGGTGGCAAAACAGACAAAACAGGCAAAATAGCCTGATACTGTTCCTGATTTACATGAATACAGGTTTTTGCCATCAGTGCTCAATCGATCTTTTTTCATTTGGATTGTGTATATAGTTTTGGGGTTTGCATGTCAAGGCTTTCTGATTATTTAGGCTTGTAACTATATTATTTTACATAGTAATTTTAAGCCTCTCAATATATCATTGTAGTTAGCACTTTCTATATATTATCAGAGCATAATTCCATCATCTTCAATTTTAGGTAGTTTCATTGCAATGTCATTGCAAGTCTCTGTATCATAGAATTTCACAGAAATGATCTGTCATTGTTTTCTAATTTCCCTATTTAACATTTGTCTGGTGAGATATTTCAATACTAATTATACTGCCATGGGTTAACTGAACTGAATTGAAAAACAATGTAATGTTTCTATTTCAATGCATCGGTAACACATTTGAACAGTTCATCAGATATGAATGTTATGCTTTGTTCTTTTTCAATATTTAGAGCACAAATGTAGGTGGGAAGATTATGGAACACTTGCAAGCCAGCAGATTAAAGCTGGATTTGTACCAGAAAATACTATGTGTAGAAATTTGCCACAAGGAAAAAGTAACGTGAAAATATTATCCTCCCTGTAAAATGCATTAAATCGGATTACACGCATATAATGTAGTTTGAGTTCTTTTCATAAAATAATGTGCTTCAAACTATTTTCAGCCTTAAATATTGAATTGTTCAGTGGACTAAGAATAATCCTGTGGTGGCATTACCACAGGGTAAATGTTCGTAAATTGTAGCTAATCCAGCCAGTTCATTTCCTATTACTGAACCATAAATAACCAAAACCAAAATAAGTAGATCAACATGATTGATTGATTCTTCAAAATGATTCTCTTTGGTTTTCATTTTAAATGGTTCAGTTTTTGCAATGGAAACTGATATCACTTTGACAGCTCTTGTCAAAAGAAAGGCACCAGAGACTTTGCTAACAAAAAATAATAAGCCTTTCAATAAAGACGCATAAGTGATTGCACGTGCTGGAACCTGGAGCAAAAATAATACTGTGTAGGAAGGAACTGCAGCTGCTGGTTTAAACAAAAGATGGACATAAAATGTTGGAGTAACTCAGCAGAAATAAACTGCTGGGGGAACTCAATGGTTCAAGCAGCATCTATGGAGGCAAAGGGATGGTGTTTCAGGCTGAGTCCCTGCATGCACTGAGAATGTAGAGGAAATACTCTGACCATCCACCCACCTTACCTATACACCTTGTGATATTATATACATTTACAAGTTCACTCCTCAGCCTCCTTCACTGCAGGGAAAACATTCCTAGCCTATTCAGTTCCACCTTACTACTCATGCTCCCTAATCCTGGCAACATCCTTGTGAATCTTTTCTGTAGTCTCTCCAGTTTAATCGTATCTATACTGTGGTACGATGACCAGAAGTGCACATGATACTCCAGGTGCAGTGTCACCAATCTCTTATACAAATGCAACGTGAATGCACAATTCTTGTACTCGGTGCCCTGACCAATGAAGACAAGCATGCCACATGTCCTCTTCACCAAATTGTCTACCTATGTGGCTACTTTTAGGGAACCAGATACTTATACCCCTATGTCTCTCTGTTCTACAACACTCCCCAGGTCCTTTCTATTTACTGTCCAAGTCCTGCCTGGTTTAATCTACCAATATGCAATACCTCGCAATTGCCAAAATTAAATTCCATCTTCCATTCCTTTGCCCATTTTCTCAGTTGACCTAGACCATATTATAACCTTAGACAACCTTCTTCATTGTCCTTCACACCACCAATTTTGGTGTCATCCACAAACTTACTAATCGTGCCATCTACATGCTCATCTATATCATTAATATATAATATTAATATGCCCATGGGTAGGAACATGGAAGGGAAAGATTTAGAGGGATATGTGCCAAATGTGAACAAATGAGATTAGATTGGATGGGGCATCACAGTGGCATTGACAAGTTGTGCTGTAGGACCTGTTTGCATGCTGTATGATTCTACAACTCTGTGACAATGAACAGTGTGCCCAGCACTGACCCCTGTGGAATACCAATGGTCTGAAGACCCACATTCCACCACCTCATTCTAACTGTTTCCACCCAGCCAATTTGTATCCAATTTAGCCAGCTCACCCTGGATCCCCTGTGATCTAAACTTATGGACCAGCCTACTACATGCGACCTTGTCAAATACATTGTAAAGTCCACTTGGACAATACATGACCCACAGATCACCTCACCTCTTCAAAAAAACTCAATTTAGTGAGATAAGATTCCCAAGCAGAAACTTATGCTAATTATCTCTAATCACTCTTTGCCTTTCCAAATGCAGATAAATTCTGTCTCACCGAATCCTCTCAAATAACCTTCCCACCACTGATCTTATGCTCACTGGTCTGTAGATTACTGGCTGGTCCTTGCAGCTCTTGTTAAATAAAGGCATAACATGAGACACTCTCCAGTCTTCAGATGCACTACGCACAGCTAAGGAAGATGTAAAAATCTCCACCAGCACTTTTTTCTACAGTTTCCCCCAACATTCTGGGATACAGGTGATCAGGCCCTGGGAATTTATCTATTATTAGGTGCTTTAAAACCACCATCAACCTGTTTCACAATGTTGATAAGTTTCAGTATTTCACTGTTCTCTTCCCCGAACCCCATGGCTTCCATGACCTCCTCTGTGGTAAATACAGATGAGACTCCATTTAAAACTCCCGCTGCCTTGGTAAGCGGGACACCCAGCATAATCAAGGACAAGTTGCACCTCGGCCATAAGACAAGTTCTCCCCTCTCCCATAAGGCAAAAGATATAGAAGTGTAAAAACGCACACATCCAGGTTCAGGGCCTTTCTTCCCAGCTGTTATCAGGTTACTGAACCATCCTACCAACAACTAGAGAGCAGTCCTGAGCTACTATCTATGTCAGTGGAGGCCCTCGGACTACCTTTGATCATACTTTATTGGACTTTATCTTGCACTAAATTTTATTCACGTTATTCCCTTTATCAGAATACGGGGTGATTGCGGGTCGGCACGGAATTAGTGGCCCAAAGTGCCTGTTTGCGCACTGCATCTCTAAGAAAAATGTCGGACATCATCCTCAGGCAGCTCTGCTCCCGACAATAAGTGCAGCAGGCGTGGAGTCTGCTGCTGCCTCACTGCGCCGTCAGTCCGGCCCCAGAGCCCACTGACATGCAGGGCACTACCAAGTGCCTGATGGCAGCACCGCCGCCTGAAGTGGACTTGTAGAGGAAGCTGGCCCCCGCTGGTGAGGGCGGCATACTGAGCCCTGGGCTTGACGCACAGCTTGGTCCAGACGCCGGGCCTGGGCAGGCCAGGGATGATGCCGAGGTGCCACGGGCTGCCAGCGCTGGCAGGATGGAGTTCGTTGAGGCTCCGTCGCCCAAGGTGAACCCGCGGACCCAGAGAGTGAGCGGGAGAGGCGAGGATGAAAAATTCCTCGACTACCTGGTGGCCCTAGGTCCTGCCGGACCCACTACTGTTGCTGAGGAGTCGGACTCTACTGTCCCTTGTTCTATTGCACCATCCCAGAACGAAGCCCTTTGCCCCTGGACACAGCATGGAGCCAGACCCAGGGCTATGACCGGCTCTACACCTTGTCTATCAGAGCCGTGGTCTGTAGTCCATAGGAGGAAAGCAACATGGTTGACAGCCCTCTCGCCTCCCACCATCGCAAACTCTCCGACTAAGCGATTGATTTAACATCCTGGATGAACATGAATTCCCGTCACTGCAACGTCATACTGTTCCTCCTAGCTCATCTCTTCTGAATCCGCCAACTGGGACCAGGCATGCATCGCCACCCGCCGATTATGCTCCGGTGCCTATCGCTGGCCCTGCCCGTCCGGAGCTGTCCACTGCATTCCAACCTGTAGCCTCAGTGGCGGTCCCATGCTGTCTCTCCCACGCCATGGCTTCAGCCTCCCACGTTGAAGCTCCGGCGAAGGCCTAGAGGAGTCCGCCTCCTCCCACACAGGGTGCCTCTCAGGTTGCAGTTCCAGCAGGACTCAAGAAACGGCCACCCCCCACGAAGAGGGGTTATCCAATGGCAATTTCAGCAGCAGTGGGCCCGAGTCCCTCGCATCCTCCTCCAACGTCGCTTATAATTGGTGACTACATTATGAAAAGCGTGAGGGTGAATTCAGCTGTAAAGGGCCTGTCCCACTGTACAAGGTAATTCAAGAGTACTCCCGCATTTCCCCGATTCAAACTCGGAGAATTACGGTAATAGCCGCTCGTAGGTATTCGGGGCTCTCGTGGACATTTTTCTACATGTTGAAAAACCTTCACGAGCTTACCGCGTTTCCCGAGTACCTGCCGATAGCATTACGAGCCGCTAAGGGACGTCCCGAGCTCTGACGTACCCGCTACGTACATTCTGCGTACTTACCACGAGTTTGATTTTTTTTTTTTACTCGGGAGAGCTCTTGGGTAAACTCGTATAGTGGAACTGGCCCTTAACTTACTCTTTCCCCAGAGCTAAAGTCTTGGACGTCTTAGAACAGATTCCGAGTCTTCTTGATAAATATCCAGATGTGAAAAATGGCATTATCCATGTGAGCACGAATGACACATCCCAGGAACAATCCAAGCAACTGAATCACGATTTCTTCTCCATCTTAAACTCAATGAAGGACTCAGAGAAACGTATTTTTGTCTTAGGACCAATTCCGACTTTTAATCATTGCTTTAAAAGGATTTTACATTTCCGCACGTGATTGCAGATATATTATGATTTTTTAGCCAAGCCTCTGCTGAAAAATGTGAGCTGTTTGCCGATTATTTTAAAGATAAGGGTCAGTCTATCAGAGCTGGTATCCCTTTAGATTCTACTGTCCTCTGCTGCCGACCTAGCAAGGCGCAGGCAAAAATGAGCAGTTTCATAAGTATTTCTACCTCAGAACTTTGTAAAATTGTGGCTGAGAGCAAATCCACTGCCTGTCATTTCGACGCGGTTCCTACAAAGTTTAAAAAAAATGTTTTTAACAGTTTATCCAGTTTTGTTCTTACAATGATAAACATCTCCCTTGTGACTGGAATTTTCCCAGATACCTATAAAACCGCTGTTGTAAAGCCTCTGTTAAAGAAACCAAATTTAGAGAATGCGCTATTGAGTAATTACAGACCCATATCAAATCTACCCTTTATCAACAAGGTACTGGAGAAAGTGGTATTCAACCAAATACAGCATCTTCTAAATCAAAATGAAATTTTAGAGCAATGTCAATCTGGTTTCAGAGCAAATTGCAGCACTGAGACTGCCCTGATTAAAAAATAGTCAGTGACCTTAGAGTTAGTACTGACGAGACAAAGTCTCAGTGCTGATCCTCTTAGACCTCACAGGAGCTTTTGTCACCATAGATCACAGTATTCCTATAGATTGCCTAGAAAACTGGGTGGGCCTGTCAGATCAGGTACTAAGTTGGTTCCAATCATATATAAGTGGAAGGAAGTACTTTGTTAGCCTTGGGGACTATGTGTCACAGCTGCATGATATATCCTTTGGTGTAGCACAAGGTAGCTGCCATGGCCTGTTACTCTTTTCCTTGTATATGCTGCCACTAGGAGGAGTTATCAGACAGCATAATGTTAACTTTCTAAGTTATGCCGATGACACTCGGTTATACCACTCTGTCTAGCCCACTGATGCAAATGCCTTAATTTCTTTGACATCCTGCCTATTTCCTATTACAAAATGGATGAATGATAACTTTCTTAAACTCAACAATGACAAGACAAAAATGTTATTACTTGGATCAAAACCTAAGAGAGAGATATTACTCAGTAAACTGGGAAATTTGACTGCCTATGTCAAACAAGAAGACTCAAGACTGGGGGTAAAAATTGACAATTATCTTAATTTTAAATCTCACATAAATAAGGTAACAACGTGTGCTTTCTATAACCTCAGAAATATTGCTAAGCATGCCCTTTCTTAACTGAACATGACTGTAAAAAACTCATACATGCTTTCATATTAAGCAGACTTGATTATTGTAATGCCTTCAAAATCCATCAACAAGTTACAGCTCATTCAAAATTTAGCAGCCCGGCTTTTAACAAATACCAACAAAAGGGAACATATCACTCCGGTATTATACTCCCTTTATTGGCTCCCTGTGAGATCTAGGAAAGACTATAAAGTCCTTCTTCTTGTCTATAAAGCCCTAAATGGCTTAGGAGCAGCATATTTTACAGACTCCCTCCTTCCCTATGCCCCTAGTCGAGCGCACAGGTCTTTTGATGCTGTCCTGTTAGCATCTTGATGCCGCAGCAATAAGAAAATTGGTGAAGCAGCTTTTTTCAATTATACCCCCAAGCCTATGACCCTACCCAGGGCTATGAGAGACGCCCACTCAGTTGACATTTTTAAACAGCAGCTAAAAACATATTTTTAATCTTTTTAATTCTTTACTTCCTTTGTCCTTTTACACTCTCGATTTTATATTTTATATCTTTATATAAATCTGTGGTTATATTTTTATATAAATGTGTGCTATTAACTGCCTATGTCCTTACTGTTTTAAATTGTATTTTTGTTTAGACCTGTGTTTTTGTGGAAAGCACTTTGGGTTGCATTCAATTGTATGAAAAGAGCTATACAAATAAAGTTATTATTATTATCATGTAACTGTAATAATGTTTTGTTTTTCTGCTGCTGACAATAAATGCCTTTCACTGTACTAGATACACACGACAATAAACTAAACCCAAACTCAAACATTAATTTAAGACCCATGGCTCTACATGTAGATAACCACACTACTTCTCCCTTTGTTCTTAATATACTTCCTAAAACTAAGGATTTTCTCTATGGATTCTATCTGCTAAGTGTATATCATGTCCTTTTCTTTTTTCCTACTGATTTCCTTTTTAAATGTGCTCCTACATCCCGTATATATCGTAATTTCCATGATCCCAGCTGGCTGTGCTTGATATCTGCCCCTTTTTTTCCTGACCAGAGCATTAATATTCCACGCCAACGATAGTTCCCCAATACATCACTATGCAGTGTTTTATTGATAAATTTAAAAAAAAAACTGCACTTGAAACAGGAAGCATATTTGAGGGGAATCTAGAACAGGTGCAGTGCGATGATAGATGGCAGAGGCAGATCTCTTCGGAGTTAACTCAAGGTTCTTCAGCTCTGCACTAACGCTGCTCTGATTAAGCAGTTTTTGAAAAAAAAATTAACAATTAATCATCCATGATTAATTATGATTAATCGATCAGAATGATAACATTTCAAAACTCTTTTTTCTCTAATGCTAATGTTAGAATAGGATGGTTTGAGAGTGCCTAGTTTTGTAAATAAATGTTTTGGTAACTTTTCAGCCAGTCGATCCAGTAAAGCAATGCAAAAACGTAAACATTATTATGCTGTTAAATGCGTTCAGAAAATTTAGATCAGCAACATGTTGAATAACTGGATTGAATTTCAAGATAAGAAGTTGATAACCTTCGATAACTGTTTGATAACTTTCTTATCATCAAAAACAATAGGAATTTAGTGACACTCAATCATCGTGAAAAAAAAGTTCAAATATCAGCCATTCCTGTCGTCATTCAAATATCATCTGGAACACAAAAATAGCTTCAGATTTGACCCAGTGTCTTCAAACAAGTCAGTTGGCATTCCATCCTGCACAAATTAGGGACAATTCTTTCACATTTCAAGAAGAAATCCTCAGAAGTACCTGCTTGTTATTGCACGTTTGCACAGCTTAGGCAGAATTTCATTTGCAACTTTCACCAAAAGTGTCGACATCAAGAATGGCTGAAATGCACAAGGTTTGAAAATTTCAAGTACGAGAGAGGGAATTTGTGATATGGTCACGAAGTTTGGATCACAAATCCAGGAGGAAGTCAAGCAAGAACTGAAGGAAATACCGGAATCTGGAGACTGCTTTTCACTCGGTTTAGACAAGTAGATCTCAAAGAGAAATCAGTTTACATCACTGACAAGCTCTTTGGTCTCGGGATGACATGATTTAATGGTTCATTGTCATACCATGTCAAAACGTCTGTTGAAAAAGGACTAAAACTGATCATTAATAAACTTGAAACTTTTGACATTGATTTGAAGAAATGTAATCAGGATGACTGCTGATGGAGCCTGTGTCACGAAGAAGCTTGTTCTAAAATCAAGCATTTTCCAGCAATTGTGTAATTTGCATGGCATTCACTTAGCCGTGACTCATGTGTTGTTAGTGGCTGCGTAACATGTTTGCTGATGCTGATGAAGATGACAATGAAGAGGACAATATCTATGAAAATAATATTGAGGAGTCCAATGATGAGGACAAAAGCGATGATGACTCTATTGCCGCGTTAGTTGAAGATCAGTCCATGGACACTGGTGATAAACTTGCAGACAAGATAAGATCATAAGAGCAAGTGATAGGAGCATAATTAGGGCATTCGGCCCATCAAGTCTACTCCACCATTGAATAATGGCTGATCTATCTCTCCCTCCTAGCCCCATTCTCCTGCCTTCTCCCCATAACCCCTGACTTTATCCACTGACTTTGCTTGCACAACCTTCCGTGGCAAAGAATTCCACAGATTCACCATGCTTTGTATAAATAAATTCCTCCTCATTTCCTTCCTAAAAAACGTCCTTTAATTCTGAGGCTGTGACCTCTAGTCTTAGACTCTCCCACAAGTGGAAACATCCTCTCCAAACTATCCAAGCCTTTCACTATTCTATCAGCATTGTTGAATTGATTTGAAAAATCCTAATAAGTGCTGAGTTTTTCCGCAAATCACTGTGAGAAATGATTTACTGCAAATTCGACACAAACGTGAAAGATAAAATGCAATGGTATCAATCCTTGACTGCAAAACACATTGGAATTCAATGCTGCCTATACTGAGGTGATTTTTGGAACTGAAAGATATCATAGTAAGCATTCATCCAGACATTTTTCCCATCTGAAATTGAATTTCAGCTGGAATCTGAGTTAGCTGAAAGTTTCATTTGATTGAAATGAGCATCCTTGCTCTTGGTGATGTGATTGCAACTTAGCCAAAGCTGACAAAATATTTCATTTCATGCTGACCTATCTGACTGTATGAAACTGTTTGCGCCAGGATTGAGCAGAGAAGAAACCCAGGCATTTCAGGACTCAGCGGGACAGGCAGCATCTCTGGAGAAAAGGAATGGGTGACATATCGGGTCGAGACCCTTCTTCAGACTTGACCTGAAACGTCACCCATACCTTCTCTCCGGAGATGCTGCCTGTCCCGCTGAGTTACTCCAGCATTTTGTGTCTACCTTCGATTTAAACCAGCATCTGCAGTTCTTTCCTACACGTTTCAGGACTTCTCAGGTACTTGGATGATCCAATAGATTATGACTCTGCCTGGAACTCCAAACTTGAATTCCGACCGACAAATGATCTTGTCAAAATTGTGAGAGATGTTTGCATGCGGCTTTTCACAAACCACAATGATGAATTATTTGATGACAATGGTCAAGAACATAATTATTCATTTGAGCCCATTGCGAAGCAAGGTAGTTCAGCAACCTCAATGCCATTCTCTCCACACAGAATGTCAAGAAGCCAAAGCCAATGGAGTCATATTCAAACCAGCAAGACATTTTGAAGATATTGTCCTGGAAAGCATGTTGAAATGGCCAAACAAACTGGAAAAAGTGTACAGAGCTCTCAGGACAATCCCTTCCAGCTCAGTTGAACCTGAACGATGTTTTAGTGCAGCTGGGTCTTTGTCACATAATTGCACCACTCATTGAGTGATGAGACCATTGCCACCTCATGTTTTTTAAGATCTCACCAAAGATAGTCTAAAGCAAGGGTTCCCAACCTGGGGTAAATTAACCCCCAGGGAGTAAATTTCACCTACCCAAGGGATACATTTTTGAGAAGGAACTGCAGTTGCTGGAAAATCAAAGGTAGACAAAAATGCTGGAGAAATTCAGCGGGTGAGGGAGCATCTATGAAGCGAAGAAAATAGGCAATGTTTCGGGTCGAAAGGGTTTCGACCCGTAACGTTGACAGTTTCCTCCGCTCCATTGATGCTGCCTAACCCGCTGAGTTTCTCCAGCATTTTTGTCTACAAGGGATAAATTTGTTGATTCTGGATTTGTACATTTTTTTCTCATTGACTGAAACCCCTGTCTCACAGTGCGAGTTGACCCACGAGGTACCCCGAGTTTAAAACAAATTTAACTCATGGTAATCACGTACAATTAACGTAGTGGGAACGTCGGAACTCATGGACGCAATTTAGCGACTCGTGGCGCTAATGGCAGGTACCCGTGAAACTTGTTGACTCTTGAAAAAATTCAAACATGTTTGAGGTTTTCCACAAGTCAAATTTACTGTTCAAGTTAAAAATTGAAACATTTAAACTCGTTGTAAGAACGTAGTGGCCCTTCAGTTTACCTTAGTGACTCGTGAGTCTACCGTGGGCACTCTAACTCAGCAGGCAGACAGCGTCTCTGGAGAGAAGGAATGGGTGACGGGATGACGTTTCTATTGAACCTCGCAATGAAAGGACAATGGATTTCACCCTTGTACTTCAGCTTACTTGCTCAAAAGTTTACAGCCGAACTGAACTCAAAATATGGTTTGTATATCCAACATGCATGTTACAAGCACTAACCAACCATTTACAGATGAAAGATACATGCAGCTCCTGGAAAGTGAGCGTTAATTAGTTCCGTATTAGAGTGAAGTTCTTACCGATAGTAATAATTTTATTCGGAATAGTTTAAATCTACCGAGAAGCATTTTAGTTTACACACACCGCCTCCATACTAATCCACATGTTGTTTCCTCCATATACCACCGGTTGTATCGTTATTTATGTGTTTTGGCCACCCAGAGTCTGAACGGCGCTGTAATATAGAGCAAGTCTTTATTTCTATTTCTATTTGTGAGAATTTTTTTTCCCTGATCATCTTCAGTAAATAGACATGCGGGCGGCGCTAATAATGTTCACATGTTGCCTAATCGCTTTCCAAATATTGGAACGTTACATATATTTTATCTATTTTTAACTAAGCTTCATTTCAGATCTTCACAATGCCAACCGCATTGAAGCCTTTCGCTGCTTGGACGCAGGCGGTTCACTGCAGAAAATGACTATTTGTTTCCAAGATAAGGACGAGATGCAGAATGAGTTCAGATACACAGTAGGATATTGCTTAAAGTTATATATGTATGTTGGTGGAGCGAGATCTCAGTGCCCCGAAACTGCACTAGTTTGTTCCGCGACAAACCAATTGTACTGCCATCACCGTTTGTAACACCTTTTCCCACGGACACCTTTCAAAACAAGCTCAGAAACGGCTTCTCTTTTGTCCGTTTTCAGGTGAGCCGACAATGTGGAGAGGTAGGGTTATGTGACTTTTGTCTGTAATGGATATTTGTCACCGAACCAGCCGAATTCCTGGAGACCAAACGTACTTATATATATCGTTCTACCTGTTTAGCTTAAATATGAACCCCCCACCCCCATCCCCACCAACCCTCGGAGAGAACAGCGAGGGTTCTTTGTTCTTGTTCCGAATTGTGGAAGAAAAGTGCCTTTTTCCACGCGCGACTGAAGCGGTGACCTGATCTCTCTGGGAAAAGGAGAAGTTCAAAATGCAATAGATGCGGCCGCGCTGAATTCTATCTTTACCTCAAAGCCGCAGGATGGAGATGTCTTCTTTAACACTGTTGCTCATTAAAACAGACCTTCATTCACGGTTGGCTCAAGAGTAACTCAGGAGAGGAACCTGGGAACTCGGGAGACGAACTTGGAACATCGCAGAAATGACAAGTAAACGGCAAACTTCGTATACCCTTGGGAACTCGGTTAAACTCTTGATCATACACTTATGATCAAGTGAATCTCGTACACACCCATGAGTCTTTCACTCGGAGTACCTCGTGGGTCAGCTCGCACTGTGAGATAGGGCTATGACAGTGTTTGGTTCTGGTATACCGGTATCTGTTCATCATTAGTTGTTCATAACTAAGTGAAATAACATTGTTATGTGCTATTAAAGTTGCCTAGGGTAAACGGGACAAAAAAGGTTGGGAACCCCTGGTCTAAAGTACGTTTACATTTGTGAAATAAAGGTAAATTTGTTGTGAAAGAATGAGTTTTAATTTGAAAATCACAAAAATCATTTTTTTGAAAATTAATCATTTTTAATCAGGGACAAAGCAATTAATTAATAATTCATTACTTTTTCAAAATGAGCCAATTCATCACTTAATCAGAAAGCAGCTCGACTGCATCCATGGACTTGGAAATTGCCAATAGGCATTGCTTACGGGGATCTCATCTTCATCAATGTAGCTTTTTCAGTGTGTGAAAAGCAACCTGTAGAGTGTCCAATGAGATTTTCTAAGTCTATTTGTAGGGCTCTGCATGGATAGGTAAACAATCAATTCAACTGTCAGCATTCCTGAGACTCCACCAGCATAAATTCTCAATCCAAGCCTCACTTCCATCGTAAATCCTTGGACGAGAACTTTAGAAATATTTATATCAATTCTGTAGCAACATGTCTCATCCTTTTCATAATGCTGGAAATGGGACACACATCGATGCAGCAGATGAGCCAACGGTGTGTGTATCATAGCAACAGAGTACCTACCTATTGACACCTCTTTCAAGAACAGGAATGAATGCTGTTGACAAATCTTGAATGATGCAAAGTTTTGGAAACCTTCGGCTTCTTTCTTCGGCCCTCTGGACACTTCCAACAACTAGTGATGAAGAGCTGGCATTGTGTCTTTGGCCCATCTATATCAGTTGGCCCCCTCCATCAAACTAAATGAACAAAGGGAATGATGTGAGTACTCAACAGGCCAGGCAGCAGCTGTGGAGAAAAGAAAAGAGTTTCTGGAACAATGAAATCCATATGCCTAGATATTGTGACTCATGAAACACTGCTGGGTTCCTGTTTTGAGATATAGTAAATGAATTATGGTACATACAAAGATATCCTTCAATGCATCAAATCGTAAATTCTATTATAGAGAATTTACAGAGTTGTCAACAGCATTAATTTCTATTCCTGAAGGAGGTGCCAATGTGTAGGTACTCTGGTGCTGTGATATACACACTGTTGGTTCATCTGCTGCTTTGATGAGTGTCCCATTTGCAGCACTCCATAAGAGCTCACTCCGACCCATTTCCCCTGCTCGCTTAACACTCACTGGGTCTTGTGTCCTGTGTTCTCTTTAAATTTGTTTGGTTCACTGAAAAATATATTAGACCACTGTGTTGACACAAAATGCTGGAGTAACTCAGCAAGACAGGCAGCATCTCTGGAGAGAAGGAATAGGTGACATTTCGGATCGCGACCTTTCTTCAGACCACTGTGTAATAAGTTCTAAAAATGAATTAAATGTGGGGTGCGATATTAAAATAAGTAATATCCAACAGAACATATGTTGCCCTTCCAAGACACTGAGTGTGTCAGATAATCAGAGTTTTCCTCTAGTGTGATTGTGAAAGGCTCTATCCAAATGTAAATTTGTTTCTCCTTCTGAAATATATTTCTCCTAACTTTCTGACAGGTGCGAGTGGTACTGTTGAACTGGTGTGCATGGTTTCTCCGAATGAAGAAGCCTGGGGAAGGAAAGACTGGCATACCTTACAGGTACAATCAACAGCGACAAGACATCATCAGCAGTGTGGAGATGAACAGAATACCCAGGCAGCGTTCCAGCAATGGTAGCGTGATCTACGTTGGCTATCACACCATGGAGAATCCCTGCTGCCCTCCATGCAATGACTCGGGCGTTATGTGTGGTCGGATCACTTGCTCACACACTGAAGACAATGCACAGAATGGGCTCCTGGTTGGCAGCCCCCCTGAGATGAGCAAGATTCTGGAGGAGCTGCAATTCATCACCAGGCGCTTCAGGGACCACGATGAGGGTGAAGCTATCTCCAGTGAATGGAAGTTTGCTGCCGCGGTGGTTGACAGACTCTGCCTGGTAGCTTTTACTGTATTTTCTATAGTTTGTACATTTGCCATTTTGATGTCAGCTCCGAATTTCATAGAAGCTATTTCTAAAGATTTTGCATGAAACTTGATTTGTATCAGTGACACGAGTTTCTCAGCAAATTATCACAGGTCAGCTAAGGTGAAACTTACAAAAATGTAAAGCTGGGTGACCCTTACTGATCAATGGATATAAAGGAAAGTAATTCAACACAAAACCCAACATACAGTATATTGCTTTTTTACCTTGTTTTTTAATATGATCATCAAAACATTTTGCATTTCTTTTTAAAGTCAGCACTTATGATGTACAATAATTGCATGTGGTGCTCTCTAATATATAGTCACACATTCCCAAAATATCTTTCCTTTGTTAATGACCAATCATTCATAAAGAGATTAGAGCTTTCCTAATCCATTGTTTCATATTTATTTTAAATATATGCATATGGATCAGCTGGGTAACAAAGTTGCAGATCTGTTTGAGCTATTGGTAGGTTAATGTGACTGTTAAGAATGTTGCTATTAAAATGAGTGACTAGATTAGAATAATCTTGCAGAGAAAGAATCTATAAAAACTGGCAAATGATCTGTAGAAGACGGTCAAATCAATTGATGCTCGAATAAGAATGTAATTTGTAAATCCATTCAATTCATGTACATATAATGATATGTCCACCCCAAGGTGTATTACAACAGTTTTCAAAGAGGAAAAGATAGCTTCTCTTGATAACTAGGGAAATAATCAGCCAAATCACAAAAACATTAGTTGATAATCTATTTTAATGCTGTTCATATAGAAAGGCTTCCAACGTTGCAGGAAAGGCTGCATTTAAACAAAAAACTACTTTTGCTGTAACAAATATTAATAAATCCTGAAATAAAACCAGAACGTACTGGCAATTTACACAGGGCCAGACAGTATCTGTGGAAAGTAAGTGTTCCAGGTGAATAAACTGTTATGAAATTAGCTTTCATCATGCTGAACGTCTCCAGCTTTTTTTTTTTAATTTCAGATATCCAGCATTGGTAGCTTTTTGATGAATACATCCTGAGTCCTGAGAGGCTCCATATAAATGAAAGTATTCATCCTCTTCACTTTTTATCATTACATAGAATTTATAGCATGAAACCAGACCATTTGTCTGAACTGCTCTTTGTTGGTGTTTCTGTTCTACATGAGATTTAACTCAATTTATCCCTAATTGCTTATCTCACTTTTGCTTTTACCTCATGCTCACGGTATCTGTTATTCACCTTAACAAGTGCATGCATAGCAAATTCCACATTCTACATAACTTCTACATAAAATGTTATACTGCTTCATTTGAACAATTATATGCACCTATTCTCCTTTTTCAATTTCTGCATTGAGTCGACAAATTGGTTCGTTTGTGTCTTTCTAAGACATTGCAACTAATTAAAAGAAAAGAACATGCCTTTGTTACAGATGAATGAAAGAAATGGGCACAACGTGAAAGGCTCATTATATTAGTTTTCACAGCTGGCCCCTTTCTGGTTGTAGAATTTATTTTTCAACACTGATTAATAGCAACTGATCTTGAAGCTTGTTTGTGGTGCAATGACACAAATTTTGTGCATTTCTGCAACCATGATGCTTCCATAAGAACATGAATTCATATTTTCATGTTTTCATGAAAGAATACACTAAACAAGTAAGTATATATGGAGAGGGCCAAGTGAGCATTTCAAAGGTTGATTAATGTTCCCTGTTCAGACCATTGATCAATAATCCTGTTATTCAGTAATTCATCAGCTTGGTCTCACACCTATCAAAATCCATACTGTTACAAAGTATTAAAATGGGGTTCTCCTGTAAAGTGCATTGATTCCATGAAATGGCCCAAAGAAACAATGCACTAGGGAATCCTTTGGTGTTCATTCATTTTGTAGTACATCTTGCACTGGAACTAAGATGACTTTAGCACACAGTAGCTTCTGAAATTGTATTGTCATTCACTGTTCCTTATCTTTAGAAATGTTTACTCATTGTGTCCATGGCCCCATCCTAACCCTTAATGTGAGATTTCACTTACTTCAATACTTATCCTCTACAGTATACCGTGTTGATTAACTCAAAATGAACTGCATAATCGTTGGTGTTTTTGAAGTTCTGGTAATTCTACTGGAGTTTACATGTACCTGGAGATGTCCTTCTGTCCACTTTATCAATTAACGTGACCGTATATTCAAAGATTATATTTGATAAATTAGCTGACTATAAATATGTGCATAATTAATGCTTGTTGGTCTTTGTTTCTATCCATATTACTTGGCTTTAAAAATGTACGTTCATGCATTATAATTAAAAAAACACTTAAAGTTTTCACTTAGTCTCAGGTAGACTTTAAAAAAAAGAAGACTGGCTGTAGTATCTGACAAGGGATGTCCAATATTTGATGAGTGCCTCATCCGTCAAGTAAGAAGCTAAAAGTAGTTGTAAATTTCATATGTATCTGGTATGTAATTGTTTCAATATTTAATTAAAGTTTACAAGAGTATGCACTTATTGCCTGCCTGGAGTTTCTTTGCAAATAAAAAACAAATAATAATCCACTAATGTCCAGGCACCAAAGAAACGTTTAGGTAGTTATTAAGATGCAGGACACAGCAATTGGGAATCTCATTCGACATGAATTCTGAGAGCTCTAGGGACCTGTCCCATAATAAATGAGTTCATCGGTGCATGTAATATCCCACAGCTTTTCAAGGTTGCAAGGTTTCAAAGATTCAAGGTCAGTTTATTGTCACATGTTCCAACTAAGGTACAGTGAAACTCGAATTACCATACGGCCATACTAAAAAAAAGGAACAAGACACACAACTACTTGAAAGTTAACATAAACATCCCCCACAGCGGATGCCCCACTGTGATGGCAGGTGATAAAGTCTGTTCTTCTTCCTCTTTATTCTCCCACGGTCGGGGCAGTCGAACCATCCGCAGTCTGGGCGATCAAGCTCCCGCAGCTGGCAATCGAGGTTCCCGCAGCGGGCAACTGAAGCTCCCGCGTCAGGATGATTGAAGCTCCCGTGTCAGGGCGAACTAAGCTTCCGCATAGGGGCGGTCAAAGCTCCCGCGGCTTGGAGCTCCCAAAGTCGGTCTCTAACCAGGGACCGTGAGCTCCATGATGTTAAATTCCACAGGCTCCCGTGGTTGCAGCTCAAAGGCGATCCCCCCCGACAGGGATCGCAAGCTCCATGATGTTAAGTCCTGCAGGCTCCCGCAGTTGGAGCTCCCGAAGTCGGTCTCCAGCAAAGACCGCCAAATCTTTGATGTTAGGCCACGGTGCGGACGGAGATACGATATGGAAAAAAAATCCCATCTCTGTCGAGGAAAGAGATTAAAAAACGTTTCCCCCAAACCCCCCCCCCCCACATAAAACAAGCTAAAAAACACTAAAAACATACATTTAACACATACTATAAAACAACAAAGAAGGAAGGGACAGAGACTGTTGGCGAGGCAGCTATTTATGACCTTTTAATGGCAAAATGATGCTTCATTAATTTGATGAACGATATGTTGCCAAAATATGAGTTACCCCACCAAGCGGGCAAAGTGTTGCTCCTGGAAGAATTGATTGTCCGCAGCATTCATATTTAACATGATAGTAAAATTTAAAAATGATTTCTCAAATATAGGAATAACATTGTGTGAACTATAAGACAAATTATTTTACAGATATAATTTAAGATTGAGAAACACAAGCCATAACGGAAATCTATAATTGTTCTATTGCTGATTTATGAATGTGAATGTGAAAAATGCTAGATATTTATACCTGGAAAAATACAAGAAAAATATTATATAAAATACTAGATGCACTATGGTGGTCTCCCATTGTGCAAAGGGTTTGAAAATGATGGAATTTGACAAATGTGCCAAAGAAAGCTTCATAAATCAATATATAAAGGGCTCCGCTAGAGACGGTGCAACACCGAATGTCCTCTTGGGGAACAAGCTTAGGCAAGTGACTGAGGTGTCAGTGGGGAGCACTTTGGGAGAAGTTACCATAATTCTATTCACTTTAAAGTAATTATGGAGAAAGATATGACTGACCCATGTTAGAACCTAAAATGGGGCAAGGCCTATTTTGGAGGCATGAGGCGGGAACTTGCAGAGGTCAACTGGGAGATTCTGTTTGCAGGTAAAGGGATGAGTGGCAGATGGGTGACTTTCAAAAGTAAGAAAGCAAGAGTACAGTATTTTCTTTTTCACCCTGCAACAAGCAGCACATTCTTTATCGGGTGTAGGGTAAGGCTGGTAGGTTTAGGGAACCCTATTTTTAGAGAGAGATTCCTAAGACATGATCACCCACATGCAAAACCATGCTGACTATTCCTAATCAACACCTATCTATCCAAATGCATATATAGTTTATCCCTCATATTCCTCTCCACATATATCAGGCTCATTGATCTATAGTTCCCAGGCATTTCCTTGCAGCCTTTTTAAATAGAGACACATTAACCACCCTCCAATCTTCCAGCACCTCACTCATATCTAATGATGATTCATGTACATCAGGTAGAGTGCCTGAAATCTCTTCTCTGGCTTCCCACAGTATCCTCGGATAGATCTGATCAAGCCCAGGAGATTTATCTACCTTCACATGCCTTAAGATATTCCACACTTCCTCAACCATGATGCAGGCTTTCCTCAAGCCATTCCCATTAAGTAAGTGTCCCAAGTTCCCCAGTCTTCATGTCTTTTTCCACAGTAATGAAAAATACTCATTGAGGATCTTGAGATCACGTAGAGATGATCACTTTGGTTTCTGAGGGACCCTATTCTCTCTCTGGTCACCCTCTTTCCCTTTAATGTAGATAACATTCTTTGGATTTACCTTAATATTACCTGCAAGAGCTATCTCTTGCCCCCTTTTAACTCTCCTGTTTCCTTCTCCCCCCCCCCCCCCCCCCACCACACTCACTCATTTTAAAATCGAAACAGCACCTCACGAGCTGCTTACGTCACAATCCCACATGCCGACCAATCCCAAGCCGCTTCTCTCTCTTCATTTGGCAGCTAGGTTCCCCCTCCCTCCAACTACGCTCGTGCCTCCTGCAGCTGGACTCATAGTGAATGAGTGGGGAATAGATGGACTGCCCACCCCTCTTCCCCTCTCTCTCTCTCCACCTTCCTCTCGCCTGCCCTCCCCTAAACCCCCTTCCCCTCCACACCCCTCCCCCCTCCATTTCGCCCACCTCTCCCCCTCCATTCCCCCCACCTCTCCCCCGCCCTTCTCAGCTCCCCTCTCCCCCTCTCTCCTCCCATTTCTCTCTCCCCTCCTCCCCACCACAACCCCCCTCTCCCGTCTCTTTCCCTTCTGTCTCTGCCTCTCTCACTGTCTCTCCCCATTCTCTCTCTGTCCTCACTCTCTACCCCCCTCTCCTTCTCTAGACATGCCTGCGAGTCGGGGCTATGCGTCAGTGGCTAGGGCGGTTATGGGGTAAAACGATCTAATTAATAGTATTAATACTAGACCAAGTGCAGACCCATTCCCCCAACGCGCGTTTGCGGGGTCTGTTCCCCCAACGCGCGTTTGTGGGGGGGTGGGGGGGGGTGGGATGCGGCGTCACACACACTAACCACCCCCACATTAACTACCCCCTTGATATTATATTAATATTATTAATCAAATCCTTTGACCCCCATAACCGCCCTAGCCACTGACGCATAGCACCGTTATTTTTTCCATTTCGTTAGCGATTTTGCTTCTACATTCACGGATTTACTCCTCATTACATTTAGACATTTTTATGCACACATTTTTAAATAAACCCCCCACCCCACCACACTCACTCATTTTAAAAGCAGCACGAGCTGCTTACGTCACAATCGCACATGCCGAACAATCCCAAGCCGCTGCTCTCTCTTCATTTGGCAGCCCGGCTCCCCCTCCTTCCAACAACACTCGCGCATCCCACAGCTGGACTCGCCTGCGCACTCCCTCCCCCAACTATGCTCGAGCTGCGCCGCGCCTCCCGCAGCTGGAATCGCCCACGCGCCCGCCTGCTCAAAACCCCCCATTCTCGAAATGCTCTGCCGATCAGGAGGAGAGATAAGGCGTCAGTTCCGTGAAGCTGGCGCAGCTCATGAAGCCTCGCCCGCCTGCGCGCCCCTCCCATCCCCTGCGTGCCAGAGAGTCACAATCAGGATCTTTGGTCAACACAGCTCCACTCTCACGCCGGCATGCTCTGCAGATCGGGAGGAGAGATAAGGCGACGGGTGAGTTCCCCCCCTTCCCTCCCCCTTTCCCTTCCCCCCCTCTCTTCCCTCCCATCTCTCTCACCCCACCCTCCCCCCTCACCAACCCACCCTCCATCACCCACCCTCTCTCCCTCTCCACCCCCCTCTCCCTATCTCTTGCCCTTCTGTCTCTGCCCCTTTCTCTTTCTCTCTCCCCATTCTCTCTCTGCTCTCACTGTCTACCCCCCTCTTTCTCTCTCCCTCTCTCTCCCGTCTCTTTCCCCCACCCCCCTTCCCTCTCTCCACACGTCCCCTTGCCCCTACCCCTCTGTCCCACTCCCCCTACCCCTCTCCCCCTCCTCTCCACTCTTCCACTTCTCTCCCCCTTCTCTCACCCCTCTCCCTACCCCTCTGCCTCCCTACCCCTCTGCCTCCCTACCCCTCTCACTCCCTCACCCCTCTCTCCCCCTGCCTTCCCCCTCCAACGTCACCCCTTTTTCCCTACCCCTCTCTCCCTCTTCCACCACTCCCCCTCCCTCTCCCACCACTCCCCCTACCCCTCCCTCCCCACTCTTCCACTTCCCTCTCCCCATATTCCACCCCACTCTTCCACTTCTCTCTCCCCATCCCCCACCCCTCTTCATCCCCATCTCCCCCCACCCCCTTCCCCTCTCTCTTGCACCACTCCCTGCTACCCCTCTCCCCCTCACTCCCCACTCTTACTCCTCACCTCTCCCCCTCCTCTCTCCCTTTTCTCCCATCTTCTCCCCAACCCCTCTCCCCTCCCCCTCTTCCCCTCTCCTCACCCCTCAACCCCCCTCCCCCTCTACCACCCTCTCGCCTACCCCTGTCTCCTAATTTTTCCTCACCGCTCTCCTTCCCTCCCCCGTCCCCCTCTCTCTTCCTTCCCCCTTCCCTCTCGTCCCCCCAGCCACAGCCCCCCCCCGTCTGATGTCACAGCACGTTCCATTGTGGAATGTCACAATCCTGCCATCACTCACAGATTCCCCACCATTAGAATGGATCTCCTCCACATATGCCCCCCCCTCCCCGCAAACACGCATTGGGGGAACAGACCCAACGGGTGTGCACTTGGTCTAGTAACTATTATAAAGCTAATGCAACAATGGTCGCTGGTCCCAAAAGGCTCACTCATGGACACTTCAGTCATTTGCCCATCCAAATTTCCTAAGAGTAGATCAAGCTTTGCCCTCTCCTATGTATGCCCTCTACATATTGCCTGTGGAAGCTGTCCTGAATGCATTTTTGACAAATTCCACCAGTATAAGCTACTGGCATTATAATAGGCCCAGTCTGTATTGGGAAAGTTAAGATACACGACAATGATAACCATAGTTCTGCAGCTGCCTGCAATCTCCTGACATATTTGCTCTTCTAATTCCAGTTGACTATTTGGGGGCCTATAGTCACTCCCAACTATGAGATCACCTCTTTTTTATTTCTCAGCTCCACTATATAGCCTCACTGGATGAACCATCAGTAATATCATCTCATGACAAACAATAAATTAACACCCTCTACTCTTTTACCCCCCCCCCCCACCCAATTTAACTCCACTGTCCTTCTCTTAGTACTGCAGTATTTTGTGTCCATCTTCGGTTTAAACCAGCATCTGCAGTTCCTTCCTAACCAATATATTTATTGCCTTTAGAAATCTCCCGCTGCTGCTCTGACACCGATTCAACCAATGTAACTGTGATGTGAAATATCAGCACATGTTTGTTATTATTTACTTGAAACATTGTAGATGAAACCATACAGTATTAGATATATACAATATGATCAGTAACTAACTGAAGAACATTCACCAATGACTTTGCAGTATTGATCTTCCAGTTTACACATGAAAAACTCAGGGAGTTAATTTTCCATATAACCGGTCAATATTGCATCAGAAATATTAACTCATTTTTTCTTTCTTCCTGATCTTTCCTTTTGGTTTCAAGTTCCTCCAACAAATCTGACTTACATATCACATGTTTTACATGTTCTTTTGTTTGTACTCACTCTATCTTTCTGCATTAAGCAATTAACCATATTGCTCCACAAACAGTGGAATTATCACAGCAACCTTGGCTTCATTGCACCAGAGGTATTCTCTTTTGTCCTATTTATCTCTTCCCACCTTCTCTGCAACTTAAAATGTTTGGCTAAACAGTCATAAGTAAGAAGAAACTAGGCAGGGGACTGAGCATGTAGTCTAGAGGCATTCCTGTGCTGATGGTCATTGTGGAGGAAGTGTTGTTGTCAACTCGTATTTATTGTGGTCGGCCGATGAGGAAATTGAGCATCCAATTGTATGGAGACCAGCAGAGATGCAGTTCACTGAATTTAATGTAGAAACAAGGAACTGAAGATGCTGGTTTATAAAAACAAAAGGGTACAAAGCGTTGGAGTAACTCAGCAGGTCAGGCAAAAGACAATAGACGATACGTGCAGGAGTAGGCCATTTAGCCCTTTGAGCCAGCACCGCCATTCAATGTGATCATGGCTGATCCTCCACAATCAGTACCTCGTTCCAGCCTTCTCCCCATATACCCTGACTCTGCTATCTTAAAGAGCCCTATCTAGTTCTCTCTTGAAAGTATCCAGAGAACCGGCCTCTACCAGCCTCTGAGGCAGAGAATTCCACAGACTCATAACTCTGTGTGAAAAAGTGTTTCGTCATCTCCGTTCTAAATAGCTTACCCTTATTCTTAAACTGTGGCCCATGGTTCTGGACTCCCCCAACATCGGGAACATGTTTCCTGCCTCTAATGTGTCCAAACCCTTAATAATCTTATATGTTTCAATGAACCCCTCTCATCCTTTTCTAGAGAAAATAGATAGGTGAAGTTTCAGATCGAGACTTCAGACTGATTGTTGGGGGGAGAAGAAGAAAGCTGAAAGAGAGGAGAGGCAGGACAGAGTGTGGCAGGTAATAGGTGCACACAGAAAAGGAGAGCTCTGATAGCTGGAACAGAGGCTAGTGATAAAAGCAGAAGGTGTGAGATGATTGAAGAGTTGCAAATCCTCCACCCTGAAGACAGACATTCTGACTTGGCCTCTGTGACTGAGATTACTATTTAGTCCGTGGCTTAGGGGGCTTGAAAAAAGGTACATTGATATGCCTCATTTCCATGGGAGATTAGTCCTCCACAGCATTTAAACACACACTGTTCATTACCTCTTCCTCAAGATCCAAAGGCAAGAGTACACTGAAGAGTTGTTGTTTCACCCTTTTTTCCTTCTTCCCTTGCCCATTCTCTTTCTACTTAGTTATAAGATCTTAAGTGATAGGAGTAGAATCAGGCCATTTGGCCCATCAAGTATACTCTGCCATTCAATCATGGCTGATCTATCTCTCCCTCCTAACCCCATTCTCCTGCCTTCTCCCCATCGCCTCCGACACATGTACTAGTCGAGTATCTATCTAACTCTGTCTTATTCTGTATGTTTCAATGAGGTCCTCCCACATTCTTCTAAATTCCAGCAGGTACAGGCCCAGTGCCGACAAATGCTCATCATTGGTTAACCTACTCATTCCTGGAATCATTCTTGTAAACTTCCTCTGGAACCGTTCCAGAGCCAGCACATCCTTCCTCAGATATGGTGCCCAAAATTGTTCACAATTTTCCAAATGCGGACTTACCAGCGCCTTATTGAGCCCCAGCATTACATCCCTGTTTTTGAACACAAGCCGTCTTGAAATAAATTCTCTGAAGTATTCTGGCACATTCACAATTTTCACCTTTCTAGACCCAACCAGCTCATGTTTACCATTGACATCCAATTGCTCTACATTTCCATTATTCCCCACTCTCCACATTCCTTCACCAGGAGGAGCAAAGCTACAGACATAATGGAGATAATGGAGGTGCGGAACAATCTGGGTCTGAAGAAGGGACTTGATCCGAAAATTTCCTGTCCATTTTGACCCGCTGAGTTACTCCAGCATTTTGCGTCCATTAGAGGTGTAGAACAACTTCACTTGTAATGCCACCTGTTTCTTCCAAATCAAAGGTGTAGCAAAAGTAACCTGCATGGGTCCAAGTTTTGCCTTTTTCATTGTGGGATACATACATGGCACAACATTATTTTCAGTCCTATTCAGGCACCCCTGCACTTCCCACACACATACACATGCACATGCAGAAAAAAATCACTTCTTTTCCAGTGCATTCATGATTGTTTTTTCCTCCTCTTAAACAGAATACAAACGTTTCATCACCTTTGGTCTTAGTTTAGTTTAGTTTAATTTGGAGATGCAGCAAGGAAACAGGCCCTTTGGCCCACCGAGTCGGCGCCGACTAGCGCACATTAACACAACTTTACATACACTAGGGACAATTATTTAAAACATTTATACATTTATACCAACCCAATTAACCTACAAACCTGTACACCTTTGGAGTGTGGGAGGATACCAAGGATCTCATAGAAAACCCACGCAGGTCACAGGGAGAACGTACAAACTCCGTACAGACAGTACCCAGTCAGGATCAAACCCGGGTCTATGCCGCTGTACGGCATTAGCTCTAATGCTACACCACTGTGCTGCCTGTTAAATTCCTCCCACCTCTCGTTTTTCATTGGTTCATCTCTGATTTTCCTGCTCCATTTCTTGTCATATTTATCTCCATTGCAGATAGGTTGTATAAATATCATTAAAAACACATAGGCCACCAGTGCTACCTTTATGATAATGTATCATCTCACCCTGTTATTTTGTCAGTGACAATTTCAGACCTGAATAGGTCATCAGCACTTTCTGCAAATGCTAAGGATCAAAGGATCCCTTTGTCAGGTCTTTGGTCTTAAAAGGAAAGATTGAAAGGTTCCCAAATCATAGCGAGGAACCATCGTCTTGGGTTTTTTTTCCCGGGTGCCCAAGATTCCTCCCACATTGCAAAGACATGCAGGTTTGTAGGTTAATTTCCATAAAAACAATATCACTAGTGTGTAGGACAGTGCTAGTGTACTGATTGATGTTGGACGTGGACTCGGTGGGTCGAAGGGCATGTTTCCACGCTATATCTCTAAACCAAACTGAACTAAGCTATTCTGTTCACCTTCACCACTTCATTTTTAGATCTGAGATAAATCTATCGATTTACCTGCTTTTCATGACTGATCTGTCAGAAGATCTAAAACTCAAATACATCAAAAGAGTCCCAACTTTGATCACAGCGTGGGATGGGCTTACAGAAAACTGACTGAAGTACATTAAAATCATTATCCTTCTTCTGTCTTTCCGATTGTGTCTGCATTACTTTCCCCCACTATTTGGATCAAAAGAACCTAATATTTACCAGTGCTGTTTTTTTTTTCTGAGCCATTTCAAAGAGGTTTGCATGAAATAAATTACTGAAGTGCACAGTTTTAAAATGTCTAATTATTTTACAAATAGTATGGAGTTTGTATTTTCTCCCTGTGACCTGTGTGGGTTTTCTCTGGGACCTCCGGTTTCCTCCCACACTCCAAAGGCATACAGGTTTGTAGATTGATTGGCTTGGCATAGTTGTAAGTTGTCCCTCGTGTGTGTAGGATAGTGTAAATGTGTGGGGTTTGATGGCCAGTGTGGACTCGGTGGGCCGAAAGGCCGCGCTGTACCTCAAAACTAAACTAAACTAAATACCTTCAAACAGTAACAGAAAGATCAAAGAGTTCATCTAGTTTTGGTATTTTAGGTTGATAGAATAATAATACTAAAGATACCAGAAGTTTTTCTTATTCTTTCTTTATTGTAAAACATCCAATCAGATTCATACACGGGCCAATCATATTTGCCTCACCTACATTCCATTGGCAGAATTCTTGACCACTTTTTGCTAGTTCTTTTTGCTACTACCAGCTGAAATGTCTGTAAGTTAGTTTAATATTAACTGGATATGTCCAAATATAATCCATTCTGATTGCAAAACAAAAGAGATTGAAATTATCTCTTTATTTCAAATGCTCATGTTCTTTCACTTGTTCTTCCTTGTGTGATGAATCAGACACTGCAGGCCAATTACTTTGCTCTCCTCTATTTAGCTGCAATGCCTGTAGGTAAAGGTGCTTTGCAAATATTGAAAGATTGAATGCAGCTCAAATTAATGGATCTGAAGTGAATCCAATACTTGAGTAAATGGATAATACTCAAACTTCTCAGTGTGAGGTAGTCTGTCCAGACAGAAAACATTTAAAGAAGGATTGACTGAAGCTATCTTCCATTGCATAAACCTGGACAAAAATTGATCAGCACAAAATATGCTGAAAGCATAATAACAATAACAGTCAATTCTGGACCACTGGAATTTAAAATGAATTAAGCTAACTGCAAATTAGATATTGATTTCAGCAGGAATCGCACTGTCAAATTAACTGTTAGCATGTATAATAAATGTCTCAAGTTATATTTTACTTCGTGGTGAAGGGTCTAGTAAGTTGGTGAGCAGTGATTATTGGTATCCTTGGATTATTGGATTCTTTATTGCTAAATCACACATCTGACTTGGTCCTGTAGGTGCCACCAAACTACTCAGAGTTCTAAAATGACACCAACAGGATGCGCATTCATGTCTGGCATAAAGCATTACAAAAATCATCTTGTTAAAAAGAATGATATAAGCTTATTAATCAACAATCTAGAGAGGTTGTGGTCAGGACACTGCCTGAAAAACTCCTGGAGCAATGTCCTGGACCACAATTATCTTTCTGTAGCAAAGAATGACTTCAACCATGGGGTGTTTTTCCTTTGAAGCCCATTGACTTCAGTTTTACCAGGGCTCTGCAATGCATCTGGCCTCACTTTGGCAATGGAGGAGGCACAGGACATAAAAGGTGATGTGGGAATGAGAAGTGGAGTTAAAATGGTTTGGAACTGAGAGGTCCAACTTGGTGGACTGAGTGTAACTGTTTGGCAAAACCTGGTCTAACCAATGTAAATGAGACTACAGTGGGGGCACTGAATGCAGTAGATGAAGTTAGAGGAGGTGCATGTGAACCTGTATTTCACCTGGAAGGGCTGCAGGTACCCAGGATGGAGCTGAGGGAGGAGGTATAGGGACAAGTGTTACATCTCCTGTGGTTGCAGGGGAAAGTACCTTGGGAGGAGGTATTTTGGGTGAGAAGGGATGAGTGAATCAAGGAATATTGAAGGGAGTGGTCTCTGTGGAAAGCAGAAAGGGATGGAAATAGGAAGATGTGACTGGTGCTCGGATCATGTTGAAAGTGGTGAAGGTCAGAGAATGATGTGTTGGATGTAGAGCTGGTGGGGAGAAAGATAAGGACCAGGGGAACTCTATTCTTGTCCCAACTGTGGGGAAGGGGAATAGGAGCTTTCTACAGAGAACAATCCCTCTGCAACCCTTTGGTTCATTTATACCTTCCCACCCAAACCAGCACTTCCCTAGGTACTTTCCGCTTCAGCCCCAGGAGATGTAACATCTGCTCCTACACCTCCTCCATTACATTCATCTGGGGACCCCAGCAGCCCTACCAGTTGAGATAGAGGATCACATACACGTTCTCTAACATAATTTACTGCATACAGTGCTCCCTATGTGGCCTCCTTTAGCTCACTGACACCAAGTAATGATAGGTAATCATTTCGCCAAACACTTGCACCCGGTCCACCAAAGCCTGTTGGATCTCTTGGTTACTAACCATCCCCTTCCCATTCCCAAACCAACCTTTCTGTAATGGGTCTCCTCTATTGCCAGAGTGAGGCCACACACACGCTGAAGCAACAGCACCTCATATTTTGCTTGTGTAGTTTACAACCCGGGCGGGGCGGGGCAGTATGTGGGCGTAGTGGTAGACCCGGGTTCGATCCTGACTGCTGGTGCTTTCTGTACAGAGTTTGTACTTTCTCACAGTGACCTGCATGGGTTTTCTCCAAGATCTTCAGTTTTAACTCACACTCCAAAGAAATAAATTTTATCTCACACTCCAAAGGTCTTTATTCTTTGGAGCGCAGAAGGTTAAGGGGGGACTTGATTGAGGTCTTTAAAATGATGAAAGGGATAGACAGAGTTGACGTAGATACATTTTTCCCATTGAGGGTAGGGAAGATTCAAACAAGAGGGCATGACATGAGAATTAAGGGACAGAGGTTTCGGGGTAACGTGAGGGGGAACTTCTTTACTCAGAGGGTGGTGGCTGTGTGGAATCAGCTTCCAGCAGAAGTGGTGGAGGCAGGATCGATTTTAACATTTAAGAGTAAAGTGGATAGGTATATGGACGTGAAGGGAATGGAGGGGTATGGTCTGAGTGCAGGTAGATGGGACTAGGGGAAAACAAATGGTCGGCACGGACTGGAAGGGCCGAGAGGGCCTGTTTCCGTGCTGTAATTGTTATATGGTTATATGGTTATATGGTTATAAATACACGTTTGTAGGTTAATTGGCTTTGTAGAAATGTAAAATTGTCCCTAGTGTATGTAGGGTAGTGTTACTGTGTGGAGACTGCTGGTCGTTGCGGACTCGGTGGGCTACAGGGCCTGTTTCACATTGTATCTCTAAACTAAACTAGATCTAATGGTGTGAACAAATTCACCAATTTTAGGTAACTGACCAATAACCACCCCACCTTCCCCCAACTTCCCCCCCCCCCCCCCCCCCATTTCCCCCTCTCTTCATGTGCCCCTCTTAGATGTGCCCTCATTTCTCCTATGACCCCCAACTGCTTTCCCCCTTTCCCCACTACCTTTCCACCTATATTCCTTCCTTGGGATTCACATCTCAAGCCATTTCTCTTCTTATCATACATCCTTTTGTCTTCTTTTCATCCCTAGCCTTTGTCCACCTATCTGCCAATCAAGCCCTACCTTCCCAGTATCCAGCTATCACTCGCCTGGCTCTGTCCCATTCCAATCATTATTCCAGCTTTCTCTCCCCAATACACAGTCTGAAGAAAGATCACAACCCAAAATGTCAGCTATCCATGTCCTCCAGAGATGCTGCCTGATTTGCTAAGCTACACTTGCATTTGTGTCTATCCTTGAATGATACTCACTTCTGATTACCAGATTAATCCCTCTTACCTGGTGGTGTTTTCTCATTTTGATGTCGCCAGCTGCATGTTATTATGGATGCAGGACATTTCATGTATAATGCATTGTTACGGTTAGGGTCAAAATGCCTTCATCTGCAATACACTAAAGTGGCATCTCCCCTTCATTCATATTCTTTGATTTCATTATAAGCATACAGTAGCAGGTGGATGGATCAAGGATCTGGGGATTCTCACACAGCAACCCAATTTTAGGAATGTGAGAGCACACTGAGACAAGTTAAAAATTGTGGGTGACAGCTTGCAAGGTGGCTGAAATCTCACCAACAATCCAACAGCTTCCCAGAAGACAGATGTCACGAAAAAAATTGATAATGAAATTGCTCCATCAGTGAGACATTCAAAATAGTCCACCTGGATCAACTTCAAATTTTGTTGTGAATCATGAAATTAATTGTAAAGAGAGAAGATAATGACCATTACATACTTTGGTAACAGAACTACAACTAACTGGAAATAAATAACGATTTCAAACAATTATATAATTAACAAATTCAGAAAACCAAATTTATTTATTTGATTATAAGAAATATATTGAAATTACATTAATAATCAGTTGTTCTATATTTTATCCATTACTTGTAAGCACAGAATATCAATATGAAGAGATATGGTTTATCTTTATAGCAATGAAATTTAAGAGTTTAGATAGGCTGAAATTGGTTCCCAAAGGCAATGCTCTAATTATATAACTAAAAGAAAACCCATCACAAATGAATACTCAAATAGGCACAGAGTAAAAGAGTAACTGTAAAATAAGATGGAAGGCATTTACGAATCTATCTAAAATTATAACACAGTTCAAATCACAATGAAAACTCTACCCTATCTTATTGTTTTGTAATTTTCCAAATTTGCCATATTCCAAAGTTATTTACATAGTTAAAAATGTTAGAAACACACAATCTGATCTGCTAAATGTCACAGATTCAGTCACTCAGCTGACAAAGCAAAGCGGATCCTTTTGAAATCCAATAGTCGCTGTCTTTTTTTGATGGCAATAGGACAGTTACAACAAAATTCGTAGAATGACCTGCAATCACACAAAACAGATATGTATGAGAAATGTATGCTTTCTTATAATGATAATCTATATCTTACTAATACACACATCTTGTTTGTTATTATGTCTGTCTGTGCGTCTGTCGAGCTGTGCTCCCATAACTATGCCAAAACGGTACACGATGGCACTACAATATTTGGCCCACCTTACTCACCAATGTCCTGGTGTGTGGTGTACAAAGTTTCGTTCAGATTGATGACATATTTTACAAGCTATTCACATTTTAAACTTTACAAAATCCAGTTTGAGAAAAATCCCTTGCACTGGCAGTTAGCAGCTATGATGTCACAGTGAGATCTCATTTACATAAATTGCCCGTCAGCAGTCCCACTCCACAATGATATCACAATGGGATCTAATTTACATAAACTGCCCATCAGCAGTGTCCTACCCCACAATGACGTCACAATGGCATCTTATTTACATTAAAAAACCATTCCATTTTAAAAAACACAGCAGCGTTCCATTCAGATTTATGTTGTATTTTAAGCTTTTTTAAAAATCAACTTTTCACTTAAAAAAAAAATCAAACTTTTCACTTTAAAACTTGCCCTGCCTGTTACAATGTTACCAAATGACAGAACACCCAGTGAGAGATTTGTTACATTGTTGTAAGGAGAGGGAGGGAATGGGGGAGGGGAGACAGGACTCCCAATGCAAAGAGAGATTTGTTACATTGTTGTAAGCAGAGGGATGGAATGGGGGAAGGGAGGATTGTTGTTTAATGCTATTTAAACATTGTGTTTAGTGGGGGAGTGGGATAGGGGAGAGATGAGGAGTGGGGAGCAGGGAGATAGAGGGAGAGGAGTGGGTAGGGAAGGGAGAGGGGTTATGGAGGGAAGGAATGACTGATGATGGGGGAAAGGAGAGGGAGGGAAAGGTGAGCGAAAGAGTGGGAGAGGGGAAGAGGAGAGGGGATAGAAGAGGGAGGGTGAAGAGGAGGGGGAGGGAGTGCTGGAGGATGAGGGGAAATGAGCTGTGCCTGCATGGGTGAGAGGTGGAATTATGCATTGGGGAACAGGTTGCATTGGGGGAATGGGTGAGTGGTGGAATATTGCATTGGGGGACCGGGGCCCAACGGGTCCCACTTGGTTGAATTAGACACTAAAATCCTAAAACATGACACAGCAATCTTGCCACAGTGCAATCAACTGAAACAGCTACAAACCACCTATAGTTTTCAACCTGTCAACAACAATTAGACAATAACTTTGAAACTATTTATGGCAAAGGGTATGAAATAGCTATGATCTGAGGAAATTGCTGAGAATGCTCAAAAATCAAAAAAGATGAAATATTGTTAAAACTCAGTTTTTACACTAAGACTCATGTCAAATAGGTTTGGATTTATAATTCCAGGGTTGCATCATCACCTATTTCAAAGAAAAGTAGATCAGTAAGGATGTACATCAGAGCTACTTGGTATGGCTGGGTTATTTGCCTTCACGTAGACCTGTAGATGTTAAGGTTAAATAGGTCTGAATGAGGAAAATCACAAAGGAAACTTCTAGGTTGGCCTGTTGATGATTTAAAGGCAGAAATAATAATCCTGCAAGACATCGAGGCAACAATGGCAGGGATATGAGAATAAAACATATAACAGGCTGACAGAGGGCATTATTTTAATGATTTTAGATTTTAGACCTTGGAGATACTGTGCAGAAACATGCTCTTCACCCCACCAAGTCAGTACACACTAGCGATCACCCTGTACACGGATACTATCTTCCACACATTTGCGCCAATGTACGATTTTACCGAAGCCAATTAACCCACCAATCTGTACGTCTTTGAAGCTTGAGAGGAAACTGGTGCACCCAGAAAAAACCCACGTGGTCACAGAGAAAATATACAAGCTTCTTATGGACAGCATCCATAGTCAGGATTGAATCCAGGTCTCTGGCACTGTAAGGCAACAGCTCTACCGCTATGCCACTTTGCTGTCACTGTGCCACCAGTTTATTTTCTAAAATAAAATAACAGAGAGAGAAAACATGGAAAATCCAGGAAGATGGGAAATATGGCTGGAGAAAAGGTAAATTATTGAACACCCTGCTATTCTTGTACTGATAGAAGCTAATTTAAAGAAAAGTAGATGGATCAGAAAGTATTCAAGCTGATTAAAGCTGCTTGACCTACCAACTAATGACTCAAATGCTAGGAAGCGATGAGAGGGAATCTTATAGAAACGCATACAATTATAAAAGGGAACAGCTAGATGCATGAAAAATGTTCCCAATGATGGGGGGGGGGGGGGGGGGGGGGGAGTCAAGAACCAGGGGCCACATTCAAAGAATAAAGGGGAGGCCATTTAAAACTGAGACGATTTTTTTTAATCACCCAGAGAGTTGTGAATTTGTGGAATTCTCTGTCACAGAATGCAGTAGAGGCCAATTCACTGGATGAATCGAAAAGAGAGTTAGATAGAGCTCTAGGGGCTAGACGAATCAATGGATATGGGAAGCAGGCAGACACCGGTTACTGATTGTGGATGATCAGCCATGGTCACAATGAATAGGCTCGAAGGGCCAAATGGCCTCCTCTTGAACTTATGTTCTATCTTTCTATGAAGCATAGCAGCTGGGAATTGCTTGCACTGAGATATTGATCAAGTGGTTCAACCTTTGGCCAAGTAAGTAAATAAGCAGAAAACCCGAGAACACACTGAGACCTAATACCATCTTCACCACTCCTGTTACCCAATTTTCTCTGCAGCTGTGTTTGTTGACTGTAGGGGATGGAGGCAAAGCGACAAACAGTACAAACAAATGAAGAACCAATTGTTCTTGCAAAAATGCCAATAAACTGGTAGAATAAATGCTATAAAAATGATTTTTTTACCACAATTGTTATATTTATTTCAAGCAATCCCCTTATATCTCCCTAAAATGTTTTTAAAAAATATAGATACTTTGGTTAATAGTTTTATTTGGGACTATAAAAACCATCGAATAAGTAAAAAACACCTATGTAAATCTAAAATAAATGGTTGACTAGCACTACCAAATTTCCTATATTATTTCTGCGCAGTTCAGATTAAGAATATGAATTTTTGGTTGGTAAATTTAGATCATGAACCAAGCTGGCTAAAGATGGAAAAGGAAGACTGTTTGCCTTTTGATGTAGGTTCGATTCTTTTTGCACCAAGGGAAGTACAAAAAAAAAAAAGTATGGTAACAACCCTATAATTCATAGCAATAGACGTATTTGGAAACAAATAGTTAAGACCCTACATATGGATAATTTGTCACTTTCCTTGCCAATTATGAATAATCCTTTGTTTAAGCCCTCTGTATTGGACAAGGGGTTTAAATATAGGAATGATTTAGGAATTTAAAGGATAGAACACCTTTATAAGGAAGGAAAATTTCTCTCATTTCGAGAGTTACAGGATATCTATGGATTGCAGTCAAATAACATATTTAGGTATTTACAAATTAGAAATTATATTGTCAAATACGCAAGACTATAAAAATAGAAAACCAGGATTATTAGATGAATTGTTTAATAAACACCCAAATACAGAAAAATTAATTGCATATATATATATATATGCAATTAATATATAAATTATAAAATACTATTTTGGATAAGGAAATCCCAACTTCGGAAATATATCGACAAACATGGGAAAATGACAAACATGGGAAAATGAAATGGGTTTATCTATAACGAAGGAAATTTGGGAAGAAAGCCTACAATGTATACATCGTTGCTCATTAAATGCTAGAAATATATTGATACAATTTAAGGTATTACTCAGATTACATTACTCAAAAACGAAATTAAATAGAATTTATTCTAACATTTCTCCTATTTGTGATAAATGTCAGAACTTGGAAGCTAATTTAACGCATAGTTTTGTAACATGTATAAAACTTAATTATTATTGGACAGAAATCTTTAGAGTTATCTCTGAAGTTCTTAAAATTAAACTAGATCCCGATCCAAAATTAATAATATTAGGAGATTCAAATCTAACATTAACAGTAAACCAAAGAAATTTCTTGGATTACTGTTTGATAATAGGGAAAAAATTAATATTGAAATTTTGGAAGGGAACATTATCCCCCACAATTAAAATGTGGACAGTGGAAATGTTGGAGACGTTGCATTTGGAAAGAATCAGATTTGTCCTAATGGACAAATACGAACTCTTTGAACAGATATGGTCTCCATATACAGAATATTTGAAGCTGTGCTTGGCATCACAACTCAATGGGTACCCGGCAGGATTAGATGAAAATAACTCTTTGTTTTTCTTTTTGATTTGTATACATGTCTCCATTAATATTGCTATTTGAAATTGTTATTCACTATTAAGATGTATAGTATAATCTCTCTCTTTTTCTATATAATACTTTATTTTAATTAAATACATATAACAAGAATATATACATATATATATATTTTTTTCTCCTCTTCTTTCTTTTTCTCTTTCTTTATAATCAAAATTACTATTTAATCACCACTCTTATTGATTAAAATCTATTCTTTTCTTTTTCTACTCTAAAAAAAAATAGAAGTTTATAAGTACTATTTGTAACATTCGTATACTTATTGAAATAAGTTGGTTGTGTATTTGAAAAGTTATAATACCGTTGTTATGATAGATTCCTTTTAATAAAAATATTATTACAAAAAAAAAAACTAATTTCATATTTTGTTTAGCCGTTTGTGTTCTTCTCGTTCGGGAGAAGGCAGAAGAATGGGGTTAGAAGGGAGAGGTAGATCAGCCATGGTCTATGGCGGAGTATCACTTATGATCACTTATGCTCCTATCACTTATGATTTTGGCATTGTGATTTGGGGGGAAATGCAACTGTTAAACCTTTGTTATTTTTCTAGTTCCTTATTGATAGTTTTCTTTCAGGTTCAATATTTATATTTGTATGATACAGCCCTACCTCTTCATTAAAAAATATCAGATTGATGTTTCAAACTCCATGCTGCATGGATACCTGTGTTACACAATCTGCAATGCATGGCATTTACGGTGGACATGACTTTATACATAGAAACTAGTGTTGGAAGGAAGAATACATTTTTACATTTCCAATAAATTATGGAGAATTTAGATTATGCATGCTGTAATATTCAACAAAATGTAGTCATTTTTTATTTTCCTGTTGATTTTCCATAGTGATTTTCTATAAAGCATGCAGTCATAATCAACACACATTAGTGCATTTAAATAATGTGCATGAAAGCAATTTTTTCAAAGACAGAGGCAGCTTAACAAACCAACAAGTGTGGTATCAATTTTTTAAAGGGTTTGAAGCCACTGTTCAGTAGGTTGATAGTTTCCCAATACAATTTCCGGAGAAGAGCTATTGGATTGGTTTTAGACATGCCTCAGAGGTGAAAGACTTAGGAACTAACCTACTATGCAATTAGGCATGAAATATACAACTGACACCAAATTCAAACTGCAATAATTTGAGTACATTACCTGTTGTTGAGAGAGTTCCTGCTCTGGTTGCTGTCTTGTAAAGCGGTGCTTGATACAGTGATGGACTTGGTTCATAATTCTGTACAGGCTCAAAGTGTATAACCGGCAAAACAGAATTCATCACCTTGGGATAGGAATCTTCTATCACCATTTGTTTATCATCCCAACGACAAGCATCCATGAACATTCCATGGACTATGACCCCATCTTTGGGGGAAGGTAGCTAGTGGAAAGAGAAAATAGAGATGCAGATTACAGATTGAACATAATTTTTAAATAAAAGTTTTACTTTTAACGTAATGATGATGTTTTGCCACAAAAGTGGGTATTTTTAAATGATTTGTGCATTTAATTTACAAATTGGGTTTATAGATCTGGGGATATCTTCCCAATCTTTTACTGTAGACTATGTGCAAATCAATAGATTTATTCCTGTCTTTTCTTCTATTAGCAGTCCATTTCTGACATTTAAGTCTATTTGTCATTGGCTCTATATCCAGTTCCCTTCACACAGCACCTTCTTGTGCACCAACAGGAGAGGCAGGGCCTGCAATTATGCCTCCTTCAGGTTACCAAATAACCCTATAACCTGAAACAGAAATTATATTTTGTGGAATTGTACAGTACTGACTTTCCCCTTCTGAAGTCTTCTAATTTTTGGGGGAAGGCCTGATGCTGATCGGGTAGCATGATGCTTCTGTTTAATCCATGAATATGATCCAATGCATCCTGTTTCCAATGGTTTTAATTCGCCGTTTCGCTCCCTCTCTGACACCTCTCTGCTTAACCTCCAACACTGTTCTAATGAAGCTAGATATTCCAAAAACACGCCCTCAGATTTTTTCTTTTAGACTCAGCAGAGAATTTGAAATTTCAGGTCATTATTATTGCATACATTTCTGTTGATTGCATCTGCTGGAGATGATTGGGAACTGGTACAGAAGTGGAGCTGAGGCAAGCATTGATCAGCCATGATCATAATGAATTGTGGAGTAGGCCTGAAGTACCTGCTGGCCTACTCAGGCTCCCATTTTCTTTTGTTCTTGTCTTCTTTGGTTCCATTATTTATGATGTGATGTATTAGAATTGGCCTCAGTCCAGAAGAGATTCACTCGGGTAACTCTTGAGAGGTTAACTTTTTGAAACATATATAAACCTTAAGGGACATAACAGAGCAGATGTTGAGGTGTTTCCACTGGTGGCCTGGGCTGACCATATTGAATGGTGGGGGTCACAGGGAAAAAATCTAAATGCCATAGAGACAGCCCCCGTAGTCAGGATCGAACCCGGGTCTCTGCAATGTAATGCAGAAACACTACCGCTGCGCCACTATGCCGCCCGTCCTTGAACATTGCCCAGTTTTCCATTCCTGAAATCATTCTCTGTGCAGTCCTCACCACTGGGGTTGTGCTCTTCAGTCCTATACGCAAGAAGAAGGAGCACAGCCAGGTGGTCAGATTTCCCAAAATGATGGCGAGAGATGGAGTGATAGGCATCTTGGTTATTCAGCCAAGCTACTATGAAAGCACCTCCTAAACATGTAACCTTTACACTACGAAGAGCAAGGCCAATAGACATATGGACACACCTGGTTTCTGTTATATAACACACCATCTTAATTAGGGAATAAAAATGCTGTTCTTTCATCACCATTCCCAATGGTTTTGGAGTTGCATCTTCAGCACCAAAACTGCATTGGATAAAGGAGGGGTGCACCACCACTTTGTCTGACATTATAGATGGGCAATTAATGATGGTTTTACCAGCAATGCCCAGATCCCTCCAAAATAGACAAATAATATTAAACATATTATAGTGTTGGAATATTTTTTAACTGAAATGTTGAAATTACCAAAACATCCATGTGAAGAATCTCTCCATATTTTATATTTCGGGAAGCTTCAGCGACTTCCACTGCATCCCGATAAACAGGAATTATGTTGTAACGAAAGCTAAGTTCATCAATCGGTAGGTTATATTTCCTAGCATGGTTCTGAAGTGTCCCTGAAAAAAAAACAAAAGCTGTAACAATTGGGAGATGGAGTTGGATGCGACATGTAACTTGTTTGGTTTATAACTTCTTAAAATATCTTAGCTGTTCTTAAAGGTTCTTCTTACAGTAAGTAGAGATTTAATTTGTCTTTGTGGGGTATGACGAGAACGATCAAAGCCAAGATTTATAACCTATCAGGTATAGCAATGATACACCTGCATATAAGATTTCCCTTCCAAATGTGATGGCTATCATATGCCTAAAGTAATTTTATTTTACCTCTGTATCTACCCATCAAATAATGCTTTCAGTTTGTATTCATGGAAATTTTTGAATTTTCACACTTCTGAAATTTATATATCCAATTACTGCTCAAAATAATTTGCTCGCATTTTATCTACTCTTATTGAAGTAACTGGAAGTCAAGAGAAATTGTGGTGGTTCTTTGAAAGGAGGTGAGAGAAGAGCTATATTTTCAGACTATGTCACATCAGGAGTGCCCACGTAAAATATAATGTTTTCACATCACACCCAAGTTAGCTCCGGCTTGAGAAACTGATCAAAAAGATTGCAGAAAAAAAGACCTTTCCATGCCAATGACCAGCAGTACATAGCAAATGTGAATTAGGAAAGAAGATTGGAGTGCATTTTGTGCAATACTCTAAAACATATGAAAGTTGGATTTAATAACATTAGAATGGGCACTCAATACTGAGGATCAGAACAAATTACAAGACTTTAATAACAATTTGAAGAATAAGCAGAAAATCAACAAATGAATTTAACACAGATACGAATAAGGCATCACGTTTTTATTAAATAAAATTTGAAAATCAAGAGTTAAAAGAAGCAGTGGAGCAATAGCATTTTGAAAGTGCAAAAACACACATCCTAAAAAATAGTGAAGAATTGTAGTCCCAGCATTTTATGGTTTTATATTAAAAGTGATGTTGGTTGGCAAAATAACTAAAAATGTAAACCAAAACTTTGGGTTTATTTTCACAGGGATAGAAATGCAAATAGAAAATCTATGATAAAGAGGAGATACATGAAACTGCCGATGCAGGAATCTTAAGCATAAAACAAAGTGCTGGAGGGTCAGACATCTGTGGAGGGAATGGGCAGATGACATTTTGGGTGGGGACCCTTCTTCACTAATTTGAGTAGGGGAGAGAAAATGGGAAAGGCGTGATGGATCCAGGTGAGGGGGGAGTGTTTGTCCAATGGATAAAATGACAAAGGCTAGAGGTGAAAAGGATGTCAAATAAGGAAAAAAGAGGATTGAAATGTAAAGCTAGAGGAAGGGTTATAGGTGGAAGGGGAAAGAGGATGGGATATAGGAATTGGCGATGGGAGATGAGCACATGATGTGGGGGAGAAGGGCTGGGTGACAAGGGTGGGGAGAGAAACGTGGTGGAAAGGGGAGGGTGCAGGGAGAAGAGAAACTAAGTAGGAGGGTATTACTTGAAATTGGAGTTCAATGTTCATACCGTTGTATTGTAAGATACACATGCAGATTATAATTTAAAAAAATGAAAAGCACTTCTATTGTGAATAAGCATATGAAGATGGATAAGTCATGTCAGACTATCCACTAATTGCAGTACAATTAGAGATAAAACTTTACAACATCAGAAGAAAAAAAGCAAATCACACATTGTGTAAATGAAGCCATCATATACAGTAAAATTCCTGCGAAGTATTCCAGTGAAAACCATTGATTTCTGGAGAGACATACATTTAAATTCTCAAAATGTGCTGTGCTGGGAAACATTATGTTCCATGAATGGTTTGGCCTGATAACTTACCAATATTGAAATTTAAACTGTAATATTGGAGGGACATAATTTAGGGTTATTTTCCTATTTTAGAGGCACATTCGGTAAGCAATCAATATTCAAATGATAAATCTTGGGTGTAAATTTTAAGGTGTTTGGATAGAAATACTTAACAACATTTTATTTCATAGAAACATGGGTGCAGGAGTAGGCCATTCGGTCCTTTGAGCCAACACCTCCATTCAATGTGATCATGGCTGATCATCCAAAATCAGTACCCCGTTCCTGCTTTTTCCCCATATCCCTTGATTCCTTTAGCCCCAAGAACTAAATCTAACTCTCTCTTTCAGATATAAACAAAAAGGCAGGAAAGCTTTTAAAGAATTTAAACATCTCTCAAGGCATTACCGAGTGTCGTTTTTGGCGGTCAGAGAGTAGCTACAGCACGAATTGGAGATGTCTACCTGGTTTGGAATTAAAATCTTAAAAAGTGTAGGCCTAGGGCTCCCAAGTCACAAAGCTTACATAATTAATGGAAGGTTGAATTTTTTTGGCTTAAATTCTAATCATATACTGTATATATTGTATTTGTTACCTTGGTGGAGACATCTGACTGAATAAAAATTGCTTTGAGCTACCTGATGAGTTTAGATCTTGTATTGTTGCATATTGTATTGTTGCACTTCCAACAATACAATATGGCTCTGAAATTTCCAACAGTATTTAAATAAATAATGGGTGATATCCAATTTAATTATTCTTTGTCTTGCAGATTTCAGGGCAGGCTGAATTACATCTTTATATGTTCTTAATCAGTAATGCCTGCACTCAATATTTTTTCATTCTAAATTTAAATTACTCATAATAACTCATTCTTAAATTCAAAATCTTTCTTCAAATACCCTTACTTTAAATCACCCCTAGCTCAAATAACTACAAACTATAACTGTGAGAGGTCACACACTAATAAACATCAAGATTGTTGCAAAATAATAAGTAAAATGTTTACAGTAAATGTTATACCTGTCAAAAATCCCTGAGGGAAGAAGAATCCTGAAATCCAGAAGGACTTCGGTACACCAATTTTGATCCAAGTCTAAAAACAAAAAAAGGAAATGCTTATGAGGAAATTGCTTTCATCTATTAAATTGCAGTTCACATTAAATCATTAAGCTGCACATATAAAATTACAAACCTCTGTAATTAATACACACAATTAATGTTTCCAATTTTAAACTGCAGTTCTTTTTTATTTCATTTAACATAAAGGCATTTTTCTACCCTGGAGAGAAAATAAAATCAAATTTATTTATCATCATTCTTTATTTCATTTTATGCTGCTTGGTCCAATCCTTGCTTCCAGTGCAGACAGGTGAGTTACCTTTATGGAGGTTACCAAGCCTGCTGTGCAAGTACTACCACCTTATCATTAACAAGCACAGTATTTTAACATCCCCATCAAGTCATTTTGATTAATTTTATTATAGACACTCCATTTGCTCGATACATCCCTCTCCAACCATCTGCCATCTGAAAAGTTACTTGCAACTCTCTCTTTCCCAGTTTTGCCACAAAATAATGTCTCTTTTTCCACAGATGTAGCAAGACATGCTGAGTTGTTCCGGCATTTTCTGCTTTTGTTTGAGTTAGTACTTAATGCCTTTGGACCTTCTCTGCTAGATAATCTATATACTATTAGAAGTCTCATCTTGTTTTTATTTATGTGCGTGTCTGTGATTGTGATCGTATCTACGCCAAAACGGTACACGATAGCGCAAAAATGTTTGTACAAAGTTACTCAGCTTTTTCCCGTCGTCGTCCTTGTCAAGTTTCGTTCAGATTTGATGTTATATTTCACAAGTTATTGATATTCATAGGTTTAAAAAAGCCAACTTTAAAAATATTTTCATTGTTAAATCGTTGCTGCCCAGCTTACAACCAACTTCCATACAAAGTTGCAATCCAGGAACACTCTGTGCTTCCATCTGGGGAATCTAGGGGAAAAATCCGGGGAAAATATCTGGGGAAAAAAGCTGTAATTGAATAGGAAATGCCATAGAGGGAAACTGCTTTAAATTAAATAGATGACAAATGGATAACATTTATATAGCATCTTTCAATCTGAAGAAGGGTCACAACCAGAATTAACAACTATCCATGTCCTCCAGAGATGCTGCCTTAACCCATTCAATTACTCCAACACTTTGTGGGTTTTTTTTTTTAAGTATCTGCGGTTCCTTATGTCTGCACCTTTCATAGTTCTTTCAAAATACCTTACAGCCAATAAAATGTATTTGAATTGTAGAGATTTCTGCAATGAATTTGCACAAAGCAATTCCCACCAAACAGTGAGAGGACCATCACATTTGGCTGCAGTGCTGTAAGATTCTTTATAGCCACCCGAGATGTCAATTGAGGCTCTGTTTAATGTCTCTGCAGAAAGATGGCAAAATGAAAGGAGCAAGCTGTCCTTGAAGCCAACAAATAATAAGCTTTTAAATATACATTTTTTCTAAATATAAATAATTCAAGATTGATGGGACTCCTTCAAGGAAAGATATATTTGGCATCGCAGTAGATCAAAAATCACAGTGGTTTGCATGTAATTTAACATTAATGCCATCGCCCGATGGCTTACAACATCAAAGGTCTGCTGCTAAGGTTTCTACCTTAGATTTAGAACCGGCAAATAATGAGAAAAACAGGACCCCGTTTGGTTTCCATACACTCTAGATGGAAAAGAGATGACTGCCAGTACTTGTATAATCTTTAATCCCGTTTTCAATTTCATCAATTACTCCCAAAAGATCAATGGACGAGCTGTACAGACCATCAGTTGTATTTATTTAGTCAATAGAAATGCAGAATTCAGGAACCAGTCTGAAGAAGCATCCCCACCCAGCATGTTCCCCCCACAGATGATGCTTAATCCAATGAATTACTCCACCACTTTGTGTTTTGGTCAGGAATATTTTAATTTTATACGCAGTCTCGGGATGAGACTACGCGAAGAACCCGCCAGCCCGCATGTCAATAAGTCGACGCATAGCACGGGATTCGGAGCAATTCAAAACTACTCCGGCAGTTAAGGCATTTCTGTTTCAGGAGCGGGCCGCTGCTCCGAAAATAGGTGCAGCGGGCTTGGAGAAACTGACGGGCGTGGCCTGTGCAGCTACTGCCATTGAGGCTCCGAAAGGGAGCAGGCAGCTGGACTTGGAGAAGCTGACAGGCGTGGCCTGCACAGCTACCACCATTGAGGCTCCAAAAGGGAGTAGGCGTCCAGACTCGGAGAAGCTGACGGACACGGCCCGTGCAGCTACAACTGTTGAGGCTCCGAAATGGAGCAGGCGGCTGAACACGGAGAAGCTGACGGGCGCCACCCGTACAGCTACCTCTGTTGAAGCTCCGGAAAGGAACAGGCAGGAGTCACTAGCTGTCCCCGCAGGAGCAGTCTGTTGAACCTGGCAGGTACGACCGGTCCAGTGAGCTCCGCTAAGGATCCGAAGGAGCAGCTGGCCCAAAGGAGCAGCCCGTCAATCCAGGCTGGGAGAAACTGGCAGCACGATCTGCATAGTAAGTTCCAGCAAGGCTCCAAAGAGGCAGAATCAATGCAGGAGCAGCCTGTCGAATCAGGCTCGGAGTACTGGCAGGCTCGGCCTGTTCAGTGAGCTCCTCTAAGGCTCCGAAGGAGCAGAAGGAGCGGCCTGTTAAACCAGGCTGGGAGTAACTGGCAGCACGACCTGCACAGTAGGCTCCAGCAAGGCTCATAAGAGGCAGAAGGCCGAAGGAGTGGTCTGTCCCACCGGGCTCAGAGATGCTGGCAAGCGCGCCTTGCACAGCGATGTCTTTTTAAAGTTCCAGAAGGGAGTCATTTGGCAAGCGTGGGGCTGAAGATGTGGTCAGACACGGCCTGAAAAGGAACTTCGCTGAAGCTCCAATAAGGAGGTCGACCTGGGCTCGGAGACGCTGGCAGGTAAGGTCTCCTTACAAACCTCTGTAAAAGGTCTGAACTGGAGCAGCCTGTCGACCCGGGTTTGGAAATACTGGCAGTATAGTCTGTCTAGTACCCTTCACTGCCTCTGGAGAAGAGCAGGTTGATGCAGAGACACTGTAAGGGTGCCTTGCACCGCAACCTCTGTAAGTTCCAAGAAGGAACATCTTGTCTGCCCTGGTTCAGGGTAGATAACTTGAAACTGGCTGTCCATTAGATCAGTGTGTACAGTTAATTCACACCCCAGACAGAGTTGTGACCTCTCCCTCCCCCATCATGCAGCCACACCCACACTTCCGGGTTTTATAACCCCTCCCACCGGAAAAGGTGTGGCCTTCATGACAGGAGAGAGATTCTCAACATTTTTTAAACACTAATAACACTTTTATTTTTCATTGATGGGAAGAATCCTCTGCACCTGCTGAGCGGAGAGGGACTGAGTAAGATGGCCAAAAATCACAGCCGTAAGTGGTAGCGTTTTTATCTAAAATCAATATACAGTGCAAAGAGGAAGTTAGCCAAAGCACCCAAGCCACCATTTGCAGTAGTGCCTTTTCACTTCAAGCCAAAGCACCCAAGCCACCATTTGCAGTAGTGCCTTTTCACTTCAAGCCAAAGCAGCCAAGCCACCATTTGCAGGCAGCGGCTTTTTACTTCAAACCAAACATATTTTCATTTTCAAACCACATTAAGGGCACTCACAGTTGAGTAGACATGTGTCCAGTGCTATTCAGAGCTCAGAGAGACGCGGGACGTGACCCTCTGGTTCCTCCATCTTGCAGACAGTGTGAGGCATACCACTTCCTGGTTTTATAGTCCATCCCCCTCCCTCCAGCAGGGGCAGCAGAGAGAATGGAGAATTTGTTAAAAACATTAATATCTCTCTGATTTTTCATCAATGGGAAAAATCCTCTGGTCCGGAAGGCGGAGTGGTGCTCTATGCGAGCTGCCCAAAAATAATGGCCGTAGGCGGCGGCTAAAAGCAAAAGCGCCATTAGGGATCTGCTGGCACCTGTGGCTAAATTTGCCGTCCCTTCAGGGATAGGAGAATTGTTAGAGATAAAACTGGCAAGTAGCATTGGTTATTTGACTTTTCATCAGTTGATTGAAAAGATCATGCAGGACAGTGCAGGATATTATGTATGTTCTGTTTCTGCCAGACACTGGAGGCTCAACGGTTAATGCCAGTTGAGGCTATATGAAGGGCAAATCAAAGTCAAAAGGCTTTAAACCCCAGAAAGTCAGAGATTCTAAGGGAAGGATTCGGCTTTACAAGGTCAGTAGGGGGAATTCAGCTGTCTGAATTACAGTCGACGTCTTAGCACTTTTGTGTTATGCGCAGCCTGAACTCAATTGTGTTAGGAGGGTATAGGCCTGAGATCAACCCAAATTATGCTAATTTTGTGCTAGGTTAGCATGTGCAGTCTGCTAATACCTTTTTGGAGAAGACTTGGGCTAGCAAGTTAAGACTCACAAGATAATTTCAAGGATGCGGTGGGTGTGGTAAATGCACCCTTTGTGGGTAAGACTCCCGTTTACCTGCATACATATCATCTCTACCAATTGAGTGGCAGATACCACTACACTGAGGCTGGTTGGAGCTTCAGGCCTACACAATTAACCAAGCCAGAGGGCTTTTTAATCACAGGTTTCAGTGCTCAACATGGATGCAGCGCTCTCCACATATTCAGTATCGTCCCCAGCTGGCCATGATGCCTGAGCAAGGGGACAGAGCAAAGTCTAGATCAGTTGACTATTAGTCATCCGTCCGAGGCCATTTATGGTGGTGTCAGTCTCAGCGATTGCTGGATCTTGGTGCCGGGGGTGATAATCACCTTTTGTCTATTATTTTATTGGCAGCCTTGGTGGTATTTATAGCAAGTGCTTTCTCAGAAACTGCCTTGATCATATCTACAGTCACCGTCTGTCTCATCATGGACAGCAAAGCGACAATGAGGTGGAGGCGTTTGAGGTATGCAAATTTTATTTATCAGTCGCATGAGAGGTGCTGTCGATATTCAAGTCGGAGATAGGCGAGACGGTTTGACAAACAGGTGGGGACAGATAACCTCCGATTTTTCCATTTTACAAATCATAAACGGTTACAAGATTCAGTTTCTGGCTGACTATTTCCTCCGCGGTAGAGAAGCCAAGATTTCTGTACTTATGGATAAAAGAGAAAACCAATAGCTATCCAAGTTGAAACAGAGACATCTCACAAAGGATGAGCAGTCTGCCCAAGTACAAGAGGGGTATATTTCTAATATTTTCTCAAGGTTGAAGGAAGTGGAGGATGCCAAATTAGTCAAGGATTTTGCTAGTCTGATCATGTGCTTGGTATAACCAGTTTAAGATGGATAATTGTCATTTAGCAATTTAGCTAATTACAGAGGATTGAGGGCCTCAATTGATCTTGAAGAAGCATTCTTTTCCATATCAATACACAAGAGTGAATGCTGCCCTACTCAGATCTAAAGGGCATTTTGTTATGGAGTTTATAGACAACATGATTATTGTAGGAAGGAGATCAGCTGTTTCAGCAACCAATGCTCTCCTAGAATTTCTAGGTTTTGTTATTCATCCAGGAAGTCCATTCTTGAGCCGGCATTATCTATTACATTAGAGGTTTTGTCTCGGACTCTACCCACAGATAAGACTCAGGGGTTTTATCAGTAGATGCCTCCTACGATAATTCAAGATGAGGCAACATGATTATAGTAGTGCAAAATTGGCCTACTAAACCAGGGCTTCCGTTGTAAATTTGTCTGCTGAAAGAAGCTCCTATAATTGTTCAAAGACACTAGCGGTTCAGCCTATTTCTCGTGCATTTATCATTGCATGGTGGTATGGAAGTTTTGTGAAGAGACACGTGAGCTACTTTTAAACAAAAGTAGAAGAGGTTTGTGGCTTTTATCAGTTTGGGGTTAGCGACTATGTTATAGCGCAATTGACACTGCTCGTGCTGCTTTGTCGTTGTATCTAGTACTATGAGTGGGACAATAAATGATTGGTTATTCACTCACTGTTGACTAAGGTTATGGATTGGTCTTTTATATGAACACTCTAAAGCCTAGATACAAAGTTGTGTGGAATATGCAACAGTATAAATGATTATGCAGATTATCGTCAACTGTATTCCTAATGCTGAAGCAGTATCTTTTAAGTTCGTTATGCTTATGACAACTGATTTCAGCACAAAGAGCATAGTCTTTACACAATCTCTGTCTGGATCTCTCTGTCATATCTGACATACGGGTAGCTTTTTATGGGAATGAACTCATCAAGCAAATCGGGCATGGTTGGGTACAAGTTGGAGTTGACAATATACCCACCAGATCGGAGATTGGGGGTGTTTTGTAAAATGAGGTTACTAAGTGCCTATGAGATGAAGGATAGTTTCTTCATCGTTATTTAATAATTTCACAAGAGATTGTTGCTGCAGACTATTTCAGGATGGACAGAGTGTAAGCAGCTAAATGATCAGAGTGTAAGCAGCTTAATGATCAATCATGATCATATTGAATGGCGGTGCAGGCTCGAAGGGCCGAATTGCCAACTCCTGCACCTATTTTCTATGTTTCTAAAAGCAGGAGTAAATTCAAATAATTTCAAGTCTCACTCTACCGGGGGGAGGGGGGGGGGGGGGGGGGGGGACTGGCTCGTTAGCAGCCAATAGAATGGATTTCCCATTTGATCATCTTCTTGCAACAGCCGGAGGCACAGATAAGCGCACTTTCAGAAGTTATAACATTTCGTTGAAAGTGTCTGGATGGTTGCAGATTGAATTCTGAACAGTGTTGCATGAGGTATTGTCTAACCCAAAGGCAATTGGGACTGTGGTCCGATTACAGGCAATGTACATGCATGTAAAGTTAGCACCATGTTGTTAATGGCCCATGTCTTTTCTACCATTTATGGTTTATCTGTTTAGTGTTTTCACATACAGATTGGTTTACTGCATGAAACCACAGAGCTTTGAAGGCTTCACTTAGTCTCATCACGAGACTTCGATATAAAATAGAAAGATTAAACGAGAACTTATCGTTTGAAGTTTGATCTTTATTTCATGAGAAGTTGGAGTGAGAGACTACGTGCCCTCCACTCCCAACCCTGAATCCCATAAAGATCATTTGGTAAGTCAAGCGTTATTAATCTTTCTATAGTTTAAGTTAGTGCAAGTGGTCTATGGTTTCATACAGTTGCTTTGAAGATTGACGCGCATGCGGGCTGGCGGTCACTTCAACTTCTCATAAAATAAAGATCAAACTTCAAACGGTAAGTTCTCGTTTAATCTTTCTATTATATTTAACTGAACCAAACTCATCTGTTAATTAAGAGACTATTTTGTTTCTTCACTTAAATTAATGGCTGTCATATTTTGGCAGTGAAATACCGTGGATAAAATATATAAGTACATTTTGAGATTTATTGGTAATGATTTATTACTGTTTAATAAAATTGGTTAATAATGGAGAACTGAAGTTCCCAAAAGTGCAGAAGATTTGACAAAATGTGCAGTGATGTTCAAAGTAATCAGTCACTTGCCTAACCCAATCATATATGGTTTGAAGCTAATTGTGAAACAAGCACTGCTGCATCATCATAGTAATTAGATGTGTGGTTTTGCTCCTGTAAAATTGGATTAAGTAACAAAGTCTAGAGGTGAAATGGAAATTAAAGGGTATTTAGGAAGGAAGAGGGGGAGTGAAATCTAAAGCTAGAAGGGGTATGAGTGGAAGGGGGCGATGAAGAGGAAAGACGGGGGATAAAAGGGAAGTGGAGGACTCTGAATTCGGGAGATGAAAGGTGAGCCTTGGAAAAGAGAAAAGGAGTGAGTTCACTGGTTGGTGTGAGATGCGGCAGTGGGGGTTGGGGAGGGGAGGAAGGGGAAAGTGAGAGGAGGTAATGGGTTAACATGAAATTGTCCTCATCATCATCCACTGCCAGAGTGAGGCTCACAACCTCAAAATTGATTTTCCAATTTTAAGCTCTTCTCCCTATGCTCACTTCTCTCACCCCTCCCAGCCCAATCCCCAGTAAGCACACATTTCTCCCATCACTCCAGTCACGCAGTTAATTTGCCCTACTCCTTACACTCATCTCCCATCCACCATATCACTCCTCTTTCCCCTTCGTCCAGATCCCCCCACCACCCATACCCCTCCCTACGGCTTTATTGAAACATGTTGAAAAATTAGCGGCGACCAGAATGAAGCCACCATGGAGAGTTGCGAGAATTCCCGTGCCATAGGTGGGTTGCCAGGAGGTCCTGGTGGGTTGCCAGGAGGTCGAAGGTTCTCGTAGGTTGTATTTCATTGGCTAATTGGGAAAAAATTGCATTGGCACATTGGGGAAAAAAAACGTAAGCAGTAGTTTTCAGAACCAAGGATAACCGTTAATGTTAAGTGTCCACCGAGCTTCACAGCCATGTATCTCTGGATTCTTAAATGTTGTCTCCACTCCTTCTCCCCCCTTCTCTACGCCTCCCCCCCCCGCTCTTTTAAAGGAATTACCGTACAGTGTGCTTTAGCCGTCTTAATTACAGCGCCAACCTTCCTGTTCATCGCGGCGTGTGTCTATCACCTTGGCTTTGCACCGTGTGAATTTCACTTAGACAGCGCTCCCCCCGCTTGCATGCATAACGGGCTGGTGAAGGAAACAATGTGTGTGTGTTCCACTCTGACAGTCGCCGTTCCAGTTGCCGGTTTTTCAGGCTACTGCCGGCAACTTGATAGTCGCCGGCAGTCGCCTGAAAAATCACCTAAGTGGGACAGGCCCATTACTCAATAATTGTGCTACACAGCAAGTCATATTTGATTCTAAATAAAGTTGAAACAAGTGCTTAATGGTCACATAGAATGATAAAACATGCTCTTACTTCCACAGATCTTACCTCATCCATAAAATTCCATAACATTAGTTAATTCTTATGGAAAACAAGCTAGAAAACAAAATCAGATTTTCACAACTACAAATAAAGTGAGCTCTAATTTGATATTACATTATGCCTCACCGCTATAAACTCTGTTCTCAATATGAAGTCTTTCACCCACGATGCCAAGGGCTTGAGTGATGGATAAGCTGCATCAGACCACAAAGATGGAACATGGTTGTTCAGGAAGCTGCTGTACACCTTTTCTACCTCTTCAGACATCACCACAAATCCAGCAATTGCCTTGTTCAATATAACCAAAGAGTCCTGTACAGACAAGAAAAACAATCATCAAAACTTAATAAAAAATAATGAATATTATCTTTTCCGTGACTCAAATGTCAATACTTCAGGTACACCGATACCATCACTTGAGATCAGGACAGGCATTTAAAAGTAAAATTTGCCTATCCAGCATGATACATGTCTAAATCTAGTGCACAGGTAGTATCATACTCCAGACACGCTCTCAACACAGCTACTGGCACAGTATTGTATTGTGATTCGAAGGCAGCGTTAAGGATGGAGCTACATCGGAGGAAAACTCTGAAAGGTGTTTCAATGCTCAGTCCCAACTTACCTGACCAGCAATGGAAAAATAAAGCTCCTTGTTATATCGGAAGATGTGAGCTTGGAAAGTAAGGAAAAACCCATCTATCTCAGTTAATATGGGAATGGCAGGTCTGTGCCCATGACATTTAACAAAGCAACATAAATAATGGAGTAGAGTAAAGTGGGCACAGTGCAAAGGTAACAAGTAATACACTGTGTTAAATTGGAGTTGGGGTGGCAATGTCAGATGTGGAATTAAGTTTACTCGCATGACCTTTCATCGCAGCCTCTACATTATGGATGATAAGAGCAATGCAGTGGAAAACTATTATTTATGTGAATCCAGAAACAATTCAGATTTTACTTTAGTTTAAGTTCTCTCTTTTTATTGGGTCAATACTCTGAAATTCCAGCAAAACATAGATGTAGCACTTTGTTCACCAAATCTGCAGCAGTTCACAGATAAGGACCAGCAGTGCCTCTGGCAGAGCTGGTAGATTTGTTGCCTCACAGCTCGAGCAACCTAGCTTCAATCCTGTCCTCTGGTGCTGTGTTTGTGTAGTTAGTGCATCTCCATTACGCAGACAGTTTCCTCTGCGTACTCTAGTTTTTTTGTCCTATCCCAAAGATGTGCAACTTACCAATATGCACATCTTCAAAAAAAATCTAGAGTAGGCAGATGAAACTCTCTGCGTAATGGAGATGCACTACCTACACAAATGTTGATCTGTACACTGCAAGGGCCAGGAAGTGAGCAGGCAAGATCATCTCTGACCCCTCTCACCCTGGCCACAAACTTTTTGAATCACTGCCCACTGGAAGGTGATTCCGGATTGTCAAAGCTGCCACAGCCAGAAATAAAAACAGTTTTTATCCACGAGTAGTTGCTCTACTCAACAGCCAAAAATCTGTAGCCTCCCTTTGATCTGGTATTTTGTTGGTTCACATGCTTGATCAATGGTGTTTTATCATTAATGTTTTATTTTTATTATTATTAATGTTTAGTGTTTTGAGTAATTCATAACCGTCACTGTATGACATGTTGTTACTTGTGGGCGGAGCACCAAGGCAAATTTCTTGTATGCGAATACTTGGCCAATAAACTTACTTACTTAAGTTGATTGGCCACTGTAAATTACCTGAATAAGTGGTAGAATTTGGGGTGAGAATTTGGGAGTTGATAGGAATGTGGGGAGAATGAAATGCTATAAATGTAAGATGGGTGCTTGATGATTGAAGGGCCTCTTTCCATTGTACGAGTCTGAAACTGAAATAAATATATTCTCAGTTTATTGAACTGAAAAGCATAGCACATATTCCATGTATTTATAATACGTTGCTGAACATTGAGAAATTAAACATTATTAAACATTAAATGTTAATTTGCAGAGTTTGCTATGTATAAAAACAAAATGTCGCCATATAGTATTTATTTAAAATATTGTGAAAGTTATCTCCTGAAAAAAACGCCCATTCTTTAATATCATGTGAATGTTGTTATACAAAATGAATCATGTGAACTTGACTTTTAATAGAGAACTCAAATGGTGGGTAGAGATTTAGTCACATCTTTTATTTAGAATCATAGACAATGTATATCACACCTGACCATTCTTCCTTATGTGCAGGAGGGACCAGGACCAAGAAACATAGGGAGTCAGGAACTGGAGAAAACATAGAAACATACATTAAAAAATAGGTGCAGAAGTCAGTCGATTGTCCTTCGAGCCAGCACTGCCATTCAATATGATCATGGCTGATCATCCAGAACCAGTACCCTGCACCTGCTTTCTCCCCATATCCCTTGATTCCGTTATCCCTAAGAGCTATATCTAACTCTCTCTTGAATACAATTTCCCCCTGGGACAGAGTGGTTATTACTGTTTTGTTATTTAAAAAATGATTATTAGATAATTCAAAGCAATGTTCAATACATTATTTATTCACTACTGTGTCAACTGAAGCAGTGTGTCATATGGAATGGATCTACGGCATGAAATCACAGAGCTTTGAAATCTTCATGTAGTCACTCACGTGACTCCGAAGTAAAACAGTAAGATTAAACGAGAACTTACCAGTTTGAAGTTTGATCTTTATTTTATGAGGAGTCGAGTTGAGGGACTACGTGAATAGAAGCCCGTACAGCCGCTGGTGCGTCAATCTTCAAAGCAGCGGAATGAATTCACAGCTAACAATGACTGAAGTATAATGGTAAGATGATAAAACTAGAACTACCAGATGAGATCTATGAGGGTGGGAGCGGAGGGCACGTAGTCCCTCAACTCGACTCCTCATAAAATAAAGATCAAACTTCAAACTGGTAAGTTCTCGTTTAATCTTACTATTTTACTTCGGAGTCACGTGAGTGACTACGTGAAGACTTCAAAGCACTGTGAATTCACGCCGCAGACCGAAATCCGACGTTCACACTGCCTGGATTGACTCAAAAGTCGTTAACAATCAATCATGCATCAGTAATACATTTGTTAAATGAAATAACAGTTTATTTACAAACAAATCATAACAAACCCCTCTAACTCAGGGGAAAAGTGTAACAGTACTGAAACCAGAATCAGCAAACACCCTGAGCCTTGAAATCGGCTTGTGATAAAACCTCTGAAAAGTTAGCTCACTGGACCATCCTGCGGCTGCGAGGATATGGTCTATTGGCAAGTCCATCGCCCTTGCCGCGGAAGTTGATGCCGCCCTGGTGGAATGAGATGTGAATTTATCAGTATCAATTCCTGCACTTGCCAGGACCTGCTTTAGCCACCTTGAAATCGTTTGCACCGACACCTTACTGTGTGTTTTTTTGTGACTAATAAACAAAGCCAACTCTGTTCCTCTCAGAGGTTTAGTAATCTCAATGTAACGAGATAAATGTGAGACTACACACAAGCGATCATCTGCGGGGTATGCTGAAAACACAATCTTACATCCTGTCATGCCTCTTCTATTATGTTTAAGCAAATCATAGACATAAAATATAATGGCATCAGCCGACACATGCATTCTATCTAGCCGTAGCTTTTGCAACATTTGTACACGTTGAGCTGAAACCAACGCCATAAGCATGACCACCTTCATAGTTAATTTGGCTATAGATAGGCTTGTAACCGGAGCCCACTGGCGAAGAACCATAAGAGCCTCACTCACATTCCAAATACCGGCATACCTGGGTTTAGGAGGATTAGAATTGAAAAACTCCCTTCATGAACCATGAAACTAACGGATGTGTCCCTACTGTATGCAATTTTGCATTCATAGGTAAATAAGAAGACAGAGCACTTCTGGCTGAATTAATCGCACTGTAACTTAATTTTTGGTCGAAATAAAGAGTTGACAAAACTCCAATACGTCCGTGATCCCTGCAGTGTGATATACAATATTCTGCTGTAGGCAGAATTGCTCCCACTTCCTTATATAGGTGATATATTGCTGCTGTGTACTATCCCTGCAGGCCAACATGAGAATATCCACAGTCCGATGAGACGGTCCTCTCCCCAGGTATGGCCTCCTTAAAATCTGCAAATTAACAGATCAATACGATCATATTAAGGATGTTGATCCCCAGTGACTGGATTTACCAGTAGATTTTTATTCTTGGGCATAAGCATGTAAGGCTCCCTAGCCATTTGTAATACAACGGGAAACCATGCTTGTGTAGGCCAATCTGGCACTACCAATACCCCTGAAGCGGAGTCCTCCTTGATCTTTTGCAAACATCTGCTGATGAGACAGAATGGAGGAAATACATACACAAACATTCCTCCCCAATGCAGCGAAAACGCATCCACTGCTACTGCCCCAATATCTGGTTCCCATGAAACATATCTAGGTAACTGATGATTTAATCGAGATGCAAACAAGTCAATATCTGGCAATCCATACTGAACAATCATTTAGTTAAATACATCCTGATTTAACATCCATTCAATGTTGTCATTAAACTGACGTGACCTAGTGTCAGCTACCGTGTTGAACCTTCCTGGCAAATAAAGTGCTGAAAGCCAGATATTTTGGTCAATACACCAGCTTCAAATCTGGTTAGCCAGTCTATCACAAGACTGTGACTTAACTCTACCCATGTGCTTTACATATGCCACTGCCGTGGTGTTGTCAATCTGAACCTACACATGCAGATCCCTCCTTGTAGAACAATAAGCTTTGAGCCAATACCAGGTGCCCTCTTAATTGAAGCGATGTCTCATCCACATTCCATCTGCCTCCACAACTAGAAGACATATCTGTTGCACCCCAACCCAGTGCACTTACATCAGTCTGTAATATCAGTGACGGTGGTTCCACCAAAACCTTCCTAAACTTTTTGAAACATGTACTGTCCACCATTGTATGTCAGCAATCGCCCCAGCTGACAACTGCATAGGCCTATCAAAATGGCCCCTTTGTATTCTCAGTGCATGTTCCTTTGATCGTTGTAATTGTTGATAATGCAGAGGACCATACTGCACAGCTGGAAATGCTGCAACAAACTTCCCAATTAAACTGGCTACTTGTCTAATCGAAGGCCATTGTTCTCCAACGAGATTAACACAGTCCTCAATTAACTGATTCAATTTATCCCTGGGCAAAGTTACCAACATGTGATTGGAATTAATGGTAAATCCCAGATAATCAATAATTTAGACTGGTGATAATTTAGATTTATCTGGGTGAATAACAAATCCCATTTGTTCAAAAGTGATTCTAACAACTGAAACTGATGATTGAGTTTCAGCATGAGTCTTTCCAACAATCAGAATATCATCTAAATAGGCCATTACCACATGCCCCTGAGCTCTAAGTAATGCTAACACAGGTTTTACCAATTTAGTAAATAATCTAGGAGCTGAAGTTAATCCATTCGGCAATGCCCTGAATTGCCACAGCTCAGTCATCCAAATAAATTTCAAATATCTTCTATCATCACCATGAATAGACACTGAGTAATACGCATTCTTTAAATCAATGGTTGCCATATAATACCCTTTGGACACTAGATGTTTGCCCGTGGTAAAGGTCTCCATTTTGAAATGCCTATAACAAACAAATTTGTTCAAACTCGATAAATCCAGAATAATTCGACATCCCCCAGTCTTTTTAGATCTGGGAAATATACTTGACAGAAATTGTTGACTGATAGACAGAAGGCTCAATTACCCCTTTCTTATGTAACGACTGAATCTCTGCTTGAATAAGCACATTTTCCTCATCTGAAAAAATAAGTTTACGACTAGGAAAATGTTGATTAGGTAGACTGTCAGAGTAAAATTCAATTTTTCACCCCTTCAATACTACTAAGTATGAACAAATCTGATGTCAACTGCTGCCATTGTTTGAGAAACAATTTTAACCTTCCCCAATTTGAACAGGAACATCAGTTAATTCATCGTCTGTCAATGTTATATTCCTTACCTGCATCTTTCCTTGCGGACCTTGTTGTCCTCGACTTCTTGTAGAGAACCCTTTTTGCCTTGCTTGCCAGCTGGCTTAATGAGGGCCATGGTTTTAACAACCTCATGACAGTCTTTGACCCTTTTTGCAAGGTTACCACCAAACAACAGATTTCGTGGTGGTACACTGGTCGGTTTGCACAAACTCGGCAAATTCGGATTAGCACTGGCCTAATAGCGGCCCTCCCGATATTATTAATTTCAAAATGCATTACAAAGGAATCCCAGTTCATCCTGGTGTGCTTCAACCATATCGCTTCTATCAATAATTTTCACCACAGCTGTAATACCTGCTGACAACAGTTTAAGCACTTTTTAAAACTTAATCTCCTGGGCCCTAGCAGGCATACCCATCTATGACCAAATTTGGTGATTAACCACCGGTACCTTCAGGAGATCACAATTAACAGGAGCTTTATAGTTTTTTGCTAGCTCCTGTAACTGGTGGGAGAGCATATACTGAATTGCTTCGGCCAATTCTACATCAATCGCCTTTCCTGCCTCTCTACGCTCAGCAAACTTCCCAGCAATGTTCGGAATTACCTCCAACCAAACTCCTTTACTGCTCTCCCCCAGCATAGAATCAGTGTCAGCAAACTGCACTGATAGAACGTCCTCCTCACAGGCAGGATAGTTCTGCAGCCCTGAAAAAGGTGCTGCTAGCACAAGCTCTCCATCAGCCTGGCTTGGGCACCACTCCTCCTCATGGAGCTGGTCCTTGTCGAGCATTCTTTTGTAAAAGAATCTCGACGTGGGAGAGCCGTGAGCAAACGGACTCTCCTATGGAGGGTATAACCTCCAGGCCCGACTCATCTACGGGCCACAGAGACTTGCCAGTGGCCTTCCGCCCTACTGGCAAGCCTCCACTGCCCCCCGGCAGTGGGTCCGCAACCACCGGCTGTGTAGCCAGCACCGGACCAGGTGTACCAGACGGGCCTCCATCCTCAACACTCTCCTGGCCACTTTTCCTTTCTACCCCCGGAGCACCTCGCCGACACCTTCTTCACTTTCTGCAACATATCTACCAGAACTCCAAACCGTCGCAGAAAATGACCTGTGGTAAAAATTTTTTAAAAACCTTACCTCCGTTTAAACTTACCGCTCGGAGGAGCGCTGCTGCTCCAACCGGCCGACTGCACCAGCGTCTGACGTCATGACGTACCAGCGGCTGTACGGGCTTCTATTCACGTAGTCACTCACGTGACTCCGAAGTAAAATTGGCTTGCACTGCCACTCCTGAATACATCCAATGCATTTGCTGGCCCCCAGTGGCAGATAATTCCACAGATTCACAACTCTCTGGGAGAAAATGTTTTTCCTTATCTCTGTCCAAAATGGCCTATCCATCATTCTTAAACTGTGACACCTGGTTCTGGACTACCCCAACATGGGGACCATTTTTACTGCATCTAGCCTGTCTAATCCCTTAAGAATGTTATATGTTTTTTTTTAAGATCCCCTCCAATCCTTCTAAATTCCAGTGAATTTAAGCCCAGTCGACCCATTCTTTGTTGGTCACTTGGCAAATTGAACCTGTCCTGCCAATGGTGGATTATGGCTGACCCGAGTGTATCCTAAGCTCTTTCCACTCACTTTGAGTATATTTCCATTTTTAGCCATATTAACAAAAAAATATTGATCTCACATTTAAAATTATTTAATAGGCTGTATCTCCTTTTTCTGGAAATATCTATCACCCCTTAAATAAGAAAATGTTTTTACTAATTTCTCACCACCACACCAACAGAGAAAAAAAAAAAAATCCCTCCATCAAACCCTAAAAGCTACAATTAAATCACCTCACTATAATTTGCTGATGATGATTCTTTTTTAGTCCCAGAGAATTAAAGCATAAAGCATAACTATGGCAGCTTGTCCAAGGACAGTTTTAATGAACAAGTCACATCCACAAAGTCAATGTCCTGATTTACAACATTTGCAAATGTATGTCAAGTTCAACTACAACTCTCTCTAAAATTTAACACAAATCTGTGAAGAAAGGCTTTCACTGAATTAATCAGGAAGACACAAAGTGCTGGAGTAACACAATGGGTCAGATAGTATCTCTGGAGAATAGGGATAGGTGCCATTTCAGGTTAGGATCCTTCTTCAGACTGATTTTAAGGACGGGGGTAGGTGTAGAAAGCTGGAAGAACAAACCCTGGTAGGTAATAGGTTGATACAGATGAGGAGGGTGTATTGATAGACTGATGGTTAGACAAAAACCCGAGATTACAAAATAGAAGGTGTGAGACAAAAGCATTGAAGAGTTGTGAGTTGTAAAGCTACAGGGGGGAAATGTAGCCCAAATATGAACAATACCTGATATTCATAGCCATCATTTCTCTCGCAGAAGAGTATATTAATCATTTCAAATGTGAGATTGCAAATGCTTGTGCTTTATAGATCTGGTCTACGAAAATGGTTTGGCGATTTGAAGATGTGGTTTTTTGGTTTTAAAGCCCTGTCCCACAGTACGAATTCATTCCAAGAGCTCTCCAGAGTTAAAAAAAAATCTAACTCGTGGTAAGCAAGGAGAATGAATGTAGTGGGTACGTCGGAGCTCGGGGACGTCTCTTAGCGCTAGCGGCAGGTACTCGGGAAGACTCGCTAACGGCAGGTAAGCACGGGAAGACACGTGAAGATTTTTTAACATGATGAAAAATGTCCACGAGAGCTCCAAGTACCGACGAGTGGTCATTACCATAAATCTCCGAGTATCAGGGCAAACTCAGGAGAACTCTTGGAATGAACTCGTACCATGGGACAGGGGTTTTAGGTGGGATGCAGGGAACAATTCTGATAAGTGAGGTGAAGACTCCAGACTCAATGCCACAACTCTGGTGAGGGCTGTTAGGGATTATTCAGAGGTTATTACTATATTACTATATGTGGAACTAGGAGCTATTAATTCAGAACAAGAACCAGTCTTCAGAATATCTGTTCTATTTCACATTGAAAGCAGGAATCAATTTGAAATTAAAAAGACATTGTTGCAAACGTACAGACTGCCTTCTCACATGACCATGACTCGTTCTTGTATGAATCAACTGGATGCAAGACAATCGGGCATATTTTACTTCGGAGTCACGTGAGTGACTAGATGAAGAAGGCCGTCAGTCTGCTTGCGCGTCATTATGTTGACTCGCTCTGCACGAACAAGCTCTGTCCAGCAGTAAGTTCAACCTGACGGTGAGTCCTACCTTATTTCCAGGTTCTTGTGGGTTCTTTTTTTGCAGGAGTTTCTGTTCAGATATGTACCTGCTCGACATGATTGGGGCGAAGTCCGGACGGGCCGCGAAACCGGTCATGGACCGCGGGTAATCCCAGTCTCGGCCATGGATACCAGGACAGAGGGGAAACCGGCTACAGAGACCGCGGAAGTGCGGGAAGCCGGCGGCCGTCGGGTTCGCCACCCTAAAGTCACTAACAACAGTCAGTGGCTTCCAGACCGGCTGTGGTTCCCTGGAAGGGGATAAACAAACCACAAGCTGGCAAGGTCTGTAAGCCAGGCCAGGAGGGACCCCCCACCCGACATACAGGGGACATCTGCTTCCAGACCGGCTGTGGTTCCCAGGAAGGGGGTAAATTGAACCACAGGCCTGCAAGGTCTGTGAAGTCAGGCCAGGACGGTCCCCCCCGCATATAGGGGCCAGCTATTTCCAGACCGCTGTGGGTCGCCAGAAAGGGGGTAAAATCAAAGATAAGATGGTCAGGCCTGTGGACTAGGGGAGTCAGACCAGGAGGTTTCCTGATGGAGAGGATCCCTTCCTACATGGGTAACGTCTTTAAACGTTCAAACCCACGTGGAGCACATGATGGAGAGGTGCTCCACAATGATATACTCCAAGGAGGTAGTTATCAGCCCGGGTATAATGGAGAACCCACAGGCAGTGGTACCTGTTTCAGGGCTGCACAATGTCTCCCTCTCTGAGGAAGGGAGCATTCAGGGTCAGTTTCAGTCTGACCCAGAGCAAAAACCTGACATGGGGCCACTGGAGGGGCCATGTCAGCGCAGGTAGCCTCAGGGGCCTGCGGCAGCACCTGCTTTCAGGGCTGCCCACGAATCTCCCCCTCTGTGGAGGTGAGTGCGAGTGATCAGTATGGAACTGACTTTAAATTCAAAGTATGTCCGTGGAACATAATGGAGCACATGAATATGGCTTCAAGAGATACTCGTAAATGCTACAAGTGCCGGCAGTGAACAGTGCTATCCAGGTGACATTGGACTGCATGAAATCCAGAAAATGAAACCAGCTGCCGAATCCTCTCTTCAGGTAAGACTTTTCCCACAGGTAAGACCAGGACGAGCAAAGCTTCATCGATAGGCGACGACACACCTCCACGCCTCCATCGGGGGCAGCGGTTCACTGAAGCCGGTGGCAGCTTGAAAGCTGGGCACGGAAATATGGCCAGCGTTGTCCTTCGAGGCAGTCTCAGAATTATGGCCAGAGCTGTCTTACGAAGCAGGCTCAGTATGATGAGGGTTTTCAGACCAAGGCCCTAGCCGGTCTCGGGGAAGTATGGAATCTACGCACCCTACCAGTCCTCTCCAATTAAGGAGGGGAAAAAATAACCTGCATCAGCAGCCTTTGGGCTTACCATAAGACCACCGGTAGCCATGGAGGTAAGTGGGTCTGGTTCTTCCAAAACATGGGGTTGCGGACCATTTACATGTTGGTAATATTTACACTTGTGTTTTTCTACAAGTGACCATGATTGCATGAGATTCAGATCTGGGTTTAATAAACTGATGATAACATGCGATTACTTTATACTGCACAACATACATAGGTTCCAAGCAGGCTTGGAATTGGGGCCGGAGTTGTCTTTCGAGACAGGCCCAGGATTGGGCCTGTCAGAATAGGATGAAGTGGGCAGGATTGCCTTTCAGGATAGGATGAAAGATGGAGGATGTCACTTCATGCAGATTTAACTCGTATGTGCAGTATAGACTTTCAAAATTGGATAGTTTGTTACTGTCTAATTATTGATTCTCTAGGAGCTCTATGGCAAGCATCAATCTCAAAGATGCATGCTATTCTGTTCCCATTCACAGGGATCTCTGGAGATATTTGAAATTTATCTGGATGGGTCAATGCTAACAGCTAAACCATTGCAAAACGAGCTACTTCAGCTCCCAGGTTTATTTACCAAATTAGTTAAACCAGTACTTGGGCTGCTCAGAGCTCTAGAACATTTGTTATCACCTCTCTGGATGATGTTTTCAACACTGTATTTTACTAAATTAACTGTTGCAGCCCAAACTATATTTGAAGAATTGGGATCCTTTAATCCATCCAGTTAAATTTAAGTTGATACCAATCAAAACAATTGACTGTTGGGATTTACATTTAACTATCAACTTAACAGGGACTCCGCCCTAGGGCAAGGGGTGGAATTAACAGAAGCCTGTAACAACCTCATTGTTATTAAGCAGCCATATACTCATCAAGTGTAATTGGCAATATCGCAGCTGTGTTCCAGCGGTGCAAATTGGGCCTTTGCATTATCAGAACTTACAACGTGCAAAGAATTAACCCCTCAAGTACCATGTAGGTCATTGTTAATAGACCCATGCCTATCCCAGCTGAAGCTACTGAAGTCACAATAGTGGCGGTATTCAGCATTGCTCCAGAAAGTTTGGTCAGTAATCCTCAGTAATTACAAACTGATGCTAGTCCTCAAAGATGATAAATTATGACTGCCATCTCCAGTTATAGAGGCAGATGCGGTTTGCATGAGTCACCAATTTTTCAGTTATTGGTATCAACTACTGATAAACACTATGTGCATCCTATAGGTTAAAGGTCATTGTGTGAATATGCATAATCTGCATGCTCAACTCCAAGTTGATACACTATGAGGGTGGCATATGTTAGTCACATGAGTGCAATAAAGTTAAACTATCCCATGATATTTACCTAACCTTGTTTGAGGCTATTGTATCATCAAGTGAAATCAATGACAACACAGAATGGATGTTGGATCACAAAGTGTTTAATGTCATCATGGCTCGATAAAACACCGAATATCAATATGTTTACATCCAGGCTCATTTACCAGTTGTAAATATGTGGCATACAGTGGCGAGAGATACACAATCGTCACACTGGGGAGGAATGTTTCTTGCATGTCTTTCCTCCATACTGCCACGTCAGTCAGGTCTTGCAATAAATCCAGCAAGACACCACTTCAGGCATTTCAAACTGCCTGAATGGCGTACGCAGCCACGATTCCCGCTAATGTTGGGAATAATATAGAACCTAATATGGTCATTCAAAACATAAAACTTGCTGGTTCTGCCTGTGACACGGGAAACCAGTCACTGCAAGAACATCAATTAATTGACTTGCAGACTCTGAGACGACTATGCCTAAGGCTCGGGTTGTCCGACCGATCCATGTAGTGCACACTGCAGAGTGCAGGGGGAAGCACCATAAGGCAGTACATTTCCACTTCAGCAGATGGGAAGCGTTTTGTTCAAATACACATGCTACATACAACGAAAGCACAGATACTGATGTCGTACATTTCATTTTCAAATGGGTCTATGACAATAATTAAGTAAAGTGCCATTTACTGTGCCTGCGTGCCTTCTCATCAAATTTGCTGCAGCAGTGGGACCCACACTGTCAGGTCTCACGCTCTGATATCCAGAATAATAAGGATACTTTTAATACAAGTTCTCCCAGGCCCAGTAACAAGGAAGTATGGGACATTGACGTAATGTGAACATTACATCACCAGGGGGCTCCAGCTACATCCTTAGCCGGCTCTCTAAGGTACTTATCCTCATGGCATTGGCCTCAGTGCAACGGGTCCAGTCACAATGTAAATTGCGACTGGACAGGATGGTAACTTCTGCTATACATAACATTTTATGTTTTTGATTTAATTAACCAGAGCTAACCAGGGCTTAGGTCTCAAACAAGTTTCATGGCATACCCTATGGACCTTCGGTAATGTGTGGTCACACCTTTACAACTATACGTCTAGGTCACCTAGAGCCTCCAAGGCTCCTCACTAGCAATGTTCATAGATGTATTAGTTCTACCATCTCCAGGTGGTAAACCGGGGTTTTGGCAAATGCATGAGTCGATACTAATATTTACCACACTCACTCCACGAAGGGATGCAACGACATCAACTCCAAGGGTTATGTACGTTCCACAGGACCACATCCTAGCAGCTGCAGGATGGTCAAACGAACATACTTTACCAACATTTTATATAACCCATTGCCAAACCGGGGGTATTTGCCAACTCCATTTTAGACTCTGTTTTATAGTTTCCCCCTCGATGAAAGGGGTCACTATTATTTTCTTTTGATGATTAAAGCATCAGCATTTTACCAAATTAAGTCATGTCTGAATGCATTAATTGTTTTCACTCATCCATGGTCACTTCATGCAGTGTGTAACGCATGGACTCGTTTCAGGCATGAAATCACAGAACTTCACGTAGTTACTCACGTGACTCCGAAGTAAAATAGTAAGATTACATGAGAACTTACCAGTTAGAAGTTTGATCTTGATTTTATGAGGAGTTACGATGAGCGATTACGTGCCCGCCGCTCCCAACCCTCATATTATTAAGGTCATCTGGTAGTTATACTCTTCTCTAATCTTACTATGTTCAGTTCAACCATTATCATCTGTGATTTCACACCGCTGCTTTGAAGATTGACGCGCAAGTGGACTGACGGCCTTCTTCACGTAATCGCTCATCGTAAACTCCTCATAAAATCAAGATCAAACTTCAAACTGGTAAGTTCTCGTTTAATCTTACAATTTTAATTGGCCTACATCAAATGAGAAATGTTCACCTTAAGTTATTTCACACCATTGTATTAGAAATGAAGGAAGCTTCTCAACCAGTTATTTTGTCCTTTGGCGCATGAACATCACTACTGGCACATTTACATGTCCATTAATAATTGGAGTACCTGTGCCTTGAGCAGAGTTCACCAATTTTGGTATCTGGGTTCTCTGTCTCCAGAGGTTTTTAGACCATTCGTATGAATTACATATTCCCAGCAAATGTATCTGTACATCCAGAAGTGTCATAGAACATAGTAACATAGAAGATAGGTGCAGAAGGAAGCCATTCGGCCCTTCAAGCCAGCACCGCCATTCATTGCAATCATGGCTGATCGTCCCCAATCAATAACCCATGCTTGCCTTCTCCCCATATCCCTTGATTACACTAGCCCCAAGAGCTCTAACTCTCTTAAATCCATCCAGTGATTTGGCCTCCACTGCCCTCTGTGTCAGGGAATTCCACAATTTCACAACTCTCTGGGTGAAAACGTTTTTTCTCACTTCAGTCTTAAATGGCCTCCCCTTTATTCTAAGACTGTGGCCCCTGGTTCTGGACTCGCAACATTGGGAAATTTTTTCCTGCATCTAGCTTGTCCAGTCCTTTTATAATTTTATATGTTTATATAAGATCCCCCCCTCATCCTTCTAAACTCCAGTGAACACCGGCCTAGTCTTTTCAATCTTTCCTCATATGACAGCCGTCATCCCAGGGATCAATCTCGTGAACCTACACTGCACTGCCTCAATCAAAAGGATGTCCTTCCTCAAATTAGGAGACCAAAACTGGACACGATACTCCAGATGTGGTCTTACCAGAGCCCTATACAACTGCAGAATAACCTCTCTACACCTATACTGAAATCCTCTTGTTATGAAGGCCAACATTTCTTTAGCTTTCTTCACTGCCTGCTGTACCTGCACGCCAACTTTCAGTGACCGGTGTACAAGGACATCGCTGTACCTCCCCCTTACCTAACCTAATCCCATTGAGATAATAATCTGTCCCCTTGTTTTTGCCACCAAAGTGGATAACCTCACATTTATCTATATTATACTGCATCTGCGCACTCACTCAACCTGTCCAGGTCACCCTGTAACCTCCTAACATCCTCTTTACAGTTCACACTGCCACCCAGCTTTGCGTCATCCATAAACTTGCTAGTGTTGCTCCTAATTCCCTCTTCCAAATCATTAATATATATGTTAAACAGTTGCGGCCCCAACATCGAGCCTTACGGCACTCCGCTTGCCACTGCCTGCCATTCTGAAAATGACCCGTTCACTCCTACTCTTTGCTTCCTGTCTGCCAACCAATTTTCTATCCACATCAACACCCTACCCCCAATACCATGTGCTCTAATTTAAGTCACCAGTCTCCCGTGCAGGACCTTATCAAAGGCTTTCTGGAAATCTAGATACATTACATCCACTGGCTCCCTTTCATCCATTTTACTTGTCACATACTCAAAAAATTCCAGAAGATTAGTCAAGCATGATTTGCCTTTCATAAATCCATGCTGACGGACTAATCCTTTTACTGCTATCCAAATGCCCCATTATTATCTCTTTAATAATTGACTCCAGCATTTTTCCCACCACCGGAGTCAGGCTAACTGGTCTGCAATTCCCCGTTTTCTCTTGCGCGCCTTTCTTGAAAAGTGGGATAGCATTAGCTATCCTCCAATCCACAGAAACTGATCCTAAACCTATTGAACATTGGAAAATGATCACCAATGCGTCAGCTATTTCTAGAGCCACCTCCCTGAGGACCCTGGGATGCAGTCCATCAGGCCCCAGGGATTTATCATCCTTCAGTCCCATTAGTCTACCCAATACTATTTCTCGCCTAATGAAAAATTATTTCAGTTCCTTGACCCCCTTAGATCCTCTGTCCTCCGGTACTTCTGGGAGATTATTTGTGTCTTCCTTAGTGAAGACAGTTCCAAAGTACATGCTCAACTCTTCTGCCATTTTTTTGTCCCCCATAATAGTTTCACCCGTGTCTGCTTTCAAGGGACCCACATTTGACTTTGCTACTCTTTTTCCCTTAACATATCTAAAGAAGCTTTTACTGTCCTTTATATTCCTGGCCAGATTCCCTTCATACTTCATCTTTTCAGCCCGTATTGCCAGTTTTGTTTCCTTCTGTTGTCCTATGAGAGTTTCCCAATCCTCTGGCTTCTGGCTACTCTTTGCTGTGTTATACATCTTTTCTTTTAGTTTTATTCCATCCCTAACTTCTCTTGTCAGCCATGGTTGCCTCCTGGTATTTCTTCCTTTTTGGAATGATATGATCCTTCTGGATTATGTCCAGAAATTCCTGCCATTGCTGTTCCACCATCATTCCTGCTAGTATCCCTTTCCAGTCTACCTTGGCGAGCCCCGCTCTCATGCCTTCATAATCCCCTTTGTTCAGCTGCATCACTGCCACATCCAATTTAACATTCTCCTTCTCAAATTGCAGATTAAAACTAATCATATTATGATCATGACCACCAAGTTGATCCCTTTACCTCAAGTTCTCTTATCAAATTTGGTTCATTCGACAACACTAAATAACAGAATTGCCTTTTCTCTGGTCGGCTCCATTACAAGCTGCTCTAAGAATCCACCTCGGAGGCATTCTACAAACTCTCTTTGTTGGGGTCCTGAACCAACCTGATTTTCCCAGTCTACCTGCATATTGAAATCCGCCATCACCACAGTGGCATTACCTTTGTTACATGCCAGTTTTAACTCCTGCTGCAACTTACACCCTACATCCGGGCTACTATTTGGCATTACAATATGCTCCCATTATAAATATGTAATTCTGCAAAGTTTGCCTAGACTCAAAAAGTTAAAGCTTGTAGACAATTATAGCAATCATTTATTGGTGCCTTTGTGTGCCATTGAAACTGTAGTTGATTGTTTATTGTTGTCTTTGTGTTTAAAACATATATAAACTCAATGTACTTCCAAGTTTGGAAATTCTACCGAGAAGGTAATCAAGGGGACCAATCTCAACCACCCCTTTCTCCCCCCTTCCCTGTGCCCCACCTGGATGTGCACCCATTTCTTCCCACCCCTTCCACCCATATTCCATCATCTGGCTTCACAATTTGCACTTCTGCTACACTTTTCTCTTTTCATCTTTGGCCTTTTTCCAACCATCTGCATATTTAAAAAATCCCTCACAAGTATCCACCTGTCACTTGACCTGCCCCCAATCTCATCCAGCTTTCTTCTCCCCCAATCATAATCAACCTGAAAAAAGGTTCCAACCCAAAATCTCACCTATCCATGTTCCCCAGAGATGCTGAGTGACTGGTTGAGTTACTCCGGCACTTTGTCTCTATTTTTGTAAAGCAACTTGTGCAGTTCCTTGTTTCTATTGTTTAACCAAACATATGCCTGTTTCACATGACAAATGAAGACTTTTATACAAGTTGTCACAAAGTGCTGGAGTAACTCAGCAGGTCAGGCAGCATCTCTGGAGAAAAATATTAGGAGACATTTCGGGTCGGGACGGGACCCTTCTTCAGACTCTTATATCAACCAGTTTTATCTCCGAGTGGCTTAGTTCAAAAGTCACATCAGGGACTTTTTAGGAATATAGCTGAGAAAATTCATCCAGCTAAGCTCTTTTTTGAAGAATAGACAACTGTAACATGCATGACCCTCAGGTAAGTTTTGTAGATGGGAAACAATAGGGAGGAAACATCACATGGAAGAATCCAAGAAGAATAAGGGAGGCACTTCTGGATGGTGTGTATTGATTGATTAAGAGGGAGATGGGTGACTGGATGGGAGGATTGGTTGCTGGAACAGTGTACTTTTCTCATATGGTCAGAAGAAAAACAAGAAAAACCTATGAATGCTGGAAATGGTCATGAGCTTAATTGGAAATGTAAACTGGTATTTACAGGACAATGACTGTATCAGGCATTAGAGTTTAGATTAATTTCAAAATTCACCATGTTGTTCACAATAGCAAAAATAAGTTCTCATGTTTATTATGCCCTTAAAGATATCCTGCTGGGCTACACATAGACTTGGATAACTAAGTGTAACCAGTGCCCGAGAGTAATCAAACTCACAATGGAGGTCCTTAATAGTTACTGGTCCCCTTATTTACATATGGAGATATTTAATGCTGAATGCACATGTTTAAAAAAATCTGTTAACTTAAAGCTATTAACAGTGCGAGTGAGGAAAATAATGATTTATTTTTTTGTTTCTAATACAGTGGGCAATAGTTTGTAGCTCAGAACAGTCAAACATTTTTTGCCCAACAAATGGTTGAGGCAGAAGATAGACACCAAAAGCTGGAGTAACTTGGCAGGACAGGCAGCATCTCAGGAGAGAAGGAATGGGTGACGTTTCGGGTTACTCTAACCTTTTGTGTCCATCTTCGGTTTAAATCAGCATCTGTAGTTCCTTCCTACACAAATGGTTTAGGCAATTTTACGTGATTGAGAACAAGTACCATGCAGCCTAATTTATGGGCCACTGTCCTATTTGCTACACAGAATAGTTCAGACGAGAATAATGTACGAGCCAGAAAATATGATAGCCTAAGTGACGCATCAATGTGTTCCCAGTCTCAGATGTATCATTGTGTGTTTGATTATATTTTACATCAATTTACTGCCTGTTTAAGATAATAAAATGATCTTGCAGTGAGCTCACAGGTAGCCTATCATTTTATCATAATTAATTATACTACTGAAGAAATTAAATTTATAGCAATGTGTCCAGGCCCACTGACTAAACAACATTATCTACTTCCATGATGACAATAAAATAATATGTCAAAAATATGTTTTAAAGGAAGAGGCTACAATACATATGGATCACTGAGAAAATCTCAATGGATTAAAACAAAATAGCTGGATTTACCATGTAGACATGTAACATCAGCAAAATATCTGATCAATGAAGTTGTTAAGAAGTATAATAGTAAGATTAAATGAGAACTTACCAGTTTGAAGTTTGATCTTTATTTTATGAGGAGTTACGATGAGGGATTACGTGAAGAACCCCGTCCGGGCGCACATGCGTCAATCTTCAAAGCAGCGGTGTGAAATCATAGGTAACAGTGACTGAAGTATAATAGTAAGATAACAGAAGACTAGAACTACCAGATGACATTTATGAAGGTTGGGAGCGGAGGGCACAATAAAGATCAATCTTCAAACTGGTAAGTTCTCATTTAATCTTACGATTTTACTTCGGAGTCACGTGAGTGACTACGTGAAGACATCAAAGCTCTGTGATTTCATGCCGTGATGAACGAGTCTACACAACCACAACTGCTTCATTGACAAATGAAGGAAAACATTCATAATGCATACAGTCATGACATAGATTTAAAACATGCAGATGCTGTTTAAATGAAATAATAATATTCACATCTCTGAACCGGATGGAAAGTATAACTAGAAAATAAAATAGAGTTGACAAATACCCTTGATCTAGCAATAGGTTATCATAAATGTTTGGAGATTCATTCGTTGGACCATGCTGCAGCCGTAAGGATGTGGCCGAGTGGAACATAAATACCCTTGCTACTGATGTTGTAGCAGCCCTGGTGGAATGAGATCTGGAATCAGAATCCACTCCTACATAACGCAAACTCCATTTTATCATCTGGAGTGGCCTGAACAGATAAATTCTTCTAAGTTTTTTGTGACTAACAACATTGCTAGTTCAGAACCTCGAAGGTTCTTTGAGACCTTGACGTATTGTTGTATATATGTGTGCTTATGTTACCAAAGTCCCCTGGCATGCCTGTAACTATTTTGAGACCTGACACCCCTTCTGCTCTGCTCAAGTATTTATAAACATAAAATATTATATATTATTATTTATAGATTTAATCATCCTGTACCGTCGCAATTATGTAGCAACTGAACCTGCTGTGCCAACCAGTGCCAGAAGGATAACTACCTAATGAGCTCCGGTCAAAGTCAAGTATGTAGCTGGAGTCCCCTGGTGAAATAGTTTTCACAAATATCAACATCCCATACGGCATTGTACTGGTCCTGGAAGACCTCGTGTTAAGATATCCTTATAATTTGATATCTGGCGTGAACCCAACAGAGCGGGTCTTATTTGCTACAACCAATTCAATGAGAAGGCACGTTGGCACAGTTAATGGCCATACAACTTAATTATTGACAAAAGATCATTTAACATGCACTCCAAACATCTGTAATCTATACCGTTTTCAATGTAACATGAGGATTAAACAAACTTTTTTCATCTCCTGGAAATGAAAAAACCCTGCTTTTTGGTGCTATTCAAGCATTCTGAACACTTAGAAGGATAGATGTAACAACCCAAGCCTTAGGGCAGTTTATTGAATCTGCAGAACATAATTTGATTTATCATGCAACGGCTGATTTCCCAAGCCTCAGGCTGAACCAGCAAAGTTACGTTTAAAATAACCATATAAGGTTGTATTATTATTCCCGACAAATCGGTAATCAACGTTGCATAAACCAATCACACACTAGGACCTAATACGGGCTCTTAATGACTTTATTTGAAGCCCTGATTGATGAAGCAAATGGAGGAAGACATAAAAGACCTTCCTTCTCCTTGTAGCAAGAATGTATGCCTCGCCACTGTTATGCCACATATTTTGCAACCTGTGAATAAGCATAAAAAACAAACATATCTATCTTTGGTGTTCCATGGAACCAGAGTTTCATAATACGGTGTGATTCAACACCAATTCTGTGTTGCCATTGACCTATGCTTGATGATTCTCCTGTGGCAAATGCGATTATGTAACCATTACAGGAGTCTTTAATTGATTGCACCCATGTGACTAACATATTCCACCATCATAATGTATCAACATGAAGTTGAGCATGCAGATATCCATATTTGCTCAATCACTCTTTAACCCATACAATGCCCATAGGGTCTATAGATAGTTGATACCAATAAGTGAAGAATTGGTAAGTCATGCAAATATGCTCCACCTCCAAACTCGAGATGATATTCGCAATTTAGTGTCTGCCGTGAACGGCAACTGTGGCCTGATTTCTGAGCCAGTCTTGCAAGACAATCCTAGCCCTTATACTGAGCCTGCCCAATTATAACCTGCTTGGAATGCTATTATTGTCCAGTTTAACCCCTCAAGCGGATGATAATGTCTCAATCATTTGTATTATCCAACCAAGTGTACATCTTACCAAATTGTAAGTAGTCCCTTAGTTATAGAGTAACACAGGTAATATGCGTGGAACCTCTGGCCAACTTCCATGCTGCCACCAGCTTCAGAGAACCGCTACTGCCGATCTATGAAGCCTTACTCATTCAATAGCTTGTGCTTCATCCTCCAGGTATCGCCTATGAAACAGGTCTTACCTGAATAGAAGATTTGGCAGCCAGCTCTATTGTGGTGTTCACTGCACATGTGTTTGAATGGCAACCTTGCTACCAAGCATGGTATGTCTGGCATGTGCCCTTCATCCCTTGGGCATGCTCCACGGCTATACCCGCAGACTCGGCGTTAGATTACAATGACCCGACCTGCTCCCATCTTACATGAGGGAGACATTAAGCAGCCCTGCTATAAAGCGCTGCTGGCACAGCTTCAGCAATACGCCGACTTTGCCATGGACTCGGCGTCAGACTAATACTGACGCAGCATGCTCTCCTCCTACATGAGGGAGACATTAAGCAGGCCTGCTACAAGGTGCTGCTGGTGCAATTTCCCATTTAGGACCATTAGCACAATTTTGCTATATAATGAAATATTTACCTAACAACGACTGGAGCAGTAATGAATACTGTTTGTCCATCATTGTGACTTTAGTAACTTCAACTGGTAATAACAAGTCGTGTTTACAATGACCTACATGGCAGTTTATAGTTTACCATTTAACAGGATGACAGTTCTCCTACTTGCACAGCTGAATCCCATCTATACTATTGCCAATTAGTTTAATGAAAAGAAGGCTGCTTTATAACAACAAGGCTGTTACAGGAGTCCATTGACTGCAATCTGTTGCCCAGGCCGGCGTCAATGGCCAATTAAATAGCTAAAGGTAAATCCCAATATCCTGCAAGTCTATTTGATAGCAACTTAATCTTAACTAGATAGAGGAGCCCAATTTCTCAAAATATAGTTTGAGACTTAAACAGTGGATTTTAGCACATACATAATCAGTGTTTTGAACTCTGAGTAGTCCTCTTTGAATACTTTTTTGTCATCATTCTGTTATATTGCCTTATCCTAGCAATGCCTCCTCATCCCCCATGATCACTGTAAATGGGTATACCCTACTAAGCAGCCTATTCCCATGAAGCAGCCCTGAACAAGGTACTGCTGGCGCCCATGAAGCAGCCCTGAACAAAGGTGATGCTGGCGCGGCCTTTCCCATAGGCCAGTATTTGCCATAGATTTGGCGTTCTCATGAAGCAGCCCTGAGCAAAGATGCTGCTGGCACAGCCTCCCCAATAGGCTAGCCTGCCATAACTTGGCATCCCCCTGGAGCAGTTCTGAGCAAAGGTACTGCTGGCACAGCCTCCAATAGGCTGGCAGTGCCATAACTTGGTATCCCCATGAAGCAGCCCTGAGCAAAGGTGCTGCTGGCACAGCCTCTCCAATAGGCTGACACCGTCATAAACTTTGCTGCTGGCACGTGCTCTTGCATTGACCCGCGCTGGCCCAACTCCTGCTGTCGGAGTGTGTCTAGATTCACATTCCCGGAGGGGAACCCTCCCAACATCCGGGCTGACCATTTTTGTCAGTTGTCCCCATATCCTGGGGATGACTGCGGTTTGGGAACCGCATTGCTACTGGATTTCCCCTCCCCGGGAATCCATATATATATATATATATATATATATATATGGTCAGCCCGGGTGCCGGGAGGGTTACCTCGGGTATATATATAAATATATATACCCGAGGTAAACGATCAGGTCAGTTTAACCCTATGTCCTGGGGACTACTGTGGTCTGGGAACCGCATATTATTGGATTTCCCCTCCCGGGGAACCCAGCCTAACCGTTTAGGTCAGTTTTAACCCCATCTCCTAGGGACTTCTGCGGTCTGGAAACCGCATATTCTTGGATTTTCTTTTTATTAGCATTTTCTTTTTATTTAAGACAAATTATGGATTTGTTAATGGAATAGATTATGTGTTTTGTAATATTGTTATCAACATTGGTAGTAGGTCGAAAGTATGTGATCAATCTATTTGATTAAAGGATCATAATCATCTATCTTATATAAATCACAAAGGATCAGGACCTGGTGAGACTATATCCTATACATATGAATGTTTCTCAGTCTGATTATGTCCTTTGATTTTCTATCTCCAAAGCCAACACTGAGATTCAAGATTCAAGAGATTCAAGAGCGTTTATTGTCATGTGTCCCAATGGAATTCTTGCTTTGCTTTAGCACAACAGAATATGGTAGGCATGAATACAGAACAGATCAGTGTGTCCATATACCATTATATACATATATACACACATGAATAAATAAATAAATGAAGTGCAAATAAACAGATAATGGGCTATTAATGTTCAGAGTTTTGTTTGAGTTGAGTTTAATAGCCTGATGGCTGTGGAGAAGTAGCTATTTCTGAACCTGGACATTGCAGTCTTCAGGCTCCTGTACCTCCTACCTGAAGGTAGCGGGAAGATGACTGTGTGGCCAGGATGGCAGCGACTGTGATAGATCCCCTCGATGGTAGGGAGGTCAGAACCGATGATGGACTGGGCAGTGCTTACTACTTTTTGTAGTCTTTTCCACTCCTGGGCACTCAAGTTGCCGAACCAAGCCACGATGCAACCGGTCAGCATGCTCTCTACTGTGCATGTGTAGATGTTAGAGAGAGTCCTCCTTGACATACTGACTCTCTGTAATCTTCTCAGGAAGTAGAGGCACTGATGTGCTTTCTTTATAATTGCATCAGAGATGTGCACGCCCAGGAATTTGAAGCTCTTGACACTTTCCACCATCGACCCGTTGATATAAACGGGACTGTGGGTCCCTGTCCTACCCCTTCCAAAGTCCACAATCAGGTCCTTGGTTTTGCTGGTGTTGAGGGCCAGGTTATTGTGCTGGCACCATTTGGTCAGTTGGTCGATCTCTCTTCTATACTCAGACTCGTCCCCATCAGTGATACGTCCCACAACGGTGGTGTCATCAGCAAACTTGATGATGGTGTTCACACTATGACCGGCTACGCAGTCATGAGTATAGAGTGAGTACAGCAGGGGGCTGAGCATGCAGCCTTGAGGTGCTCCCATGCTGATTGTTATTGAGGCCGACACCTTTCCACCAATTCGAACAGTCTGTGGTCTGTGAATGAGGAAGTCGAGGATCCAATTGCAGAGGGATGTGCAGAGACCCAGTTCTGCGAGTTTGGTAACCAGCTTGGAGCGGATGATTGTATTAAATGCTGAGCTGTAATCAATGAATAACAGCCTGACATATGCGTTTTTGTTGTCCAAGTGGTCCAGAGCGGAGTGGAGAGCCAGCGAGATCGTATCCACCATTGATCTGTTGTGGCGGTAGACGAACTGCAGTTGTCCGAGGTTTTTGTCGAGGATCAACCTCTCAAAGCACTTCATCACCACCGACGTTAGTGCCACTGGTCGATAGTCATTGAGGCACATCACCTTGCTCTTCCTGGGCACCGGTATAATTGATGCCCTTTTAAAGCAGGCGGGAACCTCAGACCTCAGAAGTAAGAGGTTGAAAATGTCTGTAAAAATTCCACAGGTTTTTGGAACACGACCGGGTATACCATTAGGTCCAGGCGCTTTCACTGGTATTCAACCTGCACTGCTAAGTTATAGCCATTACCCTCAGAGTGACCATTAATAAGCAGTCACAAAATCATAGAGATTTGCAATATGGAAACAAGTCCTTGGGCCAGTGAGTCCACACCAACCATGAAATACCCATTTTTAGACTATTCCTACCCTAGCCCATTTTATTCTCCCACATTCATAACAGGTACAAATGAGATTCTACCACTTAATATGCATTAAGGGTGAATGCCGTGACCAATTAACTACCAACCTGCACTTTTTTGAGAGCGGGAGGAAGCCAGAGCATCTAGAGAAAACCCACTGATTACAGGGAGAACACTTGCTTCGCCAGCTGTGCCATCTTCCGATTCACTTGTAGAACTCATGCAAGTGCCATTTTGAAGTAAACACACATTTCAAAATGTTCAATGTTAAGTAGTGTTATCAACAATCATCATCTCATTTTCATCATATAACTTGCAAATTAGTAGTGATCTATAAGATTTTAATGTAAAGTATCACAGACGTAAGGAATATTGCTGCAGAAAATACTAATCAACAATGTTCACAAAGTAAAACGAAAGGGTTATGTGGTCGGAATTAAAGGATTAGTCTCACAGTTATCACAGTTTTGCCTTTACAAGGATAAATGCTGTGTGGAAAAACATACCCTTCAGACCTCCGTTAAATTTCTTCCCTCTCAACTTAAACCTGTGCCCCTAAGTTCTGGACATCCCTGCACTGGAAAAAGGATTATGTATCATAATATTACAAACCTATATAAGTTCACCCTCAGTCTCCTGTATTCCAGTGAAAAAAATGCCAGCCTATCCAAACTTTCTCTATATAACTGCTATAACTGCAGCCTGACATTTGAGGCAAAATCCTTCTGTCAATCTCTTCTGTACTCTTTCTATTGGTGCCACATCTTTCCTGTAGTGTTGCAACCAGAACGGCAGGCAATATTCCAAGTGCGATCGAACCAATGTTTTGTGCAGCTGCAATGTCGCATGCCAACTCTTATTTTCAGTGCTCAGCTAGGAAGATAAGCACACCAAATGCCTTCTTCACTACCCTAACCATACAGCAACAAATTAACTTTTGTGCAGACAGGATCACATCCTTCCAGGATGAAATGGGTGAATTAATTGGCACCGATTGGAGTCAATAGCGATGAATCTTCTGTTGGTTGAACTCAGCTTCATTGCAGCAAAGCAACATCTTTCAAAATGTGGGTGTCACAGTGGAAACTCAGACTATAATTATTCAGTCTCAGCTTACTGCTGTGGAAGCTCAGGCACCAGCCATTATGGCCCTGGATATCAAAGAGATTTACATGGTGTCAGACAGATTGCTTGCATTGATGGGGCAGTATGCTTAGAATCCGACAGTGCCATCAAGGAATGTGAATCTGCTGTTCGTCTTCAAGGTAGTGGCATTTGTGCTTCTACCATTTCAAAAGTGAATGATTTTTTGTCCATCATCAGTTGTCAAGAAGAATAAGTACCTGTCAATTTAAGATGAGCATACCGGATGTTAAAACGTTCTTCCTCTTCAAAATGGTGATAATCTTAGATTGTGGCATATGAAGTTATCCAAGTTTCCAATGCCTCCGTGATCTGATGGAGTTTCCCACAAACCTAACCTCCTTTGCTCCATAGATGCTGCTGCACCCACTGAGTTTCTCCAGCAGTTTTGTGTACCTAACCTCTAGGCATATTGATGTATCTCTCAAACAACCTTGAGTAATGCAGCAAACTCTGTGAATTATTTGCTGATGTTACTTTGCTGTTCCAAGTGTTTTCTCGTACTTTTCATACTCCAATATTTCAGCTATGGTATTCCAACAGTTATGCAGACTGAATAACATAGCTGAAATATCAGAAATGGCCACATAAAATCCTGCTTTTATGTATTTATCCTATCAAAATAGTAATTGCCCATGTAGTGTGAGCAACATTTATTGCTGTCTATTTGGAAATTTACAGTCACAACAAAGTTAGTAAAATTACTGAAGACACCACAAACGGACTACCGGGTGGCGCCGCAACGGCTGCCTCACTGACAGTCTGTCTCGCCCTTTTTGCCCTGTTGTTTTTTGGTGTGTTAACTGTATGTTTTAGTGTTCTTTAGCTTTGTTTTATGTGGGGGGTGGGGGAGTGATTGGGGGAAACTTTTTTTAAATCTCTTACCTCGACGGAGATGCGATTTTTTTCCGTATCGTATCTCCGTCCACATTGCAACTTAACATCAAGATGCTGGTGGCCTCTTGCTGGGGATCAACTTTGGGAGCTCCAACCACGGGGAGCCTGCAGGACTTACAATTGTGGAGCTGGCGGTCCCTGTCGGGGATCGACCTTGGAGCTCCAACAGCAGGAGCTTGTGGACTTTAACATCGTGGAGCGCACAGTCCCTTGGTTAGGGATCAACTTCGGGAACACCAACTACAGGAGCTTCGACCGCCCCAATCCCAGGAGCTTCGATCGCCCCATCGAAGCATGGGCTTCGATCGTGGACTTTGATCCGGGAGCTTTGATCGCCCCAACTGCGGATGGTTTGACTGCCCCGACCGCAGGAGAATAAAGAATGAAGAAGATTATACTTTATTGCCTTCCATCATGGTGAGGAATGTGGGGAATCCGCTATGGTGGATGTTTATGTTAACTTTTATGTAGTTATGTGTCTTGTTGCTTTTTTTAGTATGATTGTATGGTAAATCGAGTTTCACTGTACCTTAATTAGTACATGTAACAATAAAATACCTTTGAACCTTTGAACTAATTTAAGGAAAGAATTCACACTATGCTATGTAAGTGAGAATGTAGGAACAATACTGAATGTATTACTTTACTCACTTTTAGCACAGCCAGGAGACCATTAAAACGATCGACTTCTTGTCCTAGTACTGTGGTCAATGAATTTAAGCGTCCTTTCTTATCCCTAACAAATAGAGATTCATTTGCAGATTCAAGGTCAAGATTAGCTGAAATTGGAGAGAAATTACAAAATTATTTCTTAGAGTTTGGAGGTTAGTTTGAATTCACAACGGCAAAAACACTGCTATATAAAATACTTCTCTTTCCTTCGATCGTAAATGACTATAATTTTGAGACAATATTCTCTAGCATAGCTTTAGGCAGAAGAAAAAGCTCCACTATATCTACTTTCTTAATCCCTCTCAGAATCTTGAACAGTGCAGTGGTGCAGTGGTAGAATTGCTCAACCTACAGAACCAGAGACCCGTTCTTGATACTGACTAAGGAGCGAAGGAGATAGGCTACGTTTCGGGTCGAGACCCTTCTTCAGACCAGTAATTTGGTTATTGCAAGTGCCATTTGATAACACTGGCAACGGCTGCATCCATCACTATTGATGATTGCAAGTATACTGATTTGGAGCACTTAGTGCAGCAATATTCTTTATAGAAGATATCCAGGGATATTCCCTGGGAAACACATTCTGTAAATGGGCTGGATGGTTTGGAGTTTGTAAAATGTGTGCAGGATAGTTTTTGGCAGCAGTACATAGAGGTATCGACCAGAGATGGGGCAGTGCTGGACCTCCTGTTAGGAATATGAGGCAGGTCAGGTGACGGAGGTATGCGTTGGTGAGCACTTCGGGACCAGTGATCACAATACCATTAGTTTCAATATAATTATGGAGAGAGTCAGAACTGGACCTAGGGTGGAGATATTTGATTGGAGAAAGGCTAACTTTGAGGGAATGCGTAAGGATTTAAAAGGAGTGAATTGGGACACTCTGTTTTATGGGAAGGATGTAGAAGAGAAATGGAGGACATTTAAAGGGGAAATTGTAAGAGTACAGAATCTTTATGTCCCTGTTATGGCCCTGTCTCACGGTGCGAGTTGACCCACGAGGTACCCCGAGTGACAGACTCGTGGTTGTGCACGAGACTTCAAGTTTATGATCAAGTGTGTAACCGAGTTCCCACGGGTATGTCATTTCTGCAATGCTCCAACTTCCTCTCCCGAGTTACCAAGTTCCTCTCCCGTTACTCTTGAGCCAACCGTGAAAGAAGGTATGTTTTAATAAAGCAACAATGTTAAAATACATCTCCATCCTGTGGCTTTGAGTTATTTCAGCGCGGCCGCAGCTATTGATATGACCTACAAAGGGAAAATGCGCATCCTCCAGTAACCAATAACGTGGTAAGTGCATTTCTTGTTGTTTTATGTTTTTAAATACTGTCTTTCCCGGGGGTGGGGGGAGAGCTCAGTTCATAGTATTTGGGGAGTCTGGCGTTGTGAAGGAGGGGATTGGGGTCAGTAACCCACTTGCCACGCTCCGGTCTGAGTGCAGGTAGATGGGACTAGGTGAGTAGTGTTCAGCACGGAGTAAAAGGGCAGTGATGGCCTGTTTCCGTGCTGTCATTGCTATATGGTTTTATTGTGGCCGGGGAGTGAATTTGCTTGGGTGGCTGCCGCAGTGCTCCGGGCACGGACAGCAGAACTGGCCGCCACTTCCAAGGAAAAGGAAGCAGCTCGGGTGACGGACATTGAGCGGCCGCCGGGACCCGACAGCAGACACACACACACACACACAGAGACAGAGACACACACACACACACACACACACACACACACACACACACACAGAAATACACACACACACACACAGACAGAGACAGACAGATACACACAGACAGCAGGACTGGCCGCCACTTCAGAGGAAGGAAGCAGCTCGGGTGACTGACTTTGAGCGGCCGCCCGGGACCCGACAGCAGACACACACACACAGATACACACAGATACGCACACACACACACACACACACACACACACACACACACACACACACACACACACACACACACACACACAAACACACACACACACACACACATACGGTTTCTGCTCAGGACCCTTCTTCAGACAATCCAATGTCCCATAATATATTCTTTAAATATTAAGTTTTCTGTTGAAAGTGTGGTGCCGTGGTTACGGGTGGTCGGAAGGAAGATGATGACTGGTACAAGTTGACTTTGTTTTCAGTAATCACGATGTCTGGTTGATCGAGCGTTCATACAGTTGCGAGCGAGCGAGGTCCATATATAGGAGCAAGGAACGCGAAGCCTCTGAGGGTTCATTGTTCCCCTGGTTTGGATTGGTCCCAGGAGAGGCGGGCACAAAGACAAATTTAGGCATTTTCTGTCAGTATAGAAACGAAAGCATTGTAACAGCAGCACTCTCCCCAACACGAAACACAGCGCAGCGTAAACAATTAAACAGCTTCACTTTTAAAAGCAAAGACACACGGTTAAATTACATGGCCCCAAGAAATCGCCTCTCAATTGCTTCGGGGTTGGAATTGAAATATATTAATTTAATAATATAATATGTATATACATATTATACTACTTTGGTTCAGTCCCTTTCAGATTATAAAAAAAGTTCCCACGATAGACTCACGAGACACTAAGGTAACGCACGGGCCATTACGTTACTGCAACGAGTTTAAATGTTTCCATTTTTAACTTGAACAGTTAATTTGACTCGTGGAAAAAATCAAACATGTTTGATTTTTTTCACGAGTTAACAAGTTTCCCGAGTACCTGCCGTTAGCGCCACAAGTGGACAAGTTGAACGCGCGAGTTCCGACGTTGCCGCTACGTTCATCGTACGTGACCACCACGAGTGAAAACTCGGGGTCACTCGTGGGCCAACTCGCACTGTGAGACAGGGGTTTTAGGGTGAAAGGAAATAGTAAAAATTGGAAAGAGCCATGGTTTTCAAGGGAAATTGGTCACTTGTTTCGAAAAAAGAGAGATATCTACAATAATTATAGGAGATATGGAGTAAATGAGGTGCTAGAGGAGTATAAAGAATGTAAAAAGAATCTTAAGAAAGAAATTAGGAAGGCTAAAAGAAGATATGAGCTTGCTTTGGCAAGAAAGGTGAAAGTAAATCCAAAGGGTTTCTACAGCTATATTAATAGCAAAAGGATAACGAGGGATAAAATTTGGACATTAGAGAGACAGAATGGACAGCTATCTGCAGACGTCAGTGGTGGGTAAATTAATGGAAAGGATACTTAGAGATAATATATATAAGCATCTGGATAAACAGGGTCTGATCAGGAACAGCCAACATGGATTTGTGCCTGGAAGGTCATGTTTGACAAACCTTCTTGAATTTTTTGAAGCGGTTACTAGGGAAATTGATGAGGGTAAAGCAGTGGATGTTGTCTATATGGATTTCAGTAAGGCCTTTGACAAGGTTCCCCATGGAAGGTTGGCTAAGAAGGTTCAATCTTTGGGTGTTAATGGTGGAGTAGCAAGATAGATTCAACAGTGGCTGAATGGGAGATGTCAGAGAGTAATGGTGGATGGCTGTTTGTCAGGTTGGAAGCCGGTGACCAGTGGGATGCCTCAAGGATCTGTGTTGGGTCCTCTGTTGTTTGTCATGTACATCAATGATCTGGATGATGGGATGGAAAATTCGATAAGTAAGTATGCAGATGATACTAAGATAGGTCGTGTTGTGGATAATGAAGTAGATTTTCAAAGTCTACAGAGAGATTTGGACCATATGGAAAAGTGGGCTGAAAGATGGCAGATGGAGTTTAATGCTGATAAGTGTGAAGTGCTACATCTTTAATGATCTAGGAATAACTGTGCATAGTGAAGGTGGAATCGCAGCCTTTGGTGTGCTGGCCTTTATAAATCAGAGCATTGAATATCAGGGAAGTAATTTTTACAAGGCATTGGTGAGCAGGAAATTATAGGAAGGATGTCAACACAGAGGAGGAACTGGGATAACTATACAGAGAAAGGTAGTTATTTATGGAGCGCAGAAAGTTAAGGGGGGACTTGATTGAGGTCTTTAAAATGATGAAAGGGATAGACAGAGTTGACGTGGATAAGCTTTTCCCATTAAGGGTAGGGAAGATTCAAACAAGAGGGCATGACATGCGAATTAAGGGATGGAAGTTTAGGGGTAACGTGAGGGGGAATTTCTTTACTCAGAGGGTGGTGGCAGTGTGGAATGAGCTTCCAGCAGAAGTGGTGGAGGCAGGATCGATTTTAACATTTAAAAGTAAAGTGGATAGGTATATGGACGGGAAGGGAATGGAGGGGTATGGTCTGAGTGCAGGTAGATGGGATTAGGGGAAAACAAATGGTCGGCACGGATTGGAAGGGCCGAGAGGGCCTGTTTCCGTGTTGTAATTGTTATATGGTTATATGGTTAATGTCCTGAACAGTATCCATCAGTTACCAGTAGTAATTGTTGGTGCATCGGGGGCAGCCCATTGCATTTGAACGGGATTGCTAACTTTCACTAAAAGGCCAAGTCAGTATCTGGTTTATGCCTTAACTTTTGCTTGAATCAATAACCATATTTGTATTTAATTTAACTGTTAAACACCATTTTCATTAATGTATTCTCTTTTATTATTATTTATTGATACTCTAAATGATTTAATCGTTCAACCTGCTCTCAATAACTATTTGTGCACATCTGAACCAAATCTTCTTTTCTGTAATCCTTTGGGATCAACTTAATTTCATTCCAGTATTATTGGTTCTGAAATGGCCCACGAGGTCAATGTAGGAACCGCTGTAACTGCCACAGAATATTGAGCAGGAGCTTCCGAATAGGGTGGGTGGGTGGAGAGTATATAAGGTAGTCAATTATTTGTGCCAGTTACAGAAAGCTCCTGTCCACTTCTTATGCTTGATCTCAATGCCATCCTGAAAGCCTTTCCTCCACTTTGAGAGATCATGGGCCAAGGACTTCAATGCAGCCTTCCTTATTGGTGCATCATTCACCACTATCATGTTATGAGTAGAATCCATGTTATTATTAACGTATGCTGCCGCAATTTAACAATAACCTGCATTGTTAAGACCAAGAAGAACAAAGCAGTGGGCACATGGAAATTACACCAGCTCCTCCCTTTTAAGTTAAATACCATGCTTTGGTAAAACATCACTATTTTTTCACTACCTATACACCAATTTCCTGGAATCTCCAATCTAACAGTGCTGTGTGAGTATCCCAAAGACCTAATAGTTCAAGTAAGCAGTTCACTGCCAGCTTCTCAGCACATTAAGAGCTGGGAAATAAATATAAACTTTGCCAGCAATTCATGTGTGAATGAGACAGTGCTATTATTAATTCATAAGTTCATAAGTTATAGGAGCAGAATTAGACCATTCGGCATATCACGTCTACTCCACCATTCAGTCACGGCTGATCTATCTTTCCCTCTCAACCCCATTCTCCTTCCATCTCCCGATAATACCTGACGCCCGTGCTAATCAAGAATCTAAAAGCAACTATTCATAAAATTGAAATACACAAGGAACTATATTTGAACTCACCTCAAATACAAAATACATTTGGTAACATTTCCAGAAGAGAATATTTCCGATGGCTAACAGGTCAAATGTTTTGAAAATATTAGTTTGTTTACCTGGAAGTTTTGATAGAATGGAATCTGCTAATTCATTAACAATTTCATCACTGCTTTTGCCAGCTCCACGTGCAATAACATTGGGCTGTACTTCAAGAACTGTCAGTATCATGGTGCTCGTTTCCTTGCGCTGGAATAGGAAGAGTGATGAACAAACACATAAACAATGTATGAATAGTTCCATTCAAAACTTGCAGCAAGCAAGAATTTCATTGTCCTATCTGGGACACATGACAATAAACTCTCTTGACTTGACATTAATTCCCATTTTGAACATTAATCAGGGACTATCTCTCGAGACCCTTCTTCAGACTCCCTGTACAAGGTTCCCTGAAGGCGGCAGCACAGATACATGATACACGAAGTAGTGAAGAACGAATACCTGTTCCAAGTCTTCATTCGCCAAAGAATAGATTATAAGAGCAGGAAGGTGATTAAATAACTTTATAAAACATTAATCAGTCCAAATTGAGAGTACTGTATATAGTCTTAATTGTACCACTACAGGAAATATATGAATGCTTGTTATCATTTGAAGAGACAGGCAATGGCAATTCCACCTTGCCATCCAATTGATTAAGCCGAGAGAAGCTTCTGGAAGGCTATAGCAGGTGTAATTATTACTTCACTCCAATCCACAAGCCTGAGCAGCAATAATTCCATACGTAGGAAATAATTTATTGGAGGAGGTGCAAGTGAACCTCTGCCTCACCTGAAAAGACTGTTGGGGTCCTTGGATGGAGTCGAGGGGGAGGTAAAGGTCCAGGTGTTGCATCTCCTGCGGTTGCGGGGGAAAGTACCTGGGGAGGGGGTGGTTTGGGTGTGAAGGGCGAATTCACCACGGACTTGTGCAGGGAATGGTCTCTGTGGAAAGCAGAAAGGGGTGGAGATAGGAAGATGTGACAAGTAGTGGGATCCCATTAGAGGTGGCAGGATTGTATGGTGTTTTTATTGAAGGAGGTGCAACTGCTGGTCAGCAGTGAAGAACCTTAACAGTATCCAGTGGACACAGGAAAGAACCATAGTTTTGAGGAGACCATCCTTCATGAGTAACAGATACTGTTTGGGACTTGGACAGATAGTTAGAGCCTGAGTTAAGTATTGCATGTTTAACATGATTATTTGTGTGTTTATGTATGTGTGAGAGAATAAATGAAGTTGCATTGACACCAGGATCTGACGTGTCCTTTATCCTCTTGGTGGTATAAAACAGCTGGATAAAACACACTTAAATAGTTATTGGTGAAATGCTCTGCAGTAGCAGCAAAACAGGGCGGACTGGATAAGTTGGGTTTATTTTCCTTGAAGCCACAGAGGAGGGACCTGACCGAAGTGTTCAAAATTATGAGGAGCATAAATACATGGAGAGTTGTTATTTTTCTCCTGCGAAGAGAAAATCTGAGGAACATTTTATTTTTCTTTCAGAGTGCAATTGAAACCTGGAACCACAATATGAAGTATCGGTACTCCCAAGTACTAATGGGAGTACTTATGGAGTACTTACAAGTACTCCCAAAAGATTAAGTAATGTCAAGTCAAGCATGTGAATTGTAAAATCTTTGGTATAAATACTGGGTAATGTGGATAAACAAAAACATTCCAAAAGTATTTCATCAATCAGACAAAAAAGTATTTCATCAACATTCCAAAAGTATTTAATCAGCCAGAAAAAGAAATATTCATTGATCTTCATGGAGATCTTGACATCTTCATATGCAACCGTGAATAGAATAACTGCCCTGTGAATTTGTAGCATTATGCCATCTTGATAAATTAGGCAATTTATTATTTAATTTTTAATTTTCATTATAAAATATTACTAAGATTGCACTCAATACAAACCTGGAAAGCTAAATTAGCATTTTCATGCATTCCAAATATTTCTGGGTCATCAATTAGGGGAAGACCTTCGATGTACTCTCTAAATGCCTGCAAGCTGTCTACCTCAGGACTGTAATAAATTCCTGAAATTCATAAGAAATAGAAGTTGCATAATGAATAATTATGTCTCCAATGTTGAACCATGTAAACATGGACCAGGATTTTGCCGTCAATGGTGCAATAGTGACATTGTCCTGTGCCCACAAAGATCCAAGTGTTCTCCAGTATGGACGTCCCCATGTACAAGCAAATTTTTGTTTTTTATAATTGACTATTGGATTGAATGTTCTCATACATTTTATACGTCATAAATAAAAGTAGTTGTGAACAATCATGGCTATATGAAGTATGTACTGGTTACGACTTGCATTTTGTGACTGTTTACATTATGTTACAACAATGTCTTTGATACAACTTACCTGATGGTGACTGCCTATCTGGAAGTAAGTCACAGCAAGAATGCTGTCCATCATTAAGCCATTTTATTTAATAAAATATCCTTGTGTGTTTGAATTGCTTACTCTTTTCCGGCATAGAGTCATAGTCATAGTTAAGGGCCTGTCCCACTTTCACGAGGTAATTCACAAATTCTCCCGAGTTTTCCCCTGATTCAAACTCGCCGAATGTTCGGAACGAGTCCGTAGGAGGTCGTAGGAGTTCGTAGATATATCGTAGCAGCTCGATATGCTAGCCATAGGTACTCGTGGCAGCAGGTAAGTCGGGACATCTTTTCCAGCCCGATAAAAAATATCCACGAGTAAAAAAATGGTCGGGATGAAATAATTAAGTCGTGAAAGTGGGACAGGCCCGTTATACAGCACAGAAACAGACCCTTTGTCCAAACTTGTCGACCAAGCTGTCTCATCTACATTGGTTCCACCTGCCTGCATTTGGCTATATCCCTCTAAACCTTTCCTATCCATGTATATGTTCAAATGTCTTTTAAATAATGTTATTGTACCTATCACAGCTACCTCTTCTGGCAGCTCATTCCATCCTCTCAGCTTCCTATTAAATTGCCTTTCAGGTTCCTATTAAATTCTTCCTATCTCACCTTAAACCTATGTCCTCTTGTTCTTGATACCCGTACTCTGGTTAAAAGACTCTGCCCTATCTATTCCACTCATGATCTTATACATCTCTGTAAGATCACTCCTCATCCTCCTATACTCCAAGGAATAAAGTCCTATCCTGCCCAACCTCACCCTATAGCTCAAGCTCTCAAGATTTGGCAACATTTTCATAAATCTTCCCTGCACTCTTTCCAGTTTAACAATATTCTTCCAATAGAAAGGTGACCAATAACAAACACAATACTCCAAATGGAGCCTCACCAACATCTTGTACAGCTGTAACATCCCAACTTCTATACTCAATCACCACCAGTCACATCTTCTCATCCCCACCCCTTTATGCCTTCCATAGAGACCACATTCACCACAACTCTTTGGTTCACTCATCCCAACTCGCCCAAACTATCTCCTTCCCAGGTACTTTCCCATGCAACCACAGGAGATGTATCATCTGTCCCTGTACCCCCTCCCTTACCTCTGTCCAGGGACCCTTGCAGTCATTTTAGGTGAGACAGGTTCATGTGAATCTCATATAATTTAATCCACTGTATCCAGTGTTCCTTTTGCGGATTCCTGTGCACCGCAATACCAAGCAGAAACTGGGCAGCCATTTTGCTGAACATTTATTCTCAGTCCACCAAGGCCTGCTGGACCTCCTGGTTGCAAAACATTTTAACTCGTCGTCCCACTGCCCCGTGCCTGCTTTATTGCCAGAGTGATACCACATGCAAACTGAATGATCAACACCTCACATTCCACTTAGGTAGCTTACAACCCAACAATGTGAACATTGAATTCTCCAATTTTAGAAAACTGCATAACTCCCCTCATTTCAATCTTCACTCTCCCTTGTGCCCCACCTGGAATTTCATCTACTTCTCCCATTTCCTACCTCTAGCACAACTCTTCAATAACACTGACAATCTTTTCATTTTGGCACTTGTCCAGCTAACTGCCTATCAAACAACCCATGTCACCTGCAACAATCTATTAACTGACTTGCTTTGTCCACCCCCTCCCCCCCCCCCCCACAAAGTCGTAGAAAGGGAGTGTGAGGAAAGGTCCTGACCCGAAAAGTCATCTGTCCATGTTCTCCAGTGATGCTGCCGGACTCGCTGAGTTATTCCGACACTTTGTGTCTTTTGTAAACCAGCAACTGCAGTCCCTTATTTCTACTATTCTGTACTCAATACCCTGACTGATGAAAAACAATGTATCAAAAGTCTTCTTGACTACTCCATCTACCTGTGACGCCACTTCAATGTACCTGCATTCCTAGATCCTTCTGCTCAATGACACTCTCCAGGGCCCTGCCATTAACTATGTAAGTCCCGTCCTGATTTGATTTCACAAAATGCAACACCTCACACTTATCTCCATTAAACTCTATTAACCATTCTTAAGCCTACTTGCCCAACCGATCCCTGAGGCATACCACTAGACACGGGCCTCCAGACCGATCACAGGCCTCCAGTCCGCAGCTTAGAGATCAAACATACTGGGATGTAGTGCCATAAGTGCTCAATGATGAAAAGGTGAATGTGAGATCCCTTCCTATTGTGATAAGAAATTTGATGTGTGCCAAGAGACAGCAAGCTAAGAGATATAATTATAATAATGCACATGGCAACAGATGGCATTGTCCAATTCATTAGATTTCCAGGTAGGTTACTTCTTTTAAAGAATGTTGTTGTTGATATTTTTGAGTGTTCACTTGCCTGATGAGGAGTACTTATAATCATTTACTAATATATTGGGTGCGAAGAATCGCTTTAAGATGGTACGCAGACATCGTTGATCCCAAGCATCTGTAACTCGACCTCCATAAGTGATCTCACCTAGAAGGCAATTAAAGTAATTAGGTGTTAGAACTTCCATGCATTTTTTTAAAAAGTCACCTCGTCTACATGGTCAATTTTCTTCCATTGTGGATGTATGTTCTGGATGCAAAAAACAAGTCATTGTTAGTATAATTTGCACAGTCTGATAGTATTTAAATACAAATTGTAATAATTCCATAAACAATCAGCAATACTTCATGTGATAATTTTGTTCCAATGGAAACAAAATGGCAGGCAATTCTGCACACAAATACATGATTTAAAAAATACAGAACTACAGATAGATGGACCCAGGAAGCAGCTTTTCACCATATTTTTGTGTCCTCAATATCTTTGTCAAACTTTGTATGGAAGTTGTATTTCTAGTCCCGGCGGATGGTTCGACTGCCTCAACACGGGAGGAATAAAGAGGAAGATTAGACGTTTTTGTCTTCCATCACAGTGAGGAATGTGGGGAATCTGCTGTGGTGGATGTTTATGTTAACTTTTATATATTTGTGTGTCTTGTTGCTTTTTTTTCATATAGCTGTATGGTATTTCGCAATAAGATGCCTGGATGAATATCAAAAGGGCACATGGTCATTTTGATCATGAGCAATAAATTGTTCCTGCGGTATCATAAATGTTTCCACTAGCTTCTGTTACTTTTCTTTTGTCGAAGATAGTTAATAACTCTGTGTGAATGAAAATATATAATATGATATTTGCAGATTTTAATGCAAAATTTGAGCGAAAACAGAAAAGTTCACAAGCTTACCAGTAATGTAAACAAGAGCATCCCAGGGTATTTTCCCTCCTTCACAATAGAGGTTTAAATTAAGAAGGGCACATTCACGATCACTATCACTGAACTCATAACAGATGTTCCAACCCAATGGACCAAACTTCTTCCTTTCCTGTATCAATACATCACATTTTCACATCAGGCAATTTAACAATGAAAGTCAAAGAACAAAAACGGTAGATGATGACAATTTGAAATAAAAACAGATAATACAAAAAAGGCAGCATCTGTGGAAAGACCCTTGAGAAAGCAAGTTAATCTAGGTGGCAGAGAAAATAGAGCATCCGGACAGAGCAATCTGTTATATCCCTCTCTCTCAGTTTGGCTGCACAGCTAGTCAGCTAGTCAATCAGTATCTTTGGAGAACATGGATGGATGACGTTTCAGGTTGGGACCCATCTTCAGACGGACATGATGGTTGGGTGACATTTCAGGTTTGTGTCTGAAGAAGGGTCCCAACCCTTTTTTGATAAACTATTAAAAGTTTGAACTTCAGCAGCACAAGCAAATCGGCACTGGGGGTGGATGCCACAGCAATCAATTCATCTAACTGGAATTCTGATTAGAGCTTCCATATGATTTAACAGATTACAAACAAACGAAAAATGTTGGTTGATGGCCCAGCCCACCCAACAACTCAAGTGTGCAGTGCTGTTCCCTGAAGACAGAGATCAGCTGGCAGGTAACTAAACTTGACTTACCTGAATCACAGCATGGAAGAAACAAACACCAAATATAAGCCTCCTCCACTTCCTTCCCAAGACATGTTCCTCAAAAAAAGTGGGAGTAATCTCTGTGAAAGCTCTGCGGATATTTGCACGAAGTCCTTTTGGAGGTTCGTTGGTGACCTGGAGGAGAATAAGTTAAGTTGCTCGATCTCTTCAATTTAGTAACATTTTGTTGGATAATTCTCCCACAATCATTAGAGCCTGCTGCAAGATAAGCTTTAAATTCTGAGGTTCATATAAACAATATACATATTTTATAATATTAAAATAATTTAGTAGCTTAAGCTACACAGAGGAGCATTTTTTTAGTCAGTAGCTTCATCAAGTAACATTGCATGTGAATCTCAAGTTAAAAACATTGCGGTGCCCATTAAGATTATAGAACACAATATATGTAGAAAAGATAAAATTGGAAAAAAAAGTTGAACGGCCCACATTTTATCACAGCACTAAATGAATGGCGTAAGCTGTTACAGTGTTACAATTCCTCTTCTTCTTTGTGATTTTGCATTGGAACACACTTTCCCTGAAATTAGTATTCAGCATTTTTGGAGAGCTAACCACTGTTCTGCTTATAAGTCTGCTCCTATGGCTTATGAACTTATTACAAAGGCTGGGCTTGTTTTCGCTGTTGAAGAAGGCTGAAGGTCAATGTGTCGTAGAGAGGCATAGAAAGGGTCAAGAATCAGAATTTATTTCCCATGGCTGAGGCAACAAAACCAAGGGTGCATACTTTAAATGAAGGGGTTTTAATGGGTATTTGAGGGGGGTGGAGGAACTTTCTTTTAAAATGCAGAGAGTGATTGCTATCTGGAACTCACTGTTGGAGGAGATGGTGGAGTCAGATACAACCATTGTGAACATGAGGACAAGCAGATGACAGTGAACAAAATATAAAATGCTGGAAATTCTCAGCATGTTAAGCCATATCTGTTGACCATAAAAACAAATTGCATGAGGAACTCAGCGGGTCAGGCAGCATCTGTGGAGGAAATGGACAGATGACATTTTAGGTCGAGATCTTTCTTCCAAGTTAACAGTGACCTTGTTCTTCACTGTGAGAGCAGTGCAGGTCCAGGTGTATGCCCTCCCGCAGAAAGGCAAAGCCTCAGAGCAGTCAGATAGGATCTAATATCTACACAATCTCTCTCGGGATAAGTTCTTCTCATCCATACTTTTCTGCGTCTCCAGCCCCAAGTTCCGTACAACAACTAACCTGAAGTCCATAATCAGACACATTGATTAAAGCATAAATTGTTAGTTTGAGCATAGATGGAGTACATTGGAAGGAGAGTCAGCCTTCTTCAGTAAGGTTCGGAGTTGCCCTGTGAAGTTTCCAATGAATGCTGAGCTGCCTTTGAAATGCTGTTCATTGCAGGCTGTGTTCATTGTGCTTTTGTGATACCTATTTGTTGGCTGTTTCTTGCATTAGTGAGTTCCAATTTATGCCTTAAACGCTTAAAATGGACAGTGCACAATAACTGATTTCATTGGAGAAGCTTCTGAATTTGTGCCTGCAGTCCCCATTTTACTTGTTAATATTGAGCAATTTTTGAGTTGTGGTTGATGGGGAAGGCCAAAAGCTCTAAGTAGTCTGTTCACAGATAGAGCAGATGCTCCCAGTCCCCAGCAGTGGCAAACAATTATCATATAAGTGCAGCCCTAAAGTGCAATTCTCAGCATTGAGTGGTTACATCACTTGCTGCAGCCCATCCAACATTAGTCGTCACAGATAATCATTACACATTGCTTCTGTGGCTCATTCCACATTAGGCCAGACAGCAGTGAGGATACTTTAACTGTTTAATTGCTGCAGGAGTACCCGCAGAGAGCTGAGCTCCCAACCGGGTCCCAGAAGGGGCAAGGGCAGCAGCAGAAGAGTAGGAAATCGTGCCAAGTTCCTGGCAAAGCAGTGGAACCAGTAACGTCTCTTCATGTTTTAATGTTGATTCCTCTAGCACCCTTAAAGGACTGTCCAACTTGAGCGACCTAATCCGCCAGTCCAGAAGAGTGTCTTCGACTTTCAAGCTCGAGGGCACTCTCCTGGAAAGCCTTGAGCTGGATCGACCGGCCGCGTTGAAACCGCGAGCTGCATCGACCGAACTGCGAGCTCCATCTACCGACCCGCGCAGACACAAACACATCGTGAAGGTGGGGGCCAGGGAAAGCGGAGGAGCGCTGTCTGTGCGATGAAGAGGAAGGTAAAACATCTGCCACAGTCCTTTAGAGAGTGTGGAGAGGGAGGGGGAAGTGAAGGAGAGAGAAGGGGGAGGAGAGAAGGGGGAGAGAAGGGGGGGGGGGGGGGGGGGGGGAGAAGGAGTGGAGACACTTTTAAGAAGTTTAATAAAGTTTAGCGGGCATTTACCATACCGGTCGGTTTTCCCTGGTCCTGAAAACTCCAATGAGCCAATCAAAATGCCCGGTCAGTGAAGGAGATTGCCCACGGCTGCCCTCGACTGCCTGTAACTAAATACACTCCACTGCACTATGAGTCAAAAAGACCCATGCCGACCAAATTTTACTCGCAGAAAATGTTTCAATATGCTGAAATTTTTTCTGTGACCTAGCTGAGGCCACGATTATTCGGAAACTTCCCTTGGGCATGAAGGCGAGTTCCAGTGACCTCACAGGGCCTCCTAGGACCTCGTGTCGACCATGCTGCGAGTTTGAGTCCAGGACAAACTTGTCTAAACTCGCAGATTAGGTCGCCCAAGTGGGACAAGCCATTTATTCCTGATATCATTATGACTGTGCTGGAAACCAAATACTAGTTATTTTCACTGTGTACCAGCAGTGAATTTCTGTATTTGTAATCCAATTTAGGTGAGCAAAAATAAATTGAAATACTCCATTTACAGATGATGAAATAAAGACATATCCATTACAAAAAAGCTTTTAACTGGAAAAATGGAATTTTAAATATACTTTTATAAGGATAATCCTCAAGAATACAAGAAAACCACTGTGATCTGGAAAAAGCCATGATAGAAATGGCATGAACTTCAAATAATAACTTTAGATTCAAAATGCAGCCACTTTAAAAGTTATTTTCATCTTTCTAGTTTTTTACTATTCAAATTCATTTGAAAATCATTTCACCCATTAGTATACAGAAATGAATTTCACTTGGAGAGATTGAGAAAACATCTCTTCAAGGAGATATGGTCTCCCTATATTTAAATATCTACAGGTGTATGGTTCTTGAGGCCTGAATATCATTTACACTATCATAATTTTGTATTTTCTTTTCTATTTTATCTATCTTTCTAATTACTATTCCTGCTATTATTTTGATTTTGAATACCATCTGAGGCATTTGTTACAGGATTTGAAAAGTATAATGGCAGGAAACTAATGGAAAGATGCGGTAAAGATGCGGTTAATAAATGAATGCTGGTTCAGGGGGAGCTTAGCGTCACAGTACAGATCCTATGGATACTACAGGGTCAACAAGCAGAGAAACGAAAAGTTAGCATTCTGACTTAGACATTCATAAGTTTTAGTTTATTAGTTTAGAGATACAGCGCAAAAACAGGCTCTTCGGCCCACCGGGTCCACGCCAATCAGCGATCCCCACATATTAACACTATCCTACAACCACTGGGGACAATTTTTAAATTTACCAAGCCAATTAACCTACAAACCTGTACATCTTTGGAGATTGGGTAGAAACCGAAGATCTCTGAGAAAACCCACGCAGGTCACGGGGAGAACGTACAAACTGCGTACAGACAGCAACCGTAGTCAGGATCGAACCCGGGTCTTCGGCGCTGCATTCAGCGGCAACTCTACCACTGCGCCTATCGATGAGATTGAACCATGGAAATAATTCCGACTCCTCAGTGGGCCAGTGGACAGATGGCACCAACCACACACAAAAGATTCAGAATGTGTCACTGGATCATACATAGTGATTCACAGTATTTCTTTATATGGGGTTACACAAAAAGCTGGAGAAACTCAGCGGGTGCAGCAGCATCTAAGGAGCGAAGGAGATAGGCGACGTTTCGGGTCGAGACCCTTCTTCAGACTGGTCAGGGATCAGGGAAGAACAATGAATGAAAGATATGCAAAAAAGTATCGATGATAAAGGGAACAAGCCATTGTAAGCTGTTTGTGGTGTGAAAATGAGAAGCTAGTGCAATATTTCTTTATATGCATTGTGGTAAAATGCACCATCTAGTGGACCCAAATGCTACTCGTGAAATTTCAAATACATGCTGGTTAACTCAATGCAAACTGAAACTTTGGCATACCAGAAGATGAAAAATAATCTTTCATCATTCACAGGACACAGATGAACACCATGACAAACAAGCTTATGGAAATATGAAAATGTTTTGCATTGAAAGATGGCTGAGAATCTTTAGGATAGATGATGATCTGCTCCAATAATACTAATTATTTACTCTAATTTTAATCATGTTTGCTGATCGTGACATTAAAAAATATTAAGCATCAATTAAAATTTTTACAACCAGCAAAAAGATGTGGATGGGGCCTGTGGTTACAGATTTAAGAGAGCGGGACCTCCAGGCGGTACTGGCAAGGGTTCTCCTGGTGCTCCAATGACCACACAATTGGAGTACTGCATACCAAGAGCCAGCAAGAGTGGACCTCCGCATTTAGTAGATAGCTTCATCTTAGCAGTAATTTGGGATCACTTACTAATACTCCTGTTTCAGGTGTCCTGAGATGACTAATGAGGTCAATTTTAGACTCACGGACTCCATGGATCAACGTAGTTGGTGCCTCACTGAGTAAATGTGGACACATCAGGAATCAGGAGTGGGCATGAGAATGACATTGCCTGCTCAATGTGTCGGAAGGAACTGCAGATGCTGGTTTACACTGAAGATAGACACAGAAGTAACTCAGCAGGTCAGGCAACATCTGGCCTGGCCTGCTCAATGAACGGTGAATGGTATGATAATCAAGTGGAATGCTTTGCCTGGATGGTGTTGAGCTTTTGGAGGGTTTTGAGAGCATCCAGGCAAGTGGAAGAGTATTCCATCACACTCCTGACGTGCCTTTGAAGATAATTTGGGATGTTAGTGATATCTAGAGACATTTGGAAAAAGTTCAACAATACTTAAATAATAACATTAAACATCAAATATTAAAATCAAGAAACTGTAGTGGCACCAAATGTGGTGAACAAATGGATTACTTTATTCAGGCATAAAAGGTTTGTTGTACATGCACGTTGGTCCTCTAACATAAAGATGTTGTTGCTGCTGCGAGACTGTTGCCTCGTGGGCTCGAACTGAGCCCCTGCTGAGGTGGAAGGACACTCACCTCTAGAGAGAAGAGAGCTGGTCAGCTCGAAGTAAGAGAGAGAGTGAGGGTTTTCTCAGGGTTCATTATATATCCCAGGACACATTATATATCCTTGTACCCCTTAACAACTCCTCCTTGCCATTGCCCAGTCACGCGACCGGCTGCTGAGGGTTCGTGTAGCTAGTGGCCCAACTACCAGGTGCCATCACAGGACCACCCCAGAACCTGAGGCAGGGAAACGAGCAGGCTGACAAAATGCGGCAGCCAGATTTGTAAACTTACAGGCAGACCGTGAGGGCAAACGTCGAAAAGGGATGGAGCGAGCTCACCTTCTACTGGAAGGTGCACAAGCATGGTCGAAGGCAACCCTTGCTGTGGGGTTGGGGACACCCCGACTGTGGATCGGGACGGTGGGGCCCATGGGCGCAGTCGACGCTCCAGCTGTGGGCCATCCCGAGGTATGCCGAGGGGTGCAGGGAAACCAACACAAAAGCTGCAGGACGGATGAGGTATAGACCAGTCACGTCGACCAGCAGGGGGTCATGACCTGAGAAAGACGTCGGCAACAATGGAAATACAACAAGAAACTAATAGTAGTATCAAGCTAGGTGATTACAATGTACAGTGGAAAAAAAAACAAACTACAGTGAGCAAACAGCAAAGATACAGCAAAGTCCAAAGTGGTTGTATTTCTGTGCTTGAAACTGGAGGCTGTAGGAACACCAACCGACCAGGGGGGCGCTGTAGATTTCGGTCAGGCTGAATAGATGCCAATCGACCGGAGGTGGTGCTGCTGCCGGCGGTCGGGCTGCAGAGTCACCACTCGACCAGAGATGACACTGTTGACGGCGGTCAGCAGGTCGGGCATCGCTTCTGGCCAGCCGCGATGGCCATTTTTGTAGTCACTGTGGCGGCCATGTGGAAGTAGGCCACGGTGGCCATTTTGGCAGCCAGCATCGACGGGCCTCGCCATAGCGCTGCAACTAGGGACTCCACCCACCGTCACCAGTGTCATCGGAGGCCGGCTGTGCTGCAGCCCCCTCGGTGGAGGCTGGAAAATGCCGGGGAATCCGTCGTGGGACCGCCGACTCACAACTGACCGAGGCTCCACCACCACTGCTGGGCCGGACGGGCAGCCAGCGCCCAGGGATCTTCTGGGTCCATGACGGTGAGGATGTCTTTGGGCAACCGCCCCAGGTAGGCCCGCTCTATCGGGAGGTGCGCCGGTGAGGACGTATTCGGGCAGCCGCCCCAGGTAGGCCCACCGTAATGGGTGGCTAGGCCTTGAGCAGTGGCCAGCGGGGTAATGGGCGGGTCTGCTCTCTACCCGCACCCAGGGCCATCGGGTGGGTGTCGATGATGCAGGGGGTGGGAGGCTGCTACCCTCACAGCTCCTGCAGCAGCTGATGGGAGAGTGCTGGCTGGTGGGGAAGCAACGGTAGCCGCAGTCTTTCAACCCCGGTGGGCAGTAGCTTGCGGGGGAGCGGCAGCAGCCACGGCGTCTCAGCCCCAGTGGTTGGCTTTGGGAGATTATGCGGGAGAGATAGTGAGGGCCAAGGCTGTCTGCTGCGTCGGGTCTGGAATTCGGGCGAGCGACCCAGGTGCCCAGCGATCGGCAAGACCAGGCATAGGCGGGTGTCGAGCAGCCCAATTGGCTGGCGGAGGCGATTGGCTGACCGCGGCGTCGGGGCCCAAGGCGGCGTCCAGGTGCAGCGCAGAGTTGATAGCTACATCGATAGCAGTCATTACCGTAGAGCTGGGCTGCTGGCTGTCGACATCAGGTTATCACGGTAGATGGTCGGCTGCTTGCGTCGGGAAATCCATAATATACGTTTTGGAACATCGGGGTCACCGATGTAGAGGCACCAAACGTGATGAACAAATGGGTTACTTTATTCAGGCATAAAAAGCTTGTTATACATGCACGTTGGTCCTCTAACATAAAGTTGTTGTTGCTGTTGCGAGGCTGTTGCCTCGTGGACTCAAGCTGAGCCCCTGCTGAGGTGGAAGGACACTCACCCCTATAGAGAGAAGAGAGCTGGTCAGCTCAAAATAAGTGAGAGAGGGTTGACCCAGGGTTCGTTACATATCCCAGGACACACCCCTGTACGCCGTGACACCTCCTCCCTGCCATTACCCAGTCACGTGACCGACTGCTGAGGGTTCGTGTAGCTAGTGGTCCAACCACTGGGTGCTGCCACAAAACATTAAAATCATTAAAATATTTGATTGTTACTGTTTAAAATACATATGCAGTAAAATAAAAAATATGCAAAACGCATACATAATCAGTGACTCCATTCAAATGAATGCGGTCATTTTTGGTGTATCAGCTATGGCAGGAGTAATGATGAGGGTGCAGATATTTAGGACCAAGTTGGAGACCTAATTTTAAAAACTTGTGCTGCAACACTGCTGCCATTTCTGCCTAGAACCACCAATTATGTGTCAACACATTCTGATCTATTATCCGATCTAATGTCTAATGCTCAGAAGTCAGATTCTGGATAAAACGACATAACTGATGGCAAATTCTTCTAGAATCTGTTTCGACTAGATTTAGTAGATAAAAGAATATGTAACTTTCAGATCAATGTTCACCTGTCTAATCGTGACTGGAAAGGATGGCGGACTGATGGATCATAAGTATGTTTTTATCCAATAAAAACAAATATAAAACTGAAATTGGAAATGGAAGTTAAAGCACAGTTTAGTTGAGCCAAGTAAATATGAATCAATCTCTTCACCTCACAAACAATACTGCTGACAAAATGTCACAATGTTCCACCATTAATGTTAGTTCACTTACTTCTATTCAGAATTGGTTACGGCTCTGTTCTGTGCATTTGTAATTTTCAACTTCGTACAAAGTACAATTTGGAGTTTCAGGTGGGGGCAACATTCCCGTAAGTGAATGAAATAATAAATTCATTATGGAGAAATTTATTTTTGATCACATCTGCTAAGCACATGTAGATAGTCGTGCTTGCATGTTATACTCCACTTCAAACATTTAGATCCATTAACATCTAAAGTATAATGAAAGATTTGTACAATACCTGTTTGCATTTTTCATGCTTGGCTAAACACACCTACTCCATTCTCACTGGTAAACTGCCCTAAGCATTAATATACAGTAAACTGCCCTGAGCATTGATTGACAAAAGGGTCACTCCTAGTCCAGTACATGGATAAAAAACTGGATAAGCAAGCTAGGTTCTGGTCAAGTCACATGTTTGATTCCCCACTGAAGAGTATAAATTTAAGTTAACAAAAAGTTAGTCTCCATGAAACTTCAAATATGTCATAAACATCCACATGGGTCACTCTGGTCTGGCCTATTTGTGATTCCAGACCCACCAACAAAGTTGTTTTTTGACTGCTCCCAGAGCTCAGGACAATTAGAAACGTACAATAAATGGTGACATTTCCAGCCATGTTCACATCCCAAGAAAAAATAAAACAAGAATAAAACCAGAATTTGAGCTAAATGTCTGTGAATTGAAGGAATTATCATGAATCATTGGATAAAATATAAAATAATATTTGCAATTGAATAATTACAGCTCTATTGCAGATCAATTTTATAACAATATTTAACTGTGATCTTCATTAGAATGCATTACCTTGACTGAATTCTGCAAAACAGTGACAGGAAAGGTGTTAGTCGGCATGGAGCTCAGGAATAGTCGGAAATTTTCATTAACGACCGCATCTAAAAAAAAATCAAACAATACTTTTTCCGTCATTTGTCAGTATCTCTGTAAATAATGATGACAAAATATTTTAACTGCACTGCAAACTGCAAACGAGTAGGAAATGCTGGTTTTCTGGAGATTTTCCATTGTTGTAATCAAAATTCTGAGTGCTAGCATTATTGTGCAATTTCTATGATGTTGAGGGCTAAGTAAGCTTTTAAATATTCAGTAGAGAAAATGGCTAACCAGGGATAACATAGGATAAATGTAAGCACCAATTTGTGTAGGCACAGGAGATGGGTGAAGTCTTAAATAAATACTTCTCATTTGTATTTACTGTGGAGAAAGCCATGGAAGTTACGGGGCTGTCCCACTTGGGCGACCTAATTGGTGAGTTTAGAAGAGTTTGAAAAAATGACATGTTGAAGACCTCCTTCGACTATGTAGAAGACCTCCTCCGACTATGTTGAAGACCAGCTTCGACTAGCTACGACTAACTTCGGGAAAATTGGATACCGAATAGTGGAGTGAAGACGGCCTCCTTCGATCTCCTTCGACTATGATGAAGACTATCTACGACTACCTTCGACTACCTTTGATTACCTTCAACTACCATCGATTACCTACGACTAACATGCTGACCTACTATGACCTACTACGACTAAACCTACGTGTAAAAAAAGTATCAATATTTTCCATGGCGACCTTTTTTTACTCGGGAGCATTTTTTAACTTATTGAAAAAAATGCCGCGACCTAGCTGAGGCCTCGAGTACGCGGAGACCACTCTCGAGCACGAAGGAGAGTTACGAAGACCTCCTACGACCTCGTGTTGACCATGCTGCTCGTATGAGGCGAGGGCAGACTCGCCAGAACTCGCCAATTTGATCGCTCAAGTGGGAAAGCTCCTTTAGGGAATTCAGAAAAGGGAATTGCTGAGTCCTGAAATATATTGACATTATGAAAAAGATGTTAACTGCTTTGAGGAGCATAAAGGTAGATAAATATAAAAGCCTCACTAAGTGTATCTGAGGATATTTTCAGAAGCCAGTGAAGAAATTGCTGGGGCTCTGTTAGAGATCTTTGAATATTGGTCATGGGATAGGTATTGGGAAACTAGTTGTTGGCTAATGTTGCGCCTTTATTTAAGAATGCAAGAGAACTACAGGATGATGAACCTTACATCAGAGGTGGGGAAGTTACTGGAGTGATTCTGAAGAATAGTAAGGAAAGGCAAGGACTGATTAGGGATAGTCAACATGGCTTTATGTTTGGAAAATAATATCTCATGAATTTGATGAATTTTTTTGAAGAGGTCGTCAAAAGGATTGACAAGGACAGTGTGATAGATATGGTTTACATGGATATTTGCTAGGTTTTTGACAAGATCCTGCATGGTAGGCTGGTCCAGAAGGTTAATCACATGGGATCCTGGGTGAAATTGCCAACTGGATGTAGGTTGGGAGACCAAGTGCAAGAGGAAAGTATACAGTAAATGGTAACATCTTTAGCAATATTGATGGACAGGAAACTTGTGGTTCAGTCCATAGCTCTCTGAGAGTGGCAATACAGGTAAATAAGATGGTAAAAGTGGCATGCACATACTTGCCTTCATCTGTTAAGGCATTGAGCATAAATGTTGTCACGTCATGTTCATAAGTGAAAGGAGCAGAATTAGGCCATTCAGCCCATCGTCTACTCTGCCATTCAATCATGGCTGATCGATCTCTCCCTCCTAACCCCATTCTCTTGTCTTCTCCCGATAACCCCCGACACCCATACTAATCAAGAATCTATCTATTTTTCAGCCTTAAAAATATCAATTGATTTGAGGTAAGAGGAGACAGATTTAAAGGAGGCCTGAGGAGAGACAAGTTTGTTCGCAATGAGGGAAGTAGGTATATGGACCATGCTGTAAGAGGCACTGTAAATGTGGATACATTTGCAATGTTATATAGAAACATAGAAAATAGGTGCAGGAGGAGGCCATTCGGCCCTTTGAGCCAGCACCGCCATTCATTGCGATCATGGCTGATCAGGTTTAAAAGCCATTTGGACAGGAAGGTGGGTAGAAAAAGATAAGCAATAATTGCAGGCCTAATGCCGGCTAATCAGACTAGCTGAGAAAAGCAAATGGAACCACGCAGCTGAGAAAGGCATCTTGATCCACTTGGGCAATTTGGGCCAAAGCTTTGTTTCTGTGCTGTACAACTCTGAATAGAGGTGGATTGGTACAATTGCCTATCAAAATTTTGGGCAATAAGTGTACACCAATGGCCGTGGAGTAAACTGAATCAAGTCACTAAGATGGAAGAACAATTAATTGCTGTATTGTGAATAAGTGTCAGGAAATCACGTTACAACTTACAGGTGCATGAAACTTACAACTTGCATGTTACATGTGCAATTATGGCCACCTCAGGGGTGTAGGAACATTCAAAACAGGTCATAACATTAACAATGGTGCCTGCTGCTACACTCCACAATATTCTATGAACCTTTATGTAATTATATTTACTCTTCTGTCAGAACTTGGAAAATATGATCTTGAAGTGTTGAATAATTGAATTACTCGATATTACCCTTCAGGACATAAAGAAATGACAGTAACAAATAATTATTTGGATTCATTTTAACAATTATGATAATGCAATAGTGACAAAGATTCAGGAAAATAGACAGATATCCCAAGCCTTATATTTATCTGAGATATATGACATGTACTCACTTGGTTCTGTGAATGCCTTAACAATTTCCTCCATAGCTAACATCCATGAGACTGCAAGATGACAATTTTGAAGAAAAACCCAATTTCCAGCTTTTACAGCCTGTTTAATCAATGATTCCGCAATGGGTCCTTGGCCTTGTCCCAGAGAAATAGACTTCACCCTGCAATAGGAAAGTAAGACCCGGGTATTCTTGTCATACAATTACATATATGTAATTCAGAACTACAAAATGGATAGGGCATTGTTACAAGATGTTCAGGGCTAGAAGGCTGGAAACATAATGGTGGAAGGAGTTTATCTTCCCAGCATTCTGGTCCTAACCATCTCACTTTCAATATCAATGTATAAACCTTTTGCATCCTTATCCTACAGTAAATAGACAAACCTGAGATCTGTCTGTTTCTTCTATAAATGAAGCACACAAAAGTTTGCTATTCACTATTTTCCACTGGCTCCCAAATTCATAGAATAATCAAAAGGTTACAACATGGAAGTAGGTAATCAAATCTGGTTCAATGCAAGAGCAACCAAGGCCCTTCCTCTGCCCTCTCTCTATAGGGCTGCAAAGCAGAATCAAAACTTGTTCTAACATTAAACAACATCTTTGACTCCACTCATCTCCTCCAGATATATGTTGTTGCCATGAAACCAGTATAGCTCAAGGCATGCTATATATTTTATTTCAGGCCTATTGGGAGTCAGTGATTTGGCCCATCATGAACAAAAACCTAGAGGCATGGTATGGCTGGTTGATGTTTGATCTAAAGAGGCATTGACAGCACACCTTAAATGATATGGACATCTACTCTATGGATCATCCTATATGCTGATCTGGTGATCCCTCTGTAGATGAAGCATAACACCAGATTGTCCAGCAGAATTCATTACATTCTTCGTGCCCAGAACGTCCATATTTTCACATTGGCATTCAACCAGATGTGATTCTGAGGTCAGAGAATCACTGACAGATTCTGACGATAGCAATATCGGCTCTACAAATCAGGTTCCATCTTATTAGCTAATGAACCAGGGTCTTGAGCAATACTAGGCATCTATTGGAGTAATTGCACTGGCAGATTAATGAGGAAATGTGGCTTTAATGACATGAATGCCACTACCATCATGCAGAGTACCATCCATTTACGCTTCAATCACCGGATGGAGCCCGCTATGGCTACCTCACAAACAGTCTGTCTGTCCCTTCCTTCTTTGTGTTTCAATAGTATGTGTTAAAGGTATATTGTTAGTGTTCTTTAACTTGTTTTACGTGGGGGTTGGGGGAAACTTTTTCTAATCTCTTATCTCGACGTAGATGAGGCTTTTTTTTAAATCATATCTCCGTCCGCAATCCGGCCTAACATCGAGGAGTTGACGGCCTTTGCTGGAAACCGACCTTTAAGAGCTCCACCGTGGGTGCCTGCGGACTTACCATCGCGGAGCTCGCGATCCCTTTGCCAGGGATCAACCTCGGAGCTCCAAGTGTGGGTGCTTGAGGACTTAACATCACGGAGCTCACAGTCTTTGGTCTGAGACCTTCTTTGGGAACTCTATGCCACGGGAGCTTTGACTGCTCCGATGCAGGAGTTTCAATCGCCCCGACGCGGAAGCTTAGATTGCTGGGTCTGATCACTCAGTGCGGGGGAGCTGAGATTCCCCTCTGGTGCAGGAGCTTGATCGCCCCGACACAAGGGCCCAAACGCTGCCGGCTACGGGAGCCAAGATCGCCCCGTCAACGGAAGACTCAAGGCCCCCAACCATGGTAGAACAAAGAAGGGAAGCGATTTAACTTTTTTTCACATTCCATCACAGTGAGGAATGTGGAGGAGTCACTGTAGTGGATGTTTATGTTAAAATCTATTTTATGTCTTCTGTTGCTTTTTATTGATATGACTGTATGACAAAATAAATTCCTCATATGTTGCAAAATATACTTGGCTGATGAAATATGGTTATGATTATGACTATTATGATTATGATGTTAACTTTTATGTAGTTGTGTGTCTTGTTGCTTTTTTTAGTATAGCTGTATGGTAATTCGCATCTCACTGTACCTTAATTGGTACATGTGACTTTGGAACCTTTGAAATTCTATTCTGTGTTTTTCTGCACCATTACATTCACCAGCTGGCATTGGTAATTCATAGAAAAATATCCTCATTAAACATAGACCAAGAAAATAAGGAACTTACCTATCAGCATAATCCCTTTCTTTTGCAAATCTCAGGAATGCTCCCATAGGATCTGAACCAGTACTTAATATGAAAATGAGTGGAGTGCTGTTGGACATATCCTGATAAAGTGTTGCTAAATCAATAGGAGGATTCTCTACAAACTCCTGTCCCAGAGATTCAATGACAAAATCTGTGATTGCAAAGACAACCTAGAAAAAAGTGAAAAAACAATATACTTAATAACATTTTCTTATAGATTTTCTGACTTCATATTAGTTTTCTAACTGTGATGCTATTTTTAAAAACATTGTGATAAAATATCTGTCAGTGCATTTTGGCCAAAGGGAAATCATGTTTTTGTTCACTTATGAAGTAAATGAGAGGGTTAATAAAGGTATTGCAGAAATACCTACCATTAGAATTTGATAAAGTACTACATAATAAATTAAAAACCAGAGGATCAAAAAGGAAGTTCATGTGTACAGTAAACACAAAACTGGGAGAGAAAGCAGAGAATGTGGTTCTTGGGACCGAAGGAGAGTATTCCCAGGGTGAGTATAAGGACCACCATTCAATTTAATATACATTAATAAACTGGATTTTTATACATAGGACATTATTTCAGTTTACAAATGGTATCAAATGTTGTCCAAACACCTTAAAGTGAGGAGTTAATTATAGATATGATGAAAGAGTCAAGAGAGGTGAAATAGGCACTCAATGCAAATATAACATTTAACACAGAAAACTGATTCATCACATTAGGAATGAAAAGAAAGACCAACTTTTATAAATCACCTATCATCCTTCTTTCAGGATATCCTAATGCAATTTAATAGCAAGAATAGAATTTAGAACTTTAGAATATTGTAATGCAAAAAGGTATTGTGCATATCAAGATCCCAAAACATCAGAGTTAATGAGTACCAATGTTTTTCTGACTAACTGAAATAACTTTCATTCTTCCCTTCTTATTTGACAGATATCATCAATAGTGCAGTATTTCTTCAGTTCTGCTCTGAAGTGGCAGCCTAGATTTTTTTTCTCACATCTTTGAAGTTCGATTGAACTGAGAGCCATTTAGCCAGAGACAAGAGAATTAGCAACTATGCTCCAGCATTCACTGCAAATACATAGCTATCCTTGGTTAGAAAGACTAGCAACCATGTGCACTATATTCTAGTAATTTCAGTAATTTGTGTAAGGACACCTGGGTTGTTCTGAACATCATTGCCCTTCCATGCTTTTCTATTAAAAAAAGCATAATTTTACACATTTTTTACCAACATCGACGATCCCACAGTTTACCATGTTTGATTCTATTTGCAAGTTGGGCTGAAGGGCCTGTTTCCATGCAGTATAACTCTATTACTATAACTCAAGAACAGTCCAGCACATGAACAGGCTCTTCAGCTCATGAGGGTTACACAAAAAGCTGGAGAAACTCAGCGGGTGCAGCAGCATCTAAGGAGCGAAGGAGATAGGCGACGTTTCGGGTCGAGACCCTTCTTCAGACTGGTCAGGGATCAGGGAAACGAGAGATATAGACGGTGATGTGGAGAGATAAAGAACAATGAATGAAAGATATGCAAAAAAGTATCGATGATAAAGGGAACAAGCCATTGTAAGCTGTTTGTGGTGTGAAAATGAGAAGCTAGTGCGACTAGGGTGGGGGAGGGAGATAGAGATGGAGGGAATGCCAGGGCCCGAGGGCTGAGGGAGAGGTGGGAAGGGGAGGAGACAGCAAGGGTTAACGGAATTGAGAAAATTCAATGTTCAAGCCCAAAGGATGCAGACTCCCCAAGCGGAATATGAGGTGCTGTTCCTCCAACTTGCAGTGTGGCTCACTCTGGCCATGGAGGAGGCCCAGGACCGAGAGGTCGGATACGGAATGGGAGGGGGAGTTGAAGTGCTGAGCCACCGGGAGGTCGGGTTGGTTTTTGCAGACCGAGCGGAGGTGTTCGGCGAAACGATCGCCAAGCCTCCGCTTGGTCTCACCGATATAGATCATCTGGCATCTGGAGCAGTGAATGCAGTAGATGAGGTTGGAGGAGGTGCAGGTGAACCTCTGTCGGACCTGGAAGAACTGCTTGGGTCCCTGAAAGGAGTGGAGGGGGGAGGTGAAGGGACAAGTGTTGCATTTCTTGCGGTTGCAAGGGAAAGTGCCCGGGGAAGGGGTAGAGCGGGAGGGGAGGGAAGAATTGACAAGGGAGTTGCGGAGGGAGCGGTCTTCGCGGAAGGCAGACAGGGGTGGAGATGGGAAGATGTGGCGGGTGGCGGGGTCACGTTGGAGGTGGCGAAACTGGCGGAGGACTATGTGTTGTATTTGCCGGCTGGTGGGGTGAAAGGTGAGGACCAGGGGGACTCTGCCCTGTTTGCGAGTGGGGGAATGGGGAGAGAGGGCAGTGTTGCGGGGTATGGAGGAGACCCTGGTGAGAGACTCATCAATAGAGGGGGAGGGGAATCCCCGTTCTTTGAAGAATGAGGCCATTTGTGATGACCTGGTGTGGAACACCTCATCCTGGGAGCAGATGCGGCGTAGACGGAGGAATTGGGAATAGGGGATGGAGTCCTTACAGGAAGCAGGGTGGGAGGAAGAATAGTCCAGGTAGCTGTGGGAGTCAGTTGGTTTGTAGTGGATGTCGGTCAGGAGTGTATCACCTGCAATAGAGATGGTGAGGTCAAGGAATGGTAGGGAAATGTCGGAAATGGTCCAAGTGTATTTGAGTGCCGGATGGAAGTTGGTGGTGAAATGAATGAAGTCAGTCAGTTGTGTGTGGGTGCAGGAGGTGACACCAAAGCAGTCGTCGATGTAACGGAGGTAGAGATTAGGGATGGGGTCCTGGTACGCCGAGAACAAGGATTGTTCGACGTACCCAACAAAGATGCAAGCGTAGCTGGGGCCCATGCGTGTGCCCATAGCTACGCCTTGTGTTTGGAGGATATGGGAGGAATCAAAAGAGAAGTTATTGAGGGTAAGGACCAACTCCGCTAGGCGGAGGAGGGTGTCAGTGGACGGGTATGGGTTGCTCCTCTGGTCGAGGAAGAACCGGAGGGCTTTGAGACCGTCCTGGTGGGGGATGGAGGTGTAGAGTGACTGGACGTCCATAGTAAAGATGAGAGGATGGGGGCCTGGAGAACCTCTCTTTTGATTCCTCCCATTTCCTCCAAAAAAACCCCAGGCCCCATATCTTTCATTCATTGTTCTTCCCTGATCCCTGACCAGTCTGAAGAAGGGTCTCGACCCGAAACATTGCCTATCTCCTTAGATACTGCTGCACCCGCTGAGTTTCTCCAGATTTTTGTGTAACTCTCGATTCTCCAGCATCTGCAGTTCCTTCTTTAACTCTTCAGCTCATGATATCTGTTTCTAACTAAAATAATCTTTCTGCCTATGTATGATGCATATCCCTCCATTTCCTCCATTCAAGATCCTATCTAATAGCATCTTAAATGTACCTATTATATCAGCTTCAACCACTACCCGTCAGTGCGGGTTCTAGGCACCTATCACTCTCTATGTGAAAAACATTTGCTGCAAATATCCTATAAACATTACCCCTCTAACCTTAAAGTTATGTCCTCTACTATTTGGCATTTTACCCTAGGAAGAATGTTTTAACTGTCTACCCTATCTATACCTTACACAATACACAATACCCATATGCAAATAAAACATTTCTTCCATCAAACGTGTCCAACGACAGGCAGCTCGATTTGTTACTAATACCTATGAGAGAGAAGCGAGTGTTACCAAACTTCTGAATTCACTGAGGTAGAACCCTCTCCAAAACAGACGTAAAGCTCACCGTTTGACCTGTTTTTACAAAATGTTAAATGGTCAGCTTGGCATAGATTACCAAACCTACACCAAACCTATTAGGAACAGACGAGGGCATTCGATCCAATTTGAGATACCAGCTACCAAGACAGATGTGTACAGCAATTAAATTCTTCCCCCACACAATTAAAGCATGGAATAGTCTTCACCAATAGTTACCCAACCATTCGCAACTAAATTTAAGTTAGCTATTTTTCTGCAAGAACCCTTTTTTGCTTAAGCCCACCCTCCACCACCAGTTTAAATTCCATTTGGAATATTTTTGGAGGACCAGGAAACCAAGAAGCAAGAACAGAACACAATCGGCACAAATTAACAACAAGGCTCCTCCTCCTCGATAATCATCAGCACAGGGACACCGCAAGGCTATGTGCTCAGTCCCCAGCTCTACTCACTCTATATCCATGTGACTGTTTAACCAGTCACTGTTCCAACTCCATCTACAAATTCACCAACAACGCTGCATTTGTTGGACGAATTATGGGTAATGATGAGTCAGAGTATAGGGGGAAGATCAATCGCCTGTTTGAATGGTGCCAGAACAACAACATTGCTCTCAATATGAGTAAATCCAAGGAAATGATTGTTGACCAGAAGACGAAGGCCGAAGATCCACAAAGGTGCCCACATTGACACATTGGTAGTGGAGAGAGTTATCAACTTCAAGTTCCTTGTGTGCATATCATTGAAGATCTGTACTGGACTCAGCACCTCAATGCATGCATACTGTTCATCAATTCCTCTACTCCCTTAGAAGATTGGGAGATTTACTCTGTGGCCAAATACTCTCTTGAACCTCTACATGTGTACAGTAGAGAGCATATTGACTGGTTGCATCATGGCCTAGTTCAGCAACCCGAATACCCAGGAATAAAGAAGATTACAAGAAGTGGTGTACACTGCTCAGACCATCACCGATCCTCTCTTCCCGACCATTGAAGGGATCAAGAGAAGGCACTGCCTCAAAAAGACACCGTGAATCATAAAGGGTCCACACCATCTTGGCCACACTCTCATTTCACGCCTGCCATTGGGAAGAAGGTATAGGTGTCTAAAAACCACGACCTCCTGATTCAAGAACATCTTCTTCCCAACAACCATCAGCCTATTGAACACTGCAAATGTCAAGTAAAGAACAAACTATGAACTGTCTTGGTTGTAGTAGGGTCTCCGGGCTTTTGTTTAGCACTATATTGCTTTTTTTATTTTTTCAACTTTTTTTTGTTTGTTTATTATATTATCTATTGAGCACTGCATTTACAAAACTGTTATGCTGTTGTGTAAGAATGTCATTTTTCCGTTTTAGTACATATGGCAATTAAACCCTTTTGACTAGGGAAGTGTGGGAGAAAACTTGCACTGGGTTAGGTGATACAAAAAGCAATGGTAAAAGTGTTTCATCATAGTATAAACATTGACTAGAAACATCCTTTTCATTTTTGAATAATATAACTTCATGGGATTTTGACATTCAGCTTAGAGTGAAACAGGTTTATTATTCACTTAGAGAAAGTCATTTCTGGCTTCAAGCCACTTCCTTAATTAGTGTTGTGATTTCAGTTTAATTTATATGCTTATTTCTACTAGATGGAGCCTGAATCCACAAGATTACTCCAATGCTAATTTTAAATTAAGATCAAGACCTCACAGAGTATAACCAATTACTGCACAGTGTGGACAGGCCCTTACTTCAAACACAGTTGAATCTGCCTCCACTACTACACTGGCAGAACCTAACCTCCTGCTGTGCAAATTGAGTTTTATCATGTTACTTTTGTTCCTTTGTTAGTAACTTTCCTTCTACGTTCCCTTACTATTGACCTTTCTATCATAGAGATGAGTTCCATTTGACGAAAAAGAACAATGTAGACAAGAGTGTAACTGGCAGAAAATAGGGAAATATCCAAAAATGCCAGATTTTCATCCACAAAGGTAGCTGTTGAGAATTTCTCCCAGAGCCAACATAACATGACAATTTATCCATTCTGTGTGAGGCTAATTATATTAGGAGGACGGATCATGGGAGTATGATTCCCTCGCTGGATTGATGCAGGATCTCAATATTGACAAGTCATCTGGAGCAATAATAGATAAAAACCACACACATCAGAATATTCACATCCCCTCTGCGGATGAGGAAATTCTCAATTTCCGGTTCAAATGATTTTGAGGTAATTCCAGATGCAGATACTATTCTATTCATCTGGTACTTCTCTATTTGAATATTTGCAGAAGATAACGTATGTTATCAGGTAACCTAATAGTTATCAGGTTTTGCTTACTAAAAGTTTAGCTTATGTGTCCAGTAAATGGAAATGACATGCTTAAGAGAGTATTTGGACTATGCGGCAAAATTTAGAAAAATAGTCATAATGCTGTAGAGGTCAAGTCAAAGGATAGTATTAAGGCAGAAAGATTATTCTTGATTAGTATGGGTGTCAGAGGTTATGGGGAGAATGCAGAAGAATGGGGTTAAGAACAATGTAGACAAGAGTGTAACTGGCAGAAAATAGGGAAATATCCAAAAATGCCAGATTTTCATCCACAAAGGTAGCTGTTGAGAATTTCTCCCAGAGCCAACATAACATGACAATTTATCCATTCTGTGTGAGGCTATCCGGAAGGTTATCCGGAAGTGGCGGCGCTGCGTGGCAGCTGCGGCTCACCTGCAGTCCGTCTGTTTTTTTCTTTTTTTTCGTCCTTTTGTGTCTGTTTTTAGTTAGAATTTTGGTTTATTAGGCTGTGTTTGTGTGTGTGGGGGGGGGGGGGGGGGGGGGGGGGGGGGGGGGGGGGGGGGGGGGAGAAACAAGATTTTAGTCTCTCCCTTCGGGGGGATGCGACCTTTTCTTGTCGTGTCCCCCGTCACCGTCTCCGTCTGTGCTGAGGCCTAATGGCGGAGCTGGTGGCCTCGGAGCTGTGGCGAGCGTTCAGAGCTCCAGTGTTCCAGCGGCGGCGGTGGCCCGGCTTCGGGGCTTCGGGGCTTCGGCGCTCCAGCAGTTGCTCCAGCGGTGCTCCAGCAGCGGCCCGGTATTGGCGCTCCGGCGGCTCTCCAGCGGTGCTCCAGCGGCGGCCCGGCTTCGGCGCTCCGGCGGCTCCAGCGGCTCTCCAGCAGGTGCTCCAGCGGCGGCCCGGCTCCGGCGGCTCTCCAGTGGCTCTCCAGCGGGTGCTCCAGCGGCGGCCCGGCTCCGGCGGCTCTCCAGCGGGTGCTCCAGCGGCGGCCCGGCTTCGGCGCTCCGGCGGCTCCGGCGGCTCTCCAGCGGCTCTCCAGCAGGTGCTCCAGCAGCGGCCCGGCTTCGGGGCTTCGGCGCTCCAGCGGCTCTCCAGCGGTGCTCCAGCAGCGGCCCGGCTGCGGCGCTCCGGCGGCTCCAGCGTTCCCGTGGTCGATCCTGATTGGGAGCTGTGGTGGTGTTCCGGCGTTCCGGCGGCGGCGGCGGCCTGGCTTCGGAGGCTCGGCCGCGGGCCTGGTGGACGATGACATCGAAGGCCTGGATTGCCTCAGTACAGAGGGGGAACAAGTAGGGGAAAATGACAAAGACTTTAAGACTTTTGCCTTCCACCACAGTGAGGAGGTGCTTGGTGAACTCACTGTGGTAGATGTTAAATTATGTGTTTATTGTGTGTTTTGTTTTAATTTATTACATGTTATGACTGCAAGGTAACAGATTTCGTTCAGACCGAAAGGTCTGAATGACAATAAAGGAATCTGAATCTGAATCTGAATCTTAAGAAGGGAAGATAGATCAGCCATGATGGAATGGTGGAATAGACCTGATGGGCCAAATGGCCTAACTCTGCTCCTATCGCTTATGAACATAATTGAAAGATGTCCTCGAAAATCCTATTGCAATAACATACTAGACAGATAAATATGATGTTTGTGGAAGAAGTTGTCAGCATCTCTTACAATGTATTGGATCATATTTGAACAATGAAACAATTAAACAAAATCTGCATTAAAAGTGTAACGGCATTTTTTCTTTTAGATCAATAGGGAAAAGGGAAACATACAAAAGGCAATCGCTGCAAGGGAAACATGAAGTGAAATGTTGACATTTTGAATATATAGTCAAACAACCTATTGAACTTCTTAACTAAACAACTCTCCAAATAATCCTCCGACATTTTCGCCACCTTCAACGGGATCCCACCACTGGCCACATCGTCCCATCTCATCCCCTTTCGGCTTTCCGCAGTGACCACTCCCTCCGTAACTCCCTGGTCAATTCGTCCCTTCCCACCCAAACCACCCCCTCCCCTGGTACTTTCCCTTACAACCGCAGGAAATGCTAAATTCGTCGCTTTACCTCCCCCCTTGACTCCATCCAAGGACCTAAGCCGTCTTTCCAGGTGTGGCAGAGGTTCACCTGCACCTCCTCCAACCTCATCTATTGCATCTGCTGCTCTAGGTGTCAACTGCTCTGCATTGGTGAGACCAAGCATAGGTTTGTTGATCGCTTTGCACCCCCCCCCCCCCACATCAGTCTGAAGAAGGGTCTCGGACCAAAACTGAATATGAACATTGACTTCTCTAATTTCAAGTAGTCCCTACTTTCTCCTCCCCTTCTCAGCTCTCCCTCAGCCCACTGGCTCCACATCTTCCTTTCTTCTTCCCCCCCCCCCCCCCCCCCCCCCACCCTTAATCAGTCTGAAGAAGGGTTTTGACCCAAAACGTTGCCTGTTTCCTTTGCTCCGTAGATGCTGCCTCACCCGCTAAGTTTCCCCATCATTTTTGTCTACCTTCGATTTTTCCAGCATCTGCAGTTCTTTCTTAAACAACTCTCCAGGTCAGGAATTTTATAGAAAGATGCCGAATAAAAAAATATTTTCTCTTTTGCAATCATGATTTGCCTGCGTGGAAACTTCATGAACAGGAACAATTCATGTTGAATACTGCAGAGCATAGATAAGTGATGAAAAAAAGCTGATCATTTTTTCAAATATTAGATGGGTAAAAACATAATATTACCAGTCAAATCAGTAGCATACCTTTTCTTCCATAAAACATTTGATTAAAATGAGCTTCTGAAACATTGTCAACCTTTCGTTCCAGTGTCCTCTGATAACATAACCATTCTCTTCTTCCTGAGGAACTGGTTTATAAGGTGGTAATCTGGTCACATAACCTCCCCAAGTTGAAGGGTTGATACTAAGGTCAAGACGTCCTAGAAAATTAGATTACAAATGTAATCAAATATTTGGCTGCATCAGATTTTGAAAGTAAGCTGTTACACATTCATTATCATGTGAAATAATGTAGTTTGTGTAAGAAACATTATTTTCTAAAAAAATAAAACAGGTACTACTGCAAATCACTTAAATGCCAATGGTTGGCCTGTTCTATCAAGGAAAGTCGACAGAATATATCTATAATCTCAAATTGTGATGTAGCTGCAGTATGTAATGAATTAAAAGAGAAACTATAGTAAGTTAGAACACATTTAATCATGCAGTTAAATCTCTTGCATAAACTGAAGTTTGTCATCGATTGCATACAAATGAGTGGATGATGTTGATGTTAATGCCAATTTGTAATGTTAAAACATGTTGCAATCTCCTGTGGAAAACATCGTAAAATAGTTGTAATTTACCTAATTTGGCAGTTATGGGAGTTGCAGTTATTTCTATTGAAATCCCTCTAAAGCCTGGCAAATTCTCTTCGAGATCACAACACATATGCCACGTTGCATTTGTCAGCCAATGTTCTGGTGATTTTGGAGGATATTCCTAAAAAATATAAAATGGAAATTCAATATCATATTGTTAATTTCAAGGAAACAATCATTTACTGATATCTGCAGGCAGTGGACTTCTCTTCCTTGGATGCAAGTACCAATGTTATTCCTTTGTTTAACAAAGGAAGTGGAGATAATCCAAGACATTATTGGCTGGTGAGCCTCACAGGAAACAGTTAGTGAAAATTCTTTGGGGATAGGATTTACTTACATTTGGAGGAGATTTGGATAATTAGGGACAGTTAGCATGGCTTTGTCTGTGACACGTCATGTCTTACTAACGATTTAATTTTTTGAGGAGATGCACAGAATCCACAGTGATTTAGTAGTTTAGATTCAGAACTGTCTTACCCACAAAAGATATATAAGTTGGTTAGAAGTTTGCAGATGACACCAAACCTGGTGGAATTGCACACAGTAAAGTTGGCTGTCAAATGAATCAACATGAAATAGATTGGTTACAGACATGGGACAATAATTGGCAGATGGAGTTTAATTCAAGCAAATGTGACATATTGCACTTTTGGAAGTCGAATGTAAGAGGACAAATATAGTTAATTACAAGTCCCTTAACACCATCAATGTACAGAGGGATCTTAGGATGCAAATCCATAGCTCCTTGAAAGAAACAACACAAGTAGATAGTAGTAAAGATGTTATGCTTGCCATCATTGGTCAGGGCATTGAGTATAAGAGTCAGGAAATCATGCTGCAGTTTAAAAAAAACTTTGATTCAATCCCATTTGGAGGATTAAATGCAGTTCTAGTCATCATTACATAAATCTCCAGAGACTTTGGAAAGGGTGCGCTTGGATTAGAGGGTATTACCTTTAAGGAGAGGATGGACAAACTTAGACTAGTTTTTTTAAAGCATCATAGGTTGAGTGGAGACCTGATATAACTATATACAATTGTGAGGGAAATGGATAGTGTAGACAGTCAGAACCCTTTTCCCAGGATGGAAATGTCAAAGACTAGAGGGTGTCATTTTGAGATCAGAGGGGGAATGTTTAAAGAAGATATACAGGGAAGATATTTTACCCAAAGAGTGGTGGGTGCCTACAATGCCAGTGAGATAATGGAAGCAGATATGATAGGCGGATTTAAGTAGCTTTTAGATCGGCACTAGGATATACAGAAAATCAAGGGATATGGATAATGCGCAGGTAGATGAGATTAGTTTAATTTGCCGTTGTGTTCCACACAGACATAGTGGGTACTGTACTTTATGTTCTATGTTGTTGGTGGTAAATATCATGGGTGTGGGAGGTGTTGTTACAGTTGCATGGGGAAGTAATAGAGTACATTTGTTGCTGACACACATGGCAGCCACAAAAACAGCTAGTTAGAGTCATAGAGTGATACAGTATGGAAACAGGCATTTTGTCCAACTTGCCCACACCAGCCAACATGTCCCAGCTACATTAGTCCCACCTGCCAACATTTAATCCATATCCTTGGTCCATATCCCTCCACACCTATCCTGACCATGTACCTGTCCAACTGCTTCTTAAATGTTGGCATAGTCCCCACTTCAACTAACTCAGCTGGCAGTTTGTCCATACATCCACCACCCTTTGTGTGGAAATGGTACTCCTCAGATTCCTATCTCCTTCACCTTGAACCTATGTCCTCTGGTCTTCGATTCACCTACTTTGGGCAAGAAACACTGTGCATCTACCCAATCTATTCATTTCATGATCTTATACACCTCTATAAGATCACCCCTCACCCTCCTGTGCTCCAGCCGACTCAACCTCTGCCTGTAACTCAGACCTTCGTATCCTGGCACCATCCTCGTAAATCTTCTCTGTACACTTTCCAGCTTGACAACATCTTTCCTATAACACGGTGCCCAGAACTAAACAGAATACTCTAAATGTGGCCTCGCCAATGTCTTACACAACTGCAACATGACCTCCCATCTTCTGTACTCAGTACTCTGGCTAATGGAGGCAAATGTGCCAAAAGCCTTTTTAACCACCCGATCTACCTGTGACTCCACCTTCATGGAACTATGCACCTGCACTCCTAGATCCCGCTGCTCTATAACACTACCCAGACCACTACCATTCACTGTGTAGGTCCTGCCCATGTTAGACTTCTCAAAATGACACTGCTCACATTTTCCTGCGTTCAATTTCCTGACCATTCCTCAGCCCACTTGACCAATTGATTAAGATCCTGCTGCAATTTTTCACAACTATCTTCACTATCTACAAAACCACCCACTTTTATATCATCTACAAACTTGCTAATCTTGCCTTGTCGTTTCTCATCCAAATCATTGATATAGATGACAAACAGTAACGGGCCCAGAACCGAACGCTGAGGCACACCACTAGTCACAGGTACTGATTGAGGGAATCAATGTTTAGTGTGTTGGAGGAAGTGCCAGGACTACTTTGCCCTGGAGTTTCTACAGTGTTATTTGAACTCATTAAGCCAGGCAAATGGACACCATCTCATCACACTCCTGGCCTGAGCCTTCTATATTATGGAACGGTGCTGGAGTATCGGAAATGGATCACTCCTTGCAGTAAATTGAATTCCTGATTTGCTTTTGTACCAACTGTATTTATAGGTTTGATCCAGTTACGTTTCTGGTAATTAGTAACCTTTGAATCTTGATGATAAATGATATACGGTGATGGTAACTCATGATATGTAAAACAGAGTTAACCAGACTTCCTCTTGTTAGAAAGGGTTATTGGTTGGGAATTTGTGTGACAAGAATGTTACTTGCCCTTAGGAACACCTGCAGTGCTGGCCTGGGACTTGGATGATTAAACTTCGACAGCATTGTTCTTTGTGTGAGGAACTAGTGATTTTTTTTTCCTACTGATGTTCATGGAGCTCAGTCTTTAAGTCGAACTGGTGTGTGGCAAAGCTGTGAACAATATCCTGCATTCTATTTTACCTTTGCTTTCCCTACTGTACTTCAGTTTAACTTCATTTTATTTATGCATCCATTCTGATTGGATACCATGCAAAACAAAATTGTAACAATAATAAACCTAAACCTAAGTCTTTGATGCCGTACTCAAATCAATCAATTACATCAAGGCAATCAATTTCATCGTATTTCTGGAATTTTATTCTTTGCCCAGTTTAGTACCAAGACTCTAATAAAGTTAAGAGACAAGGATCCTGGTGAAATCCATATTGAACTTTGGTAAGCAATTGATTATGAAGTGCCATTTTGTAGCTTACTGACACTTTTCTTCATTTTTGAGATGATTCCTTAGACTCATTAGTTGGACTAGATCATCTTGTTTATTTTGAACAGGAAATGTATGCTTTTCCATATTGACGGGTAGTTGCCAGTTTGTACTTGAACAACTGAGCAAATCATAGCCCCGCCCCTCTCTAACCTGCTATTCTTTGTTCTCCACTCCTTTCACCCAGCTTTCTACCCCCACCCCGCAGGGCCGGCCTTAGGAGATGCGGGGACCAATTGGGAACAATTTTGGTGAGCCCCAGGTTCCCAGCCAAGGTCTGTAGATTCATAGAAATATAAGTAAAGTCTATTATAGACTTTATATCTCTATGGTAGAATGGAAAGAAAACAAAATGTGCGCTTAAAAAGTGTATGCGACTTAATGGACCAAACAGATCAAGGCTACATTTTAATATAAAAGTGCATACATGCAAGCCTACAAGTAACAAACAAAATGTGTAGTTCACCTTTGAAAAGTACACAGTTACAATAGAACTTATTTTAATGACTGTGAAATGAAAGAAAAAAAGTAATTTAATTAAATAGATCCTGGAAAACCAATAACCATTGGTGAAAAACCAGTCCAGGCATTAAATGTTGGGCTTTAGCCCCATCCTACCCTTTGGGCTTCGACCCCATTCTAACTTAGTTGTGTATGTTAGTTGCCTGTGTGTGGTGTGTACGTGTTAGTTGTCTGTGCGTTATGTGTGTGTGGGAGGGAAGGAGAGAAGGGAGGAAGGGCAGAAGGAAGGGAGGGAAGTAGAGAAAGGAGGGAGGGAAGGAGAGAAAGAAGGGATGGAGCAAATGAGAGAAGGGAAAAGAGAGAGGAAGGAGAGAAGGGAGGGGGGGAAGGAAAGGAGAGAAGGGAGGGATAGGGCCGGTGGCGGGAGCGGATGCCAGGGTCCGGACGGACAGGTGTGAGCTGAGGCCGATGTTTGTAAACGTTGCTCCACCCCTGGCCTGGTCCTCCATGTATTGTTCACCGCGTCTCCCCGCGAGAGCGCTGCCGTGAGCGAATGGCCCACCTCCCCCTCTCCCTCTCCCCCTTCTCCATTCCCCCTCCCCGTCTATCCCTTTCTTCCCCCTCCACGCCTCTACTCTCTCTCCGCCCCTCTCTCCCCCCTCCACCCAGGGAAGATCTACCCGAGCCGAGAGTAGATTACTCTGACGCGGTGCCCCCTTACTCGCGGGGCCCAATTGGGAGCAATCGGTCCAATCGGCTTAAGGCGGGCCTGCCACCCCCCCCCACCCCCCTCTCCATTCCCCCACAATTAGTCGGAAGGGTCCCATCCTGAAATGCCATGCATCCATATTCTCCAGAAATGCTGTCCAACCTGCTGATTTACTCCAGTACTATATATCCCTTTGAACGAGGGTCATAGCTAGTTCAAGAGCTTATCTTTAATATGACAGGCTGCATGTTTCTTACACTACCACACAGCATTTGTTTTGATGCCACAATGAGTGAATCTAGTTGTTTGAGCCATTCTGTTGGCTTGGTGGGAATTTAAGGTGGAATCCAAAGCTACATTTCACCACTCTTTATTCCTGTTTAATTTATCACAAAAAAATTAAAAAATGAACAATAATTAATCAATAATCACAATACTGCACACTAAAGCAGTGGCTCAGTGATGTAGTTCTCAAATTGGGCTGCTCTTTAAGAAAATAGCCCATTAGTAGTATTACCTGGATTCTTTTATAGACACCAATCAGAAACAATGGAATATAAACATGGTGATAATATTACAGTTGGACAAGTTTATAAACCCAATGCTCTGCTTTGAAACAACATTCAGCTAGGTTAGTATTTCAATTGACTTTATTACATGCTGTTCAGATCAATAAAGCCTCATTTCCAGCTTGTACCTTTTCCAAGCTTCCTACTCCCCTGAGGAAAAAGTTCCATTCAGCATCTGTGATTTTATTGTCTTGCCGCAGGATTTCGGTGCAGAGCAAGAAACTGTAGACAAGTTTGTGTTGTTCAAAGAGGCCTCTGGAAATATTAGTGTATATGGCAAATAATGTTGTTTTTAACAGTATCTTCAGACGCTTCTGCAGGTTATAGGTCTTGTCAGATGATTCAATGGTTATATTAAATAACTATCAAAAGAAAAAAAAGCATTTAATAATAATTTCTTGCAAATGAACTCTATATGAATATTTGTATTTCATTTGAAGAACCAAAACAATCATTTTTTAATTGTCGACAAATGCTTATGGTAATGAAAGCACAGTCAGTCAGGTTTATCCATTGATCTATGTTGATCAAGTTGTCCTCTTACAGACTGGAGAGTGGGAAATCTAAAATTGGCATCTGTTTAAACCGGGCGATATGCAATCTGTACCCACAGGGATTTGAATTATGAAAATGAAGCAGAAACTTAAATATCTTAACATCTATCAAAAAAAACAGTATTAATTTGGACAGTGAAATGTTTCAAGGAAGGTCAATTTTGCTAAGAATATTGAAACACCGGCAGTGTTGTCAATTGAGATATGCCAATAAGACACTAGGAACAGACAATAATGATGTTGTTAATTATTTTTGTCCATTAAGCACAAAGAGCATTCTTGGCTGCTAATCAGTATATTTTCAACAATGAAACGTACACCTTTAAAGTTTTTCCAGTAATATACAGTGCATTCAGAAAGTATTCAGACCCCTTCACTTTTTCCACATTTTGTTACGTTACAGCCTTATTTTAAAATGGATTAAATTCATTTTTTTAAATCATCAATCTACACACAATACCCCAAAATGAAGAAGCGATAACAGGCGTTTAGACATTTTTGCAAAGTAATTAAAAAGAAATAACTGAAATATCACTTTTACATAAGCATTCAGACCCTTCGCTATGACACTCAAAATTGATTTTAGGTTCATCCTGTTTCCATTGATTATCCTTGAGATGTTTCTGCAACTTGATTGGAGTCCACAAGTGGTAAATTAAATTGATTGGACATGATTTGGAAAGGCACACACCTGTCTATATAAGGTCACGCAGTCCCACAGTCCAAACACCAAGCCATGAAGACGAAGGACTTGTCCGTAGACCTCTGAGACAGGATTGTGTCAAGACACAGATCTGGGGAAGGGTATAAAACAATTTCTGCAGCATTGCAGGTCCCGAAGAGCACAGTGGCCTCCATCATTCTTAAGTGGAAGAACTTTGGAACCACCAGGACTCCAATAGAGCTGGCTGCCCGGCCAAATAGCAATCGGGGGAGAAGGGCCTTGGTAAGGGAGGTAACCAAAAACCCTATGGTCACTCTGACAGAGCTCCAGAGATCATCTGTGGTGATGGGAGAATCTTCTGGAAGGACAACTATATCTGCAGCACTCCACCAATCATGCCTTTATGGTAGAGTGGCCGGACGGAAACCACTCCTCAGAAAAAGGCACATGACAGCACACTTGGAGTTTTGCAAAAGGGTTGTTTTCTCTGGTGCTCAGGTCTAATGAAACCAAAATTGAACCCTTTGGCCTAAATGCCAAGCGTCATTTCTGGAGGAAACCAGGCACCGCTCATCACCTGGTAAATACCATACCTACGATGAAGTATGGTGGAGGCAGCATCATGATGTGTGGATGTTTTTCAGCGGCAGGAATTGGGAGACTAGTCAGGATCGAGGGAAAAATGAACAGAGCAAAGTTCAGAGAGATCCTTGATGAAAACCCGCTCCAGAACATTCTGGACCTCAGACTGGGGCGGAGGTTCACTTTCCAACAGGACAACGACCTTAAGCACACAGCCAAGACAATGCAGGAGTGGCTTTGTGACAAGTCTGTGAATGTCCTTGAGTGGCCCAGCCAGAGCCCGGACTTGAACCTGTTTGAACATCTCTGGAGGGACCTGAAAATAGCTGTGCTTCCATGCTCCCCATCCAACCTGACAGAGCTTGAGAGGATGTGCAGAGAAGAATAGTAAGATTAAATGAGAAGTTACCGGTTTAAAGTTTGGTCTTTATTTTATGAGGAGTTACGATGAGCGATTACGTGAAGAAGCCGCCAGCCCGTATGCGTGTCAATCTTCAAAGCAACGGTGTGAAATCACAGATAACAGTTGTTGACCTGAATATAGTAAGATTGGAGAGAATTTGAGAACTACCAGATGACCTTTATGATACGAGGGTTGGGAGCAGTGGTCACGTAATCGCTCATCGTAACTCCTCATAAAATAAAGATCAAACTTCAAACTTAAGTTCTTGTTTAATCTTACTATTTCATTTCGGAGTCACGTGAGTGATTGCGTGAAGATTTCAAAGCTCTGTGATTTCATGCCGCATACATTTCATGCGTCACACACTGCATCAAATGCCCATGGATGAGTGAAAAAGATTAATGCATTCAGCCATGACATAGTTTATTAAAAATGCTGATGCTTTAATTATTAAAGGAGAATAATAGTGACCCCTTCCAGCCTGGGGGAAACTTTGAAACAAATCATAAATGAAATTTGGCAAATACCCCCAGTCTAGCAATGGGTTATTATAAAATGTTGGAAAGTTCATTCGTTTGACCATCCTGCAGTCGCTAGGGTGTGGTCCAGTGGAACGTACATAACCCTTGCTGCTAATGTGGTAGCAGCCCTAGTGGAGTGAGATAGAAGATATAGTATCTACTTCTGCATAAGCCAAAACCCTGTTTGGCCACCTAGGTCTGGATAGATACCTTTTATGAGGGTTTTAGTAACTAACAACCATTGCTAGTGCAGATCGTCTGAGGCTCTTGGTGACCTTGACATATTGTTGTAAATGAGTGACTACAGACAACCAAAGGTCCATGGGGTATGTCATGAGATATAGTTTGGACCCTGACACCCCTGGTCTGCTCTGCATAACTACATCATAAACATAAAATATTATTATTAGCAGATGTAACCATCCTGTCCAGTCGCAATACAAGTAGTGGCAGGACCAGTTGCGCTGAGACTAGCGCCATGAGCATAAACACTTTGTAAGTGAGTTTGACCACGGATAGAAACATAGAAACATAGAAATTAGGTGCAGGAGTAGACCATTTGGCCCTTCGAGGCTGCACCTCCATTCAATATGATCACGGCTGATCATCCAACTCAGTATCCTGTACCTGCCTTCTCTCCATACCCCCTGATCCCTTCAGCCACAAGGGCCACATCCAACTTCCTCTTAAATATGGCCAACGAACTGGCCTCAATTACCTTCTGTGGCAGAGAATTCCACAGATTCACCACTCTCTGTGTGAAATGGAGATGTAGCTGGGCCCTACTGGCGAAGCACTTTAAGAACAATGCTAACATCCCATATCTCCGAGTACCTGGGCCTGGGAGAATTATGTTAAAGATATCCTTATAAATCTGGATATCAGAGAGTGAGACCCGACAGAGTGGGTCCTGATAGCTGCAGCAACTATGATGAGAAAGCATGTTGGCACAGTTAATGGTACTATAACTTAATTGATTGTCAAAAACCCATCTGAAATAAACTCTGAGACGTTAGTTATATGTGCCGTATAATATGGAACATTGGCATTAAAACCAAAACACTTCCCATCTCCTGATGAGGAAAAATGTGCTGCTTTCTCGGTGCTATCCCTGCATTCTGCAGTGAGCACGTACATGGAACGCTGGCAACCCGTGCCGTCGAATGGTCTTCTTAGAGATTCCAAGTCTATAAATTGGTTTTATCATGCAGAGGATGGTTTCCTCAGTCGCGGGGTGAACCACCAAATTTTTGTGTTTAGGACAACCATATAAGGTCCTATAATCATCCCCAACATTTAGCAGGAACCATGGCTGCATAGGCCAGTCAGGCAGTACGAAATGCCTGAGGCGAGATCTTGCTGGTTTTTGTGCAAGACCTAACTGATGAGGCAAAATGGAGGAAAGTCATAAAGAACATTCCTCCTCAGTGTAGCGAGAATACATCTATTGCCACTGTGCCACATATTTTTGCAATGGTGATAGAGCCTGGATGCAAACATGTTGATATTCGGTGTTCCATCAAACCACAATGTCATTAAATACGTTGTGATGCAACATCCGTACCGTGTTGTCATAGATTTTTACGTGATGATACACCAGCGTCAAATGCCGCCACCATAGTGTAACAACTTGGAGTTGAGCATGCAAACCTCATCCGCCTCCGTAACTAGAGATGGTATTCGTAATTTTTCATCTTTGAGACTAGTATCAGTTTGTGATATAACTGTAGAGTTACTGAGCAAAAGTACAGGAGCAATGTAGAATACACCATTGTGACTTTGGTAGCTTCAGCTGGTAATAGGAATAGGTCTGTTAATAACGACCTTCATGGCACTGAAAAATGCAAAGGTTCAAATGTACAGCTGAAAACACAGCCACTATATTCTTGATCAATAGAGGCTGCTTCATAACAACAAGGTTGTTTACAGGTTTTTACAAGTGTTTCCAACTTGCTGGCTGCCTGCAGCTTCAGTGAACTGCTTGCTGCCGATGGAGGTGTGGGGTGTATTGTCGCCAAAACGATGAGACTGTACTTGTAGTTCGACAGCTTTAGCTCCCTCATACAGGTCTCACCTGTTGAATAGGTTTTACCTGAATAGCAGATATGGTGGCTGATTTCCTAGGGTACGATGCCCCTCCAACACCACCCCTGATGGGATGGCACTGTTCACTGCCGATACTTTCAGGAACTCCAGTATGTGCCACGGACATACTTCCGAGTTTGGAGTCAGTTACACACTGACCCCGACTGCTCCCCTGCTCAGAGAGGGAGACAGTGTGCAGCCCTGTACACTGGTGCTGTTGCCGCAGGCCCCGCGGAGACCTGTGCTGATGTGGCCCCTCCATAGACCATATCCTTCATGCCTTGTGGCATTCTCCCGGCAATACCTCCGAACTCTGTCAGACAGAACTGACCCCGAATGCTCACCTCCACATAGAGGGAGGCAGTGTGCAGCCCTGTACACAGGTGCTGTTGCCGCGGGCCCTGCCGAGACCCGCAGTGATATAACTCCCTCCTTGGAGCATACCATTGTGGAGCACCTCTCCATTAGCTGCTCCATGTGGGTTTGATGTCCAAAGAACGTTACCCATTTAAGGAGGGGTCCTCTCCATCAGGAATCCTCCTGTCCTGACTTGTTTGAGTCAATGGGCCGTACAGAATGTCTCTGTGGCTGCCCTCCAAACGGGTTTGCCAAGGTGCTGCCGGCACCAGTCTGAAGCCGCTGGCTCCATCGCCAGGGACTCTGAAGGCGAATTGACCGCCGCCGCTACCCGCACTTCCGCAAAGTCCGTAGCGGGTTCCCCGCCGTCCGTGGCCGGGATTCCCCGAGATCATGACCGGGATTCCCCATGGTCCGTGACTGGGACGTGGTCTATAAAGGTTTCCCCGCGGCCTGTCCCGACTTTGCCCCGAAATCCAGCAGGAAATTCTGTAAGAAGAGATTCCTGCAATGGAAACCTAATCTGAAAAGTTAAAAAAACTTACCTTCAGGTTTAAACTTACCGCTGGCAGGAGCAGCGCACCTGCCAGTCAGCGTTGCGCCATGCGTCGACGTATTGAGGCGCATGCAGGCTGGCGGCTTCTTCACGGAATCACTCACGTGACTCCGAAATGAAATGGGAGAAGTTACCCAAATACAGGTGTGCCAAGCTTGTAGCGTCATACCCAAGAAGACCTGAGGCTGTAATCGCTGCCAAAGGTGCCTCAACAAAGCACTGAGTAAAGGGTCTGAATACTTATGTAAATGTGATATTTCAGTTATTTCTTTTTAATTACTTTTCCAAAATGTCTAAACACCTGTTTTCATTTTTTTTATTATGGGGTATTGTGCGTAGATTGTTGATTAAAAAAAAAAAAAAAAATCTTAGAATAAAGCTGTAACATAACTAAATGTGGAAAAAATGAAGGGGTCTGAATACTTTCTGAATGCATTGTACATGCCCAAAATAAAAGACACAGAATATTAAAGACCGTAAAATTAGTTTGAAGTACCTATTTTGGAAACATTACCTAATAAAAATGCAAACCTGTTTGAAGTATTTTAAAGAAAACTGGTACATTGGATCTATTTCAGACAAGCTGGCAACTACAAAATACATAACGGATCCACGAGCAGCCACAGGACGATATTTCTCACGGGCAGAATTAATTTTTTCTTCAGTGGCCTCAGCTTCTTCCAGTCGCACTTTAATAGCACCTGAAGTAACCTATGTAAAAGCACAGTTATATCAATTTTTAGAATAAAGATAATTTCAATTTTGTTAATGCTTCTTTTTGCTATCCCTAATGTTTTAACAATTTTATGAGTCCATTCTATGAATGATCTAGTTAATCATAACATAATTAAATACAAGAACAAGGAGCAAGGTATGTCTGGCTTTTAAAGACATACAGCATAACTTGCAGATATGTATGTTTGTTTAAGTACAAAACTCCAAAAGGAAATATTATTCATTCAAATAGTGACATGGTCCAATGAGTTTTCACAATACTTTGTCCATTATTACAAATTCTTTATTTCTTTTTGCACTGATAAAACAAGCTCACTAAAAAACAAATTACCTTTGATTCTTGAAGAGTTTTTATTAGTTCCTCATTATCCAGAATATTACCTTCTGAAGTAAAAAGCAGCTTCAAGATTCTATCTTCAATAGCTTTCAACTGATTCTTATCAGAGTTAATTTGAACAATTAGCTGATTTCTTTGTTCTTCAAGTTCAGGTTTCTCTATTCTTACAACATCACTGTAAAAGAGCACACCAAGAGACTCATACAATGGCAAACAATATAAAACAACAAAAACTAAATTGCTGAAAGAACTCAGCATCTCTGGAGATAAATATCATTTTGGGCAGAGACCCTGCATTGGGACTTGATACTTAACAAAGTCTGATTCTAATGAATGAGATTTGGGAGTTTCTAAAATCTAATCACATCAAATAGGACACAATTTATAACAAAGCAATCATTACAAAGCTTTGTGAGAAGATGACCATGACTTACATAAAGAAGGATGGTGGGTAGTCTAGTAGGCAGCATGATAAGATGCATGGTAAATATTCATAAATATTAGTTAGGCCCAAGCTGGAATAGTGTGTGCAGTTCTGATAGTCACACTACAGAAAGGCCATAGTGAGGAGGGAATGGAGAATCATCCAGATACCATCTGGGATGGAATGATACAGTTATGAAATGATACTGGATAGGCTCATTTTATTTTATTTCGAGCAAAAGAGGGTTAAGGGTGACCTGCAAAAATTATGAGAGGTATAAATAGGATGGAACTCTTCTGTAAGGAAGAGTTCTAAGAGCAAAGGTCACAGGTTTAAGGTGTGGAGTAAAAGGTTTAGAGGGGATCTAAAGACATTTTTGTTCACCGAAAGGAATGTTGTAATCAGGAATGCACTTGTTAAGAATGTGGTGGATGCAGTTACTTTCACAGCATTTAAGAATCATCTAATCAACCACATGAATTGCTATGGCATTATGAGCTACAGACCAAGCACTGGTAAATGGGATTAGTATATACAAGTATCTGACAGCTGATACTGAATATTTCTGTGCAATAGAGCTTTATGGCTCTTAGATTCTACAGAAAACAGTACATCAAAAATGGCTGATTCAAAGTGTTCTGTAAATTATGCTAAGGTTAACTGTAAGGTTAATAATCTTTCCTTCCATTAAAATATATATTTTTTAAAATAGGAACATTAATGGCCATTAATTCCTTTGATTCTGCTCTGCCATTCAATATAATCTTGATTCATACTGTTAATAGTTGTGAACTTGTGAAGCCTGTGGCTTTATGCACTGTTGGCAGAAATTCAACCATTTGATCAGGATATAAACAAATAAATTTTAAATTTTTGGACGAAGCATTGCAATGTGCAGTTTCCTTACAACATGCATAACTTTAATCCATAATACAAGCTTTCCCATCACGCACAATGCAAAACCAGAATTGATATCAACAACATTCTGCTGCTAATTCATTTTAAATCAGCTGTATTTTACTTTCCCAAGCGCTGTTGAATTTAAGAACAATTAATTTATTTCAGGGAAAGGATCTCTTGCATCCCACACATGTTTATTAACCACACTTGTCATGATCTAAAAGGCACTTGACAATAAGGGAAATAAATTGACCAGTATCAATGTCCAGTTATGATTGCATGGAGCTTTACAATTCCCTGGCATGAAGCATAAAGAAAATGAAGAAATGACACAACTGTATTCATCACACCAGGCCACAAGTAAAAGGGTAGCGTGGGATGAAAAATGTCAACATATATTGCTTTTCATTTCAGATTTAGCAATCTCGAGTTGATGAAACTTTGCCAGAAATATGCTAATCTTTCAAATGCAGCTGCAAAAAATGTTTTAATTTGTTTTTTTCTGGTTCTTATAACGTACATTTTTGAAGTAACTGAATACTTCAAATAACATTAAAGATAAATATTCATGTAAGCCATTATTAGAACTGATAATAGAAATGGAAGCAGATCAAGCATCCCGATGCAGGAGGCGAATGAGAGTTTGAGTTGGTGGTGGTAGCAAAGCAGAGTGGGGAAGTAGTAGACAAGATGGTGACAAGATGCATTATACATTGCATGTAATAAAGTCATTAAGAAATCATATCATATCTATATACTTTTAAAAGTGTGTGTGTGTGTGTGTGTGTGTGTGTGTGTGTGTGTGTGTGTGTGTGTGTGTGTGTGTGTGTGTATACGTGTGTGTGGCAGAACTGGGAAGGGGAGGGGATGGGGAGAGAAGGAAAGCAAGGGCTATTTGAAATTAAAGAAGTCAATGTTCATACAGCTGGGGTCTAAGCAAAATATGAGGTATTGTTCCTCCAATTTGCACTGGGCCTTACTCTGACAATGGTCATATTGGAATGGAAAGGGGAGTTAAAGTGCTGAGCAACCGGGAGATCAGGTAGGTTAAGGCGGACTAAGCAGAAGCGTTCAGCGAAATGATCGCCGAGCTTGCACTTGGTCTCCCTGATGTACAGAAGTTGACACCTGGAACAGCAGGTACAGTAGATGAGGTTGGAGGAGATGCAAGTGAACCTCTGCCTCATCTGGAACGACTGTTGGGGTCCTTGCATGGAGTCAAGGGGGGAGGTAAAGGGACAGGTGTTGCATCTCCTGCGGTTGCAGGAGAAAGTACCTGGGCGGTTTGGGTGGGAAAGGACGAGTCGACCAGGGAGTTGCAGAGGGAACGGTCTCTGCGGAAAGCAGAAAGGGGTGGGGATGGGAAGATGTGGCCAGTAGTGCGATCCCATTGGAGGTGGCAAATGTGTTGGAGGATTATATGCTGTACGCGACGGCTGATGGGATGGAAGGTGAAGACAAGGGGGACTGTTCATGTTGTGAATGGGAGAGGGGGAGCAAGAGCGGAGCTGCTGGGTTTCAAGAAGACCCTAGTGAGAGCCTCATCAATAATGTCAGGGGAGTGGGCAGGACAGAGATAGAATGTAGTCAGAGACAATAAGATTGGTGGGAGAACTGGGAAGGGGAGGGGATGGAGAGTGAGGGAAGAGGGGAACCCCCGTTTCCTAAAGAAATTAGGACATCTCCAATGACCTAGTATGAAAAGTTCCTGGGCACAGATCATCCTGGGCACAGATGCGGCGTAGTCGGAGAAATCTAGTATGGAAAACTTCATCCTGGGCACAGATGCGGCATAGACGGAGGAATATTAGGTATTGTGGTGCATTTATTCTTGCACAAATCAGACAGTACATTAACCTCAAGCTACAAGTAAGCTGCCAGGAGGTTGTAAGCTTACATCCTAGCTGTATGAATATTGATTTCACTAATTTCAGTTAACCCTTGCTTTCCCTCTCTCTCTGTTCCTCCTCCTATCTTGTTCTCAGACTAGTTCCACTGAACTTCTGATTAATTTTACTGATTGTATGCCTCCTTGTCACCTTCTCCTCAGCTAACAATGAACCATTCTACAATTCCTTATCATTGTCAGCTTTGATCTGTCGTTTTGACCCCTTACCCCTCCATATCTCAATACTCCGCCGACTCAATCTGAAGAAGGGTCTCACCCATTCCTTCTGTTCAGAGATGCTGCCTGTCCTGCTGAGTTACTCCACCATTTTATGTCCATCTTCGGTGTATACCAGCATCTACAGATCCTTCCTACACATTATAGATCAAAGGACCCATACTCCAAAAACTTAAATGGTGTATTTCCTGAGTGTCCAGGACACTGGAAACAATATATTTTCTGTGAGGTATGCCATTCTGCGAATCATGATATCACAAATTTTATTTTTGCATTTCCATTGTGAAGAGATTCTCAAGCCAGAAGAATATTTTTATGATGGATCCATTGGGTCTCCTGATCCTTCAGGAAAAAATATTTTTTTCCATGACCAGGACCTGTCTATCTCCATTGAGTTAGTATGGGTCTGGGAGCAGATCTGTTCTGGGAGCAGATTCTCTGTCCCTCTCTCTACTATGGCAGCCAAAATTAATATTTATGGCTATTTTACCTTGGGAGTTGTGTTTTTAAGGGTGTACTGCTATCTGTGGAATGAAGAGTTGCGAAATGCACAGGCAATCCTGTTTTAGTAATTGCTTCTTAGTATAACCAAACTATTACTATCTTTCAAACTAGATTTTGGCCAAACATGTGATATCTTTTGACAGGAGAATTGAGTATAAAAATTGGGATGTCATGTTGCAATTGTATAAGACATTGGTGAGGCCGCATTTAGAGTATTGTGTTCAGTTTTGGGCGCCATGTTATAGGAAAGATGTTGTTAAGCTGGAAAGGGTAAGGAGAAGATTTACAAGGATGTTGCAAGTGCTAGAGGGTCTGAGCTATTGGGGGAGGTTGAGTAGACTGGGTCTCTATTCCTTGAAGTGGAGGATGAGGGGTGATCTTATTGATGTGTATAAAAACACGAGAGGAATAGATCAGGTAATTGCACAGAGTCTCTTGCCCAGAGTAGGTGAATCGAGGGCCAGAGGACATAAATTTAAGGTGAAGGGGAAAAGATTTAATAGGAATCTGAGGGGGTAACGTATTCATACAAAGGATGGTTGGTGTATGGAACAAGCTGCCAGAGGAGGTAGTTGAGGCAGGGACTATCCCAACATTTAAGAAACAGGCACATAAAAAGGTCAGGCTTGGAGGGATATGGACCAAACGTGGGCAGGTGGGACTAGTGTAGCTGGGACATGTAGGCCGGTGTGGACAAGTTGGGCAGGAGGGCCTGTTCCAACACTGTATCACTCTATGACTCTCTGAAACCTGATTGGCTGTTAGTGCCAAAACTCACACATTCTCACCCACCAGAATTGTTATATCTTACCTGAACTTTGCACAGCAGCATCACTGAATTAGCTCACACTTAATTAGATTATTAATTAGGTAAGCATCTCCACTTAATTGTACATATTTATACCTTCATAGTTCAACCTCTTATCATTATTTTTTGTTCTATGGCGTTGCGAAATAAGGACATAAATCAATAAAACTTAAATGAACAAAATAGAACCTAAATTACAACATATTCTGAAGTATGTTTTAATAATGGAATTATGATTTAGCCTGACAAAGCATTACATCACAAAAAGCAAGGAACTATACCTCAGAACCTGATCTTCCAAGCCAGATTTAGTCACAGTGAAGTTGATGATGGTGACCTTTATACATACCTGAAGTAACAAAAATCATAAACATGTTAATCGTATAATAATAGATTTTCATTTCTCTCATTTCACAAAATCACACAAACTCTGCTCCAGTATTTTACATTCACATTTTATTGATACTATGAAACCCAATAATGTCTAAAAGATTTTTATGCAGAATTAATACCTGATTCTATATTGAAGACTGCAGATACAGTGAGAGATGTAATGTCTTTACATGCTTAAGTACCTGACAAGACTCATCATCTTGGTTCACCAGTGAAGAGGCACATGAGTAAACAACAAAATCCTGCAATGTCAAATAAATAACATCTTTGTTCGTATACGTTTAACCATTGGCCAGTAGAGACTGCTGCCTTTGACAAATGAGGGAAGTAAGAAATAAAAATCTCAAATACCTCTGGCAGATAATGGGGATTCGACATTTTAGTTGTCATGTAAAATTTGAAGTTTTTGTCGTAATCAATGTCTGTATCGCCCAAACGCATAAGTAATCTGCCACCTGTCATGAATGTTTGATTTAGAAGAATAGGTTCCAGAGATGGGTCCAAGCTTTCTCTCAACTGTAATATAAAAATAAAAATATTGGCAGCAAACAAATGAAACACCCAAAGTGAATACCTACAGTGAATTTGATCCAGATTCAGAAAGTGAAATTTGTCAGTTCAATGCATACTAAATACATGTTTTTGTTTTTTTAATTTTAGAAATAATCTATTATTTACATCTCAACTTTTACAGAATCTAAATACCTGAATGTCAGAAACATTTAACTACTACTAAAAGTAACTTAGATTTCTTATGATTGTCTTAGGTGGGGCGGTGCTTTGCCAACTTCAAAGACTTTCAACAGAAGCTTCATTACTCTTTTGCCAGTTACAATACAAGCTGCAAAAGAGATGCGAAGAGTCACCATGTTCTAGACCAGGTAAGTAAGGGCACGGTTAGTATTTTAGATAGAACACAGGACTGAAAGGGAATTGTGAGGAAATGAGAAGAGGACTAATCTGGATAAAGCAAGGCGAAGGGCAGATTGGTGTTGAGTTTTGGGAGATAGACAGCAATAGGATGTTGTTTTAATATTGTGCTAACACTCAGGCATCTCCTGACTCCACACCAGGTGCACATGCTTTAAAACTTATCTTAATGGGAGGAGCTTCAGTATTTCCTTTATCTACTGCCAATTAGACAAAATGTTGGCCTTGTATTCCTAATGCACGTAGCAAAGGCCTCTTCAATATGATCTAGTCCTTAATTTGATTAAGTAATGGAGACCCAAGTATAATCATTATTGCAATGTGGTGGGTGGCATATTTCTGATTCAATCTGATATCAGAACATTGATGACATAGTTGAAAGTGAGGAGGTAATCTTAAACTACAGAATTATACTGATCAGATGGTAAATTGGCCAGAGAAATGACAGAAATTTATGGGATGATGCATTTTGAGAGCTCTAAGCGACATGTGCTATATATGGTAGGAACAAAAGGGACCCTGATCAGAGATCTTTGGCAGCCTTCATTAACATCAAGATAGTTAGGCTGGTAAGGAATGTAGAATGGACATGTAAAAGACTGCCAATCATGGAATCTGGAGCAAAATAAAACAAACTGCTGGAGGAACCTGAAGGGTTAAGTAGAATCCGTGCAGACAAAGGCATGAATGCCCATTGTCCCCCTCACTTTTATGTGTTGTCTATCTTCCCTCTGCACTTTCAGTCCTGATGCACGGTATCGACCTGAAATGGCGACGATCCCTTTGCCTCCATAGACATTGCTTGACCCGCTGAGTTTCTCCAGGAATGTATGTTAAGGCATTCAGGATTGAATTAATTGAATTGAATAAATGTTATTAGCCAAGTATGTATACATACAAGGAATTTGCCTTGGTTCTTTGCTCGCAAGTAACAACACGATATACAGTAAACACTTAAGAATAAAACATCATAATTTAAACATGTAAATAACTAAAATACCAGAGCAAAAGGAGGCTACAGACTTTTGGTTGTTGAGTAGAGATACTGCTCGTGGAAAAAAAAACTGTTTTTGTGTCTGGCTGTGGCAGCTTTGACAGTCCATAGTCGCCTTGCAGAGGGAAGTGCTTCTAAAGAGTTTGTGGCCAGGGTGAGAAGGGTCAGAGATGATCTTACCCACTCACTTCCTGGACCTTGCAGTGTACAGTTCATCGATGGGGGGGGATGGTTGCAGCCAACAACCTTCTCAGCTGATCGAACATTGCGCTGCAGCCTCCGGACATCATGCTTGGTGTTTGAGCCAAACTAGACTATGATGGAGAAGGTGAGAACAGACTCTATGATGGCAGTATAAAACTAGACCATCATTGCCCGTGGCAGATGTTTTTTTCTCAGCTGCCGCAGGAAGTACATCCTCTGTTGGGCATTTTTGACTGGAGTCAATGGTTGGCCTCCATTTAAGGTCCCTGGAAATGATGGTTCCAAGGAACTTAAATTACTCCACAGATGTGACTGTGGTGTTGTTGATGGTGAGTGGGGGGAGGTGAGGGGGAACTCTTCTAAAGTCAACAATCAATTCCACTGCCTTAAGAGGATTAAGCACCAGGTTGTTGCGATGGCACCAGGTTGCCAGCTGTGTCACTTCCTGTCAGTAGGTAGATTCTTCCCCATCCTGGATCAGTCCAATCAGGGCTGTGTCATCTGCAAACTTGAGAAGCTTGACAGAAGAGTCTTGGGAGGTGCAGTCATTGGTGTGGAGAGAGTAAAGGAGAGGGGAGAGTACGCAGCCTTTCGGAGGGTTAGCGGGTCTGAGATGTGCTATCCCAGCCTCACATGCTGCTTCCTGTCTGTCAGTAAGTTGGTGATCCAGTGACAGAGGGGTTTAGGCACAGTCAACTGGGGGAATTTGGAGTGTAGTAGCTTTGGCACAATGGTGTTGCATGCAGAGCTAAAATCCACAAACAAAATCCTTGCATTGATCCCCTGGCGGTATAGGTGCTGGAGGATGAAGTGCAGGCCTAGGTTGACTGCATCTGAGAGGGTGTAGCAGGGGGGTTATGATATTTTTCAAGTCTTTCAAGGGTCTTTGTGATTACAGAGGTCAATGTGACTGGCCTGTAGCCATTAAGACCGGTAATCCTTGGCTTTTTGGGTTGGGAACAATAGTGGAGATTTTGAATCAGGTAGGGACAGTGCAGGTTTGTAGGGACTGGTTGAAAATGTATGTGTAGACTGGTGCCAGATGTTCGGCCCAAAGCCTGGGGGTAAATGGGGAAACATTGTCCGGTCCAGGAGATTTCTGGCTTTTCTATCTCCTGAATCGCTTCTCCACCTCATCAATTTCCATTGTTGGCGATGGAGAAGTGACCAGACTAAAGTTGGGCAGTGAGGAGGGGGTGGGCAGTGGAAGAGGGCCCAGTCTTTGCAGAGTGGAGTCAGGCTGTAAGTGGGTGTGAGGTAGTGATTGAGGAGGTGTGGGTGGGGTGGTACCAGGATTATGTTTCTGTCTGTCGAACCTGCAATAGAACTCATTCAGGTTTTTGGTCAGCTGACGATTGTCCAAGGAGCAGGGGTTTTTCCTCTTGTAGCTGGTGATTTATTGCAAGCCCTCCCACACTGAAGAGGAGTCATTAGCTGAGTACTTGCTCCTCAACTTCTCAGAGTAGCTTTCCTTGGAAGTTCCGACTCCTCTTCTCAGCTTGTACTTGGCCTGCCTGTAGAGGTCTGCAACCCTGCTCCTGCAGGTCTCATTTTTAGACAGGCGGAGCTGTCTGAGTTCTGCTGTAAACCAAGGCTTGTCATTATTGAACATTATCCGGGTTCTAATGAGAATGCAACTGTCCTCACAAAAGCTGACATATGATGTCATGGTGTCTGTATATTCATCGAGGCTTGTGGTTGCTTCCCTGAACACATCCCAATCAGTGCCGCAAAAGCAGGACTGTAGGTTTACAATGCCCTTGCTTGTCTACTTTTTCATTGTTCTGACCATAGGCTTAGCAGAATTTAGTTTCTCCCTGTAGGTCTGGACTTCATTAGCTAGGGCATAATGTACAAAGTTCTGAGAGCAAGAGATAAAGCTGATAGTAAGATACTTTTCCCCATGGCAATGATGGACAAAATTAAAGAGCATGCAGTACCATTTATTTTTCAGGCCTTGCTAGCTTATGGACACAACTCTCCATTTCTGCGCATGCTTTATACATACATACATGCATGCATACATACATCTATACATGTATACATATGTGTGTGTTATATATATATACACACACAATTTTGAACATAAAATAAAATATATTAAACTTGTAAATAATATTTTGAGTGTGAGGTTGTTAAGGATTTCCTGTGACCTGGATACACTTAGCAGAAAATGAACATTTTGACAGGGCAGAGATTGAACTATAGCAGGTAGACACAAAATGCTGGAGTAACTCAACAGGCCAGGCAGCATCTCTGGAGAGAAGGAATGGGTGACTCCAGCATTTTGAGTCAACCTTTGATTTAAACCACCACCTGCAGTTCTTTCCTACACATTTTGAACTATTGCAGTTCAGGTTTAAAATCTGATGCCAGCCCATCTAATTGCTGCTCTATTGCTGAACTGGTCATTGAGTCTGAAATCTTTCAGTGCTGAACTGAGTAGACCTGTTAACTTTATACCGACCACAGATTGTACACCTAGAGTGGCAAAACTAATTTAAAAAGGATTGCCAATCTTCACTGGAAAGATAAGTATGTTTTATGAAAAAAAATTATTTTCATTGTTTTAATTTCTTTATGCATATTAATTACGTCTTTAATTGATCTTTTTTAATATTTCGTTATAATTTTTTAACATATCCCTATCAGGCACATTTGGAAGTAATGAACTGGCCTTCAACACCATAAGCTTATTGAATGCCAGACAATCCACAGGCAGTGTCTTAGATCAGGCTGCCTGAGATCTCACTCCTTGTGCCTTCTCTGCTGTATATAAAAAAACATGGTATTCATTCCTGAAGGCTGTCGAAAGGCAATCAAACTTGAAGTGATATATATATTTCTGATTTCCTAAGACAATAAATTCTTGGCTTTTCGTAATTAGAGCTTCAATCCACCAGTATAACTTTTCATGGAGAGACAACTATTTTGTTTTTTTATATTAGTTTTATATTGGAGCTCGAAAAGGTTTACAATAAGTACACTTTTTGTGTCCTTGGCAGCCAAACTGTTTATTTAAGTGAGAAGAAAAATGAGTATAGCAGAATACATTTACCTCTTCTAAAAGCACAGGCATGCCCAGTCGAATAGAATTTTCTAACGTGCGTAAAAGTCCACTGTCTGTTAGTTTAATTATTTTCAAACCATTCTTAGTTTCCATGTTTCTTATCCAGCGATTTGCCTGTAAATAATTTGAGATGCATTATCAACTATTTCACTCATAAATGTAGGTATAAGGATTCCCACATCAACTTTGAATATTTGTTCATCATAAGATTTTAAAAATACAATGCATCCAGAGAGGTTGCATTCCTAGAAAACCGTCCATCATAATTTTCAATTACACAAAACCCTTTTTTCCCCAAAGAATCATATGTGATAAGTGGAGATACGTTCCTATGGGAAGTTTTCCTCTCAACAATAATGTGGATGCATGGTCAACTGGCAAGGGAATTCTGATTGTATTGTAGGCAGAATTGAACAGCGTTTATATTTTAATTAACTGGAAATTATGTTACATTGGTTGATAAACTATTGTTGTACGAGTAGCATAGGAAGAGATTGCTTTATCAGTTTCCAAAGCAAGGGATGAATATATTTTTGATCTACACTTCCGATATGGAAAATATACTATTACATAAATTTGTAATCTTCCAAAAAATATATTTCTATGCAAAGAGCCGTTTTTTGCAATCTCGCTCCAGATTATGTAAGCACTGAAACCTCTGTCAATGAAATCTCTGTCAAATTGGGAAAGAGCAGAAAATTGCAAAAGAGATGTGCAAACCTCGTCAAAAATGTAATCAAAGCTATGCACACTATCCCTAATTGGCCCATGCACTTCTAAATTGAGTAAATCCTATCTCAATTTAATATTGAGTAAAATAACCCTCTCCAATAGCTTTTTTACGTAACATATTTTGCCAGTGTTTTAGTTTAAAATTATTTTCTGAGGTTGCTAAATTCTGAGGTTTTCAGATCCAAGGTCATGACACATTCTGACATGTGATCAGAACAGTTTTCTTGATAGACAAAGATATTGCTTAAAGATCCATTCTAGTTAAATGAAAAATGAACAGACAGGAAGCTGAAAAATTAGGTCTAAAATAATCACACTAAGAATATATATTAAAGGTCAAACACATACAGCACTTTTAAAACAATTAAACACATTTAAGATAATTCAATTAATTAAGTTGATTGAGATAACTCAATCTTCCAAGAATATCTGGGCTAATGATTCAATTGTGTTTTTATTTGGGAATTGCATCCTACATTCTGCCTGTATGTCATTGCTCATCGCTGATGCACAAAATAGATGCATAACTGGATATTTCAAATAATTAGTGCATTGATACTAAAGGAGTGTCCATCAAATTTTCTTGGAGATTGTACTGCTAATGGTTCAGAATATTTTATTATTGGCATGCCGCTCATGCTTTCATCTGACCCCTGAAACATAGAAACATAGAAATTAGGTGCAGGAGCAGGCCATTCGGCCCTTCGAGCCTGCACCGCCATTCAATATGATCATGGCTGATCATCCAACTCAGTATCCTGTACCTGCCTTCTCTTCATACTCCCTGATCCCTTCAGCCACAAGGGCCACATCCAACTCTCTCTTAAATATGGCCAACAAACTGGCCTCAACTACCTTCTGTGGCAGAGAATTCCACAGATTCACCACTCTCTGTGTGAAAAACGATTTTCTCATCTCGGTCCTAAAAGACTTCCCCCTTATCCTTAAACTGTGACCCCTTGTCCTGGACTTCCCCAACATCGGGAACAATCTTCCTGCATCTAGCCTGTCAATTCCTTATAAATTTTGTAAGTCTCTATGAGAGCACTCCTCAATCTTCTAAATTCCAGCGAGTACAAGCCAAGTCTATCCAGTCTTTCTTCATATGGAAGTCGTGCCATCCCAGGAATCAGTCTGGTGAACATTCTCTGTACTCCCTCTATGGCAAGAATGTCTTTTCCTCACATTTGGAGAATAAAACTATACGCAATACTCCAGGTGTGGCCTCACCAAGACCCTGTACAACTGCAGTAGAACCTCCCTGCTCTTGTACTCAAATCCTTTTGCTATGAATGCCAACATACCCATTCGCTTTCTTCACAGCCTGCTGCACCTACATGCCTACTTTCAATGACTGGTGTACCATGACACCCAGGTCTCGCTGCATCTCCCCTTTTCCTAATCGGTCACCATTCAAATAATAGTCTACCTTCCTGTTTTTGCCACCAAAGTGGATAACCTCACATTTATCCACATTATACTGCATCTGCCATTCATTTGCCCACTCACCCAGTCTATCCAAGTCATCCTCCAGCCTCCTAGCATCCTCCTCACAGCCAACACTGCCCCCCAGCTTTGTGTCATCCGCAATCTTTGAGATGTTGCATTTAATTCCCTCGTCCAAATCATTAATGTATATTGTAAATAGCTGGGGTCCCTGCACTGAGCCTTGCGGCACCCCACTAGTCACTGTCTGCCATCCTGAAAAGGACCCGTTCACTCTTACTCTTTGCTTCCTGTCTGCCAGCCAGTTCTCTATCCACATCAATACTGAACCACCAATACCGTGTGCTTTAAGTTTGTATGCCAATCTCTTGTGTGGGACCTTGTCGAAAGCCTTCTGAAAGTCCAGATATAACACATCCACTGCTTCTCCCTTATCCACTTTACTAGTTACATCCTCAAAAAATTCAATAAGATTCGTCAGACATGATTTACGTTTCGTAAATCCATGCTGACTTTGTCCAATGATTTCACCACTTTCCAAATGCGCTGCTATCCCATCTTTAATAATTGACTCTAGCAGTTTCCCCACTACCGATGTTAGACGAACTGGTCCATAATTCCCCGTTTTCTCTCTCCCTCCCTTTTTAAAAAGTGCGGTTACATTAGCTACCCTCCAATCCTCAGAAACTACTCCAGAATCTAAAGAGTTTTGAAAAATTATCACTAAGGCATCTGCTATTTCTGGGGCTACTTCCTTAAGTACCCTGGGATGCAGCCTATCTGGCCCTGGGGATTTATCGGCCTTTAATCCATTCAATTTACCTGCTGTACCTGCATGCTTACTTTCAGTGGCCGATGAACAAGGACACCCAGATCTTGTTGTACTTCCCTTTTTCCTAACTTGACACCATTCAGATAATAATCTGCCTTCCTGTTCTCGCCACCAAAGTGGATAGCCACACATTTATCCACATTAAACTGCATCTGCCATGCATCTGCCCACTCAGCCAACCTGTCCAAGTCACCCTGCATCCTCCTCACAGTTCACACTGCCACCCAGCTTTGTGTCATCTGCAAATTTGCTAATGTTACTTTTAATCCCTTCATATAAATCATTAATGCATATTGTAATTGTATATTGTATATTGTAATATGTATAATGTAATATGTATATTGGGGAGGGGTTCAAATTTTTAGGGCACTGGAACTATTTCTGGGGGAGGTGGGACCAGTACAAACAGGATGGTCTGCACCTGGGCTGGAATGGAACCAATGTCCTTGGGGGAGTGGTTGCTTGTGCTGTCGGGGAGGATTTAAACTAATGTGGCAGGGGGATGGGTACAAGAGCAGAGAGGCAGTTGGGTGTAAAACGAGGGTAGAAGCAATAGGGAGCAAGGTGAAAAGTAAAAGTGGCAGGCAGACAAAACCAGGGTAAAAATCAAAAAGGACCACTTTTCAACATAATTGTTTAAGGGGTAAGAGCGTTGTAAAAACAAGCCTGAAGGCTTTGTGTCTCAATGCAAGGAGTATTCGTAATAAGGTGAATGAGTTGAATGTGCAGATAGCTATTAATGATTGTGATATAGTTGGGATCACGGAGACATGGCTCCAGGGTGACCAAGGCTGGGAGCTGAACATCCAGGGATATTCAATATTCAGGAGGGATAGAGAGAAAGGTAAAGGAGGTGGGGTAGCGTTGCTGGTTAGAGAGGAGATCAACGCAATGGAAAGGAAGGACATTAGCTTGGAGGATGTGGAATCGGTATGGGTAGAGCTGCGAAACACTAAATGGCAGAAAGCTCTGGTGGGTGTTGTGTACAGGCCACCTAACAGTAGTAGTGAAGTTGGGGATGGTATCAAACAGGAAATTAGTAATGCGTGCGACAAAGGCAAAACAGTTATAATGGGCGACTTCAATCTACATATAGATTGGGTGAATCAAATCGGCAGGGGCACTAAGGAAGAGGATTTTTTGGAATGTATGCGGGACAGTTATCTAAACCAACATGTAGAGGAACCAACGAGAGAGCAGCTATTTTAGACTGGGTATTGAGTAATGAGGAAGGGTTAGTTAGCAGTCTTGCTGTACGTGCCCCCTTGGGCAAGAGTGACCATAATATGGTCGAGTTCTTCATTAGGATGGAGAGTGACATTGTTAATTCAGAAAGAATGGTTCTGAACTTAAAGAAAGGTAACTTTGAGGGTATGAGATGTGAATTGGCCAAGATTAAAAGATGGATACGCAATGGAAGACATTTAAAGACTACATGAATGAACTACAAAAATTGTTCATCCCAGTTTGGCAAAATAATAAATCAGGGAAGGTAGTGCATCCGTGGATAACAAGGAAAATCAGGGATAGTATCAAAGCAAAGGATGATGCGTACAAAGTAGCCAGAAAAAGCAGCATACCAGAGGACTGGGAGAAATTCAGAGACCAGCAGAGGAGGACAAAGGGCTTAATTAGGAAATGAAAAATAGATTATGAAAGAAAACTGGCAGGGAACATAAAAACTGACTGCAAAGGTTTTTATAGATATGTGAAGAGAAAGAGATTAGTTAAAACAAATGTAGGTCCCTTGCAGTCAGAAACAGGTGAGTTGATCATGGGGAACAAGGATATGGCGGACCAATTGAATAACTACTTTGATTCCGTCTTCACAAAGGAGGACATAAATAATCTGCCAGAAATAGCAGGGGACCGCGGGTCAAAGGAGGAATTGAGTGAAATCCAGGTTAGTCGGGAAGTGGTGTTGGGTAAATTGAATGGATTAAAGGCCGATAAATCCCCAGGGCCAGATAGGCTGCATCCCAGAGTACTTAAGGAAGTAGCTCCGGAAATAGTGGATGCATTAGTGATAATCTTTCAAAACTCTTTAGATTCTGGAGTAGTTCCTGAGGATTGGCGGGTAGCAAACAAAAACCCTTTTTTTAAGAAGGGAGGTAGGGAGAAAACGGGGAATTACGGACCAGTTAGTCTAACATCGGTAGTGGGGAAACTGTTAGAGTCAGTTATTAAAGATGGGATAGCAGCACATTTGGAAAGTGGTGAAATCATTGGACAAAGTCAGCATGGATTTACGAAACGTAAATCATGTCTGACGAATCTTGTGGAATTTTTCGAGGATGTAACTAGTAGCATGGATAGGGGAGAACCAGTAGATGTGGTGTACCTTGACTTCCAGAAGGCTTTCGACAAGGTCCCACATAAGAGATTAGTATACAAACTTAAAGCATACGGCATTGGGGGTTCAGTATTGATGTGGATAGAGAACTGGCTGGCAAACAGGAAGCAAAGAGTAGGAGTAAACGGGTCCTTTTCACAATGGCAGGCAGTGACTAGTGGGGTACCGCAAGGGTCCGTGCTGGGACCCCAGTTATTTACAATATATTTAATGATCTGGATGAGGGAATTGAAGGCAATATCTCCAGGTTTGCGGATGACACTAACGTGGGGGGCAATGTTAGCTGTGAGGAGGATGCTAGGAGACTGTAAGGTGACTTGGATAGACTGGGTGAGTGGGCAAATGTTTGGCAGATGCAGTATAATGTGGATAAATGTGAGGTTATCCACTTTGGTGAGAAAAACAGGAAAGCAGACTATTATCTAAATGGTGGCCGATTAGGAAAAGGGGATATGCAGTGGACCTGGGTGTCATGGTACACCAGTCATTGAAAGTAGGCATGCAGGTGCAGCAGGCAGTGAAGAAAGCGAATGGTATGTTAGCTTTCATAGCAAAAGGATTTGAGTATAGGAGCAGGGAGGTTCTACTTCAGTTGTACAGGGTCTTGGTGAGGCCACACCTGGAGTATTGCGTACAGTTCTGGTCTCCAAATCTGAGGCAGGGCATTATGGCCATAGAGGGAGTGCAGAGAAGGTTCACCAGACTGATTCATGGGATGTCAGGACTGTCTTATGAAGAAAGACTGGATAGACTCGGTTTATACTCTCTAGAATTTAGGAGATTGAGAGGGGATCTTATAGAAACTTACAAAATTCTTAAGGGGTTGGACAGGCTAGATGCAGGAAGATTGTTCCCGATGTTGGGGAGGTCCAGGACAAGGAGTCACAGCTTAAGGATAAGGGGGAAATCCTTTAGGAACGAGATGAGAAGGACTTTTTTCACACAGAGAGTGGTGGGTCTCTGGAACTCTGCCACAGAGGGTAGTGGAGGCCAGTTCATTGGCTATATTTAAGAGGGAGTTAGATGTGGCATTTGTGGCTAAGGGGATCAGAGGGTATGGAGAGAAGGCAGGTACGGGATACTGAGTTGGATGATCAGCCATGATCATATTGAATGGCGGTGCAGGCTCGAAGGGCTGAATGGCCTACTCCTGCACCTAATTTCTATGTTTCTATGTAAATAGCTGCGGTCCCAGCACCGAGCCTTGCGGTACTCCACTGGCCACTGCCTGCTATTCTGAAAGGGACCCATTAATCCCTACTCTTCGTTCCCTGTCTGCCAACCAATTTTCTATCTATGTCAGTACTCTACTCCCAATACCATGTCCTCTTATTTTTCCCACTAATCTCCCATGTGGGACCTTATCAAAGGCTTTCTGAAAGTCCAGGTACACTACTTCCACTGGCTCTCCCTTGTCCATTTTCCTAGTTACATCCTCAAAAAATTCCAGAAGATTAGTCAAACATGATTTCCCCGACGTAAATCCATGCTGACTCGGACCGATCCCATTACTGCTATCCAAATGGATCGCTATTTCATCTTTTATAATTGACTCCAGCATCTCCACGATGGATGTTAGACTAATTGGTCTATAATTCCCTGTCTTCTCTCTCCTGCTTTTCCTAAAAAGTGGGATAACATTAGCTACCCTCCAATCCACAGGAAACATAGAAACATAGAAACATAGAAATTAGGTGCAGGAGTAGGCCATTCAGCCCTTCGAGCCTGCACCGCCATTCAATATGATCATGGCTGATCATCCAACTCAGTATCCCGTACCTGCCTTCTCTCCATACCCTCTTATCCCCTTAGCCACAAGGGCCACATCCAACTCACTCTTAAATATAGCCAATGAACTGGCCTCAACTACCCTCTGTGGCAGAGAGTTCCAGAGACTCACCACTCTGATCAGGAACTGATCCTGAATCTATAGAACATTGGAAAATGATCACCAAAACATCAATGATTTCTAGAGCCACCTCCTTAAATACCCTGGGATGCAGACCATCAGGCCCTGGGGATTTATCAGCCTTCAGTCCCATCAGTTTACCCAACACCATTTGCTGCCTAATGTGGATTTCCTTCAGATCCTCCATCACCCCAGATCCTCTGGCTAGTATATCAGGAAGATTGTGTGTGTCCTCCTTAGTGAAGACGGATCCAAAGTACCTTTTCAACTCATCTGCCATTTCCTTGTTCCCCATAATAGATTCACCATTTTCAGTCTTCAAGGGTCCAACTTTGGTCTTAACTACTGTTTTCCTCTTCACATACCTAAAGAAGCTTTTACTCTCCTTTATATTCTTGGCTAGCTTACCTTCATACCTCATTTTTTATCACCGTACTGCCTTTATAGTTGTCTTCTGTTGCACTTTAAATGTTACCCAATCCTCTGGCTTCCCGCTCATCTTTGCTCTGTTGTACTTCTTCTCTTTATTTTTTATATTGTCCCTGACTTCCATTGTCAGCCACGGTCACCTATTACTCCCCTCGGAATCTTTCTTCCTCTTTGGAATGAACTTATCCTGAACCTTCTGTATGATTCCCAGAAATACCTGCCATTGTTGTTCCACTGTCATCCCTGCTAGGGTATCTTTCCAGTCAACTTTGGCCAGCTCCTCCCTCATGGCTCGATAGACCCCTTTGCTCAACTGTAATACTGACACTTCCGATGTTCCCTTCTCCCTCTCAAATTGTAGATTAAAACATCATATTATGGTCACTACGTCCTCATGGCTCCTTTACCTCAGAGGATTAAATCTGGTTCATTACACAACACTAAATGCAGAATTGCCTTCTCCCTGGTAGGCTCCAGTACAAGCTGCTCTATGAATCCATCTCAGAGGCACTCCATAAACTCCCTTTCTTGGGGTCCAGTACCAGCCTGATTTTCCCAGTCTACCTGCATGTTGAAATCTCCATAACAACTGTAGCATTACATTTGCAACATGCCAGTTTTAACTCATGATTCAACTTGCACCCTATATGCAGGCTACTGTTTGGGAACTAATGGGAGTTATCTTTACCCTTACAATTCCTCAGTTCCATCCATACTGACTACATCTCCTGATTCTATGTCACCCCTCGCAAGGGACTGAATTTTATTCCTTACCAACAGAGCTACCCACCCCCTCTGCTCACCTGTCTGTCTTTTCGGTAGGATATATACCTCTGATTATTCAGTTCCCAGCCCTTGGCCCTCTTGCAGCCATGTCTCTGTAATTCCCGCAACATCATACTTGCCAATTTCTTACTGAGCCTCAAGCTCATCCACTTTATGTCTTATACTTCGTGCATTCATATATAATACTTTTAATCCATTACTCCCCTCACCTTTCACATTGATTCCTAGTTCACTTGGCCATACTCTCCTACCCCTTCCTGAGCTTTCTGCCCCATTAATTCTGGTGCCTTTCTTAACGTTTCCTGTACTCTCTTTCCTGTACTCTCTTTCCCAGGAACTCCATAATTGTATTTCCATTTTGTCTCTCCTCCCCCCCAACCACTATTTAGTTTAAACCCACCCCTACAATAGTGCAGAAAATAACAAACATTTCAATGTTATGAACAAACGTGAAGAGTTCCCAACCCAAAACATCACTTGTCCATTCCTTCCCCAGACCTGCTAAGTTTCTCTCACACTTTGTGTTTTGCTCATGATTTCAGCATCTGTAGTCCCTTGTGTCTAGTCAACTTTGCTTATTTGCCAAGTATTTATGTTTGCATATCAACATACCTTTTCAAAAGTGGATATAATGTAATTAGGCTAGAATTTTAATTATTAGTTCACCCAAAAATGACTATGAAGAACAAAATGTATAAAAGAGCTACTGAAAGATAAAGCCACAGTATAAAGCAGGGGATCATGACAGAAGCCTCCTCATGGCGATTCCTGGAAACGACGACATGATGCACTCTGTGACGCGTCGGGCGACCAATTCTGTCAACATGTTGGACGAGGACATAAGCCAACAGCGAGCTATATGTCGTCTAATACACGAGCGAAGCGAAGTATAAAGCATTTCAATTCCATAAAGAATATGTAACATTTTATAAGACAACATAACAGTATGCATTCTAACCTGATCCTGTGGATCAATCATCAAGGGCCACCGATGACCTCGCTTCACAAGAATGCCATTCTCAGTAGAAATGTTATCACGTGGGAGACCATCAGTGTTCCATTGACGAATCTCAAAGGGATCACCTAAGATATTAATGAGGCTGAAGTTTGCACTGATAGGGATTCCAATTTCTGTGCAGCATTTAATCCAGTGGTCTATTAGCTAAATAAAAATCAAGAACTGTGATAAATAAAAATAAGAAACAGGTCCCATTCATATTTTTTTTTTTACAATGAAGACGCATGAATTCGAAATATGCAACAAATACAGTTATGAAAAATAAACTATCAGAATTAAATTCACTGAGTGTATTGTTAAAGTATTTATTAATAGCAAACAACAAATTAGAATATAGTTTTATAAATTTTGCTGCAAGGAAATACAGAAGTTTAACCAGAAGCAAACAATTATATATTCAACACAATACACTGGATTTGCCCTTGATGTTACCTTGGTCTATACTTAATGTTTCAGAATATACCAATTATGGATGATGAAGAATTTATTCTTGCAATAATGTCAACATTAATTGGCACAATAAATTTAGAACCAATTGAGATTGATAAACTAATTGATTCCACTGTGAAAGTTCTGCTGTATTTCCATATTGTAAAGCCTTTTCCAGCCATTCGCTGTATTAAAATGGGAAGCAATATTTTTTCAAATGTCATTGAATGCCTGTCTTAAATTCGTCAAATGGGACAGGAAACGGTGGAAGCCCAGGACAGGTTCTGGTTCATCCCTGTGGGGAAATAACCTGAATCAAGTAAGTACATTATCAATTATCACTGGGGATCTCAACCTGTCAAAAAATCTGCACAGATAAAACTAACATTTCATTCTGCAGATTTCTCCAATTGATTTTTTAAAAAACTGTTAAAATTTACAACAGAAACATAGTTACATTTGGGCAAAGTCAGCACCAATTATCTGCAAAATATTTGGAAGGCAAATCTCTTAAAGGTTCAAAGGTTCAAAGGATATTTTATTGGTCACATACACCAATTGGTGTAGTGAAATGTTTCTTGCCAATGCAGTACATAAAAAAGAATACAGACATAAAATTAATAAAGAGATTTTATTTTTTTCCACTTTAGTTTTTATTGCTTTTATGTATACACAAATAAAACACAAATATAACAACGAAACATACAACAGTACAATGAAACGTACAACAGTGTAACAGGGGGTTCAGTTTACAATTAATGATGCAGTATACAGAACTATTTTCATATTAAAACATTTTCCAATAACTTACATTATTGTCTATAAAATTATACAGTGTTGATGTCTTTATTTCTATACCTAATCCATTTTCCCCATTTTCTGTTAAACTCGTCTTCTTTCACTCTTAGAGAATATGTCATTTTCTCCATGACAAATATTTCCTGTAATATGTCTAACCATTGTCTAAGTCTGGGTGTGTCCGCTGCGAGGCAGTTTCTTGTAATGGCCTTTCTGCCAGCTGTGAGTAGGATTTTAACCAAGTAATGGTCTTCCTTCAGCACCACTGTAGTTATATTACCCAGGTATAAAATGGAGCACTTCTTGCAGACTATATATCCTAATACCTCCGTTAATTCTGAATTCACTCTGTCCCAAAATGTTCTATTTTTGGGCAACTCCAGAAGATATGTGCATGGTTTGCGTCTGTTTGACCACATTGCCTGCAGCATGTTTGCTGCCTTAGAATGTGCTTGCTTCTTATGTTAGGCGTAATAAAGAAACACATCAAATTTTTCCAATTAAATTCTCTCCAATTTTGTGAATTGGTGGATGTCTGTAGTGTTACACACATACGATGCCATTCTTCTTCTGAGATTGTAATGTTCAATTCCTTTTCCCACTTAAATTTTACATAAAATGTAGTTTTAGCTTGACATTCCATTAAACTATGATAAAGTTTAGAAATAATCCTTAATATTTTTTGATGATACGCACTAACTATCACTTCTATCACTGGATTCTTTTCTTCTAGTGCCTCCCTTTTTACCTTTTTATTGTAATAATCTCTCAGTTGGAGGTATCTAAACAAGTCTTGGTTCCGAAGTGCAAATTTATTCTTCAAATCTTGAAAACCTCTTAGGTCTCCATTTTCAATAACAGTACAAAATGCCGTCATTCCTTTCTGCATCCACTCTTTAAATGTTGAGTCATACATCCCTGGTTTAAATTCATTATCCAAAGCTATCCATCTTAAAACTTTTTGTCATTTATTCTGCTTAAGTTGTCTGGTAAGAGTGAACCAGGTTTCTAAAGTAAATATCGTTATTGGATCAATTATACTCCTGATATGTCCAGGAAGTGCTTTTTCTCCCAAAAGTGTTTGGATGTGGAAGTCAGGGATATATGTCTCAATCTCTTTCCACCTAGCTATATAGCTGTCCTCACACCAATTAATTAGTGGTCGAAGTTGGGCTGCATAGAAATATATCCTAAAATTTGGAAGTGCCATTCCACCTTTGTCCTTTGGCAACTGTATCGAATTCTGGCCTTCTTTCCTCCCCAAATAAATCTAGATTTTAATTTATCCCATTCCGTGTATTGTTTTAATGGTACCTCTATTGGCAGAGATTGAAACAAGTACAATAGCCTTGCCAAAATATTCATTTTCACCACATTTATCTTACTACTAAAATCCATTGGGTAGGTGGACCATCTTTCTATATCCTTTCTTATCTTTTGGTTGATGTGATTATAATTGGCCCCATACAACATTGATATATTTTTTGTTATATGTACCCCTAGGTATTTGATTGATTTTGAATCCCATTTAATATTATAATTTTGTTTCATTTCTTCTGGAGGACAATTAAATAGGAGGATTTGAGATTTTGAAATATTCACTTTATATCCTGCATAAAAATTAAATTTATCTATGAACCCCATCATCCTTGGAAAGGAGGTGTTTACTTCCGTGAGATACATCATTACATCATCTGCGAAAAGGCCAATTTTATGTTCTCTGTCTCTTATAGTTACTCCTCTCAGTTCCCTATCTTGACGAATCGCTTGAGCCAATGGTTCAATATATACCCCTGTACACAGAATTTGAAGAGTGATCCAAAATAAATAGAATATATCTTCCAGGAATATTATAAATAATTATATACACAAACATCTACAGTAGATGGGGAATCAATGAGGACTTTTTTAAGTACAATAGATCTGCCTGTATTGAAGAGACACAAAATAAAATAATCACAGCAGAAATATCACTGGAGGAGATAGAGAAGACAATTGGTAGAATGAAATCAAACAAGGCCCCAGGCAGCGACGGTTTCCCTATAGAATGGTATCAAATATTTCGGAATGAGCTGAACCCACTTCTTCTGAGAACCTTTAACTGGATTATCAAAGAAGGCAAGACACCCCCGTCATGGAAAGAGGCAATTATAACATTAATCCCCTAAGAGAACAAAGACAAGGAAAATTGTACCAACTACAGACCGATATCAATTCTAAATGTGGACTATAAATTATATTCTTCAATTATCTCCAAACGATTTGAAAAGTTCATGCCAGATTTAATTGATGAAGACCAGACTGGTTTTATAATAGGCAGACAAACACAGGACAGCATTAGAAGAACCTTACATATAATACACAAGATTCAAAAGGAAAGTATGCGTGCTGTCCTGATAAGTCTAGACGCGGAAAAGGCTTTTGATAGGGCTAATTGGGAATTCTTATATCAAACACTAGAAAGATTTGGCTTTACCGAAGAGTCAATTCAAGTTATTAAAGCAATTTACCAGCAACCTACTGCAAGAGTAAAGGTGAAGGGGTCCTTAACTGAGAGATTTGTGTTAGGAAGAGGAACGAGACAGGGATGCTGTCTTAGCCCTACCCTGTTTGCTATATATAATAAACAGATTTTAAACATAAAAAAACATCCCCCGACAATGGATCCCATTATGAGGGAAGGTACAATGTCCAGTCCCCATCCCATGTCCACCCATAGTCAGACCTATTGAGGTCTCCGCAGGCACCTTCACGGAGGCCCGATGTTCCAGGCTGTTCTCGCCGGGTGATTGTGCTCCGGCGTCGGGAGAATCCTCTCAGCGGCTTGGGACACCTGGAACGGCCGCTTCCTTACCGGAGTCCACGGCTTCCGAAGCCAACAAGGCCGCGCTGAATGGAGCTCCCCCACTGGCTTATTATGTTGGTCAATGATGCCGCCAGCAACTAGCCGCCCGCAGCTAGCCGCCCGCAGCTAGCCGCTTCACAGACTCGCAGCTCCGCTATGTTTTTCTCGGCGATCTCAGCTCACCAGAGTTCCAGTGCGGCGACCCAGGCAAGGTATCGCCCGCTCCGCGATAGCGCTCCAGCGCTGCGCCGCTGCTGAAGCCGAGGTTCTGGCCGGTCTCCTCAGGAAACGCCGCTCCAGGCCCGCTGGTAGGCCGCGAGGACGGGTCGAAAGTGCAGCCCAGAGAAAAGCTGCCTCTCCAACCATGTAGAGACCAGGAAAAGTAGTTTCCCTCTTCCCCCCCCCCTCCCCAGCCCCCACATAAAAAAGAATAGAACTCCAAAACAAAACACTTTAACTCACTAAAAATAATGAAGAGTGAAAAACAAACAGCTGCATGCTGGGCAGCCATACCATACAGGATGGTGTCCCCTAGGTAGGTTAAGTAGCTTAATATACAATGTAAACAAGTAAAACTTTCATATTTAAATCCGTAGCCCAGATTTGGCAATCAGAGCTAACAAAAGGTGCCATCTTTCATTCCTCTTGCTATAGTCATGAAACTTTGATAAATACATTCAGTATGGAGATCTCTGGAGGATTTTGGACCTTTGTGAAAATGGAAAGCAATTGCTAAATCTCCTCAATCAAGTATACTGAATTCCTAGTGAAATACACAGACTATGGATCAAGATGTATGGCCTAGGATATTGAATTCAAATTTGATTAATGTACAATTACAGGAAGAGTAAGACAAAGAATAGAATTTTACTTCAGAGTCACCTGAGTGACTACATGAAGAAGGCCGTCCCCATGCATGTGATTCATTACATCTGACGCGTTGCGCACGGACTGACTGGCAGGCGCGTGGCTCCTGCCAGCGGTAGGTTTTTGAACCTGGAAGGTAAATTTTAACATTTCTAGGGATGTGTTTTGTTTTGCAGGATTGCCTGCTGAATTCGGGGCAAAGTGGGATGGGCTGCGGGAAACCGGTTATGGACCGTGGGGAAATTCTGGTCCGGACCGCGGGTAACCGGCGGCCGTCGGGTTCGCTCTCAAGTCGCTGACAAGGAGGTCAGCGACACCCAGGAGGGGAATGCGAGTGGGGTTTCCTCCCAGTATAGGCTCCCAGACCGTTATGGTCCCCCAGAGAAAGGGGTTAGACTGGCAGTTAGCCGGTCTTACTACCCCAGTCCCTGTTAATAGGGTTAGCAGCTCCCACATCGCAATGGTTTCCCCAGAGAAGGGGTTAGACTGGTAGTTAGCCGGTCTTGCAACCGCAGTCATTCACAATGGGGTCTGCAGCTCCCACACCGTTATGGTTCCCCAGAAAAGGGGTTAGACTGGCAGTCAGCCGGTCTTGCAACCCCAGCCATTCACTATGGGGTCTGCAGCTCCTACACCATTATGGTCCCCAGAAATAGGGGTTAGACTGGCAGCAAGCCGGTCTAGCTACCCCAGTCTCAGACAATGGGGTCAGCAACCCCAGACCGCTTAGGTCTTCCTAGAGAAAGCGGTCAGAGTGGCAGTAAGCTGGTCATGCTACTCCAGTCGCGGACAATGGGGTCAGCAGTCCCAGACCGCTTAGTTCTTCCCAGAAAAAGCGGTTAGACTGGCAGTCAGCCGGTCTTGCTATCCTAATCTGTCAATGGGGTCAGCAGCTCCCAGACCGCTTAGGGCTTCCCAGATAGGGGTTAGACTGGCAGTAAACCGGTCTCGCGACCCCAGTCGCTGACAATGGGGTCAGCAGCTCCTAGACCGCTAAGGTCTCCCCAAATAAGGGGAAAACTGGCAATAAGTAGGTCTCGAGACCCAGTCACTAACTATGGGGTCAGCAACTCACAGACCGCTATGGTTCCCCAGGAAAGGGGTTAAACCACGAGGAAGCCGGTCAGGCCTTGGGACTTGGTCGAGTTGGGCCAGGAGGTCCCCCCCCTCCTTCTATGGGTAGCGTCTGTGATCGCCTAAAACCCACCTGGATGCTCCAGAGAGATACGCTCCAGAAGAGAGCAATCTGAGCCCGGGTATTATGAAAAATACGCTGGCAGCGGCACCTGTGTCAGGGCTGAATAATGTCTCCCTCTCTGAGGAGGGGAGATTCAGGGGTCAGTTTCGCTCTGGCCCAGTCATATTCTGATTTATGTCCGAGGGGCCATGTCAGCGCAGGTATCCTCAGGGGCCTGCAGCAGCACCTGTCTCAGGGCTGTCTACGAGTCTCCCTCTCGGTGGAGGGGAGTGTGAGGACATACTCGCAAGGGAAGAGGCAGAAAACCGGAAGGGGCCAGATTCCCTCACGCTACAAGTGCCGGCAGTGAACAAAGCTATCAAATGAAACCATCGTATCGGCGATGACACCCCCATGCCTCAACGGCAGTAAGCAGTTCACTGAAGTTGATGGGCGCTTGAAAGCTGGGCCAAGCTGGTCTCAGGAATATGGAAATCAAGGATGGGAATGGAATCCACATCAGGGGCCTTTGGGCTTACCATAAGACCACCGGTAACCATAGAGGTAGGTGGGTCTGGTTCTTTCAAAACATGGGGTAAGTGGACCATTTACAAGTTCGTAATATTTACACTTGTTTTTGTACAAATGAAAATGATAACATGTGATGGGTAATTATTACACAGTATACAAGGGTACCAAGCATGGATGCAATAAAGTAAAAGTATCCTAACATAATTTACCCAACCTTTGTTGGCGCTGGTGTATCATCGTGCAAAATCAATGACAACACAGTATGGATGTTGGATCACAAAGCATTTTAGGATCTATGGCTCGATGGCACCCAATATCGATATGTTTGCATGCAGGCTCATTCTCGCTACACAGGGGAGGAATTTTCTCTTATGGGGTTCTCCATTTTGCCTCATCAGTCGGGGCTTGCAATAATTCAGCAACATCCCGCATTCAGGGTTCTCATACTGTCTCACCGACCTACAAAGGTTTCCTCCAAATGTTGGGAATAATATAGAACCTTATATGGGGTTCTAAACATAAAACTTTGCTGGTTTTAAGAATAACGTATCCTCCACTCCCTACCCTCGTAACATAACGATCCTCTGATAGTTCTAGTCATCTATAATCTTACTATGTTAGTTCAACAACTGTTATCTGTGATTTCACACTGCTGCTTTGAAGATTGACGTGCATGCGTGGGGACGGCCTTCTTCACGTAATCCCTCATCATAACTCCTCATAAAATAATGATCAAACTTCAAACTGGTAAGTTCTCATTTAATCTTACTATTAACAGTGAAAGGTTGAGTTGAATGATCCCATAGAAACATTGGATACAGAGTTTTATTAATATTTTTAAGACAGCAGTAGAAATTCAAGGGACTGGAAGATATCCTGCTAATAAAAAGCAGGACAAATTCAGTCCAGCTAATTTCCACCTAGTTAGCTTCAATAATCATCAAAGCCATGGGAGGTGTCATTGACAGAAACTTGCTGATTTTAACTTTTATAAAGTCTACTTGTTGGTAGTTGCTCTCCAAGTTATTTTTTAACAATGAAGACTGCCAACAGAGCCATTAGTATTTTTACTGTCAAGAATTACAAAATATATAACGATAGATTTATTTTTTCCATTCAGAATGATACACTACTTTTGCAGCAATGGCTGGACCATTAATATGCTTCTTTATCTTGCAATAATATCTGTAAGCTTTTCAAATTATTCCCTATAAAAAAAGGGTCTATAGACTAGAAATTGGATCATTTTTGTTGTTTATTTTCATTGCTATGCAATTGAGAACTAATTTAAATGCAGACAAATTCATATTCGCAATTATTCCCGGGTTATCCATTCCCTCAATGCCTGGATATAAGGGCTTCCTTTCTAATGCAATAATAAGATGTATTTTCTTGACTATTCAATTAATAATTCATTTTTATGTCAATCCAAAAAATGCAATATTCCCATTGTTAATCTCTTATTGCTAAACTAATACCAATTAAATAAATAATCTTCCAGTATTATATTCATTGTTCAGAAACAGAACTGCCCATTTTTACTCATATAACTTGGAGGAAGTTAGAGAGGAGGTGAGTAAGAAGCAATGTAAAACCTCAACATTTTGCTCAACTCATTTCTGATCCTGTGATAACTGCTCTATGTTCTGGGGATTCTTCAGGAAATCCAGCATGAGATCATCAGTCTCCATAGATATGCCAGGTCCTCTAGAGGTTCAGCAAGTGTATTCATTTCAATTAGTGTAAAAAAGTAGTGAAAAAAAGCACAGGTATCAACATATCTTTTTTTGAATTGAATTGAAAGAGATAGTAGGGAAAAGGGTCCTTCGGCCCTCTGAGTCCATGCCCACCATCAATCACCCGTTCACACTAGTTCTATGTTATCCAACTTTCGTATCCATTCCCGATGCACCAGGGATAATTTACTGCAGCCTATTAACCTATAAGCCCACAGGTCATTGGGATGTGCATATAACTAGAGAAAGCCCACAGTCACAGGGAAAATGTCCAAACTCCACACAGACAGCATCAGAGGTCAGGATTAAACCCAGGAATCTGGCACTGTGAGGCAACTGCACCACTGTGTCATCTTTTTTTGATGAGTGAATTTAAATTGGTTTCATGTTTTATTTTTTAATTTAGCTTAATTTAATTTGGAGATACAGTGTGGAAACAGGCCTTTTCGCCCACCAAGTCTGTGCCAACCAGCAATCACCCGTACACTAGTTGTGTCCTACAGACTAGGGCCAATTTATAGAAGCTGATCAACCTACAAACCTGCATGTCTTTGGAGTGTGGGAGGAACCTGGAGAAAACCCATGCATTCACAGGGAGAACATACATATCTGTGCAGACAACACCCGTAGTTAGGATTGAATCCATATCACTGGTGCTGAGAGGCAGCAACTCTACCACTGGGCCACATTGTTTTTATATTTTTTATAATTTGAAAAACAAATACATTTACAAATAATCTGCTTTCTTGCCAGCAGGTTAATAATCTTTTCTGAAAGCAACAGTGGAAGTGGAACCTGTCATTTTCACTTAGAGTGTGAAGCCTTGCTGATTAAGAAGAAACCTGCTTACCATGAAAGATTTGCCCAAAGACCTGTTCCAGCTAAAAATAGACTTCAGACTGCACAGGATGATTCCACTAGTGGGAGAGCCTAGGACCAGAGGCCAACGCCTCAGAATTAGGCTATTCGGCCAATCATGATTGATCTATCTTTCCCTCGGAACCCCATTCTCCTGCTTTCTCCCCGTGACTCCTGACACCTGTATGATGCAGCACAGATAGTCTGTTGGCCAATCGAAAATTTGGGTCACTGTGTAAAAGAGAACAATAATGCAAATCATAAGAATTGGAATTCACATCCCATTCCAGAGTCCTAAGCACAAATCCCAGGCTGATGCTTTAAGGCAGCACAAAGGAAGTGTGGCACAATCTGAGGTCCTGTCTGTCAGATCAGATACAAAATCTTGCCTGCTCAGGTGGATTTCAAAGACACCATGGCTCAGTTTTAAAGATTACCATGCAAGTTATCCCTGATGCTCCAACTGATGTTCATAAGTTCAGAAGTTATAGGAGCAGAATTGGGCCATTTCGCCCATCAAGTCTACTCTGCCTTTCAATCATGGCTGATCTATCTTTCCCTCTCAGCCCAATTCTCCTGCCCTCTCCCAATAACCTCTGATACCCACTGTACTGATCAAGAATCTATCAATCTCCACTTCAAAAAATATAAATTGACTGGGCCTCCACAATGAATTCCACAGATCCACCACCCTCTGATTAAAGAACTTCATCCTTATCTCTTTCTAAACGTAGGTAGACAAAAATGCTGGAGAAACTCAGCAGGTGAGGCAGCATCTATGGAGCGAAGGAAATAGGCGGCGTTTCGGGTCGAGACCCTTCCTTCTTAAACAAATCCTTTTAATGGTACATCCTTTTATTCTGAGGCTATGGTCTCTGGTCCTTGACCTTCCCACTAATGTAAACATCCTCTCCACATTCACTCTATCCAGGTCTTTCAATATTCGGAAAGTTTAAATTAGGTCCCCCCTCATCCTTCTAAACCCTAGCGAGTACAGGTCCATTGCCTGTCAAATGTGTCAGTCATGAGAAAAGATCATCAACTTTTAATACTATGAAGGGTCATCAACCTGAACTGGTAATTCTATTTTCTTTCCCTGTGGATGACATTTTCTTGTATTTTCTGTTTTCATAATAAAAATAGATGAATTATTTTGCTGGTTGTGGGAGTTTGCTATGTGCAACTGTGGTTCCTATATTACAAAAGGAACTGCATGCTATTAGGAGATCGTGAAAGCTATGGATAAAGGTGATATGTAATACAAATATTTGTTATTTTTAATATAGCTGAGCCTGGATCAAGTTATTACTTTGAGAAAAAAACTGAAGATAGATAATTGCTGGTAAAATTCTAGTCTTGAACCAATTCTTTGTGGAAAGTCTAAAAAGGTTATTGGCTTTCAGGGTCACAACAAATTGTAAAAATAATTCTATACTTTGCAGAGATTCGTAATTACATGCATTTTTAATATTAAGTTCTGTTCATGAGCCACTGAGCCATCTAAACACATTCTTGGGATAGCATGGTGGAGCAGCAGGTAGTTGTGAGATTGCTAAGTGACAACCCCAGTTACTGGGGTTCGGTGCTGACCTTTGTGCAGTTGTGCCACAGGAAGTTCTGATGGGTATGTGATAGAGGAGAGGTTACAACAAAGTAAGAGGTGGGAACATTTTGATGGGATTGTACTATGAGCCGAATGGCCTCCTTCTACATTGTTATGAAATATATGAATATAAGATTCTATTGCCATACCATTTGTCGGTAATGAGTTGTAAATGCACCATAATAGGCAACACATGCTGCTGCAATGAAGACATTTCCAATTATGTTTGATATTTCATCTTCAAACAGAATTATGCTCTCTTGCCAACGAATTTGTTCATCTCCAAGAGCGGCAGTAAGTTTTCCAGCACGAACTAGTCGAGCCTGAGTTAGGGCCATCGTGCGAGCTGAACAGAAAGAAAGAAAACATGCCAGTCAATAGACAATAGGTGCAGGAGTAGGCCATTTGATCCTTCAAGCTAGCACCGCCATTCACTGTGATCATGGCTGATCATCCACAATCAGTACCCCGTTCCTGCCTTCTCCCCATATCCCCTGCTATCTTTAAGAGCTCTATCTAACTCTCTCTTTAAAGCATCCAGAGAATTGGTCTCATCTGCCTTCTGAGGCAGAGAATTCCAGAGACTTCACTGTCTGCCATACGTGCATGCTTACGTTCAGTGATTGATGCATAAGGACCCCCATATCTCGTTGTACTTCCCCATTTCCCAACTTGACACAATTCAGGTAATAATCTGCCTTCCTGTTTTTTTACACCAAAGTCGATAAACTCACATTTATCCACATTCAACTGCATCTGCCATGCATCTGCACACTTACCCAACCTGTCCAAGTCACCATGCATCCTCATAGCATCCACCTCATTATTCACACTCTACCCAGCTTTGTGTCATCAGCAAATTTGCTAATGTTACTTTTAATCCCTTCATCTAAATCACTAATGTATATTGTAAATAGCTGCAGTCCTTGCGGTACCCCACTAGTCACTGCCTGTCATTCTGAAAGGGACCAGTTAATCCCTGCTCTTTTGTTTCCTGTCTGCCAACCAATTTTCTATCCAATGTTAGTACCCTACCCCCAATACCATGTGCTCTAATTTTGTCCACTAATCTCCTATGTGGGACCTCATCAAATGCTTTCTGAAAGTCCAGGTGCACTACATCCACTGGCTCGCCCGTGTCCATTTTCCCAGTTACATCCTCAAAAAATTCCATATGATTAGTCAAGCATGATTTCCCCTTCGTAAATCCATGCTGACTCGGCCGATCCTGTTACTGCTATCCAAATGTGCGGTTATTTCATCTTTTATAATTGACTCCTGCATTTTCCCCACCACAGGATGTCAAGGTTTATAATTCCCTGTTTTCTCTCTCCCACCTTTCTTAAAAGGTGGGATAGCATGAGCTACCGTCCAATCCACAGGAACTGATCCCAAATCTATAAAACATTGGAAAATTATCACCAAAGCGTCCACGATTTCTAGAGCCACTTCCTTAAGTACCCTGGGATGCAGACCATCAGGCCCTGGGGATTTATCAGCCTTCAGTCCCATCAGTCTACCCAACACCATTTGCTGCCTAATGTGAATTTCCTTCAGTTCCTCCGTCACCCTAGATCCTCTGGCCACCAGTACATCAGGGAGATTGTTTGTGTCTTCCTTAGTGAAGGATCCAAAGTACCTGTTCAAATCGTCTGCCATTTCCTTGTTATCCACAATAAATTCTCCTGTTTATTAGTTAAAAAAGGTACCAATTTGACATTATTCATCGCAATACATTACTGAATATATTTTGCAAACTATGAAAACAAAAAAAATTGCAGATGCTGTAAATCTGAAATTAAAACAGAAAATACTGGAAGTATACAGCAAATCAGGCAGTATCTATCAGGCGGACATAATGGGATCAATGTCTTCATTCAACCAAAAATATTACTTGTGTTTCCCTTTCCACCATGCTCCCTGACATCTGTGAGTTTCCAGCGTTTTCTACTTTGAAAAGTTGCAGCATTTTGTTTATATGCATAGTATCGACAGGTGCTTAACAAAAACATGGTCACTGGTGTCAGTTGGTTCTCCTCAAAGCACTCAGCCAAACCCTCATTAAAGTCTTAGTTCAAACATGGACAATAGGAGATTAATTCCACCGGTGAAGTGAGAGTGATTAGTCTTCATATCAAGGCAACATTCAATTAGTTCAAGTTCACATTTATTGCCACATACACCGATTAAGGTACAGTGGAATTTGATTTACCATGCAGTCACACAAAATTAAAAAGTGTACAATACACAATAGAATACAACATGAACATCCACCACAGTGGAATCAACATTTTTCACTGTGGAGGAAGGCAATAACATTCAGTCAGTCCTCCTCCCTTGTTCATCCATGGTCGGGGCCATGAACCCTCCGCAGTTACCGCTACGGATGGCCCGATGTACAGGCCCTCTCGTCGGGATGCTCGAAACTCCGACATCATTACAGACGGACACTCCGCGGCTTGGAGGTCCCAAATTGGCCACTTCCTACTGGAGACCGCGGCTTCACGATGTTATAGGCCGCAGGCTGGCGGTCGGAGCTCTTCTCCGGCAATCCCCAGTGAGAGATCCCAGACTCCGTGATGGAAAGTCCACGCCATGCCCGCGGCTAGAAGCTCCACAGACCACGGCTTCAGGATGTTATAGTCCGCAGGCCAGCGATCGGAGCGCTTCTTCTGGCGATCCCCGGCAAGGGATCACCCGGCTCCAAAACGGAAAGTCCGTGCTGCGCCCGCTGCTTAAGCTCTGGGCCCGACTCCAGGAGAGGCTACACCAATCCAAGCTGCATAGGCCGTGAGGGAAGGTAAAATTGCAACTCGGAGAAAAGTCACATTCCGCCAAGGTAAGTGACTGAAAAACACTTTCCCCCTATTCCCCGGCATCAGCCTCCTACACTAAAACACACTAAAACACACCTTTAAACATACTAAAAACAAAAAAAGTTGAAAGGACGAACAGTTGCAGGCGAAGCTGCCGGCTCGCGGCACCACCCGATGAAGACCAAGGGCACTATGTGTCTGATTAAGATTCCAGGACCCTTTCTGAATCACGTCTTCTAAATCACATATCCTATTTTTGATGTATTGTTTTTCCTAATTTGTTAGTCAAAATCCTGGAGCTTGCCATCGAATGGCATTGTAGAAGCACTTCCAATATTTGACTGCAGAACTTCAAGACAGCATATCATCAATTTTTCAAGGACAATTAAGCCCATAAACCACAACATCAAGTACTGTATTTTGGATGAAACGTTGAACTATCCTGTGGAAGAATGTTTGTGTTTGGCATATCAAGAATTAAAACTTGGTACTCTCTGGTAATGTCTCCATTGTGCTTGCCTGTATGATCCCTCACTGCTTCTGAATCTACTTATCAGCAGTTGCAGATAACCGTCCCCTGTATATTAAAAAACGAACGAACTAAAGGTTAAAAGTTATCATGCTGCTCGTATTTTTCTTGTGTATTCTATTGCAAACCAAAGCATGACTTTAGTCATGTAGACTTGTATGTTCTATGGTATATAAGATATCACTGAACTACTTGCAGCAGAGTCTGGCTCCAGCAGACATATCCAGTTATCACATTAATGATACATCGCAACCTCGAAGTTTGATACTGGCAGTGTTTCTTTAAGTAAATTCCCTGACATATCCACAAACCTAACCTCGAAGTAAGATAGAACCAAAGTAAGATATAGCATTGTTTGAAGTACAAGAGAATACATGAGATTTGTCCAGCATTATCCAATCAACACATCCAGCAGCTTCTTAAATATGCAATAACATGCCTTTAACCTGATGGAACTATGGGGAAACAATGCCTAAGGAAACTCTGATTAGAGGTGGAGTCCAGGATAAAAGTGACATAAACCATCATTAACTATCTTGTTTCCATCTGTTTTAACTGCTAATAATACAAAATATTTACATAGATCAACCCTGATTTTGATCGTCAAAAATCTTAGCTTGTACAGTATTACTTTAGCTTTATTTTCTCTACCCCATTACCTGTAGGGCTTTCTAACTTAAGCCAATGCTGTATCATGCTATGCCAGAGCTAAGCTTCAGTAAGAAAGCTGTAAATGTGAACATCAGCTAGCATCTTTTTGCTGACATCTTGTAACCATATTTTCCATTATATGCCATAAAATTAAATTTTCAGCAAAAATAAATTGGCTGTTACATTCCTTAATGCCACTTGACCGAATGGTTTCTATTCTATTTATCTTGTATGAAATAAAAAACATCCTCGACAATAATTCTCAACATCAGTGACCTGCAAGGATGCATTCTCAGCCTATTACTATATTCTCTATAATCAAGACTGAGCAGTTTAATTCTGCTCTAACGACTTCCGATGGCGCTATGGAGTAAGCTAGACTCGCGCCGACTAGCTCCGTGAAAAACTCTTTGAAAAACGGGGGAAAATGGAGGAAAGCAACGGCACTAATCTGTGGAGAATGGCACCGGCTGCTTATATCAAACGCTTCATGTCATCAGGCGCGCGACACCGGCGGTATGTCTCTACAACATACCACACCACCCCCCCCCCCCCCCCCAAGACGAGAAAAACCGGTAAGCCCAAAGAAGTAGGCCAGACTGAAGCCTTGGGCTCAGTTTTAACATCCTCCCAGGAAGATGTCTCAAAGAAGAAAAGAACAGATATAGAAGAACTTAGAAGTTTTCTCGCACAAGAAACTAAAAATAATGGGAGAGCTGAAAATACTTAAACAAAATTTTAAAGAAGAACTACAATCTTTTAAAGAAGAAATTAAAGAAGAAATGAAAGATGAAGTCACAGCCTCTGTAAACGAAATACCAGAAGTCTGGAAGACAAACATGGAAGAAAATCTTAATCAAAAGATTGAAGAGGTAAATGTTAAATTGAATTTGATGGAATCCACTTTTAACTCTGTTGGATCCCATCTTTCAGACACTTGATCAACAAATTACAGCTATAACTGAACCATGGACTGTTTGCCCTCCTACCATCATGGAGGCGGTACAGGAGCCTCAAGTCCCGCACTAGTAGGATGAGGAACACCATCACACTGCTGAACTCGGAGTCCCGCCGATAGATTTCTCCAGTCTCTCCGTCCACATTGTCTGCATTCTGTATGTATTTATATATTGCTATTACTACAAACTGACGCTAAACTGCATTTCGTTGTACCCATACTTGTATCTGTGCAATGACATTAAAGTTGAATTGAATTGAATTGAATTGAATTGAATTATCGCAAATTGCTGATACAAGTGCTAAAACTACAGACAAGCTTCTCTCCGAGAACAAGCATTTATCAGACTTATTGAATAAAATAACTGAGAAATGTATTGACTTGGAGGGACATCAGAGACGCCAGAATTGAAGAATTGTGAGTGTTCGTGAAGGCAGATAGGGGAATCGTGATCCCCGTGAATTTGCTGCTGATCTATTAAAAAAAGTCTTAAATCTGGATCAAGAGCCTTTACTTGGTCGGGCACACAGAGCACTGAGACGCCGCCCAAAGGAGGGCGCCCCACCAAGACAACTGATAGTGAAGGTGCAATATGATCATGTCTTGGATGATATGATGAAGAAAATTGTTCGCAGCAGAAATCTCGTATTTGAAGGGGATATGATCAGTATATTTAGAGATTACCCTGTGGAGGTCGCCAGGAAAAGAGCACTGTTCACAGACACAAGAAAAATACTCAAGATATAAAAGATCTGAGATATGGATTGATGTACCCCGCAACACTGAGAATTACCTACGAGAGGAAAGAATATTTCTTCACCAAACACACAGAAGCATTTGAATTCGCCCAGAATATCGAGAAGAAGATCAAAGAGTGAACAATACTCAACATTCACCTGACAGTACAGGACATCGTTACCCCGCAGAGAAGAAATTGAACTTTAAATTGCTATACTTAAGGACTGCTTAAAATTCATATTGAGAATCGAGCAGTTATTTTACTACTGATATATAACATTAATATTTTAGTACTAATTATTACTAATTACTACTAATCATGATTACTAATTATTATTAATTATTGGTAACTGGATCAATCCAGAATTAGCTAAAAGTATGAATTATAAGTAATGTGTGATTCAGACAATTTATTAATAAAGATTTAGGAAGTTTTATCTTTGATACTTTTGACTCATTTTTGATTATTTTTTTTAGACAAATATTTTACATGGAGACTAATAAATATTTCACTAACGGATTATAATCACTTTGGACTTAAAAATTGTTCCCCTTCCCCCATAAATTGTTTTATGGTAATTGAAAGGACAGGAAAGTACGGAGCTAGTATTACTTTTTTTCCCCAAAAGCTACGGAGGTCTTGAGATGTCTAGCCACATTAGGGTGGCTATCACTAACTGCACTAACTATAGATGTAGTTTTTTTTTCACTCTTTTACACTTTACTAACATATTATTCTCTTTTGTTTTCTATTTTATATTATATTATAATTTTTATTTTGAATGGAATTATAAATCTTACTTTGGGAGATGTGTCCGGGAGGAAAACCTATGAGATCTAAAACTCATCTATTTGATGTTTGGGTGTAAGGTAGGGTTTAATGTGCTGAAACATTTGCTCTATTATAATCCACCCTAATCATAAGATGCAAGATGTTAATATGAAAATTGAGGGTGAAGGAATTACATTCAGTAGCTGGAATGTAAAGGGAATTAATGAACCAATCAAAAGAGGTAAAGTATTAGTTCATTTAAAATCACTTAAAGCAGATATAATATTCCTCCAGGAAACACATCTTATAAAGGAAACGCAACAGAGATTGAAAGCAAAATGGATTGCTAAAGTGTATCATTCTTCATTCTCACATAAATCTAGAGGGGTTGCAATATTAATCTGTAAATGTATACCTTTTAAACATACATCAACTATAGAAGATATTGACGGCAGATATCTTGTAATAGTAGGTGAGTTATATTTTAAAAAAAGTCACTCTCCTCAATGTATATGGGCCAAATTTTGATAGTCCCTTGTTTATTAAGAACATATTCAATACCATCCCGGAATCCACACAACATAACCTAATAATTGGTGGAGACTTAAATTGTACACTAGACTTCTACTTAGACAGATCATCAACTCAAAGAAAATTAAAATCTCAGACAAGTGAATTCCTAAACTCATATATTAACACTACCAATATCAAGGATATCTGGAGTATTGAAAATCCATCCGGACAGGAATATTCATTCTACTCACCGATGCATAAAACCTACTCAAGGATAGACTATTTTTTAATAGACTCTAAACTTATACCATTTACCTACAACTCGAATTATCATAATATTATAATCTCAGACCATGCACCACTAACATTTATGATTAAACTAAATGGTATGACCGAGAAACAGACACAATAGAGAATTAATCCCCAAATTTTAAATGAAAAGGTATGTCATGAATACCTTATAAACCAGATTAACATGTTCTTCGAGACTAATGACCACCCCGGAAATTCTGCCTCCCTTCTCTGGGAAACATTTAAAGAATTTGTATGAGGAGCATTAATCTCCTCCCAAGCATACCATAATAAAGATAATCGGGCTAAGCAACAGACATTGGAAATGGAAATAAGGCAATTAGACATAGAAAATGCAGCAGCGCCTTCTATGGTAAAACATAATAAAATTGCAGCACTGAAATATAAGTTAAATAAAATATACCCAGACCGAGTTATAAAACTCTATCAACATACTAAACAATTAAACTTTGAATTTGGTGACAAACCACAAAAACTAATTGCACGTCAGCTCCGTAAACTGGATGGGGAAAAATGATTTATAAAATTAGATCAGATAAGGGAGAAACATTAACACTATCCAAAGATATCAATGACAGATTTTTACAATATTATCAAAAACTTTACTCGACCAAAGTGACAGAACAATCAGCAGGAATGGAAATATTTTTACAGAAATGTAATCTTACAGGTTTAGATCTGAAAGAGAGAGAATTACTAGGTGCTGAAATAACTGTAAAAGATATCGAAGAATCAATTAGATCTTTAAAGAATGGAAAGGTTGCAGGCCCACGACGGCCTAAGCTCTGAATTTTATTTAAAATGTTATGATCTGATTTCCCCATGCCTACAGACATTGAATTAATACGCTTACACACAAAAGAAATTACCAGAAACTTTAAACGAATCTACAATAACACTCTTACCAAAAACTGATAAGGATCTTGAAGACCCAGGTTCATATAGAGCAATAGCTCTCTTAAATACTGATCAAAAAATATTAACTAAAATCCTATCTCATAGATTGAGTTTAGTGATTAACAAATTAATACATCACGACCAAACATGTTTTATTCCAAAACGTTACTCATTTTGTAATTTGAGGCGGCTATTCAATATTATATACTCAAATAGAATTGCTGATGTAGACTTAGCAATCATTTCGTTAGATGCTGAAAAAGCATTTGATCAGGTAGTATTGGTCATATTTATTTTCGGTGATGGTAAAATTTCAATTGGGGGAGATGTACTGTGCATGGGTTAAACTTTTACACTCTAACCCAACAGCAAGAATATTAACAAATCAAGTGTTATCAACTGAATTGAATCTTTCTAGAGGTTGTAGACAAGGATGCTCGCTATCCCCATTATTATTCGCCCTGGCAATTGAACCATTAGCAGAAAGTGTTACAGCCCACCCAGAAATATACGGGTATAATACCAAAGACACAATGAATAAAATATCTTTATATGCAGATGATGTATTAATATATATTACAAAGCCAGAAACTAGCATTCCAAACCTACTAAATCTAATAACTCAATTTTGTCTGTTTTCGGGATATAGAATTAATTGGAATAAAAGTGAAATCATGCCAATAACGGAATTCAATTCACACACACTACAACAATTCCCTTTTAAAGTAGCTTAAATACTTAGGAATCTATGTAACTAAGACTTATACTTCTTTATTTAAATTAAACTTCCCACCTTTACTGAATAAACTACACACAAATATTCAGTATTGGAAAACACTCCCCATCTCAATGTTTGGTAGAACTAATGCTATAAAAATGATATTCAAACCACAATTATTATACCTATTTCAATCAATTCCGTTATATCTCCCATTTTGTTAAATTCGATTCCATTGTTACAAGCTGTATTTTGGATTATAAAAATCATAGAATAAGCAAAAAACATCTATGTAAGTCAAAGACAAATGGAGGTCTAGCCTTACCAAATGTTTTATTTTATTTTTGGGCTGTCCATATTAAAAACATGAATTTCTGGCTGGAAGAAATGGATCAGCAACCAAATTGGTTAAAGGTGGAAAAGGAAGACCGTTTCCCTTTTGAAATAGGTTTGATTATGTTTTCTCCAACAAAATTGCACAAAAAAAACTACAGGGAAAACCCTATAATATACAGTGGTATACATATCTGAAAAAATACTTTAAAATTGGATAATATATCACTCTGTCTCCCCATTGTAAATAACCCTCTATTTAAACCATTCATATCGGATAAAGTATTTACACAATGGAAAAATTATGGAATTAAAAAGATGGAACATCCTTATAAGAAAGGCACTTTTCTTTTATTTCAGGAGTTAAAACAGATTTACGGATTACACTAAAAACAACTTTTTTAGATATCTACAAATTAGAGATTACGTAAAATCTAATACACAAGACAATAGGACCAGGGAACCAGAAATCCTTGATGAATGTTTGAATAAACATCCTAACACAGATAAATTAATAACTTATATTTATAATACCCTCTTAGATAGCGAGGTCACATCAATGGAATTATACAGACATACATGGGAAAATGAAATAGGCCAACCTATAACAAAAGATATTTGGGACGAAAGTTTACAATATATACATCACTGTTTGTTAAACGCCAGACATGCTTTGATACAATTTAAAGTATTACAGAGACTACATTACTCTAAAACAAAACTAAATAGAATCTTCCCATATATCTCTCCTATTTGTGACAAATGTCAGCATCTAGAAGCTAACTTAACGCATACTTTTGTAAAGTGCATAAAAATCAAAAAATTCTGGACTGATATTTTTAGAATAATTTCTGAAGTTATCAATACCCAAGTGGATCCTGATCCAAAACTAGTAATATTAGGAATATCAGAACAAAGCCTAACACTCACAACAAGCCAAAGAAACTTTCTCGACTATAGTATAATAACTGGGAAAAAACTAATATTAAAATTTTGGAAAGGCCCTATAACCCCCACAATTAAAATGTGGATCGTGGAAATGTCGGAGACCCTACACTTGGAAAGAATTAGACTTGTCTTAATGGGCAAACATGAACGTTTTGTCAGAATATGGTCTCCATTCATTGACTATCTGAAGGGGTAGATTGGATAAACACGAGAACCTAACTGAAGCTCGAATTTAGGATTAGATGAAAAATTACATTTTATAACTCATGAACCTATCTCCAATGATGTATTATTAGTAAATTATTCCATTCTTGTTTTATTATACCATTTGTCCTTTTTTTGTTTCTCTTTTCTCTTTCTCACTCTTTATCTATAAAAAAAGAGGCAGAATCAGTCATAATTGATAATATTTATAATGTACGACTGAAATATATGAAATGTTTTTACTATGATATGTGCTTGCTTCTAATAAAATATTATTTTAATATTATTCTAATAAATATTATTTTATTAGAATAAATAATATTTATTAGAATAAATATTGTCTCTAACACCATTTATAGATGACACTACCACAGAGGGCATGAACTCAAATATTAAGACCTAGTATGGGAAGGAGATAGAGAGCTTAATAACATAGTGTCAAGCAAAATCGCTCCCGCAAACTCAGTAAGATGAAGGAGCTAATCATTGACTTCAAGGAAGCGGTGTGGTGTACACACCCAAGTCAACATCAAAGATGCTGAAGATAGCCACAAAATGCTGGAGTATCTCAGTGGGTCAGGCAGAATCTCTGGAGAAAATGGATAGTTGATGTTCAGGGTCAAGACCCTTCTTCAGACTGATTATAGTAGGGAGAAACACTGGAAGGGAAAAGAGACAGGACGGATCACAATGGACAACAGATGATCTCAGGCAAGGGGATTCCCTGATAGCAAATTGTTGGGAAGAAACTGCAAGCCGAAAAGGGATACATAGTTGCGAACTGTGAAGTTGGTCACTCATCTTTACCATGGATGTCCAGTCCCTCCACATCTCCACTCCCACCAGAAAAGTCTCAAGGCCCTCTGTTTCTTCCTTGAATAGAGGTCCAACCAATTTCGCTCTACTAACACATTCTTCCACCTAGTGGAACCTGTCCTCAGCCTCAATAACTTTTCTTTTGATTCCTCTCACTTCCTACAATTTCTCATTAACTTCACAACTTCCACCCTACCCTCAAATTCGCCTGGACTATCTCTCACACTTCTCTCCCTTTTTTTAATCTCCATCACAAGGGACAGACTGATGTCTACTACAAATCTACCGACTGCCACAGTTATCTTGACTACACTTCCTCCCACCCTGCCCCTTGTTATCCCCTACTCTCAATTCCTCCGTCTCCGCTGCAATTGCTCTAAAGATGCGTCTTTCCATGCAAGAATATCTGAGGTCCTCATTCGTTAGTGAACATGATAAGGACCCAAAACACCACCTATCCATGTTCTCCAGAGATGCTACCTGACCCGCTGAGTCACTCCAGCATTTTGTGACAATCTTTAGTATAAACTAAAGTTCCTTTTTATTACATTCAAAGATGCTGAAGTGTGGATGGCCAGGAGCGTCAAATTCCTGAGTGTAAAGATCACCAATAATTTGTCCTGGTACAACTACATTGATGCTATGGCCAAGAAAGCACACAGAATGCCTCTACTTCCTCGGAACATGGTGAAAATTTGCCATGTCTCCAATGACTCTTACCAATTTCTATAGACGCACTGAGGAAACCATCCTATCGGGATGCATGACAACTTGTGTTGGCTTCTGTTCTATGCAAGGCAGCAAGAAATGTTTGATGCAATGCCAGACCATCATGCAAAACAGCCTCACACTCCATTGACTCCAACTATACTTAACACTGCTTCGGGACAGCAGTTAACATAATCAAGGACCCCAATCATTTCCACTCTCCCACTCTCCAGATACAAACAGCTTGAAAACACAGAGCACCAAATTAAGCAACAACTTCTTTCCCAATGTTATCAGACAGTTGAATGGACAACCCATAAGCTAAGGATCTCCCAACATATCTTGTTGCAACCCTTTCACTTTTTTATCTGCACTTTCTCTGTAGCAGTAACAGCTGAATAGAAAGCAAAACATTTTTTTTTTCACTGTAGTTTGGTACATGTGACAATAAACCAAAACAAATATCAAAAATGAAATTGAATATAATCGTGGAACATTTCTAAAAATATCTCACCTAGTTCCTCCTTTTCTTCAATCATATTATCATACTGTTCTTGCAGATCCTCCAACTGTTGATCAAGTTGTCGTAGCTTGTTTTGTTTTTCTTTAAGGGTCGCCAGTGTGGCATCGAGTTCAGCCTATTAATTAAAAAGCATTGTACTTCCAATCACTAATTTATGTAAAAAATATTTTTCTTTTAAAAACGTAGTCTGTCAAGTAGTTTGACAATGATTTGTCAAACTTTTTGCACCCATAATTAAAATCTTATACTTTGCTCAACTTTCTTCTATCACCAGTTTGGTGTTCATCAAAGGATTCAAACCCGTCACATCCTGAAATTGAGATGTTTTAACTCCATAATACCAACCAGCAGAATATTCAGCCATTCACTGAGAATAGAGGGGGACTTGGGTCTCATTACGAAACAGTCATGTAGCTATACATTCCAAAATGTTGTACTGTTACAGCCTGCCAATTGTTTAAAGGCTTAACATCAGGCAATAGCACCAGAGTCCCAGGGCCTCAGAGAGCCAGAGAACCAGGTTTGATTCTGACTGTGGGGTGCTGTCTGTACGGAGTTGGTGCATTCTCCCTATGACTACGTGGGCATTCTCCGGGTGCTTCAGTTTTCTCCCACACTCCAAAGACATGCAGGCTTTTAGGGTGGTGTAAAACTAGGGCTTCTGAAAATTGGCCCTAGTGTGTACAATAGAACTAATGTACATGTCTGGTTGGCACGGACACGGTGGGCCAAAGGGCCTGTTTCCATGCCGCATCTCTAAACTAAACTAAACTAACTAAACTAACAGCTATATTGATAATCACCGTTTAAACTAAAAACTTCACTACATAGTTCAATTACTTAAATCATTATTTTTCATAACTTTATAGAAGTTTCACAAGTTTATATTAGGTCGATGCTGAGGTAGGGTTGTTGTTAGGATTGTGCAGGGTGGTTCAAGAGGCTAATAAGTTCCAGGACCAGAATTGGGACATTCGGTCCATCAAGTCTACTCCAACATTCGATCATAGCTGATCTATCTTTCCCTCTCAACCCCATTCTCTTAAATTCTCCTGCACACTCCTCATAACCCCTGACTCCCTTGCAAATTAAAAAACTGTCAATTTCTACCTTAAATATATTGATTGACTTGGCCTCCATCTGTGGCAATGAATTCTACAGATTCACTACATTCTGACTAAAGAAATTCCTCCTCATCTTCTTTCTAAAGGTACGTAATTTTATTCTGAGTCTCTGGCCTCTGGCCCTAGACACTTCCACTCGTGGAAACATCCTCTCCACATTCACACTATCCAGGCCTGTCACTATTTAGTAAGTTTCAATGAGGTCCACCCTCATCCTTCCATAGTCCAGCGGGTACAGGACCTGTGCCTTCAAACTCTCATCATATGTTAATCCAATCATTCCTGGGATCATTCTCATAAACCTCCTCTGGACCCTCTCCAATGACAGCACATCCTTCCTCATATATGGGATCCATAACTGCTCACGTTACTTCAAATGTTGTCTGACCAGTGCCTTATAAATTCTCAGCATTACATCTCTATTTTTGTATTCTAGCCCTCTTGAAATAAATGCTAATGGTTGATGGGACAAAGCTACTATTGAATCTTGAGGTAATGCTTCTCGTCTTCTGTACCTTCTTCCCCATAGTAGCAGCAAAATAAGAGGAAGGCCTGAGTGGTGTGGGTCTTTGATGATATTTGCTGCCCTTTTAAAGCAGTACTTCCTGTAGATGCCTTCATTGGTGGGGTGGTCAATACCCATGATGCACTGGACAATGTTCACCACTTTCTGGCTCCTTCATTCTTGTGTATTTAAATTACCGAGCCAGGCCTTGACACAACCAGTCGGTATGCTCCCCACCTTACACCTGCGGAAGTTCAGTAGAGTATTCAATAACATACCGAATCTCCCCAAACCCCTGAGGAAGTAGAGGTGTTGATAAGCTTTCTTAGTGATTTCATCAATCTACTGGCTCAGGACATGGAAATGTGCACGAACATGAATTGATGACATTTTGGTCTCTAGGCTTTCCCTTGCTGAAGTCAACAATCAGCTCCTTAATCTTCCTGATGATGCAAGATTGTTGTTCTGGCACCATTCAACCAGATTATTTAACCCATCCTTTACTCTGTGTCGTCATTCTCATTAATTGTCCAGTGTTGATGGTATCATTGGTGTATTTAAAGACAACATTGGAGCTGTGTCTGGCTAAACATTGATGAGTATCGAGAGAGCTAGGGACTGAGAACTCAGTCTTGAGATTCCCCTGTGCCGATGATTGCTGAGGAGGAAATGCTGTTGCCAATTCATACTATTTGCGTTCTGCCAATGACAGTCAAGGGTCCAGTTGCATTGGAAATAGCAGAGACTCAGTTTCCTGTTTTAAATGATGAGTTTGAAAGAGTTGATGGTGTTGAATGCTGAGCTGTAATCAATGAACAACAGGCTGACATATATGTACCTGTTGTCCAAATGATGCAGAATGGAGCGGCAGCAAGGCTGCATCTGCTATTGATCCATTTGGGCAGTCTGCAAATGGAATTGAGTCCAGATCATTACTAAGGAAGGAGTTACTTTGTCTCATAATCAACCTCTTGAAGCACTTCATCACAAAGAGCATGAGTGTCACCGGTCAGTTGCCAATGAGCCCAATATTATGGATGTCCTTTTAAAGTAGGTGAGGACCTTCAACCGTAGCAGTGTAAGATTGAAGATGAAGTGAAATAAGCAAAAGTTATAAGAAAGGGGCCAGGTAGACATTCAGGTCCCATCGAGTCTATCCCACCATTCCATCATGGCTGCTCTGCCCCCTAATCCCATTTTCCTGCTTCTCCCCATACCCTTGACCCCCGTTCTAATCAAGAATTTGCCTATCTCTGCATTAAAAATATCCAATGACTTGGCCTCCACAGCCTTCTGTGGCAATAGGTTCCACAGATTAACCACCCTCTGACTAAAGGCGTTCCTCCTCACCTCCTTTCTAAAAGAGTGGCAGGACAAATAGTCACCAGACAAGTTACATTTGAATTTAGCTATGTGCCCTATGATTGCTCGAACTAAAAGTTGTCCAATCATCTTCATTTATAAATTGTGTATCATAATTTGGAGCCAAATTTCTAACTCACCTGAGCTGCCGCGAGTTTTATTCGTTTTGGTTCCACCTCCTTGGAAACTCGGGAATACAGATCCATGGCTCTCACCCACATACACATGGACTTACAAGCTTTAGACACTTTCTCCACTTTATCAGGTACAAAATCAGGATTATTAATGTATTTCTGAAGTCGTTGCAATATCTGGGGTTTAATGTTGTCTTTGTCATATTCCATGAGTTTCTTCAAGAAATTTGAATCACCAAGAACTTGTTTAGCTGAAGCCCAGTCAGTTCTGTACAATAAAATTAGAAATTTTTGGAAATAATTTGAGAAGTGAATGCACAGACACAAGAATATATTAATTATATAATTGTCAATGAAAAGTAAAAAAGGCATCTTCTGAAAGATCAATGATCTCAAAACTTCATCACAACTATAACATGTGTAACAACTATAACTGACATTCGAGAAAATTACTTGCAGAAGATACAGATTAATAGAATTATATTGCAATAAAAAATGTGCATCCAATTTAGCTTGTCGCAACTTGCTCTTGAAATATGTGTACACATCTCAAAGAGGATACACTGTTCAGTCACTATCATCAGTGCTGATTAGTGCATTATCACTCATTCATGGATGCAATTTCAAGAGCTAGCTCTAGCTGAAAATGACTACTGAATAAAACTGTGCCTGCAATTCTTAAAAGGGACGTGTTCATTCCCTCCAAAAGCTTTGAAAAGCTTGTTACAAAACTTGGTACTCTCGATGATACTCTCCAGGAAAGACAAAGAAAGAGAGTGGTCTTCTTAGTCCAAAAAGACATAAAGATTGGTTGGGAAGTTACAGGGGAAGAATTAAGCTGATGAAGGCAATGACAGGTCATAAGGTCATAAGGAATCGTAGAATTGGGCCATTCGGCCCATCCAGTCTAGACCATTCAATCATGGTTGATCTATCTCTCCCTCCTAACTCCATTCTCATGCCTGCTCCCAATTACCCCTGACAGCTTTACTAATCAGGAATCTATCTACCTCGGACTAAAAAATATCCACTGACAAATAATTCCACAGATTCACCACCCGCTGACGGGCACAAAGTTCCCAGGGGATGGAGACAGTGCAGCAACAAACTGTCAAAACAAGGAACAGCAGATGATTGTTTACAAAAAAAAAGGCACAGAGTGCTGGAGTAACTCAGCCGGTCAGGTAGCATCTCTGGAGAACTTGAACAGGTGATGTTTCAGATTGGGAGCCTTCCTTCAGTTGTACTGCCACAGTCATCAGCAAATCTTATTTTCCCACAGCTGCACCATCACATTCCCAGAATGTTCCATGCTTGAAACTCCCCTCACTCATAAAATAATAATTCCTATAAATACTTCTTGACACTTGCTGATATTTCCAATCGGAGTGAAATTGAGATATGCCAAAAATGTGTAAGGGCAGCAACCAATGTCAAATTTCAGACTGAATTCTCAAACTCATTTCTGCACTGCTAATACATATTTTTAGGGGGGAAAAATCAAGCAAATAATAAATTGGTCCTCTGTGCTCTGATGCAATGTACAGAACATATTTTGCTTTTAATAACTGTACAATTTATGTAAGAGAATAATCCAATCTCCTTAAGGTATGCCAAACCAGCATCAGCAGATTCTTGTGTCCATTTTACTGCTCCACTGCAAAATTTGAAGTTATCCCTTCTTTGAAGAAGTTCTCCTCCTATCTATATTCTCCAGAGATGCTGCCTGACCCATTGAGTTACTCCAGCACTTTTCTTGATCCAATGTAATCTGATGCCCCTATTTCCCCTGTAATTGAATCCTCCAAGTGTACATCCACTTGTTTTTTCCAAAGTTGATTTTACTACCCCAACCAAATCTCTTTTCCTTAGAGTTCAGAAGAAGGATGGGAGCACATTGGAACAATTACTGGAGTCAAAAAGAGCAAGTTTCCCAGATAGGACAGACGGGAGCATGACGAAGAGCGAAGACCAATGGTTTAAATTTCAATCATATCAGGGAGTCATGATCAAGGGGATATAACTGGTCATAAGCCGACAGTCATTTACTATAAATCTGAGGTTCATATAAATGTCTTCTCCCAGAGGGTGTGACTTTTCTGCCACCAAGGATTGTGGAGGCCAGATTGTTAGATACTTTTAAGGTGAAGCTGGATAAATATCTGAAAGATTGAAGAATGGCAAGTTATAGGGAAACCGGTGCAGAAGATGGCCCAGTGGTACAGCTCGTCTCTCACAGCTGTCAGAGCTACTCTCTCACAGTGCCAGAGACCCAGGTTTGTTCCTGATCTTTGGTGCTGTCTGTGTGGAGTTTGAACATTCTCTCTGTGACTATGCCGACCATGTCTCCCTGATCTTGTCCCATTTGCCTGTGCCTGTTCCATAGACTTCTAAACCTAACCTATCCTATATTGATTACAAAGGAGGAAAGAAGATAATACTATATTGCCTTCCATCACTGTGGAGAATGTGGTGGAGCTGCTGTGGTGGATGTTTATGTTACATTTGTGTAGTTGTGTGTCTTGTTGCTTTTTTTGGTATGACTATGGCAAAATCAAATTCTTTGTATGTTGCAAAATATACTTGGCTAATAAATTAATTAATTACGATTACAATATTTAAACATTGTAATTGTGCCCATCTCTACAGCTTCTTAAAGCAGCTCATTACATATACCCACCATCCTGTTTTTAACCCTTCCCCATTCACCTTAAAACTAGTTTAAGATTATTGAATCAACTGAATTTAAATTTTGCAGCTACCCTGATACTATTTGAATTCATATCTATGGGTTGCTACTCTAAGTTTCTGGAGCAGTAGTGGGGCAATTTAACCTCTATGATTCATTACATTTAAACAAATAAAGTCAGCGAACCCATCTGTACCGCACACAATCAGCAGAGCATTAAAACGTCAGTATGAATTCTTTAATTTTGAGTAATGAAACTAGATATTATAATGCTGAAGATGAAAATGCACTAACTGGGAAAATGCACATCACACCAATCATATGTTTCTGGTGGTTGAATGTAGTTCAGTCAACATTCATAAATTTCTAGGTGTAGGAAGGAACTGCAGATGCTGGTTTACACAGAAGATAGACACAAAATACTGGAGTAGCTCAGCAAGTCACGCAACATCTCTCAAATAAGTGACATTTCGGGTTGAGACCCTTCTTCCCAAAACTCTAACCATTCACCTATTTATTTTCTGCAGAGATGCTGCCTGACCCGCTGAGCTACTCCATGGTTGTGACTATCTTCATTGATAATTTTTTATTGTACACTAGGAGGAGTGTGGAAGCGGTTTTCAGAGAATTGATTGGAAAGATAGATGTATTCATAGTATCCACTCACTTTGCATTCAGTAGGATGCAAATGGCTTCCATGACAGTCATAACAAGATCTGGAGGCTTGGTGAATACTCTAACTTCAGATATATCTGCTTTGTCCAAAGAATCAAGGGCTTTATTTGCTGCATCCAAAGCAGGCATAGCTTCGTCAAGATCCCGTTGTGCATCATCAGCTATAGCTTGGGTCTCTGCAGCTTTTACTTTGGCTATTGCTTCATCATCCTGTACAACTCTGCGAATCTAGCACACCCAGAAGAAAAGTCATGAATACAATAAAACTCACATCAATAATTGAACAATCATAGTGGCTACTCTCACTGAGAAATGTTCTGAGACACTATCACATGAATCCACAATAAATAGTGGGGGGAAAATGGGCTTCAAAGCATATAAACTTTTAATGACCCAGACATAAATCAGTGAATCACCAGAGCAACTCTTTTTTAATTATGTCCTGCAAAATGCTTGATCAAATCCTTCCACCAACCCTTAGCCCACCTTCCTTTTCCCAGTCTTTGACTTTATTTTTCACTCCCTTAACTTGTCTTATTTTCAGCATGTCCAGTTTTTAAGTTATTCTGTTAGATTTATGCTCCTGCCACTAATTTCTCTGTATGCCCCAAAATAACAAAGTATCTAACCTATATTTTTAAACATTAGGAACTATTCCACAAGTTCTCCGAGAAAGCAAAGAGGACAGAAAATGATCAGAAACAGCAATTGGGCATTCATGAATCCATAATTAATATTTATAGTCATTATTTAATGTTACTGTCTTTGTCTTATTTACCTGGTCTGCCTCTGCATGGTCCACACTCAACTTTTCCATCAAAGCATTGACATCAATTGATTTCTGTTGAAGAACTGGCTCCAGAGCTGAAAGATCAACTTGCATTTTGTCTACCAACACATTGGTCTCCAACAATTTAGTGAGTCCATTCTTCACACGATTCCGAGCCTGGAGTTATATCAAAAATATTACATTCAGTATGATAATTCATAATGCCACTTATCAGAGTCTATCCCGTCATACATTTCAATATTAAGTTGTAAATGCTTGAAGTCTTCTCATTTATCATGTCTATCTATAAACTTCTGAGGTTTACAATTTCCTTCTTCACTTCCAAGCCCAATTTCATCTGCAAACTTGGACATTTTACCCTGCATAGCCATGCCCATATTATAGATGTTTAACAAAAAATATAGTGGTCCCAGTACTGGCCCATGAGTGAACATTACAGTTCACTCTCTTCCATTTTGAAAAAAATGTTGACCATTAGTTTCTGTTTTCTACCTTGAAGCTATTTTACTGACGAAGATGCTACTGATCTTTTAATCTTGCAAACCTGCTTTTGTGCCTTCTGAAAATTAGAGTTAGAGTTAGGGTTACAATCCTGGCCATGCTCTTATTTTGCTACTCTATCAGGAAAATTGTACTGGAGCCTGAAAACCATGACCACCAGGTACAAAAACAGCTTCTTCTCAGTAACCACTATGATCATCTATATACTGTATCTTTGGTTGCACAATGGACTGGTGTTCTACACTGTTATAGTTAGATAGTATTATGGTTATTAATTTATTGTGCTTCTGATTAATATACATTATCTTGCATTTATAAGCCTATTAATTTGCAGCAAACAAAAATATCATTGTTCCATCATTTTTGACGAAACTGAACTTTTAAAATAAAATGACAGGGAAGGTTAATGAAGGGAATGTCATTCATGTAACTTCAAGTCAAGAGTGTTTCATTAATACACACACATATATATATATATATATATATGTGTATATATATATATATATATATGTGTGTATATGTATATGTATATATATATGTGTATATGTATATGTATATATATATATATATATATATATATATATGTGTGTATTAATGAAACACTCTTGACTTGAAGTTACATGAATGGCATTCCCTTCATTAACCTTCCCTGTCATTTTATTTTAAAAGTTCAGTTTCGTCAAAAAGGATTTACTGGCTCCTCATTATCAACTCAAACTGTTTCAAGTGCCTATTATTTGTTTAAGAAATCTCTGAGCACAAGCTCAGAATGGAAGATGAATATTCTGGTGTGAGTAATTCACCTCATGATTCTACTACCAATAAGGCACATCAGAAATGTGATGCAACGTTATATTTGTCTGGATATGAGCAGCTTTATTAAAATTCAAAAAGGTAACACCTTAAACATTTACTCCCTCGACACTGGTGTGCACTGGCTCCAAGATACAAAGGATTATTTGGCAGTATTATCTGCACCTAAGATTTCTACCTGCCAGATGTTGCAGATATTCACTTCAACAAATATCTGCCTTCCCTCTCCTCTAGTCTCTGCACTGCCATCACCTTCTATATTTCCTCCCTCTCCTTCTTTTATCTCCATGCTCATTAATCCAACCTCCCCCAATTCCCTTTTCTTGAAAGCCAACCATTCAGTCTGAAGAAGGGTCTCGACCTGAAACATCACCCATTCCTTCTCTCCAGAGATGCTGCCTGTTCCGCTGAGTTACTCCAGCTTTTTGTCTATATTCAGTCCCTTAAAGCTGTTGTTATTTATTTCTAACTTTTAAACCTTTCCTTCTCTTCCCTCTTTTATTCCAACACTCCTCACTGCAATTGAGGCACTCATCCTGTTGCACCTTTGTCCTGTCTTTGTAATATTATTTATTTTTCTTCCTCGCTCTCTCATTACTTTCTACACAGAGGCTTAAAGCTCACAGTCCTCCACATCTTTCAGTAGTATTATCTCCCTCCCCTTTCATCTAATTAGCCTTGCTTCCTAATAAGCATAGTGATAGGTGATCAACTAGTGCAAAGCATACACTTCCATCTCGACAAAAAATATTTGCTGTTTGTTTTTGGGAGCTGAATCATTTAGTATTGTGTTGTTTGCTAAAAATGTGTATTTATCATAAACTAGTGACAAAGCACTGACTGTTCACACTAATGAACTTTAAAGGAAGTTAATGAAGTACTTTTCAAAACACTGCAGAACCATAAACAACCATAAACAACCATAAGCTGTAGGCACAGAAATACTGTAGATCACATAACTGGCTTAATATTGGTGTCTGGAAACCCATTATTGGTATACAACTATAATGTTTTATTCTGCCTCTAAAAAAATCATTCTATCAAAGTACAAGCTTGGTTAATTTAAAAATTAGCAAATTTTGTACAAAGGCTTTTTAAGGAAATTGGAACATTGTCAGAAATTCAAATTATCTTTGTAGTTTTGAAGAACAACAACAAAGGTTATCCTTACTGTAATCAGTTCCTTCCGTTTCTCCTGCAGCATGGACAAGTACAGATTAATCAGCTCGAGGTACGATGTGGGTGTTGTGTAGTATCTTCGTCGCAACTCTGCATAGTATTGCTCAGCCATGTCATTAACGCTGGTATGGACTTGTACGCACATTTCAGAAAATTTATCCTTCATTTCATCACTGCCAAGGTCAACAGTTGCAAAGAAATTTTTTGAGACAGAAAGAAGAGCTTCTCGTGGCCACTGAAGAAAGGAATTAACTCCATTAATTCTTTACCATTAACCAAGAAAGAAATAGCTTCACATGACTTTATTAATGTGGCTGACCAAATGACACTGCATGTTTGAAACACTAGCTAGTTGTAAATCATATGTTCAATTGCGGGGTATGTGACCAAGCAAGTAGGCAATCCTGGGAGGTTGACTCTGTTATAGCCAACTCTACGGTAAAGTTAACAAGGATACCTGCTAAATGTTAGGCAGTTCCTTTCTAATGTATGCATTTTGAGTTCCAATAACACCATTAGGTTCTGACGAGACATTTTCTGAACAGTCCATTTATTACCCTAATTTCTACTGCATCCTGGTAACTAATGGTCAATTGGAACTAATGGGAAGTCAGTAACTAGACTGTATCAGGCCATGTTATGTTTGGAACTATTGCTAAAACTTACCCACTAAAATCTCTTCAGCTTTAATTCAAATTACAATAATGCAATTGTGGAAACATCATTAATTTTTATAGAAGTTATTAAATTGATTGCATTCTTGAGTTATTTTATTTTTCCAGTTGTAGATGTTGCTGGCAAGGCCAATTTTTAATGCAATCCCATCTGCCTTTGAGAGAGTGATGATGAACTACCTTCTTGAACCATTGCACCCTTCTGGCTCCCTATACGCAGGAAATTCCAAAATTTAGACCCAGCAACAACGAAGGATCAGTTCTATACTTCCACTTCTTAAGTTGAGAGTTGAAGGTGGTGGTGCTGTTAAGTATCTGCTCCTCTTGGTGAAGGAGGTCATAGATTGTTTGGTGTCTTATTTTTAGTGTTGGAGCTGCATACCTCCAGGCAAGTGAAAGGAACACCATCACACTCATGATGTGTGCCTTTTAGATGATGAAAATTCTTAATTGGGAGGTAAGTCACTTGCCGCACAATACCAGTTTCCGACCTGTATTTGAAAACATGGTATTTATGTGGTTAGTGCAGTTGAGTTTCTGAAGAATTGTAGCCATCATTCGTGGGGTTGTGGGGGGAAGGGGATGTTGATGTCAATGTGATTGAATATCAATGGCTAGAGTCACTTGTTGTGGTTGATAGTCCCTTGTAGTCCCTAACACTCTGGTGGCACAAATGTTTCTGGCTATATACAGTACATTCAGAAAGTATTCAGACCCCTTCACTTTTTCCACATTTTGTTACAATACAGCCTTATTCTAAAATGACTTAAATACATTTTTTTTAATCATCAATCTACACACAATACCTCATAATAAAAAAATGAAAACAGGTGTTTCGAAATTTTGCGGAGTAATTAAAAAGAAATAACTGAAATATTACATTTACATAAGTATTCTGACCCTTTATTCAGTACTTTGTTGATCCACATTTGGCAGCGATCACAGCCTCAAGTCTTCTTGGGTATGACATTACAAGCTTGGCACATCAGTATTTGGGTAATTTCTACCATTCTTTTCTGCAGATCCTCTCAAGCTCTGTCAGGTTGGATGGGGTGCGTGGATGCACAGCTATTTTCAGGTCCGTCCAGAGATGTTAGATCGGGTTCAAGTCCAGGCTCTGGCTGGGCCACTCAAGGACATTCACAGACTTATCACGGCCACTCCTGCGTTGTCTGGCTGTGTGCTTCGGGTCGTTGTCCTGTTGGAAGGTGAACTTCTGCCCCAGTCTGTGGTCCAATACGCTCCAGAGCAGGTTTTCATCAAGGATCTCCCTGTACTTTGCTCCATTCTTCTTTACCTCAATCCTGACTAGTCTCCCATTTCCTGCCGCTGAAAAACATGCCCACAGCGTGATGCTGCCACCATCATGCTTCACCATGGGTATGCTATTGGCAAGGTGATGAGCAGTGCCTGGTTTCCTCCAGATGTGACGCTTGGCAATCAGGCCAAAGAGTTCAATCTTGGTTTCATCAGACTAGAGCACCTGAGAAAACAAACCTTTTGGCAAACTCCAAGCGGGCTATCATGCGCCTTTTACTGAGGAGTGGCTTCCGTCCGGCCACTCCACCATAAAGGCCTGATTGTGGAGTGCCGCAGATATAGTTGTCCTTCCGAAAGGTTCTCCCATCTTCACAGAGAAACTCTGGATCTCTGTCAGAGTGACCATCGGGTTGTTGGTCACCTCCCTGACCAAGGCCCTTCTCCCCCGATTGCTCAGTTTGGCCGGGCGGCCGGCTCTACGAAGAGTCTTGGTGGTTCCTGTCTCGGAGGTCTATGGATAATTCCTTCATCTTCATGGCTTGGGTTTTGCTCTGACACATGCACTGTCAACTGCGGGACCTTATATAGACAGGTATGTGCCTTTGTAAATCATATCCAATCAATTTAATTTACCACAGGTAAGTTGTAGAAACAATCTCAAGGATTTACCACAATGAAGTTGTAGAAATATCTCATGGATAATCAATGGAAACAGGATGAACCTAAGTTCAATTTTGAGTGTCGTAGCAAAGGGTCTGAATATTTATGTAAATATGTTATTTCAGTTATTTATTTTAAATTACTTTGCAAAAATTTCTAAACACCTGTTTTTGCTTCTTCATTCCAGGGTATTGTGTGTAGATTGATGATAAAAAAAAAATTAATCCATTTTAAAATAAGGCTGTAATGTAACAAAATGAGGAAAAGGTGAAGTGGTCTGAATACTTTCTGAATGCACTGTATTAGTTCAAGCCTCAATGTTTTCTCCGTTGCTGTACTTTATGCAAACATCAATAAACATTTATTACTAACCACTTCTAAATGATAGTGAGGAACATGGATTTTGGAGGCCATTAAATAATTAGAATGAATTTTAAAAATTCAGGTTTCGCTACACAGATGTTAATTTCCATTCTATTTCATTTACTTTAACTAATTTCAATATACTTAACTGATTTAAATTGGGCACAAGTAAATATTTTAAATTAGTTTTAATGGTGTTTTTTTATTTGCTATAGAACTGTAGTGATTTTAGATGTTTATGAATATTAAAAACAAATATTCAATTTAAAAAATGACAGCACTGACAACCAGTGACCCTGCAGGGGTAACCTCACCATCTGTCAAGGCATTTCTAAGGCAAAACCTGACACCTTCAAAGAGGCACTTCATCATGAAATCAGATAGCTAGCTGGTTAGTGGAAGACTGCACCCATATTTTTATTGCCTATTGCCATGTTGGATGGTAAGTAGGGTACGATGGAAAATAAAAGATGAGTTACAAGTGATCCATGAACTGCTATTGAATTTTCATCTCTTTAAAATATTGAAATGCTTTAATATATTTGAATACATCGATAACATTTTGGCAGACTTAGTAATACTGCATACCTGCACAAACCAATCAATGGTGCAGCAATTTACCAGGGATGGAAACATACGACATCGAGAGCGAAAGGCATCGCCGACAGGACTCATACATATTACAATGTGTAGTCTCTGGCGAACCCGCTTGATGAAATATTGAAATACCTGAGAAAAGAACAGTCCATTTAATATGTGTATTTTGCGCCTCATCTGAATTCATTATCTTTCATTATAATGACAGCATTTAGCTCAGATTTAGCTAAATTAGCATTTAACTCAGATCTCGTGAAAAAAATAGGTTAATTGTCTATATTCAATGATAATTTGATTAATTCTTAATTAAATTGATATAAATCTAAAAAGAACATCTGTTTTTAGACAAATACAACACACTGAATGCTTAATTTTCTAACAATTATTTTATTAGTGGATACCAGTAAGAAAGGATGTATCATACTTTCCACACATTATTGCTTGTGTAGGAGCCATTTATGTTTAGGCTAGCTACTGTTGGCATATTATATTATTTTGTCTAGATATATCTTGCAGTATTATTTTGGACACTTGGGGGCAGTCATCAAATGCACAGAGTGGCGTATATGTAATGTATATATATATATATATATATATATATATATATATATATATATATATATATATATATATATATATATGGGCATAGGGGACAGGAAGTGATCAGACACAGGGAAGGAGAGCATACAGTTCTCACCAGACCAGGGAGAACGGCCAGCTACAACTTGTAAGCAGAATAAGGAAAACCTGGAACGTTCATCTCTTTGTTTGTACAACTACTTCAATAAACAACCAATTAAACTGGAAATAATGACAGGAAGATCTGTTCTATTTGGTCTGCGCAAGATCACTCCTACTTACCTGTGTAGTAAGGCAACAGAAAAGAGGACACTGGAAGAGACTGAAATTTGCAATTACATTTAAGTGAGAACTAGCTCTATGAGTGAAACTAGAGCTTGTGAAAACTTGGGAGAACGGATTGTTTCATTTCACAAGTCTGACCCCGCCATTCCCGATCAACTGGGAAAGGTCGCCACCTGCGCTAATCTGACTAACGGATATTGGAAAACCCAAAAGCTAACGCGCAGAGAGAGTGAGTATGTACAGCATTAAGCTTTATTAGAGAAGCTATATATGATAAGCTGTATTGGAAAATGGCTACTAAAATGGAGAATTGAAAAGTGACCTTAAGAATCATAACAATATCAGTTGTTTTAAATATTGTGGTGTCGGCATACAGCTTTCAAGTCAACAAGTCTTAAAGAGATAGTGAACAAGTATGTCTAAAGCTCAGTCACAAGATGGCGATGTTGAAAAGGTGCTTGAAAGGCAAAATCAATTATTTTAACAAAGAATGGAAACTTTTAATGGTTTTATACAAGATGTAAAGGTGTGGTTATCTGATGTTGGACAGCAAACTACACACTCCATAGCTGAAAGTGCCATACAACAGTGTTGTAAACTCATAAAACATTGGACCAGATGACAGTGTTTCAAATGTCTCAAAACCAAAATTAAGCCACAAATCTAGTTCTTCGTCATGTGCATCTTCAAAGGCCTCAGCTCGCATAAAAGCTCAGGCAGAAAGGGCTACTCTCTTGGAATGGGTTGCGCCCTGAACAAAAAGCATGAGCTTGAGGCACATGAAGAACAATTGGAAAAAATGAAGAACAATTGAAAAGAGAGAAGGAACAATTGAAAAGAGAGAAAGAACAGCTGGAACTAGAGCCTGAGCTGGCGGCAACCAATGCAAAAATCAATGTAGAGGCCAAGGGATCAAGAAGCCACTCTAGAGTATCTGATGGGATGAACTCTTATATGAGAAAAGGAACTGCTCACAGGGAAACATCAGCTAAATTAAATCCACAGGCAGATGAATACTTGCCTGATCAAGTGTAACCAAGACAGAATGTGTTGATGGGAACTGAATCTTCCTCCCAGCAACAAGTTGTTAGACCAAAACAAACAACTCATGGACCATCTGTTAGAGCTCATGAACCCATCTAACTCAATATACTATATCATCTATACTCTCTTCAAAGAAAAAATGTACAGACTCATATGAAAAAGGGTGTGCACGGGCATGTTAGCACGACCCCCCCCTGTACTGAATGATTGAAACCAAGGTGATATCTGGAACCTAATGCAGAGGCAAAATTACATCACTGCTCTTCTGGTTCAACAAAATCTCTCTGGCATCGGTTTGGAAAAGGAATAATAATGGGATGCACCATTTCTGTTATTCTTTTTGCTCTTGCCATGAACATGGTGGCCAAATCAGCCAAGGTGGAATGCAGAGACCCCTAACCAAGTCTGGTGTGCGACAGCCCCCAATTAGAGCTTTTATGGACGACCTTACCATCACCACAACATCGGTCCCAGAAAGTAGGAGGATCCTACAAGGTCTTGAGAAACTTATCACCTGGGAAAGGACTAGTTTCAAGCCAACAAAGTCAAGGTGCTGAAGAAGGGGAAGATGACTGACAGATTCCACTTCTTACTATCCGGAACTGCCATTCCCTCCATCACTGAGCAACCTGTCAAGAGCTTGGGGAAGGTGTTTGACGCAACTCTGAAAGACTCTGCCGCCATGCAAAAGTCCATCAAAGACCTTGAAGCCTGGCTCACCAAAGTTGACAAGTCAGGTCTGCCAGGCAGATTCAAGGCCTGGATCGATCAGCATTCCATCCTGCCCCGAGTCCTGTGGCATCTGCTGGTTTACGCTGTTCCATTGACCACAGTTGAGTTGCTCGAAAGGAAGATCAGCGGCTTTCTCCGCAGGTGGCTTGGACTTCCCCGCAGCCTCAATAGTGCTGCACTGTATGGGACCAGTAACATCTTGCAGCTCATAGAATCATAGAATCATAGAAAATAGGTGCAGGAGTAGGCCATTCGGCCCTTCGAGCCTGCACCGCCATTCAATATAATCATCGCTGATCATCCAACTCAGTATCCTGTACCTGCCTTCTCTCCAAACCCCCAGATCCCTTTAGCACAAGGGCCACATCTAACTCCCTCTTAAATATAGCCAATGAACTGGCCTCAATTACCATCTGTGGCTGAGAATTCCACAGACTCAGCACTCTCTGTGTGGAAAAAGAGAGCTCCCATTCAGTGGCCTCACGGAAGAGTTTATGGTGGCACGAACAAGAGAAGCACTGCAGTACAGGGACTCCAGGGACCAGGTGTCATCGGCTGGCATCAAGGTGAAAACAGGGAGGAAATGGAGGGCGGCGAAAGGAGTGGAGGTGGCAGAATCACGCCTAAGGCAAAAGGCATTGGTGGGAGTCATGGCGACTGGCAGAGCGGGTTTGGGATACTTCCCTAAGACACCGGTTGGCAAGGCCCAGGGCAAGGAGAGACACCATCTAATCCAGGAAGAGGTCCAAGGAGGTGTGGAGGAAGAGCATGTGAGCAGGACGGTGGGGCTCAGGCAGCACGGAGTGTGGACAAGGTGGGAGAGCATACCACAGCGCAGGATTACTTGGTCAAACATCATGCAGGCAGACTTCCGGCGCGTCCGGTTCCTTGTCCAAGCTGTCTACGATGCCCTACCAAGCCCAGCAAACCTCCACATCTGGGGCAAGAGCGAGACACCTTCCTACACACTTTGCTCTGGAAGAGGATCACTAGAACATCTCCTCAGCAGCTGCCCAAAGTCTCTTAGGGAAGGTCGCTATCAGTGGCTCCATGACCAGGTGCTCGGAGGATGTGAAATCGATATGAGTAGAGCTGCAAAACACTAAGGGGCAGAAAACGCTATTGGGAGTTGTGTACAGGCCACCAAACAGTAGTAGCGGAGTTGGGGATGGCATGAAATTAGAAATTCATGCAACAACGGTAAAACAGTTATAATGGGTGACTTCAATCTACATATAGATTGGGTGAATCAAATTGGCAGGGGTGCCGAGGAAGAGGATTTCTTCGAATGTATGCGGGATAATTTTCTAAACCAACATGTAGAGGAACCAACGAGAGAGCAGGCTATTCTAGACTGGGTACTGAGTAATGAGTTATTTAGCAGTCTTGTTGTGCATGGCCCCTTGGCCAAGAGTGACCATAATATGGTTGAGTTCTTCATTAGGATGGAGAGTGACATTGTAAATTCAGAAACAAGGGTTCTGAACTTAAAGAAAGGTAACTTTGAGAGTATGAGACATGAATTGGCCAAGATAGACTGGCAAGTGATTCTTAAAGGGTTGATGGTGGATATGCAATGGAAGGCATTTAAACACTGAATGGATGAACTACAACAATTGTTCATCCCAGTTTGGCAAAAGAATAAATCAGGGAAGGTAGTGCATCCATGGATAACAAGGGATATCCGGGATAGTATCAAAACTAAAGATGAAGCATACAAATTAGCCAGAAAAAACAGCCTTACAGAGGACTGGGAGAAATTCAGAATCCAGCAGAGGAGGACAAAGTGCTTAATTAGGAAAGGGAAAATAGATTATGAAAGAAAACTGCATGGAACATAAAAACGGACTGCAAATGTGTTTATAGATATGTGAAGAGAAAAAGGTTAATTAAAACAAATGTAGGTCCCTTGCAGTCAGAAACTGGTGAATTGATCATGGGGAACAAGGACATGGCAGACCAATTGAATAACTACTTTGCTTCTGTCTTCACAAAGGAAGACATAAATAATCTGCCGGAAATAGCAGGGGACACGGGGGTCAAATGAGATGGAGGAACTGAGTGAAATCCAGGTTAGCTGGGAAGTGGTGTTAGGTAAATTGAATGGATTAAAGGTCGATAAATCCCCAGGGCCAGATAGGCTGCATCCCAGAGTACTTAAGGAAGTAGCCCCAGAAATAGTGGATGCATTAGTGATAATTTTTCAAAACTCTTTAGATTCTGGAGTAGTTCCTCAGGATTGGAGGGTAGCTAATGTAACCCCACTTTTAAAAAAGGCAGGGAGAGAGAAAATGGGGAATTACAGACCAATTAGTCTAACATCGGTAGTGGGGAAAATGCTAGAGTCAGTTATTAAAGATGGATTACAGCACATTTGGAAAGTGATGAAATAATTCGACAAAGTCAGCATGGATTTATGAAAGGTAAATCATGTCTGACGAATCTTATTTAATTTTTTGAGGATCTAACTAGTAGAGTGGATAAGGGAGAACCTGTGGATGTGTTATATCTGGACTTTCAGAAGGCTTTTGACAAGGTCCCACATAAGAGATTAGTATACAAACTTAAAGCACACGGTATTGGGGGTTCAGTATTGATGTGCATAGAGAACTGGCTGGCAGACAGGAAGCAAAGAGTAGGAGTAAACGGGTCATTTTCAGAATGGCAGGCAGTGGCTAGTGGGGTACTGCAGGGGTACTTGGACAGGTTGGGTGAGTGGGCAAATGCATGGCAGATGCAGGATAATGTCGATAAATGTGAGGTTATCCACTTTGGCGGCAAAAACAGGAGGGTAGATTATTATCTGAATGGTGGCCGATTAGGAAAAGCGGAGATGCAACGAGACCTGGGTATCATGGTACACCAGTCATTGAAAGTAGGCATACAGGTGCAGCAGGCTGTGAAGAAAGCGAATGGTATGTTGGCATTCATAGCAAATGAATTTGAGTACAAGAGCAGGGAGGTTCTACTGCAGTTGTACAGGGTCTTGATGAGGCCACGCCTGGAGTATTGCATACAGTTTTGGTCTCCTAAGACATTCTTGCCATAGAGGGAGTACAGAGAAGGTTTACCAGACTGATTCCTGGGATGGCAGGACTTCCATATGAAGAAAGACTGGGTAGACTCAGCTTGTACTCGCTGGAATTTAGGAGATTGAGGGGGTATCTTATAGAGGCTTACAAAATTCTTAAGGAGTTGGACAGGCTAGATGCAGGAAGATTGTTCCCAATGTTGGGGAACTCCAGAACAAGGGGTCATAGTTTAAGGATAAGGCGGAAGTCTTTTAGGACCGACATGAGAAAATCATTTTTCACAGAGAGTGGTGAATCTGTGGAATTCTCTGCCACAGAAGGTAGTTGAGGCCAGTTCATTGACTATATTTAAGAGGGAGTTAGATGTGGCCCTTGTGGCTAAATGGATCAGGGGGTATGGAGAGAAGGCAGGTACGGGATACTGAGTTGGATGATCAGCCATGATCATATTGAATGGCGGTGCAGGCTCGAAGGGCCGAATGGCCTACTCCTGCACCTATTTTCTATGATTCTATGAAAGGGCCACAAGGGGGAGAGTGTTGCAAACATAAGCATTTCTGGATCATGGAAGTTCAACTACCTTTTGCACAGAAAGCTTGATGAGAAGGCTAAACATTACAGGGCGAAAGACCAATATTATCTTGCGTACCATGAACCAAGTGAAGCCTGTGATCAGTCATCATATCTCAGGTTTGAAAATATCTAGTCTTGACAAAGACGATTTTATACAACTATCTGATGTGCTAAACATTCCCAGATAGGAAGACATGATACAATGGCCTTACTTGAAGGATATCAAGATTCCTGAAATAGACTCTGACATTGACCTACTCATCGGGCCAAATTGGAACATTGGCAGCTGGTCGTCAGCCAAGGGGATGGACTATACGCTGTGAGGACCCTATTGGGTTGGGTCATCTATGGTCCCCTGAAAATAAGCAACGAAAGCAGGGATGAAAATGGCTGTTCTGCTGCTGCTGTCAATCGAATATCCATTGTAAACCTAGAGGAGCTACTGGTCAAACAATACAATCACGACTTCAGTGAAAGAACCAGCAAGGACACAAAAGAATTGTCCAGAGAAGAGGTAAAATTCTTGGATATTATGAATCGCTCAGCAAAGATGACAGATGTACACTGTTGTCTAGACTTACCTTTCAAACAAGAAAGCATCAGCATTGTAGAGCAGCTCATCCAGAGCCTAAAACACAGGTTTGGCAAGAATAAGACATTTCATGATGAATATACATCTTTCCTCATAGAAATGATTGACAATGGTGATGCTGAAATGGTACCAGTGGACCAGCTGAATCGAAGTGATGGAGAACTCTGGTACATCCCACACCACGGGGTGTATCACTCAAGGAAAGGAACATTAAGGGTGGTCTTTGACTGTGAAGCAGTCTTCAAAGTAACATCACTTCACTGCCAACTGCTGGAAGGTGCAGACCTTACCAACTCACTCATTGGAGATCAAATCAGATTCAGACAAGAACCAGTTGCTTTGATAGCTGGAATGTTCCATCAGGTCAAGGATCAGAAAAACATATTGACTATCTGTGCGAGGGTGATGTGCAGCAAGGTTTCGTTGAATACCGGATGAAGGTACATCTTTTTGGAGCAGTGTCATCACCAAACTTTGCATTAAGGGAGAATGCTGAGGACAACAAAGCTCCAGCAGAGGTGGCAAACACAGCAAAGAACAACTTCTATGTAGATGATTGTTTAAAATCCATGCCTTCGGAACAGGAAGCAGTTCACATGGCAAGAGAACTGACTTCCCTCTGCCAAATGGGAGGATTCATGCTGTCAAAGTAGATCAGCAATACTGTATTGTATTGGCATCCATTCCACAAGAACCAAGGAGATCAGGGAGTTAGACAATAGACAATAGATGCAGGAGGAGGCCATCCGGCCCTTCAAACCAGCACCCATTCAACGTGATCATGGTTGATCATCCACAATCATTACCCCGTTTCTGCCCCCCCCCCCCCCATATCTCCTGACTTCACTATCTTTAAGAGCCGTATCAAGCCCTCTCTTGAAAGTATCCAGAGAACTGCCCTCCAGCCCCCTCTAAGGCAGAGGATTCCACAGACTCACTACTCTCCGTGTGAAAAAGTGTTTCCTCATCTCCGTTCTAAATGACTTACCCCTTATTCTTAAACTGTGGCCCCTCGTTGTGGACTCCCCCAACACTAGGAACTTGTTTTCTGCCTCAAACATGTCCAAACCCTTAATAATTTTATATGTTTCAATGAGATCCCCTCTCATCATTTCTAAATTCCAGAGTATACAAGCCCAGCCGCTCCATTCTCTCAGCATATGACAGTCCCACCATCCCGGGAATTAACCTTGTGAACCTATGCTGCACTCCCTCAATACTATGAATGTCCTTCCTCAAATTAAGGGACCAAAACTGCACACAGTCCTCCAGGTGTGGTCTCACTAGGGCCCTGTATAACTGCAGAAGGACCTCTTTGCTTCTATACTCAACTCCTCTTGTTATGAAGGCCAACATACCATTCGCTTTCTTCACTGCCTGCTGCATCTGCATGCTTACTTACATTGATTGAAGAACAAGGACCCCCAGATCCGGTTGTACCTCCTCTTTTCCCAACTTGAAACCATTGAAATAATAATCTGCCTTCCTGTTTTTGCTACCAAAGTGGATAATCTCATATTTATCCACATTAAACTGTATCTGCCATGCATCTGACCACTCACCCAACCTGTCCAAGTCACCCTGCATTCTATATCCTCCTCACAGTTCACACTGCCACCCACCTTTGTGTCATCTGCAAATTTGCTAATGTTACTTTGAATCCCTTCATCGAAATCATTGACGTATATTAGAAATAGTTGCAGTCCCAGCACTGAGCCTTGCGGTACCCCACTATTCATTGCCTGCCATTCTGAAAGGGACCTGTTAATCCCTACTCTTTGTTTCCTGTCTGCCAACCAATTTTCTATCCATGTCAGCACTCTATCCCCAATACCATGTGCCCTAATTATACCCACAAATCTCCTATGTGGGACCTTATCAAATGCTTTCTGCAAGTCCAGGTACACTACATCCACTGGCTCCTGCAGATTTGTTATTTCCTACTAACGAATTGTCGTGCTTGTTATTAGTTGCTCCGTCTAATTTGCGATTTATATTACCAAGATCTTGCTTACGTAATTCAGTCTGAGTAGCTGCTCGTTACTGTAATGTCCTGCAGACCAATGCTATGTGGACTTTAATAAATATGTCTTGTATCTTGACGTGTGTATGACTCGACATTACATGTTCAAGAAGTGAGTCTTACCTACTCTATTCACGTTTATTAAGGTTTGTTTTTTATATTTGTTTTATGTGCCTGTTATCTCTATCATGGCAAACTCGTCTCGCTGTCCTAGTCCTCTGATCTTTGACTCTGACATTGCTGAACGCTGACGCCTTTTCGGGCGCGAGTACATTCACATCATTCATCGCAACGATCCTCCAGATGTACGTGCTTCTGTGTTACTAAACCTGGCTGGTCCTGAGGCAATGAAACATGCGGTCCGTTTTACATTTGAGCCTGCTGTTTTAGACACAAATGGTCAGATCCAAGTGCCTGCAGAAACGATTGATGACCCTGCTGACTACTTGCAAAGTTTTGGCAATTATGTGACCTCCCCTCAAACATTATTATCGAACGTAAAAAGTTTTTTGCCCGTAAGCAACAAGTTGGCGAGCCAGTAAAGTGCTTTATTGGCGACGTAAAACACATGGCTGCGCGCTGTCATTTTCAAGATTTATGCGATGAACAGATTCGCGACAAACTCGTTGGAGGCATGTTCAGTGATAAGGTGAGACGAATTACTTCATAACACTGAACTGATTCTAAATCAAGCAGAACACGCCTGTCGGATTTCTGAGACAACGGCTTCTCACACTAAGTCTGTGATCTCTGGATAGCCATCCCAGTATATTGTTAACCTTACAGGCACCTCCTGTCGCAACAAGCGCCTGCAGCCTTTCCCTGCCTGGCAGCAAAGAAGGTCTGCTGCTCGATTAATTGTAACTATTCTCATGCTCCGGGTCAGGAGTTCTGTATTGCTTATAGAAAAATTTGAAATTTTTGCAAGAAATTCAACCACTTTGCAAAATGTTGCCATTCCCGTGCGACTCAATCCATCGCAAGGACGAGTTTGCACCCGTTACAACATGAGCTTCCTGATAATGAAAGCCAGGAGCTTGAGGCGCCATCCCCCGCTCAGCTCTCTGCAAGTGAAGATAACAATTCAGCCATCCACTCCCTCCTCCCTTCCTCTAACGAGCAACTTGACCCTGAGGTAACCATGTTTGTGAATAACAAGCCTGTGATCGCAAAGATTGATACCTGCACAAAATGTAATGTTATGTCGTTATCTGAGTATAAAAATATACGTAATGCTGAACATGTTGTAAAGGCCTTGGCCACGCTTCTGGCCTATGGGGGTGATGTTCTACACCCACTTGGACAAACTGATTTTAACTGCATCATAGACTCGCAGTCTCATACCCTGAAGTTTTATATCATGAAGGGGGATTCTGAAACTCTGCTTGGTATCAATGCATGCCACGATCTAGGCCTAGTCTACTTTGGCCACGCTGTCCATCAACTCTTTCTCGCTGAGGGCTCCACTCAGCAAATACTCTCTCGATATAGAGAACTGTTTAATGATGAGCTTGGCAAGCTGCCCCTCAAGTCCAACATCGCCGTTGATCCCAAAGTCACTCTTGTGGTTCGAGCCCCACATCGTGTTCCGCATGCCGTGCATGACAGAGTACACAATGAGCTCAAGCGGATGGTCTTCCTAGGTGTCATTGCTGAAGTTACTGACCCATCTGACTGGGTTTCCACCATGGTGGTTGCAACAAAGAAAAACAAGGAGGAAATTTGTATCTGCATCAACCCCAGGGATCTGCACACAGCCATCAAACGCCCACACTACCCTATGCAAACGGTAGAGGAAGTTGCCACTCAAATAGGCAAATGCATCAGTGTTCTCCATTCTGGATGCCAAAATCTCATTTTGGCAGATTCCGCTGGACCCAGACTCGTCCAACCTTACTACGTTCGGTACCCCCTTCGGCCGTTACAAATGTCTGAGAATGCCCTTTGGTATCAACTCTGCCAGGTTTTTTGGCGCACGATGGAACAACTGTTTGCGGGGTATCCATTGCCATCATTGTTGATGACAATCTTGTCTATGGGTGTGACTTGGTTGAGCATGACGCCAATCTGAAGAGAGTGTTAGACCATGCCAAAGACATTCAGCTCAAACTCAATCCCCTGAACTGCAAGTTTAGAGTCCTGGAAGTTACCTACATCGGACATGTTTTCACAAGTGATGGTCTCAGACCGGACACATCAAAAACTGCTGCTATCAACGAGGTGCCGGTTCCTACTGACATTACAATTCTAACTTGAAGGGACCATTAAATCATGAGTTCACCTGTGAATTCACTAAGATAAGCCATCCTAGCGACATCCGTGACAAAATTGGCATCTGAGATGACACATAACTCGCATCATTATGGTACTAAGGAGGACAGCTAGTTTGACACTTAGATTCTTAGAAATAAAAAATATATGTGGATGCTTCTACCATTAGCGCATGAGCTTTGAGGGAGAGGAGAGTGGAGAGAGGGGAGAGGGAGAGAGAGAGAGGAGAGTGGAGAGAGGGGAGAGGGAGAGAGAGAGAGGGAGAGGAGAGGAGAGAGGAAGAAAGATAGCTTGGTCAGGGAATTGAATACTCAGCGGGGGCGTCACACCTGTTATTTTGTATTGTGTATCTTTACTGATAGTTGATTGTTTTTCTGTGTTTTACTTGTAGTTTGTTGTAATAGTTATTTGTGCTCTTCAGCATGTGCTTTCTCCATTCATTGATCCAAATCCCTAAATACTCCATATAGTTAGTTAGTAAACAAAATAACTCTTTTGTGACTAAAGGATACTGCACGAAAGAGCACTTGCTGCTCGCAATGCCGCTCAGGGAATTTCAACTGAGCTCTCGTGATTTTATCTGGATTATAGGATTATAGAGGGGGGATCATGAGATGCCGGAAATTCAGTGGTCAATCTGTGTGACCCCTTGGTTACAAATATGTCCTGTACATGTATGTACATATGTACATGTAGAGTCATTTTACGAAGGTAGACACATAATGCTGGTGTAACTCAGCGGGTGAGGCAGCATCTCTGGAGAACGCGTGACGTTTCGGGTCGAAACCCTTATTCAGACTGATGTCAGGGAGGGAGCGGGACAAAGATAGAATGTAATCAGACACAGCAAGACTAATGGGAGAACTGAGGAAGGAAAGGGGATGGAGAGAGAAAGCAAGGGCTATCTGAAGTTAGATAAGTCAATGTTCATACCGCTGGGGTGTAAACTACCGAAGCGAAATATCAGGTGCTGTTCCTCCAATTTGTGCTGGGCCTCACTCTGACAATGGAGGAGGCCCAGGACAGAAAGGGTCAGATTGGGAATGGGAGGGGGAAGTTGAAGTGCTGAGCCACCGGGAGATCAGATAGGTTAAGTAATTTTCCACTGTTCACGAAATATTGTGAGACCGAATAAAGTAATGCCATTAATTCTTCTGAAAAGAACATCTCAATCATTGTACCACCATACTTTCCTATAGGAGATATGTTGCCTTTCCCCAATGGTTAGTTCATGAACAAAGGAATGTATGAATTCCAATGCACAAATTCCCGCATATTAAATATATCCTCAGACTAAAGTTTCTGGCACCAATGGCATCAGCACTTATAATCTTACTTCGTCTCGGTTTCCTTCTGGTATTCCAACCTCTTTAGCTTTTGGACGTGTGGCTGCAAGGACATACTCAAGCTCTTCTTTCTCAAACAAATTTGGGACCTCTCCTGAGTTGAGGATGTTATTGATGTCTTCCAGAAATTCCTCTACTACTATCTATTTGAAAACATACATATATTAGCAAAATTTCATGTGGACAAACATAATTAGGAAACACAATCATCAACTAACATGCTATTATAATATTTATGCCGGAAATGACAATAAAAGCACTCCCCTAGGGGTATTTTCTCAATACAGTTAGAAATGTTAAGATGAAATGATACCTGAAGTTAATATCTGATATCTGAAGGTATCTGAAGATGAAGCAGAAGTGACAGTAATTCCTCTGTCACATCTGGAAATAAAGGTGGTAAGTTCTTTTGCACTGTTTTATTCTGCAACACTTATTGTATCTAAGTTGAAAGAAGTCCACAATTTACTCTTCACCCTCCATGCATGTGAAGTACTAATGCATAGTATAATGATGTGAAAAACTAATCCTTGAGTCAAAGAGTCATTCAGCATGGAAATAGGCCTTTCGGCCCAACTTCCCCATGCCAAACAAGAATCCCCAATTACACTAGTTCCACGTGCCTGGCATTTGGCCTGTGGGTGATTCTTCAGTAAGTCTACTTTTAGGTTTCTGGAAACCTGAAAATAAAATTTAAAATTTTGCAACTTTGAATATTATTTCATATAGATGAACATCTCTACTATGGGAAAAATATGTTTGGCGCAATCTTTTAGAGAATTTAATTATTTTTTTCTTCTTTTTCCAGGCTGCCCATTGCATTCAGCCATATCCATCATATTTTTTATGATGAACAACACTGTAAAATATAACTGATTTAAGAAATATAAAATCAAATTTTTGTCGCAGTCTTTCAAATTATAGAGTATCTTCCTCAAATAAACCACCAAAAAATATATATTTTCAGTCTACCGCATTGATCTGAAACCTTCGTAAAGGTTTAGTGCCGAAAAAAGTGGTGATTTTCAGCAAGAATGGTAACCTTCACATAACTTTTCACCAACTTCTTCTAAAACAATATTAATTTCAGATGAATAGGCAGAAACATACTGTTCATTTATCAATTACAATTGATAATTATGGTAATTGTTGTATTATTTTACGCATTCTGAGCATAAAATACTCAACTGACAGATATGGCTCAGCATGGTGGAGATGATCAAGTTTGGGAGTGTCACATGATGGAGATGACTAAAACTATCTTTAGGCCGGGGTTCGGGCTCGGGCTGGAGTTGGAGCTGAGGCTAGGGTTTTGGGTAGGGCTGGGGCTGGGGTTAGGGTTAGAGCTAGAGTTAGAGTTAGAGTTAGGGCTGGGGTTAGAGCTGGGGCTGGGGCTAGGATTAGGGTTAGGGTTAGGGCTGGGGTTAGGGTTGGGGCTAGGATTAGGGTTGGGGTTGGGGCTAGGGTTATTTACCCCCGATCTCCAGCTGCAGCAGCTCCAGCTTGATCTCCAGCACTAGCAGCTCCAGCTCCAGCCGGACACGCAGCCGTCGCATCTTCCCATGACCCAATGTCCCTCTCCACGTCCGGCCCTCTTCAGCCCTTGTTCCCCAGCTGCGATGGCTTTGTGTCCGGCTGGAGCTGGAGCTGGATGGGGATCGGGGGTTGAGTTGAAGATGTGGCCGTGATGGGAATGGTGGCCCAAGCCTTTAGCCCAGGATGGCTTCGCCGGAAGGCCATGCCTAGCCATATATTTCCCGAATGGCACATGGCATGATTTGTTCAGCACCATTCGGGAATGGCGCTGATTAAAGGTACGTACCCGCTATGCAGCAAAAAGCTTAGTTTTCACATGCTTCTCATCCCGTGAATCAGGAGAAATTCACAAGGTAGGGGAACCAATCAGACTAATGTACTACCACTAACTCTACCCTAGATCTGTTAAACCTAAGAAACATCTCCAGGGATTGTGTCCTGGGCTCTCTCGCCCAGCACCTGGTGTCCCGCACAACAAAGCTCCAATCATTGGGACAAGGAATTTTTGAAAAAAACGGTAAGATTTATAATTTTATCAAGAATAGAGGAATTTCTTTTACGGGTGATAAATATTTTAATTATTAATACCTACCCTTCAAAAGTATTTTCATTTTAGATAGATCCCCCATTAAATAAATATGCTGACTTGAAATTTCACAAGTAACCATCGGGACATGCGGTTTTCAGAGGGGGGGGTCATCGAACATCGGGGGAAAAAAATAACACCATATTAATTTGGGGTTTCATCTTTATTTATGAGGACTATGTTTATTAACAATATGGAAAAAGAAGAAATATGATAGAATTACGGATTTTCCTTATATACAGCATTAGAGGGACACCAAAGTAGACACTTACTGAAGAACCATCCCTATATCCCTCTAAATTTTCCTGTATCTGTCCAAATGTCTTTTAAATGTTGTTGTAGCACTAGCCTCAACTACCTCTGCTGGCAGCTCCGTACACCCCTCAGGTTCTTATTAAACTACCTTTTACCTTAAACTTACAGTATGTCCTCAGGTATATGATTTCCCTACTCTGGGTAAAATACTTTGTGCTTCAACGCCCTCTAGTCCCCTCATTCCACTATAATGATTTAATACACCTCTAAATGTTCACACCTTATTCTCATGCGTCCAAGGAATAAAGTCCTAGCCTGTCCAACCTTTCTCTATGACTCAAGCCTTCAATACCTGACATCCTTGTAAATCTTCTCTGCACTATTTCCAGCTTCGCAATATGACCACAATTGAACACAATACTCCAAATGTGGCCTTACCAATGTTCTGTACAACTGTAACATAACATCACAACTTCTATACTCAATAAAATACACAAAATGCTGGAGTAACTCATGTCAGGCAGCATCTATGGAGAACATGCACCCAGTTTCTGCCCTCCACAGGCATGCTTTCCAACGGCTACACAATACACAACATTTCTATTCCTGATTTTAACAATTTGTAACGCTTTATCCTTTTTAGGCTCACACCTACCTCTTCATCCCTGGGCTTTGTCCAACAATCTGCCTATCAATAAACATTCACCTGTTGTTATCTATTAATGCCCTTGCTCTCTTCTGCCCCTTCTCTTTTCCAGCTTTCTTTCCTGCTCCCCTTCAATCAGTCTGAAGAAGAGTCCCAATCCAAAACATTGCCTATCCATGTTCTCCAGAGATGCTGCCTGACCTGTTGCAATACTGCAGCATTGTGTATCTTAGTCTGGTATAAATCAGCATCTGCAGTTCCTTGTTATTATATTATGTACTCAGTACTCTGACTGATGGCCAATGTGCCACAGGCCTTCGTGACTTCCTGATTTATCTGAGACGCTACTTTAAAGGAACTATGCACCAGCACTCCTCGGTCCCTCTGCTCTACAACACTCCTCCATTCACTGGAAAGGTACCGCCCTGGTTTGACTTCCCAAAATGTAACACTTCGCACTTATCTGCATTAAACTCCATTAACCATTCCTCAGCGCACATCTGCCCAACTGATTAAAATCCCGCTGTAATCATTCCAATTTCTGTTCTTACCAGCAGAACATTTCAAACCGATGGTGTGAACAATTACAGTGGTTTGTATCACATTATTTATTTTTTATGAATTACAAATGCAAAGTTACTGATTATTTTAAAGTCATACCTGTGTGTCGGTAAAGAGAAAGACAGTATCTTTTTCCTCAACCCCAGCCAATTTATAAAGAGATCGAAGATCCTCATGAAACGATTCATAGTTATACCCACGGCTGAGCTCAATTTGAAAGCATTTGTAATTACAGATGTGAGCTGCCAATCGTGTGAGTGACTGTTTGCCTGTACCCCCAACACCCACAAGAAGTGCATTTCCTCGTTCCTGGCGAATCATGCGAGCAATTCTACAAGGCAATTATAGAAATATTTTACACAGAATCCTAATGATTAAACATCAATTTGTAACTAAACCTTGACCCACAGTACCTGATAATGTAAATAAATAATACCAAATGCTTGGGCAAAAAGCAAACGCAAATATGAAACAGATTTTAAGAGCTTCAAAGGTATAGAAAGAGAACGTCAAAAATTGGTCCATTGGAAGCTGAGAGAAAATTCATCATTTGGAATAAGGAGAAGTATGAGATATCTGGTGTCTGCCTTCGCAGTAGAAGACTCAACAGGTATACTAAAAAACACAAGATTGCTAAGGAGCAAAAGAGTGTGAGGAACTTTAAAAGAAACAACAGTGGGCAAATGGTGAGATTAAGAACTAAATGCCAAAGCCTGATGACCTGAATCTTAAAGTTCCAAAAGAGATGGTTACAGAAAATTACTTTGGTCATCATGTTTTAATAATCATAAAGGTTTATAGGAGTCAATATGGTTTAATGTATTTGAAATTATGTCCGACACTCATTGGCATTGTAATAATAATCCAATTAGCATAATAAATACGAGAAACCACTGAATGTCATGGGTTTACATTTACAAAAGGCAAAAATTAAAGGATGCTAACCATTTTAACTCCCCTTCCGAATCCAGCACTGACGTTTATTCATGGGCCTCCTCCAGTCGCAGAGTGAGACCATGTGCAAACTGGAGGAACAGCATCTCATATTCCACTTGGATAGCTTTCAACCCAGTATGAAAGTTGAATTCACCAATATTAGGTAATCTCTAACTAATCACCACACCCCTCTTTTCTCCCCACCCACCCCTCCCCCCTCTAGCCCCCCTTCTTTCCCTCTGCTGGACTCCCACCTTTACCTCCTCTCTACTCCACACCTCCCCCACCCACCCACCACTTTCCTCCCCTTGGCTTCAAAATCTGCAACTCTTTAAACCTGTCTCACACCGATTGTTCTTATCTCTAGCCTTTCACCTTGTTACCTGCCATGGTTTCTCTCCTTCCCCCGTTTTTTTCTCCCCCCCTACAATCAATCTGGTGTAGGAGAGGGAGAAGAAATGTCACCTATCCATGTTATCCAGAGATGCTGCCTGACCTGCTGAGTTACTCCAGCACTTTGTGTCCTTTTGTGTGTTAACCAGCATCTGCATTTCTTTGTTTCCATCATTTAAAGGTTACTGCACAAAATGATGGTCCATGTGGTTCAGAATAATATATTAGCAAAGACTGTAACTTAGTTAATTGGAACAAAACATAGATATAACTGGAAATTTTCAAGTTGGCAATCTATAACAAGGAGGATGCTTTTGCGATCTGTGCAGGAAGCCAATTTAATAGTAAGATTAAATGAGAACTTACCAGTTCAAAGTTTTATCCTTATTTTATGAGGAGTTACGATGAGGGATTACGTTAAGAAGTCCCGCCAAAGTGCATGCTTGTCATACTTCAAAGCCGCGGCGTGAAAACACAGAAACCCAATAGCCGAAGTAACATAGTAAGGCTTTTAGAAGACTAGAACTACCAGATGATCCTTTAGATTATGAGGGTGAGAGCGGAGGGCACTTAATCCCTCATCGTAACTCCTCATAAAATAAGGATCAAACTTCAAACTGGTAAGTTCTCGTTTAATCTTACTATTTTACTTCGGAGTCACGTGAGTGACTACGTGAAGATTTCAAAGCTCTGTGATTTCATGCCATAGATACAGTTCCATACGATACAACTGCCTTGGTTGACACAGGATAACCAAATAATGTATCAAACATTGTTTAATTTATGCAATAAATGTCTTAATCAATAAAAATTTTCACAACAGTAATAACCCCTCTTTCGCAGGGGAAATTACAAAGGAGAACTCAAACAGAACCCAAAACTGCTTGCCCAATCTTTGCATTGCGAGGACAGGTTTGTCATGAACCCTAAAAGGTTCCTTAACTGGACTATCCTGTGGTGAGGATTTGGTCTAATGGCACGCCCTGCACCTTTGCTGCGTACATTGATGGACGCCCTGGTGGAGTGATTTAAACAAATCAGTGTCTACTCCAGCAAAATGCAAACCTGTTTTGGTCATCTAGCAATAGCTTGTATTGACACCTTTGTATGAGGTTTTATGTGGCTGATGACCATCGCTGTTTCAGAGCCTCTGAGACTCTTGATGACCTTGATATTATTAGCTCAGATGCGTAATTACATATAGTCTTAGATAAATGGGTATATTTTAAACTTATTTTGGTTCCAGCCATCCCTGGCCTGCTCTGTTTGATTAGATCATATGGATAAAACACAATATCATCTACAGAAGAATGCATGCTGTCCAGTCCAAATATTGCTGTCCATAACTTGCAATATTTGGACTGCCACTCGCACCATGAACATGATCACTTTGAGCATTAACTTCCGGAAAAGCATAGATGTAATTGGAGCCCATTGCCAAAGCAGTGTGAGAACTATGCTCACATTCCAGATTTCTGAATATGTACGTCTGGGAGGGTTTTGTTAAAATACCTCCTATGAATCGGCCAACAATAGATGAGATCCGACAGAATGTTGTCCGGACCCTTGCCCTAAATAGGAGGACAAAGTACTTCTAGTACTATAAATGGCACTATAGCTTAACTGCTCGTCAAATTGCAATGTAGCCAGGAACTCCAATACATCCGGTATGCCTGCAACTTATAAGATATATTTAACTGTAAACAGGACATCTCCCATTTCTTAATATGAGATACATATTGTTTTTTTTATTTTTTTATTTATTTTTTATTTTTAGTACTATCTTTCCAGACCACCGTAATCACATCGATGGTTCTACTCAATAGTCTGAGTCCCTGGAACAGTCTGTTCAGAAGATACAAATCAATAAATTAATATGCTCATGTAAAGGGGAACTTTCCTCCTGTCCCAGTGTGAACCAACCAGTTACTGTAATTGGGATGATCATGAATGCTGTGTCATCCGTCTCAAACCAATGGGACCATGCTGTGTGGACCAGTTTAGAACCCACTAAACACCTAAGTGTAGCCATACTCTATTTTGGTGAGACCTTGATTGAATGAGGAAGAAATGGGGAAAGCGTAAGAACGTACATCCCCAATGTAGCGAGAATGTATCCTCCGCTACTGCCCCTAGATTTGGTTCCCATGCCGAATACAGGTACTGGTAATTTAACCCAGATGCAACAGATCTATGTCTGGCAATCCATACCGGCAAACAATGATTTTGAAAATTTTGGATTCTTAATTCATTTTTTGTTTGTCATGGAATTTACATGACCTGGTGTCTGCAACTTTTGCATTATCTCTACCTGATAGGTAGATATCTGAGACCCAGATGTTCCTTGTAATGCACCATTGCCAGATGAGGCCAGGCAGACTGTTACAGAATAATGACCTCATTCTGCCCATGTGATTGATATGGGTACTAGCTGTGGTATTATGAATCTGAAGCTGCACATGCAATCATGCATTGTTGAACAGAATTCTTTAGGCCATAGAATGCACCCAGCAATTCTACGCAGTTTACCCCAGCCTCTGCAGGGTTAATGCTTCTTTCACATTTTATCTGTCGCCCCAGCCAGACTTGATATCAGTGGCTACTCATCCTGAAGCTCACATCAGTTTGTAAACTAAAGGTTATTGAGTCAGAATGTTGCTAGTACATCGCGAGACATTAGTTACAATTTTGGCCGTAGGCAAAGTACTGTCATGTTAATTAACCAATGATGACCTCAAATAGCCAATCATTCTAAATGGTACTAATCTAAGTTTAATTAGATGGGCGAGGACATAACCTCTCAACAGGTGTGTGGTAGCTGAATATTTATCTTTCAGATCTATGGCTGCCAATATAACACCCTTTTTTTATCCCAGTTACAATACTGACATTTTTATTTAAATCTTTTATACTGGACCTTAAGGGTTAAGTATGTTCCGGCCCAGAATGACTCGACACCCACCATCGTCCTTTTGGCCGGGGAATTGGACACAATTGTTGAGGCTGATATGCACCATCTTCTTGTAGAGTTAGTGGTATTGAACCCCAATACCCAACTATGTGTATTTTGTATGGGTGGATGTACTTCCAAGATACCTATTTGAGATCCCCGGATACAGTCCAATATTCACTTACTGTTTCTTAATCTGAAAGGATATGGTTTTTGAGGTGGCATCCTGGTCTCAGGTTTAGTCTCATCGTTCAGGTGTTCCCCTGGGTAGTAGAGGATCTGCGCAAGGCTGTGAACCGTGGGTTGAGCGTAGGCTGGATATTTATTCGTAAATATCAACCTAACAAATGGGCATTACACAGCAGGGTCCTTATCCTGCTGTGTTTAGATAGTGGCCTTGCCATTTGTCCAAACGCCATAATTCCTTCTTCAACCAGTTTTTATTTATTTATTATTTTTATTTTTTTTATTTTATTTTTTTATTTTTTTAATTATTTGCTGGCCAGATTGTCATCCCTGACTTCACCGGTATGGTAAATTGCTAACCATATCCGGCACACCTGGAGCGTGGCTCTTGTGCTTTGGTGTATGCACATAAGCAGTGACACCATTTCAGGGTCAGCATTCTACTACCCTGGCTCTCCTGGCTGATGCTCACGGGAGGTCACACACACAGCCCTAAACGAGGTGCTGGTGTGATGGGTCCCCAAACTTCAGGGTCAGCATCCTACTGCCCTGGCTCTCCCGGCTGATACTCACAGGAGGTCACACACAGCCCTAACAAGGTGCTGCTGTGCTGGGTCCCCATGTCGTCGCTCTCCCGGCTGATGCTCACGGGAGGTCACCACTTCAGGATCAGATTTATACTGCCCTGCTCCAGCTTACAGGAGGTCATACATATAGCCCTGACAACAGGTGCTTGTGGCGCCGTCTCTCCTGTAGGCCTGTGCTGTGAAAAGTTCGGTGTCAGCAACCCATTGACCCGAACTGGTCTGCCCTTTGCCACAGGGAGACCTTAAGCAGCCCTCTCCTAGGCGCTGCTGGCACGGCTCTCCCGTAGGCCGGCATTTTCACACATGAAGCAGCCCTATCCCAGGCTCTGCTAGCGCGGCTCTCCGTAGGCCAGCGCTGTGACAGATACGGCGTCAGTAGAACACTGACCCGTCCTAGTTTCCCCCTCCAGCAGGGAGACCTTGAGCAACCATGTCCCAGGCGTTGCCGGCGCCGCCTCTCGTAGAGGCCGGTGCTTTTTACATGAAGCAGCCCTGTCCTAGGCGCTGCTGGCGCCGCCTGTCCCATAGGCCCGCGCTATTATAGTGGAGTCTCACTATTTTGGTAGTGTGAATTTGTAAAGGGTGAAAATACCCTTATTATCAAATAGGAACCCTTGCAGCCCGACTCACCCGTGTTCTAATAGGGCTACACAAGTTTTCTCTCCCTCCAATTTTACTCCATGCCTGGGCAACGTGTCTGTGAGTTGCTGACCGACTGTCAGCGACTCTAGCATTATTTAAATGGCAACCCCGCAGGCTGGAAGCCACTGACTGCTTTGTCAGTGGTTGTTATCTGCAAACCCGATCTTTTGCCGGCTATCCGCTTCAGCGGTCGGACCGGGGTTCCCCCGCAGCCCATAGCCGGCTAGGCATCGGACCTCCAATAAATCCGGCAGGAAACCTCTGAAAAGAGAGCCCCCTGCTCAAACACACAATGCTGGTAAGTAAAAACACTTACCTTCTAGGTTTAAACTTACCGCCGGCAGTAGCATTGCCCCGCCAGTCCGGTGCTTGCCAATGTGCTGACGTAATGACAAGCATGCGCTCTGGCAGGACTTCTTCACGTAGTCACTCACGTGACTCCGAAGTAAAATTATAGTCTACATCAGGACAGAAGAGATTGACTGTACCTAATGTATTTGAATTGGATAACAATACATAGATAGGTGGTAATTTATGTCGTGAAGAGGACACAAATTGTCTTCAATGGCGTATACATTGGCTAAATGAAAGGGAAAATGTGAATGGATGGGATATAAAAGAGGCAATATTCCTTTATCAGTTTTGATGCAAAGAACAGAAAAGCAGAGTAGACATTAAATGGCCTTTAGCATGAGGTGAAAGTCAAATGTAGAGAAGCCTTGCTTCAGGTGGATAGGGTTCGGTGAGGTTGCACCTGAAGTACTCCAATCTATTTTTGGCTTATTTTTTGGAGGATTTAATTCCCTTAAAGGCTCAGTGAAGGTTCACAAACTTGCTTGAGATTGTGGATCATAGGCCTATGCTCTTATTTCACATGATCGTGCTACTGAATGGCTATTGTTGATTTCTGTTCCTTTTTTGTGTATTTTTCAGATCATCCTTAATCAGTTAAAGTCACCCATGATCATCTAGCTTAAAACATGGTCTTAAACCTGTAGTTACTCTTTCTCCCAATGTAACCTGATCTGTTATGCTTTCCTCACATTTTCTATTTTTTATTTTATTTTCCAGCATCTGCAGTTTTTTAATGTATATATTTTCAATATCCTGCTGCATCTAGCAGATCATTTACTGCCTTGAATTACTGGGATATCCCAGAACATCCCAAGAACGCTTGTAGCCTACTGTTGTGACATATGTAGGGCAACCATAGGATGCATTCATCCCCATGATATATGAAGGTTTGCAGTGACAGTATTCTTGAATCAGCAATCCGTCTGCAATTCTAGCTGTGCTTTGGGCATTGGAGCCTTTGGCCAATTATACTATCCTGTTCATGGGAAGACAGAATTTATATATTGTGTATATTTACAAGCATATTAACAAAAAAAGCAAATCCTAAAGTAAATACCTGGAAACATGTTCAACAGCATCTTGGAAGAAAACCAATTTCATCTCTTTGGAACTAGTCATATTATAATCATCCATGTATTCCCGAAGAATAGATTTTACTTTTCCATAATTGTTAAGATCTTCATAAAGTCGGTCTGATTTATCTGCTCCAATCTGAAAAGATTAATTGTGAATTTTATTGTGCAAGTTATTCATAAATAACACATTCCCTGGAATTTGATTCTTCATTGACATCTTCATTGACTTAATAATAATGGCAAGTTAGCAATAATTATAAGAGCATGAGTACATAGAAAATAATTTATACTTGGTATAAGATCGGATTAAAAAAAACAATAAAGCATTGACATTACAGTGAACAATGAATGGGTTGGAATAAACTAAATACATTTAGTGGACAACTCAATGCCAATAATCAAACGCATCCTCCATCTTGATACAAACATGCCTTGAATCTCGCCATCCCTCTCCTTGAATTTTATATCCACCGTATCTTTCTCCATTGTGAATACCAATGAGAAGTATTCTTTTCAGACTTGATCAGCATCCTTTGACTCCAGGCACAAATTTTAGACAGCAGTGTGAAGCAACCGCTGCCTCGTGGAGCCAGAGACTCAAGCGCAATCCTGACAATGATAGTTGACTGTGTGGAGTTTACAGGGTCTCCCACTGACTACAATGGCACCTTTAAGATGCTCCTGTTTTGTTCCACATCCGAATGATGTGCATGTTGATGGGTTAATTCACAACTCTAATTGCAGCCAAGGATAGCTAAATGGTAGAGTCTTGGGGGAATTGATGGCAAAGTGAGAAGAATGAAAAGTTGGATTGCACATTAACCACTTGATATTTAATACCTATTTTTATTTGCTTAGAGTCCACTTAGAGCTATGCAATGGCATTTGTAATAAAAGAAGAAAACAATGATAAGCTTTTTCATTAGATATTAATGATCTGGGCTTGCATATACATGGTGTAATTTCAAAACTTGTTAATATCATAGAACTCAGAAATGTAAGTAAAAGTAAAGGGGATTGTAATCAATTTAACCATATAACCATATAACCATATAACAATTACAGCACGGAAACAGGCCCTCTCGGCCCTTCCAGTCCGTGCCGACCATTTGTTTTCCCCTAGTCTCATCTACCAGCACTCAGACCATACCCCTCCATTCCCTTCACGTCCATATACCTATCCACTTTACTCTTAAATGTTAAAATCGATCCTGCCTCCACCACTTCTGCTGGAAGCTCATTCCACACAGCCACCACCCTCTGAGTAAAGAAGTTCCCCCTCACGTTACCCCAAAACCTCTGTCCCTTAATTCTCATGTCATGCCCTCTTGTTTGAATCTTCCCTACCCTCAATGGGAAAAACGTATCCACGTCAACTCTGTCTATCCCTTTCATCATTTTAAAGACCTCAATCAAGTCCCCCCCTTAACCTTCTGCGCTCCAAAGAATAAAGACCTAACTCGTTCAACCTTTCTCTGTAACATAGTTGCTGGAACCCTGGCAACATTCTAGTAAATCTCCTCTGTACTCTCAGAGTATTGCCTGCGGTTCCATAGCTACTCTACTATTTTTCCATACTTCACATAGTTCAATATCCTTCTCCTTGGTGAATACCGAAGAAAATGAATTGTTCAATATCTCCCCCATCTCTTTTGGCAAACCAGGGCAGCCAAACAAATATCAGAACGATCTGTCCAAATAAACCCCTAAGAGAGGTCGCGTTAGGGGGGAAATGAAGGGGGAATGGGATTTGTAAATGTGCCTCTCACCAGCATGGAGGTTAGGAACTTTAAAAAGGAGATGAAAAGTTTACTGGAAGAACCCTTGGGACTGGCTGAACAAATAGATCAGTTCCTAGGGTCAAACATATATACATGGGAAGAAATGATGTCAATAATGGGAAATTTGTTTACTTCAGAAGAAAGACAGATGGTCAGACAGGCAGGAATAAAGATCTGGGATAAGTGGTTGCAGGCTCCAGCGGGAGCAGCAGATGCGGGAGCAGTGAAATATCCCATTACTGCGCCAGATTGGAGTAACCAAACAGAAGTAGGAAGGAAAAGCTTGAGAGATCTCAAGGAGATAATAATCAAGGGAATTAGAGAAGCCGTTCCCAAGGGACAGAATTTCGAACGGGCTTTTGAAAATCAGCAGAACAAAGACGAACCTCCAACAGTGTTCTTACAGAGGCTGAGGAAGAACATCCAGCAGTATTCGGGGATAGACCCGGATTCAGACGCAGGTCAGCAGTTGCTAAAGGTTAATTTTGTAACCAAATCATGGCCAGACATTAGAAAGAAACTGGAAAAAATTGGAGGATTGGAATGACAAACCATTAAATCAATTGTTAACAGAGGCTCAGAAAGTATATGTAAGACGGGATGAAGAAAAACAGAAGGGAAAGGCAAAAATGATGTTGCAGGCAGTACAGCAAGGGGTAAAGAAGAGGGGAATCGAAGGTGATAGAAGGCCGGGTGCTCATGGAGACCGGGGAAGGGGAAGCGGCAGAGACAGAGGACGAGGAAGAGCTGAATGGAGGGACCGAAGTTGGGGTCCCCGGGAAAACAAGGAACAAGGATCAGGAGGGTGGTACACGGGGCCACCCCGGTGTTACTATTGTAACGAGGAGGGTCATTTCAGGAGGGAATGTCCCAGGCTACGACGGGAGGTGCAGTCATACACACTCATGGAGGAAGAATAGGGAAGTCGGGGGTTCCGCTCCCTGGGATGTATGGGATGCACACGGGAACCTCTGGTAAACTTGAATTTAGACCCCAGGGAGAGGATGTATGATGATTTCAGATGCATATGATAAAATGACAGATTATGTTTGATGAAGGGATGTGTAAAGTGAAGTGACTGGAGAAGAATGAGGACATACAATATGAATGAAGAGATATAACGTCAAAGGGGATATCAAGCAAACTCCAAAGGTGATGTCTTTATTCAGATCCTTTGGATAAGTTGAGAAAGGTATAAACATTCATTTGGAATATTTGTGTTTATTCACAAGAAAATAGTTAAAAGAATAGAGGAGAATACTAAAACTTTATAAAATAACAGTCAGCCTCAGCTGGAGAACCTTATGCTGAATTCTAAGGATGCAAAAGGGAGGAGAAGGAAGAAACATTTTTTTTAAGTGAATTTTTAAGTATTAAGTGCGACTTTTAAGAATTGTGAATGGTTTTGATAGAGAAATTAAGGAGAAAAGTTTTCCAGAGGCAGAGGATAAGCTGAAGGATAAACCCAATATAGCTGATCTAAAAATCCATGGAACTTGGAGTCAGCACTTTCCTCTGCAGCTGTATCCTAAATTTCCAGACCAACAGACCACAATCAGAGAGGATAGGTGACAAATCATTCTCTACGATAATTCTCAAAACTGGTGCCCCACAAGAAAGTGTTCTCAGCCTCTTCTATACTGCTTATTATACACTCATGAGTAGAGCCAGGATGTCTAGGCACTAAAAAACCCTGAAATAGGCAGGCAAAAAAGGCATTATAAAATTACAGAAAAGCCACAAAAAAAGACTTTTATTGAGAAAAAAGGCATAAAAAGGCATGTATTTCCACCACCAAAATATGGTTAAAAATGATAATATAAAGGTATTCTACATTAAATTACCAAAGTTCCCTGGTTGCACATAATTACTTGCATTTGTTTCAAATTATCTGATGTAAAACTATGCCGTCTGTCAGGCAGAATATGCTTCAGTTGTGAAAAACGTATTTCTACCTCAGCTGAGGTGACTGGTGCATACCCAAAACAAGCTACAGACTCTATATTCATGTCGATATCTTGTGCATTACAACTACCTTTGAGAACTTTAGCTATATTTTATATTTCTTCAAGATCTTTGTAGCTAAAATCACTCTCTCACATTTTCCTTGTATGTCTTTACCTACATCTCCAGGAATTTTATGGATATCGTCAATTACTTTGTTGAAAACCTGCAAGTTATTCACTAATGTTTTGCCACATTTCTCAAGGGAAGTGATAGCTTGTGGGAAGTTTGCAAAATTGGAAGCAAATGCTCCTTTGATGGTTGACCGGTGACCACATCCAGTGTACCGATGACCACATTGGCAACATGTTAGGTTGAAAGGAAATAGTAAAAATTGGAAAGAGCCATGGTTTTCAAGGGAAATTGGACACTTGTTTCGAAAAAAGAGAGATATCTACAATAATTATAGGAGGCATGGAGTAAATGAGGTGCTAGAGGAGTATAAAGAATGTAAAAAGAATCTTAAGAAAGAAATTAGGAAGGCTAAAAGAAGATATGAGGTTGCTTTGGCAAGAAAGGTGAAAGTAAACCCAAAGGGTTTCTACAGCTATATTAATAGCAAAAGGATAACGAGGGATAAAATTGGACCATTAGAGAACCAGAATGGACAGCTATCTGCAGAGCCAAAAGAGATGGGGGAGATATTGAACAATTTCTTTTCTTCGGTATTCACCAAGCAGAAGGATATTGAACTCTGTGAGGTAAGGGAAAAAAGTAGAGTAGCTATGGAAACTATGAGATTCAAAGAGGAGGAAGTACTGACACTTTTGAAAGATATAAAAGTGGATAATTCTCCAGGTCCTGACAGGAGATTCCCTAGGACATTGAGGGAAGTTAGTGTAGAAATAGCAGGAGCTATGACCGAAATATTTCAAATGTCATTAGAAACAGGAATAGTGCCGGAGGATTGGCGTACTGCGCATGTTGTTCCATTGTTTAAAAAGGGTTCAAAGAATAAACCTAGCAATTATAGACCTATTAGATTGACGTCAGTGGTGGGCAAATTAATGGAAAGGATACTTGGAGATAATATATATAAGCATCTGGATAAACAGGGTCTGATCAGGAACAGTCAACATGGATTTGTGCCTGGAAGGTCATGTTTGACAAACCTTCTTGAATTTTTTGAAGCGGTAACTAGGGAAATTGATGAGGGTAAAGCAGTGGATGTTGTCTATATGGATTTCAGTAAGGCCTTTGACAAGGTTCCCCATGGAAGGTTGGTTAAGAAGGTTCAATCTTTGGGTGTTAATGGCGGAGTAGCAAGATGGATTCAACAGTGGCTGAATGGGAGATGTCAGAGAGTAATGGTGGATGTCTGTTTGTCAGGTTGGAAGCCGGTGACCAGTGGGGTGCCTCAGGGATCTGTGTTGGGTCCACTGTTGTTTGTCATGTACATCAATGATCTGGATGATGGGGTGGAAAATTGGATAAGTAAGTATGCAGATGATACTAAGATAGGTGGTGTTGTGGATAATGAAGTAGATTTTCAAAGTCTACAGAGAGATTTGGGCCATTTGGAAAAGTGGGCTGAAAGATGGCAGATGGAGTTTAATGCCGATAAGTGTGAAGTGCTACATCTTGGCAGGACAAATCAAAATAGGACGTACATGGTAAATGGTAGGGAATTGAGGAATGCTGTGGAACAGAGGAATCTAGGAATAACTGTGCATAATTCCCTGAAGGTGGAATCGCATGTAGATAGGGTGGTAAAGAAAGCCTTTGGTGTGCTGGCCTTTATAAATCAGAGCATTGAATATAGGAGTAGGGAAGTAATGTTAAAATTGTACAAGGCATTGGTAAGACCAATTCTGGAGTATGGTGTACAATTTTGGTCGCCTAGTTATAGGAAGGATGTCAACAAAATAGAGAGAGTACAGAGGAGATTTACTAGAATGTTGTCAGGGTTCCAGCAACTATGTTACAGAGAAAGGTTGAACAAGTTAGGTCTTTATTCTTTGGAGCGCAGAAGGTTAAGGGGGGACTTGATTGAGGTCTTTAAAATGATGAAAGGGATAGACAGAGTTGACGTGGATACGTTTTTCCCATTGAGGGTAGGGAAGATTCAAACAAGAGGGCATGACATGAGAATTAAGGGACAGAGGTTTCGGGGTAACGTGAGGGGGAACTTCTTTACTCAGAAGGTGGTGGCTGTGTGGAATCAGCTTCCAGCAGAAGTGGTGGAGGTAGGATCGATTTTAACATTTAAGAGTAAAGTGGATAGGTATATGGACGTGAAGGGAATGGAGGGGTATGGTCTGAGTGCAGGTAGATGGGACTAGGGGAAAACAAATGGTCGGCATGGACTGGAAGGGCCGAGAGGGCCTGTTACCGTGCTGTAATTGTTATATGGTTATGTGGTTATATGGTTATCTACCCACAGCATTGGTTGTCTCATCTATTGAGATCCATATTTTGTTGCCTGCAACTTCGTCTCTAATTTTCTGCACAACAATGTTGAAGTTGCTATCAACATAATTTTTCTCTAAAAAAAGCTCTGAGAGATTTGTTTTCCAATTTCCACAGTGGAATTCCAGCATCAATGAATGCCTTACACAGATCACTCAAACTCAGATTTGCGACTGGAGCCAGCAGTAAATGTGGCGAGGAGACAAGCTTGGGTATTTTGCTTGTGTACTCCCAGCGGTATCAACACTGACTTCTCTAATTTTAGATAGCCCTCTCCCTCCTCCCCCTCACCCTTCCCAGATCTCCCTCTAGTCCTACTGTCTCCGCCACTTCCTTTTTTTTTCCAGCCACCCCCCACATCAGTCTGAAGAAGGATCTTGATCCAAAATGTGTCTATTTTTTCTCTCCACAGATGCTGCCTCACCCGCTGAGTTTCTTCAGCATTTTTTGTCTACCTTTGATTTTTCCAGCAGCAGCAGTTCTTTCTTAAATAGATCTTGGAGAAAGCTGAACCAGCTGGCAGCGGCACGAACGAATGAACGATCGATGATGGTGCCCCCGGTTTTGCCCCAGTGGTGGAACGTGTTAACATAGAAAATTTCATTATAATCATGGTACAATTAGAGGACATAGCACGGCCTTTTAGCAAAACGGCAAAAAAAGGCTGATTTAGGCACTCGATTGTGGAAAAGGCATTATCCTGGTGAAATCATCAAAAAAGGCATGAAAAGGCACATGGCATTTATGGCAAAATCCTGGCTCTACTCATGAGTGTGCAGCCAAATACTAATCCAACTCAATATACAAGTTTGCAGATGACACCACCAAGGAGGGTCGGATATTAAATAATTGGAGACGGAATACAGAATGGAGATTGGCAACCTTGTAAACTGGTGCCAAGACCCTTAATGCCAGCAAAACAAAGGAGAATGTGATTGACTTCAGGAAGCAAAGCAGTATACATTGACAGTGCCAAAGTATACATGATCGAAAGCTTCAAGCTCTTAGGAATAAATATCACCAGTAATTTGTCCTGGACCAGCCACATTGAAGCTATCGCCAAGAAAGCACACCAATGCCTCTACTTCCTTAGAAGGCTTAGGAAGTTCAGCATGTCCCCAACAATCGTCACCAACTGTAGTGGCCATTTGGCTTGTTTTGCATGTCATTGATGATGGCATGTGCCTTTAAATTTTAGACTGCCTGTTATATTGTGGGTAGGATTTATGACATATTTTTGGGCGTGATTTGGGCTTTGTAGCTTGCGCAGAAGTTTCATTTTTAGATTAGTTTGGAGAGACCATGGAGAAGGTTTGCCCTTCGACCATGCGAGTTGTAAAGGAGATCATGCGAAGTGTAACAGAGACATGAGGAGTTTTCTAATAAAGGGATAAGCTGGAGTTCGATGAAGATAGTAGTAATGAGTCGGAAGAAATTTGGATATATCTCACTGTTTTCTATCAACAATAAAGCATTTATTCATCAAAAGACTGTGTTTTGAAGTCTTATCTTTGAAGAAGCTCCGAAGGTCTCTGTGGGTGAGCTCGCATGCGTTTCGAAGACATTCCCCTTAACCATGCTCATCCATTTGGCGGCTAGAGGGTTAATTTCTCGACCAATATGAAAATCGAGTTGTGGACGTAGCCCAGACCTTCCTGCAAACCAACCTCCCTTCCATTGACTCCATCTACACTTCCCGCTGCTTCGGCAAGGCCAGTAGCATAATCAAGGACAAGAGGTACAGAAGTTTGAAAACGCATACCTCCAGATTCAGGGACAGTTTCTTCCCAACAGTTCTTATGCAACTGAACAGCCATCTAACCAACTAGAGAACGCCCCTGACCTCCCATCTACCTCAGTGGAGACCTTTGAACTATATTTAATCAGGCTTTATCGGACTTAATCTTGCACTAATTTTGCACCCTTCATCCTTTATTTATGTACTGTGAATGGCTTGATTGTAAACATGTAAAGTATTTTCTTTGACTGGATAGCACGCAAACAAAAATGTTTCACTTTACCTCAGTACATGCGATGATAATAAACTAAAGTAAGCTAAATAAGTAAACAAACAACACAATTTGAAAGTGATTGATTATAGAACCACAAGAAATGAAAAGTTGTTTTATGCGCAAATACGTTTCTATGGTTGGGAAGCACTGGTTGAGAGGTAGAGAAAGCAGAAAGAGAATATGAGTTAACAACATGAATTAAAAATAAGTAGGAATGTCAGAAAAATAACAGGAAAGTTGGAATAATTGGATTGCATTATCATTGACAGTTTATTAAGACAAATAACACAACTCTATCATTCTATTTTAATAAATTCCGCAATAAAATGCATTTTATAAAAGTAACGTGAGATGTGTTTCTTACCTTCAGGAAATCTCCAAAAATAATTGATTGTGAAGTAAAATAGCTTGGCTCCAGCTGAACTGTAAAGTGTTTGTCTTTCAAAGAAATAAATATTGTCATTATGGAAATTAAAATGTTTAAAACATAAACAAAAGATTTACTATATATTTGGAAAAAAATAACTTCATATAGTACAATTCTTTCAGAGTGTGTATTTTACCAATTTTATGTAACATACAAATCAAAAAATGTTTTGTCATTGACGAGAAACTGACAATTCCTATAGTTTTAACACAATATTCATAATTTTCATAAATCATGTACCTAATATCTAACAAATCTATCTTCCCGACCCTCTGAGTATTTTCAGCATCCATTAAATATTGATTTTAGGCATGAATGGGAATATTACTCCTCTGCTATCCTGAACCACAGTGAACTCAGACCTCCCCATGGTATGATTTTAACATAGGTTTTTGCATACATAAGAAATTCTAGGCTGAAATTCTCATAAAACATGATGATTAATGTTCCTAAATATATTTGTGTTGCATTAAATTTCTCCTATGCATAGATCTTAAGAAATAAAAATTGGGCCTCACTGTGACACTCATGATTTGATTTTACAGTGGGCAGCACAACTTAAATATAATCACAGAGAATTACTGCATTGAAGCTGTTCATTCAGCCCAGCTGATATACGCCAGAGCTGATGTTCCAAACAAGCTTTTCCCCTTAAACAAATGCATTTCATCACCTCAACACACAGGAAAAGTTCTCATTCTATTTAGTCTCTGAGTAAACAAGCATTTTCCTATTTCCTATTAAATGTATTAATAATATGTAATATTTAGAACATTTACTTTTGGACACATCAAGTATGCACTTTGCCTTTTCATCTACTTGTCAAACTCCTTCAAAGATTTAAATCCTTCAGCCTTCTCTTTGGAAGAGTGCCAATCTTGCATCAGTTATAGCTTAAATCTTTACTGTTCCTGTATTTTGTAAATTGTACTTTGTACCTCACTGCTTTTCAATTCTAGACCTCCAGGAGTGCTTTGTTTGCAATTTATCGCTTATTTAACCTGCATGAAGGATTTGTGAATTTCGAAACATTGTTTCTCTACTCGCTTTGAATTATTAAGTTTGGAGGATAATATGACCTTTATTAGTCTGATAACATCTACAGCATTGAAGATGACCATGTTGAAATTAAGTCACTGTCTCTGTTGCCCACTCCGCATGTTTGATAGTGTCCCCTTATATTTAAAAGTGAGTAATGTAATAGACATGACATTCCAGCTATTCTGTTAAATTTAGACACTAATAGCACTGATATGTTGCAACTATGAATTTGAAAGAAATGCGATTTATTGAATGTAGTGTCCAGTCTATTTCATAAAACCACATTTAGACACTGAGAAACATCCAATCTATTCTCATGAACACTATTGCAAGTTACAAAATAAACTTTGCAATTGATTTAGATAAATCCGGAATTTATGTAAATCAAAGATATTTGCATAAGATATAATTTGTGATCACTTTGAATGTTTGAATATGTTGGATTTTCTTACTGGCCATTTCACACAACATGTTGTTAAAGTAGAGCTTGTCTTCACTGTTGATCAGGCGGTCATGGAAAACCCGTTGGCATTCGTGGCAAAACAATCGAAAGATTTGTTCTTCATTTCTCACTGTCCCAGGATTACACTGCAGAATTCCTGAAAAAGAAAACAAAAATAATGTATTTGAAAAAAAATAATTAAATTTCTAGAAATTAGCAATTGAGAAAGAAAATTATACAACTGCATAGAAGGAACAACATTTGAAACAGAGAGGGAAGTGCATCATGGTTATAATATGCTTGATCTGTATGAAGATTAATATTTGTAATCGAGAAGAGATAGCGGGTAAATATGAGAATAGAGGCTAAATTAATAGATTTTATTTTAGTTTTACGGGTTGTCTCAAAGTGAAAGTGATCAATTTGAAATGTTTGTCAGAAATGTAAGCAACATTTTAGTTTTGGGATTGATAATTCTCTATCGATAGCAATTTAGTTATTTTGGGAAAATTATATTTTAATTGCATGCGCGCACACACACACACACATACAGACAGATACACCGATACACCGTTACACATAAAATTAGATGAATGATAGAATTTTAATCTCCATAGCTTTTGAATAGACAACATTCTTTCAGATATTATAACTAACCATATATCCTGGAAGGTCCATTACATTGAGCTACAATTTCAATTTTTTTCCATTTATTAACATATTATTTTCCCAAAATAATGAAATTGCTATCGATAGAGTTATCAATCCCAAAACTAAGATGTTGCTTTCTTTACTGACAAACATTTCAAATTGATCACTTTCACTTTGAGACCACCCATAAAACAGAAACATCTCTAAATTTAGCCTCTATTCTCATATTTACCCTCTATCTCTTCTTGATTGCAATTTTTCTTATATCATTTTTTCTATTCGAAATATATTGTGCACATACTCACAATTTAAATTGTGATTCATCACATGGTTTCCTGCTGTCCTGGATAGAACTTTAGAAATGTATTCTCTGTTTTCCCTCAGATCTCTTTCCCCTTCCAACCTCCTCCCTTGCTTCACAGTGCCCCATCTGGATGCACCCATTTCTCCCCTCCCCCTTCCATTCCTTTCTCTGGTTTCAAAATTCATACCCTTCCTATCCTTACCTCACATATTCGTAATTTCATCTCTGGCCTCTGTCAAACCATGTGCATATTAAAAAAATCACCCTGATCTGTTTCCATCTATCACTTAGATAGACACAAAAACCTGGTCACTCAGCGGATCAGATAGCATCTCTGGAGAAAAGGAATAGATGACGTTTCGGGTCAAGATCCTTCTTCAGACTGAGAGTCAGGGGAAAGGGAAACGAGAAATACAGGCGGTGATGTAGAAATGTGATGTACAGACTACTCATTCTCACCTAGCTCAATAGCCGGTTTCATTTATCATAGTTACTTTTTTGCAAATCTTTCTATATCACCATCCATATTTCTTATTTCCCTTTCCCCTGACTATCAGTCTGAAAAAGTCTCGATACAAAACGTCAGCTATTTCTTTTCTCCAGAGATGCTGTTTGACCCACAGAGTTACTCCAGCTATTTGTGTCAATATTTGGTTTAAACCAGCATCTGCAGTTCCTTCCTACACATTTCATCTATCACTTGCCAGGTTTTAACGTGTCCCTCAGCTCTTCCAGCTTTCTACCTCCCCACCACAATCAAACTGAAGAAAGAGTCACAACCCAAAACATCACCTATCCATGTTCTCCGGAGATGCCGCCCAAAGAGCCTGTCCCACCTGGCCGTCATTTGCGCGCCATTTCGCGACCTGCCCGGTGCGAGACGGTTTTGTAGAGCACAAAATCTTTGTACATGGATAAGTGCGGAGGGGTATGCAGTTGCGCACGGTATCGCGCGGCGCTCCATGATTTTGTAGAGCACAAAATCTTTGCTCGCCTCCGGCGTGACGTATCGCGTACGCACGCGGACGTATTGCGGTCGCACATTGACGTCCTGACCTCGTATGTGCAGTGCGTGGTGACGCATGAGTACATCACCGTGTGTAACCAAGCGCCGCCCATACGCAGTTGGCCTGCCTTTTACGCGTCATGGATATAAGCTCATATAAGATATAATGTTGCTGGGTTTCAGCACCTAAGTTACAGCGAAAGGTTGAACAAGATAGGTCTTTATTCTTTGGAGCACAGAAGGTTAAGAGGGGGACTTGATAGAGGTCTTTAAAATGATGAGAGGGATAGACAGAGTTGACGTGGATAAGCTTTTTTCATTGAGAGTAGGGAAGATTCAAACAAGAGGACATGATTTGAGAATTAAGGGACAAACGTTTAGGGATAACATGAGGGGGAACGTCTTTACTCAGAAAGTGGTAGCTGTGTGGAATGAGCTTCCAGTGGAAGTGGTGGAGGCAGGTTCGATTTTATCATTTAAAAATAAATTGGATAGGTATATGGACGGGAAAGGAATGGAGGGTTATGGTCTGAGTGCAGGTAGATGGGACAAGTGTTCGGCACGGATAGAAGAGCCGAGATGGCCTATTTCCATGCTGTAATTGTTATATCGTTATATGGTTATAAGCGCGCGCGATTTAAAAATCTTCACAGTTTCGTAGAGAAAACTACGTGATGAACACCAAAATATACTAAACCGGAAAGTGCAAAAGTGAATTGATGCTTCATTTGCAATGACTGCTTGGGTCCCTGGATTGTGGGTAAGGAAAAGGTTAAAAAGACAAATGTTGTATCTCCTACAGCTGGATGAATGAATGACATGTGAAGTGGTGCAGTTGGTAGAAATGGAAGAGCAAACCAGAAAAGTGATACAAAATGCTGGAGTAACTCGGCAGGACCGGCAGCATCTCTGGAGAGAAGAAATGGGTGACATTTCGGGTCGAGACCCTTCTTCAGAATGAATAGGAGTCTTGACCCGAAACATCATCCATTCCTTCTCTTCAGAGATGCTGCCTATCCCGCCAAGTTACTCCAGCATTTTGTGTCTATCTTCAATTTAAACCAACATCTGCAGTTCCTTCCTACAGATTAATTTGGTCTGCAGCTTGGTACTTTCCATTCACCTCTTTTTTTAAAAATAGGGGCAATACATCTGCAGTTTTCCAATTGCTAGCACCACTCAAGAAACTGGAACATTTTAGAAAATCACCATAAATGTCATAAACTGGGTAAATATCATAAACTGGGTATTCAAATGATGTCACATGCTCCAGATGGCTGTTCTGACATATGAAGACGCATGATGACGCGAGCGACAGTCACTACTGGCCTATCACGTAAATGACGGCCAAGTGGGACAGGTCCTTAACCCGCTGAATTACCCCACCACGTGTCTCTTTTGTAAACTAGCATCTGCAGTACCTTGTTTCTACAGCTTATTTTTAAGCCTATGTTGATTAAACATGGAGAGTGAGGAATTTCAAGTGTACAGTGAACATATACATACATCTCACCATATTTAATCATTAGTTTTCTGTTTAATGACAGTAAAACTAATTTTAAATCAGCCAGTTCTCAATAGGAGAGCTACATTCAGTGGATATGTCGGTTGAGGGGAGGGACTCAAATAAAGAAAGCTAGTAGACAGTGTGTGAGGCAGGAGGCAGAGAAGGGAAGCACTCAGACGCAACACATAAGGGGGAAAGAAGAAAAAAATAATAAACAGAGTATAAGAGGTGGTGGGTTTCTTAAATGTGTGAGCAGAGAGACTGAGGGGTGTAAAATGAGGGTAGAAACAATAGGTAACAAGGTGAAACGTGGCAGGCAAATCCAGGGCAAAAATCAAAAAGGGCCACTTTTCAACATAAATGTATTAGGGATAAGAGCATTGTAAAAACAAGCCTGAAGGCTTTGTGTCTCAATGCAAGGAGCATTCGTAATAAGGTGGATGAGTTCAATGTGCAGATAGCTATTAATAATTATAACATAGTTGGGATTACAGAGACATGGCTCCAGGGAGACCAAGGCTGGGAGCTGAACATCCAGGGATATTCAATATTCAGGAGGGATAGACAGAAAGGAAAAGGAGGTGGGGTAGCGTTGCTGGTTAGAGAGGAGATTAACGCAAGAGAAAGGAAGGACATTAGCTTGGAGGATGTGGAATCGATATTGGTAGAGCTGCGAAACACTAAGGGGCAGAAAACGCTAGTGGGTGTTGTGTATTGGCCACCTAACAGTAGTAGTGGAGTTCGGGATGGCATCAAACAGGAAATTAGAAATGCGTACAACAAAGGTAAAACAGTTATAATGGGTGACTTCAATCTACATATAGATTGGGTGAATCAAATTGGCAGGGGTGCTGAGGAAGAGGATTTCTTAAATTGTATGCGAGATAGTTATCTAAACCAACATGTAGAGGAACCAACGAGAGAGCAGGCTATTCTAGACTGGGTATTGAGTAATGAGGAAATGTTAGTTAGCAGCCTTGTTGTGCGTGGCCCCTTGGGCAAGAGTGACCATAATATGGTTGAGTTCCTCATTAGGATGGAGAGTGACATTGTTAATTCAGAAACACAGGTCCTGAACTTAAAGAAAGGTAACTTTGAGGGCATGAGATGTGAATTGGCCAAGATAGACTGGCAATTGATTCTTAAAGGGTTGACGCATTTAAAGACTGCATGGATGAACTACAAACATTGTTCATCCCAGTTTTGCAAAAGAATAAATCAGGGAAGGATAACAAGAGAAATCAGGGATAGTATCAAAACAAAAGATGAAGGGTACAAATTAGCCAGAGAAAGCAGCATACCAGAGGACTGGGAGAAATTCAGTCCAGCAGAGGAGGACAAAGGGCTTAATTAGGAAAGGGAAAATGGATTATGAAAGAAAACTGGCAGGGAACATAAAAACTGACTGCAAAAGGTTTTATAGATGTGTGAAGAGAAAAAGATTATTTAAAACAAATGTAGGTCCCTTGCAGTCAGAAACAGGTGAATTGATCATGGGAAACAAGGACATGGCAGACCAATTGAATAACTACTTTAGTTCTGTCTTCACTAAGGAAGACATAAATAATCTGCCGGAAATAGCAGGGGATCGCGGATCAAATGAGATGGAGGAACTGAGTGAAATCCAGGTTAGCCGGGAAGTGGTGTTAGGTAAATTGAATGGATTAAAGGCCGATAAATCCCCAGGGCCAGATAGGCTGCATCCCAGAGTACTTAAGGAAGTAGCCCCAGAAATAGTGGATGCATTATATTTATTTCAATCAATCCCGATATATCTCCCTAAAAATTGCTTTAAAAAAGTAGACTCTCTAGTCACTAACTTTATCTGGGATTATAAGAACCATAGAATAAATAAAAAACACTTATGTAAAGCTAAAATAAACGGGGGATTAGCATTACCAAATTTTATGTTTTATTATTGGGCAGTTAATATTAAAAATATGAACTTCTGGTTAGAAGAAACAGATAATAAACCAAACTGGTTAAAAATGGAAAGAGAAGACTGTTTTCCATTTGAAATTAGTTCTATGATATTTGCTAATATTAATGTACCTAAGAAAATGTATAGTGAAAACTCGATAATAGAAAGCGGAATCCGTATTTGGAAACAAATAAAGAAAACATTAAAACTAAAATTTATACCGCTAGGTCTTACTATTGCCAACAATTTTACGTTTAAACCCTCAACGATGGATAAGGCTTTTATACAATGGAAAAATAAAGAAATTTTAAATATAAGGGATCTTTATAAGGAAATTTTTTTTTCTTTCATTTCAAGAGTTACAACAAGCTTACGGGCTTCATAATAATGAATATTTTAGATATTTACAAATCAGAAACTATATCTCTGCAAATACACAAGAATTCAGAAATAGAAAGAGTGAAATTTTAGATGAATGCTTGAATAAACATCCAAATACAGAAAAAAATGATATCATATATTTACAATATTTTGTTGGAAAGTGATATTCCATCATCGGAAACACACAGACAGCTTTGGGAAAATGAATTAGGTCAAATAATAAGCCCAGAAATATGGGAAGAAAGCTTACAACACATACATTACTGCTCGTTAAATGCTAAACATGCTCTTATACAGTTTAAAATTTTACATAGATTACATTACTCCAAATCTAAATTACATAATATATTTCCAAAATTATCGCCTATATGTGATAAATGTCAAATCTTAGGAGCAAATTTGTCACATTCATTCACTAATTGTACGAAGATTGGAGAATATTGGAACGAAATATTTAAGATAATCTCGAATGTTGTTAATATTACTATGATTCCTGATCCAAAGTTAATAATACTTGGAATACCTGAAACGGAACAAATAATTACAAGGAATCAAAGAATTTTTATCGACTATTCTCTAATAATTGGGAAAAAATTAATACTAAAATTTTGGAAAGGCCCTGCATCCCCAACAATTAAAATGTGGAATACAGAAATGTCGGAGACACTTCACTTGGAGAGATTGAGACTTGTCCTTATGGATAGGTTAGATCTCTTCAAAGGGATTTGGTCTCCATACATTAAATATTTACAGGGTCATAATGGTTCGGCGCGGGGACTTGACTGAGGCCTGAATATCTGAATGGATGAAGAAATACATATAGTAAATCATGAATGTATCTCCAAGAACGGATTATTGAGTAATATTTTAATCTCCACCAAACTTTTCACATTTTCTTTTCTATTTTCTACTTTCTATCTCTATCTTTCTATCTTTAAGTAGGAAAAAAAGTATAGAAACATATTATATATATTCTTAATATTAGTATGAATATACATATTATTAGTTGTATGAAAATATTATAGATGTCTTAAATTTGTAATTATATAAAATTGCGCATTTTCAACTATATAATAATTTTGAAATATAAAGTTAATAATAATACACTCTTAATATTATGAAAATATCATGAATATCATAGAAGTTTGGTTAAGATTGGGTATTATGTAGTTATATTAGGGGGGATTTGTATTTGGTAATTAGAAGAAATATGTGTGGTATGAGAAGTATGAGTATATTGCTTATTTTAGGAATATACTATATACACTCCCAATCATACAAAATAAATAACCAGGAAATGAATAATGGATAACATTACAAATAACACAAACAGTATCAATTGATAATCAATATTATATAATTTTGTATATTATATAATTTTTAATGCCGCATAAGAGTGTACTCTGTATATATTGTTTCTATAATAAAAAAATTTAAAAAAAAAAAAGAAATAGTGGATGCATTAGTGATAATTTTTCAAAGCTCTTTAGATTCTGGAGTAGTTCCTCAGGATTGGAGGGTAGCTAATGTAACCCCACTTTTTAAAAAGGGAGGGAGAGAGAAAATGGGGAATTACAGACCAATTAGTCTAACATCGGTAGTGGGGAAAATGCTAGAGTCAGTTATTAAAGATGGATTCCAGCACATTTGGAAAGTGGTGAAATAATTCGACAAAGTCAGCATGGATTTATGTAAGGTAAATCATGTCTGACGAACCTTATTGAATTTTTTGAGGATGTAACTAGTAGAGTGGATAAGGGAGAACCTGTGGATATGTTTTATATTGTGACTTTCAGAAGGCTTTCGACAAGGTCCCACATAAGAGATTAGCATACAAACTTAAAGCACACGGTATTGGGGGTTCAGTATTGATGTGGATAGAGAACTGGCTGGCAGACAGGAAGCAAAGAGTAGGAGTAAACGGGTCCTTTTCAGGATGGCAAGCAGTGACTAGTAGGGTACCGCAAGGCTCAGTGCTGGGACCCCAGCTATTTACAATATATATTAATGATTTGGACGAGGGAATTGAATGCAACATCTCCAAGTTTGCGGAAGACACAAAGTTGCGGGGCAGTGTTAGCTGTGAGGAGGATGCTAGGAGGCTGCAAGGTGACTTGGATAGGCTGGGTGAGTGGGCAAATGCATGGCAGATGCAGTATAATGTGGATAAATGTGAGGTTATCCACTTTAGTGGCAAAAACAGGAAAGTAGACTATTATTTGAATGGTGGCCGATTAGGTAAAGCGGAGATGCAACGAGACCTGGGTATCATGGTACACCAGTTATTGAAAGTAGGCATGCAGGTGCAGCAGGCAGTGAAGAAAGCGAATGGTATGTTAGCATTCATAGCAAAAGGATTTGAGTATAGGAGCAGGGAGGTTCTACTGCAGAGATCACACCTGGAGTATTGTGTACAGTTTTGGTCTCCAAATCTGAGGAAAGACATTCTTGCCATAGAGGTAGTACAGAGAAGGTTCTCCAGACTGATTCCTGGGATGTCAGGACTTTCATATGAAGAAAGACTGGATCGGCTTATACTCGCTAGAATTTAGAAGATTGAGGGGGATCTTATAGAAACATACAAAATTCTTATGGGGTTGGACAGGCTAGATGCAGGAGGTTTGTTCCCAATGTTGGGGAAGTCTAGGACAAGGGGTCACAGTTTAAGGATAAGGCGGAAGTCTTTTAGGACCGACATGAGAAAATCATTTTTCACAGAGAGTGGTGAATCTGTGGAATTATCTGCCACAGAAGGTAGTTGAGGCCAGTTCATTGACTATATTTAAGAGGGAGTTAGATGTGGCCCTTGTGGCTAAAGGGTCAGGAGGTATGGAGAGAAGGCAGGTAAGGGATACTGAGTTGGATGATCAGCCATGATCATATTGAATGGCGATGCAGGCTCGAAGGGCCGAATGGCCTACTCCTGCACCTATTTTCTATGTTTCTATGTTTTTCTATGTCATGTATTGTATAAGGCACCTTTGGATTAGTGCTTGAACTGCTATTTTTTTTAATTTGCCAAATAACATGAACATGTTCCTGTGCTGTACTGTTCTAAAACGTCAACACAGTGTACAAGATATTGGTGAGGTCGCAGTTGTACTATTTTGTTCAGTTTTGGTCACCCTGTTATAGAGAGAATGTTGTTTAGAAACGATGGTTAGAAAGGAAACTGGAAAGAGTGATGAGAAGATTTACAAGGATATTGCCAGGATTTGAGGGACTGATCTGTAGGAGAGATTGGGTAGTCTAGGACTTTACTCTTTGGAGAACAGGAAGATGAGAGGTATAAGATCATGAGTGAAATAGATATGGTGAATTCAGTCTTTTACCCAGAGTAGAGGAATTAAGGACCAAAGTACATGGGTTTAAGTTGAGAGCAGAAAGATTTAATCGGAACCTGAGGGGCAACCTTTTCACATAGGTTGATACATGGAACGAGTGACCAGAGGAGGAAATTGAGGCAGGTACTATAAGAACATTAAAAATATAATTTGACAGTTACATGGTTAGGAACGGTTTAAAGGGATATAGACCAAAGACAGGTAGGACTAGTGTAGATGGGGCATCTTGGTCGACCAAAGGGAAGGGAGGAGGTAGCTGGAAAATTATAGATCAATGACTCATAACATTTTATACGGATACATGAAAGGACCTACAACAAAATTAAAATATTAGTTAAGAATGCATAAATGTGTGAGCAAAACCAATGGATTCCTACCTTGTATGCATTTTGACAAGTCCCTCAGATTGAAAACATAATGAGACTTGGCAGGGGTAGGCAGAAGGTCAACACTCATTCGATGGTACATCTCAACAGCTGCTTCCACAATACTAATGGAACAGTGTTTCACTGCCTGAGTAAATTCAGCCAGAAATCCATTCAAAATGGCCTGCATAAACAATATAAGGGAGAAAATTCAACATATTCAGAATGTCTGAACTTAGTACAAAATGGATATATATTGCATATTAGAAATATGGAAGAATTAACTTCATAAATTTCAAGTCAGTATAGAAAATTTTTAAACATATGAATTAGGAATCAATGTCCATCCGTAGATGAGGGATCTGGTCTCATTGAAAGACTTTCCTTAATATTCTTTTTTTTTTTAATGCTGTTCATTTGAGTCTATTACAACTTGAAAAGTTAGTCCATTTTTTCACAGCAGAGGCTCCTTATTAGCAATGCAAACTCAAATAATGTAAAATTTGTCAAATTGCTTTACATCTCTTGGAAAATATAATTACTCACTTGAAAAATCTGTTTCAAGCTATGCTCAGATGGCGTTGGAAGGCACAGCATGCTGAAATGTCTTATGAAACGCGGAGTCACTGGATTCCGTCCACCACCAGGAGGGGCACAGGCAGCAGCTATAGTAACATCCTAAAATAACGTTGCAGATAAGTTAAAGAAGTCTTTAAAATTACGTAAGGATTTGATGAGGTTGAGAAAATGTGTCTATTTGTGAAGCAGCCTGCTATGTCAGTCATGAATCTATTAAGGCATTGCATTCAAAACAATCTTCTTTCTTCGGAGGTGGTTAATGTGTGGAACTCACTTCTATGTGAATATTGTGAGGATAAGAGTGATTAATTAAAGCTTGAGCCAAATGAGAAATTGAACAGACCTCCAGCCACAATATTTACCTTCCACCACATCCTCTGAATTATATGAATAAGGCAGTTCTGAATCTATTCAACCAAGTCAATGTGAATCCCATACATCTTAATCTCCTGCATCAGCCAACCATAAGAGATCGTATTAAAATCTTTACTAAAATGCAAGTATCCAACATCCACCGCCTTACCTTCATCAATCTCTTACAAAATTCTTACAAAATTCTTAAGGGGTTGGACAGGCTAGATGCAGGAAGATTGTTCCCGATGTTGGGGAAGTCCAGGACAAGGGGTCACAGTTTAAGGATAAGGGGGAAGTCTTTTAGGACCGAGATGAGAAAATCATTTTTCACACAGAGAGTGGTGAATCTGTGGAATTCTCTGCCACAGAACGTAGTTGAGGCCAGTTCGTTGGCCATATTTAAGAGGGAGTTGGATGTGGCCCTTGTGGCTGAAGGGATCAGGGGGGTATGGAGAGAAAGCAGGTACAGGATACTGAGTTGGATGATCAGCCATGATCATATTGAATGGCGGTGCAGGCTCGAAGGGCCGAATGGCCTGCTCCTGCACCTAATTTCTATGTTTCTATGTTTCTAATCTCCTTTGTTACCTCCTCAAAATACTCAATCAAATTAGTGAGAAATGACCTGCCATGCAAAAGCCATGCTGCCATACTATCCTTAATTAGTAGAAACAGAGAGGAAATAAATAGTGCAATGGCGGTAAAGTTGTGTTGAGAATGATTGAGGGTAAAGTGTTGACATTTATCTCAGTGGGAATGAACACAGCCACAAACCTGTGCAATGTGAGTTGCTGTAATGGAGGGAAGGTAGAGAGTCAGGATATTGGTGATAGTATATACATTTGGTGACAACTATTCTGGGTGAGGTAGTATATTAAATTATATTTTAATTCCATTCAAAGTTTTGTAAGTCAGTAGATGATTCAGCTTGTTAAATGTGCTTTGAGGCTTCTGTGTAAAAATAAAATATTACAGCTGTTGAAATTCTAAACAAAACTGATGAAGCTAGAAATATTCAATTGCATCTGTGGAGGAACAGATTTAACTTATTGGATGCAACTCATGAATATCCTGTACCTAGGTTTTGTTTTTAATGTTATGGCTCAGTATAATTTGAAATAGGTTTTATTTAATGTGCTGGGAAGGATTGGAAAATTCTGTTCATTCTCAGTTAGTATCTTCCTATCGATAATCACATTTCCTGAGTTATCAGATTCCAACCTTTGTAGCCTTTGTGTCCCCGCATATTATCCTCCAGCTTCTGCCTCCACATTCACCCTCCACTCTTCCCATGTGGCTCCATCTGCCCTTTATTTTCCTTGTTAACTTCCAACTATCCAACTGCTTCCATCTCATCCCTTTCCCAACTGCCTCCTTCTGCCTGTCCTTCCTCACCCCTCCTCACTCCATTTTATGCCGGTTATCGTCCCTTGCACCCCAGCCCTTATTGCTGATGCAGAGTCTTGACCCAAAATGTCTTTGTCCACACAGATGCTGCTCAGCTCACTGAGTTCCAGCAATTTATTTTTTGCTCCAGATTCCAGAATCAGCTGACACATGTGTCTCTATTGAGATATAATGTGCTCACTTCTGCCAGAGCTTTGGCTTGGCAACATTCAAATTGTTGCTGCCTCAGGAGATGCAGATGGGTTTTCAATCATGTTTTATGGCAATGCTATTTTTATGATGGTCTGTTGACAAATTATCGATTGGAAGATGCTGTTCCTTTTTGGTCTTCCAAACTTTAGATAGAGCACAAATGAGTTTTCCTGAACACGGTAATTCACTACATTAGAAATATTGACATTTTAAATATACAATCAAATGTTAGGGTTTGTTAATATACTACAAAAATGCATGTTAGATTAGCTAAGTAACACCACTAAGCAAAAATTGTTGACATTTCACAAATATATTTTACTACATTACAAATTTCAAGTGTATTTTTTTCCCCGTCAATCTCCCATGTGCTTTGCTGTATTTAATTCTAAATAGCCAGAATATGTCAAGCATAGTTCAGGATTATTATTGTCATAATGAGACATTGATTAATTTCATTCACTAATAAAAATGGTTTAAAGTCTCTCTAAAAGCTTTGACTTTATAATTTTAAAATTAGCATTGAGCTATTTAGGCAAGTTGCCAGGATCTACTTTTCAGCCAGCACCACCATCCTCTGTGATCATGGCTGATCATCCACAATCACTATCCCGTTCCTGCTTTCTCCCCATATCCCTTGTCTCCGCTATCTGCTTTCAAGAGAGAGTTAGATAGAGCACTTAGAGATAGCGGAGTCAATGGATATGGGGAGAAGGCAGGAACAGGGTACTGATTTGGTTGTGGATGATCAGCCATGATCACAATGAATGGCAGTGCTGGCTTGAAGGGCCGAATGGCCTACTCCTGCACCTATTGTCTATTGTCTATTGTCATGTAAATAGTAAATTTCATTGCCTTTGATCTAAAACTTTGTTGAAGTTAGGTCTAATTAAAAATACAAATACCTGAGAAAGATTCCTTACTCTTTATGAAAGGGAATTGAGAGATACAGGATTAAGTCAGGCAGCTGGAATTCTAACTGGCAAATCAGAATGTAAGGACTGAATAGTCTTGAATGATACTCGTGCTTAGATTCCAAAGAACATCTATTCATGTCACATATTACTATAAACTAAACTGCTAATGCCACAAAACAGTACGTTTTTTACCAGTGAGTCATACCAAGCTAATCAAAATAACTGTGAAATTTATTGTAATGTCATTTTGCAAAAGTTAGATTTGTTTTTGTATGTCACCTGTATTTCTTTCCAGAAGAGCTTCTCTCTATCGTAAAATCCACCAAAGTCCTGGTATTGTCGAAGAAGCTCAATGGGTGGCTGAGATCCATAACGGTCCAATTTCGGCATGTTAAGATCATCCACAAAAATAATAACTCTCTTATTCCCTGGAGCACCTGTTTGTCAAAAGAATAAATAGACATTTTAGATCCGTTTTTGAAAACCCAATAGATTCTTGTCATGAAGCTAGATTGCTGAAACAATCAAATTTAAGTTTCCATCTAGATCTGTAGCCCTAGTGTTTAATTGTGTGAGCATCTACGTACATTTTAAGCAGTATGTTTTATATTTTCAAACTTACCCAGAGAAGATTACATCAAAGATCATTTCAAATTCTACTTGTGAATCAATTCTAGAAACAAAGTTAAACCAAAGAACACGTAATATTTTCCTGGTGTCTGACAGGCATCAAAATTACATTGTCTTTTGTGTAAACCATAGTTTTATAATTAGAGCAGGCAAACATGAAGCAATCTCAATAACATTTGATGTGTATTATGCTATTGTGTTGCTTTTTACATTATTTAATGTGGAGCTTATCTGACATTATGACACCAGAGTGGCATCTTCAACCAACAAACAAAGTCAGCATGCTCAATGAAAATAAGAGTTTACTTCAGCAATTAGCTGTTGAAATGCTCATGAATCAGCAGTAACTCTACTTGCAGCATCCCTTGCTGGAAGAACTGTTATGACAATATTTTCCCACTCAATGTTGGTTGGAAACCTCAGGGCAGGAGGCAACTGAGACCTGCCAGTTTTGTTGGCTCCTTGCAGGTAGCCATCATCTCAACTCATGTGCCCATAGAGGTTCCCCTGGATAACCTAGATCTTTTGCCCACAGGAAAGATGTTCACTCCTTCTATGTGTAGATCACAAGAAAAAAAAGCTTCATGGTTAATGTTATGTTTCTGAGAAGCACGCATGATGTTTTCAGGCTGAGGGCATCCATAGTGTGAGAAAAGCTTGCAGCCAACAGGACTCCAATGGATTGATACAAGTTGAACTCCATTTTCACTACTTACAACAATGAACTCTCTAACCACAACAAATGAGCAGAAGGACAATAAGAAACAAACACATTTAATATTGGAAAAAATCATAAACCTCCCACAGATGCAATTTCATACTTGTGTTTGTCTAGATACCCTAACAATACAAGACCGAATCATCATCTTCTGCAGACTGGTCAACCTTGTCAAAGATAGCAATTGATAACAAAGGAAGAAAAACAAAGAAGCAAAGACACTCGGTGGCAAACGTCAATGTCCATTAAATCAAGTGGATAAGTACCAGCACCACTGAATCTGACGGAAATACTGCAGCTGCCAGATTGAATAAGCATCACCAGCGAGTGGGCTGATACAGTGAAGAAAGTGAATAGCATGTTGGCCTTTATAACAAGAGGAATCGAATATAGGAGCAAAGAGGTCCTTCTGCAGTTGTACAGAGCCCTAGTGAGTACACCTGGAGTATTGTGTGCAGTTTTGGTCCCCTAATTTGAGGAAGGACATTCTTGCTATTGAGGGAGTGCAGCGTAGGTTTACAAGGTTAATTCCCGGGATGGCGGGACTGTCTGCTGAGAGAATGGAGTAGCTGGGCTTGTACACTCTGGAGTTTAGAAGGATGAGAAAGGATTGTTAAGGGCTTGGACAAGCTAGAGGCGGGAAACATGTGTTCCCGATGTTGCGGGAGTCCTGAACCAGGGGCCACAGTTTAAGAATAAGGAGTAAGCCATTTAGAATGGAGACGTGGAAACACTTTTTCTCACAGAGAGTGGTGAGTGTGGAATTATCTGCCTCAGAGGGCAGTGGAGGCAGGTTCTATGGATGCTTTCAAGAGAGAGCTAGATAGGACTCTAAAAGATAGCGGACTCAGGGGATATGTGGAGAAGGCAGGAACGGGGTACTGATTGTGGATGATCAGCCATGATCACATAGAATAGCGGTGTTGGCTCGAAGGGCCGAATGGCCTACTCCTGCATCTATTGTCTATTTTCTATTATCTATTGTCTAAATGTGTAAGAAATGAATTGCAGATTCAGGTTTAAACTGAAGATAGACACAAAAAGGTGGAGTAACTCAGCAGGACAGGCAGCATCTCTGGAGAGAAGGAATGGGTGACGTTTCGGGTTGAGAAGGTCTGAAGAAGGGTCTCGACCTGAAACGTCACCCATTCCTTCTCTCCAGAGATGCTGCCTGTCCCGCTGAGTTACTCCAGCATTTTGTGTCTATCTTTGATAATAGAAAAACCTAATTTAACTTTTCATCACAAAACCTCCACATGGCAGATGCATGTGTCCATGATATCATTATCAAAAGTGATCACTGCACAATCCTTGTGAAGGTAAAGTCCAATTTTCGCACTGTTAACTAAAAATATGGAAAATAGAATCAGGAACGAGGACAGTTGGCCTCTAATGCCTTCTCCACCACTTAATGTGATTGGCTGTGATTGGAAACTAAATATTCCAGGATTTCGTTGCTTCAGGTGTGATAGAATTGGAGGGACCTGAGGGGGAGGTGTTGCATTGCTTGTCAGAGAAGATATTACAGCAGTGCTTTGGCAGGATAGATTAGAGAGCTCATCTAGGGAGGCTATTTGGGTGGAACTGAGAAGTTGGAACGGTGTAGCAACACTTTTAGGGGTGTATTATAGACCGCCAAATGGGGAGCGTGAATTGGAAGAGCAAATATGTAAGGAGATAGCAGATATTAGTAGTAAGCACAAGGTAGTGATTGTGGGAGATTTCAATTTTCCAAAAATAGACTGGGAAACACATTCTGTAAATGGGCTGGATGGTTTGGAGTTTGTAAAATGTGTGCAGGATAGTTTTTTGCAGCAGTACATAGAGGTATCGACCAGAGAAGGGGCAGTGCTGGACCTCCTGTTAGGAAATGAGGCAGGTCAGGTGACGGAGGTATGCGTTGGTGAGCACTTCGGGACCGGTGATCACAATACCATTAGTTTGAATATAATTATGGTGAGTGAGAACTGGACCTAGGGTGGAGATTTTTAATTGGAGAAAGGCTAACTTTGAGGGAATGCGTAAGGATTTTAAAGGAGTGAATTGGGACACTTTGTTTCATGGGAAGGATGTAGAAGAGAAATGGAGGACATTTAAAGGGGAAATTGTAAGAGTACAGAATCTTTATGTCCCTGTTACGTTGAAAGGAAATAGTAAAAATTGGAAAGAGCCATGGTTTTCAAGGGAAATTGGACATTTGTTTTGAAAAAAGAGAGATATCTACAATAATTATAGGAGGCATGGCGTAAATGAGGTGGTAGAGGAGTATAAAGAATGTAAAAAGAATCTTAAGAAAGAAATTAGGAAGGCTAAAAGATACGAGGTTGCTTTGGCAAGAAAGGTGAAAGTAAATCCAAAGTGTTTCTACAGCTATATTAATAGCAAAAGGATAACGAGGGATAAAATTGGACCATTAGAGAACCAGAATGGACAGCTATCTGCAGAGCCAAAAGAGATGGGGGAGATATTGAACAATTTATTTTCTTCGGTATTCACCAAGGAGAAGGATATTGAACTCTGTGAGGTAAGGGAAAAAAGTAGAGTAGCTATGGAAACTATGAGATTCAAAGAGGAGGAAGTACTGACACTTTTGAAAGATATAAAAGTGGATAATTCTCCAGGTCCTGACAGGAGATTCCCTAGGACATTGAGGGAAGTTAGTGTAGAAATAGCAGAAGCTATGTCAGAAATATTTCAAATGTCATTAGAAACGGGAATAGTGCCGGAGGATTGGCGTACTGCGCATGTTGTTCCATTGTTTAAAAAGGGTTCAAAGAATAAACCTAGCAATTATAGACCTATTAGATTGACGTCAGTGGTGGGCAAATTAATGGAAAGGATACTTAGAGATAATATATATAAGCATCTGGATAAACAGGGTCTGATCAGGAACAGTCAACATGGATTTGTGCCTGGAAGGTCATGTTTGACAAACCTTCTTGAATTTTTTGAAGCGGTAACTAGGGAAATTGATGAGGGTAAAGCAGTGGATGTTGTCTATATGGATTTCAGTAAGGCCTTTGACAAGGTTCCCCATGGAAGGTTGGTTAAGAAGGTTCAATCTTTGGGTGTTAATGGCGGAGTAGCAAGATGGATTCAACAGTGGCTGAATGGGAGATGTCAGAGAGTAATGGTGAATGTCTGTTTATCAGGTTGGAAGCCGGTGACCAGTGGGGTACCTCAGGGATCTGTGTTGGGTCCACTGTTGTTTGTCATGTACATCATTGATCTGGATGATGGGGTGGAAAATTGGATAAGTAAGTATGCAGATGATACTAAGATAGGTGGTGTTGTGGATAATGAAGTAGATTTTCAAAGTCTACAGAGAGATTTGGGCCATTTGGAAAAGTGGGCTGAAAGATGGCAGATGGAGTGTTAAGTGCTACATCTTGGCAGGACAAATCAAAATAGGACGTACATGGTAAATGGTAGGGAATTGAGGAATGCTGTGGAACAGAGGGATCTAGGAATAACTGTGCATAGTTCCCTGAAGGTGGAATCGCATGTAGATAGGGTGGTAAAGAAAGCCTATGGTGTGCTGGCCTTTATAAATCAGAGCATTGAATATAGGAGTAGGGAAGTAATGTTAAAATTGTACAAGGCATTGGTAAGACCAATTCTGGAGTATGGTGTACAATTTTGGTCGCCTAATTATAGGAAGGATGTCAACAAAATAGAGAGAGTACAGAGGAGATTTACTAGAATGTTGCCAGGGTTCCAGCAACTATGTTACAGAGAAAGGTTGAACAAGTTAGGTCTTTATTCTTTGGAGCGCAGAAGGTTAAGGGGGGACTTGATTGAGGTCTTTAAAATGATGAAAGGGATAGACAGAGTTGACGTGGATAAGCTTTTCCCATTGAGGGTAGGGAAGATTCAAACAAGAGGGCATGACATGAGAATTAAGGGACAGAAGTTTAGGGGTAACGTGAGGGGGAACTTCTTTACTCAGAGGGTGGTGGCTGTGTGGAATGAGCTTCCAGCAGAAGTGGTGGAGGCAGGATCGATTTTAATATTTAAAAGTAAAGTGGATAGGTATATGGACGTGAAGGGAATGGAGGGGTATGGTCTGAGTGCAGGTAGATGGGACTAGGGGAAAACAAATGGTCGGCACGGACTGGAAGGGCCGAGAGGGCCTGTTTCCGTGCTGCAATTGTTATATGGTTATATGGTTATATGGTTATCAAGATCAGAGTTGATCATTTAGAGTCATAGTCATAGAGTGATACAGTGTGGAAACAGACCCTTCTGCCCAACTTGCCCACAGTGGCCAACATGTCCCAGCTATACTTGTCCCACCTGCCTGCATTTGATCCATATCCCTCCAAACTTGTCCTAATCATGTATCTGTCTAACTGTTTCTTAAAAGTTGGGATAGTCCCAGCCTCAACTACCTCCTTTGGCAGCTTAGGTAGACAGAAAATGCCGGAGAAACTCAGTGGGTGAGGAAGCATCCATGGAGAGAAGGAATTGTCGATGTTTCGGGTTGAGACCCTTCCTCTGGCAGCTTGTTCCATACACCCACCACCTTTTGTGTGAAAAAGTTACCCCTCAGATTCCTGTTAATTCTTTTCCGCTTCACCTTGAACCAATGTCCTCTGATCCTCGATTCCCCTACTCTAGGCAAGAGATTCTGTACATCTACCCGATGTATTCCTTTCATGATTTTATACACTTCTATAAGATCATCCCTCATCCTTCTGCACTACAAGGAATGGAGACCCAGCTGACTCAACCTCTCCCTATATCTCAGACTCTCTAGTCCTGGCAACATCCTCATAAATCTTCTCTGAACCCTTTCAAGCTTGACACTATATTTCCTATAACATGGTGCCCAGAACTGAACACAATACTCTAAATGCGGTCTCATCAACTTTTTATACAACTGCAACATGACCTCCCAACTTCTATACTCAATACTCTGACCGATGAAGGCCAATGTGCCAAAGGGATTTTTGACTACCTACCTGCGACTCGACCTTCAAGGAACCATGCACTTGCACTCCTGGATCCCTTGGCCCCATAACACTCCCCAGAGGCCTGCCATTCACTGTGTATGTCCTGTCCTTGTTAGACTTCCCAAAATGTAACATCTCACATTTCTCTGCTCCTCTTCTGTACCTGTTCCTTCTCCCCATATTCCTTAATCTCTTTGGTACTAAGACATAGATCTCCCTATTTCATGAATATCTTTAATGATTTGGCATCTGCTACCTCCTATGAAAAAAAGTACTTTTGATTTACCACTCACTGGGTGATCCTTGATCTCAATTTTTATGGCATTTCCCTATATCTTGACCATAACACCTGCTTCTGGATGCTCAAGCCATCAAGAAGATCTTCCCTGTTTCTTGCATTTCAAAACACTGAATCTTGTCTTAATCAACCAAATCTTTTCTCAAGCAACAGTCGTAATATCCAAGGAATCAGTCCAGGAAAACTTTGTTGCCCTCTCCCCATGTCAAGGGGTGACAGTGGTACATCGGCAGAGTTGCTGCCTAATGCTCCTGTCCCACTTAGGAAACCTGAACGGAATCCTCTGGAGACATTGCACCCCACCCAAGGTTTCCATGCGGTTCCCGGAGGTTCCCAAAGGTTTTTGTCTTCCAGCAACCATCGTCAACTAGCATCGCAACCGGCTTCGTCTAAAAAATTACCAATTTTTAAAACGGAAACCACTTTCAACCATTAGGGAGACTGACAAAAACCTCCGGGAACTGCACGGAAACCTTGGGTGGGGCGCAAAGTCTCCAGAGGTTTCCGTTCAAGTTCATTGAGTTTATTGTCATGTGTCCCTGAATGAAATGAAATTCTTGCTTTGCTTCGGCACACAGAACATAGTAGGCATTTACTACAAAACAAATCAGTGTGTCCATGTATCATTATATAAATACATACACACATGAATAAATAAACTGATAAAGTGCAAATAACAGATACAGATAATGGGTTATTAATGATCATAGTTTTGTCCGAGCCAGGTTTAATAGCCTGATGGCAGTGGGGAAGTAGCAATTCCTGAACCTGGTTGTTGCAGTCTTCAGGCTCCTGTACCTTCTACCTGAAGGTACCAGAGAGATGAGTGTGTGGCCAGGGTGGTGTGGGTCCTTGATGATCTGGCCAGCCTTTTTGAGGCAGCGACTGTGATAAATCCCCTCGATGGAAGGAAGGTCAGAGCCGATGATGGACTGGGCAGTGTTTACTACTTTTTGAAGTATATTCCTCTCCAGGGCACTCAAGTTGCCAAACCAAGCCACGATGCAACCAGTCAGCAAGCTCTCTACTGTGCACCTGTAGAAGTTAAAGAGAGTCCTCCTTGACAAACTGACTCTCCGTAATCTTCTCAGGAAGTAGAGGCGCTGATGTGCTTTCTTGATAATTGCATTAGTGTTCTCGGACCAGGGAAGATCTTCAGAGATGTGCACTCCCAGGAATTTGAAGCTCTTGACCCTTTCAACCATCGACCCATTGATATAAACGGGACTGTGGGTCCCCATCCTACTCCTTCCAAAGTCCACAATCAGTTCCTTGGTTTTGCTGGTGTTGAGGTTATTGTGCTGGCACCATATGGACAGTTGCTCGATCTCTCTTCTATACTCTGACTCATCCCCATCAGTGATACGTCCCACAACAGCAGTGTCGTCAGCAAACTTGATGATGGAGTTCGCACTGTGACCAGCTACGCAGTCATGAGTATAGAGTGAGTACATCAGGGGGCTGAGCACGCAGCCTTGAGGTGCTCCCATGCTGATCGTTATCGAGGCTGACACATTTCCACCAATACAAACGGACTGTGGTCTGTGAATGAGGAAGTCGAGGATCCAATTGCAGAGGGATGCGCAGAGACCCAGTTCTGGGAGTTTAGTAACCAGCTTGGAGGGGAAGATTGTGTTAAATGCCGAGCTATAATCGATAAATAACAGCCTGACATATGTGTTTTTGTTGTCAAATTGGTCCAGAGTGGAGTGGAGGGCCAGCTAGATCGCATCCACCGTTGATCTGTTGTGGCGGTAAGCGAACTTCAGTGGGTCCAGGTTTTTGTCATGGTAGGACTTGATTTGCTCCATGATCAACCTCTCAAAGCATTTAATCACCACAGGCGTTAGTGCCACTGGTCGATAGTCATTGAGGCACGTCACCTTACTCTTCTTGGGCACTGGTATAATTGATGCCCTTTTAAAGCAGGTGGGGACCTCAGAACTCAGAAATGAGAGGTTGAAAATGTCCGTAAAAACTCCACCCAGTTGGTCTGCACAGGTTTTTAGAACACGACCGGGTATTCCATCAGGTCCAGGCGCTTTTCGAGGGTTCACCCCTCTGAAGGATTTCCTGACGTCGGCCTCTGTGACTGAGACTGAAATACCATCACAGCGGATGGGGGCTCGGGAAGGCACATCAGTATTCTCCCTATCAAAGCGTGTGTAAAACGCATTGAGCTCGTCAGGGAGTGATGTTTCGCCGACATTCGAGCTGCCTCCTGGTTTCGCCTTGTAGGAGGTGATTGCATTCAGGCCCCGCCACAGCTGACGAACATCTGTCTCATCCTCCAGTTTGGAGCAGAAGTCTCTTTTGGCCTTATTGATGGCCTTACCAAGGTCGTATCTGGACTTCTTGTAGTCCACTGTATCATCAGACGTGAATGCTCGGTGTCTGGACTTCAGAAGAGTGCGGATCAGGTTTCCTAAGTGGGACAGGGGCATTACAGCACCAGAGACCCGGGTTTAATCCTGACTTTGGGTGCTGTCTGTGCGGTGTTTGTACATTCTTCCTATGACCGTGGGTTTTCTCTTGGTTTAGTTTAGTTTACTTTGTTTAGACATAGAGCATGGATAAAGGTCCTTTGGCCCACTGAGTCTATGCCGTTTAATGATCCCCATACACCAGCACTAGCCTACATATTAGGGGCAATTTACAACATTTACCAAAGCCACTTAACCTACAAACCTGTACATCTTGGAGTGTGGGCGTAAACCAGAGCACCTGAGGAGAACCCATACAGTCATGGGGAGAACATACAAACTTCATACAGACGACACCCATGGTCAGGATCGAACCCAGGTCTCTGGCACTTTGAGGCAAAAAAACAACCGCAGCGTCACATGCCACCACTGGATGGTGGGTTTCTTCCCACATCCCAAAGATGTGCAAGTTTGCAGGTTAATTGTAAATTAACAATCTGTAAATTGTCCCTAGTATGTAGGATAGAAATAGTGCACAGGTGATCGTTCATGGGCGTGGACACGGTGGGCCGTAGGGCCTGTTTCTACACTGTTTATTTAAGCTAAACTAAACAAAACAATATCCTTCCTTAAATAAAAATAAAACCTCAGATGACATTCCATCAAGGTCCGTTGCAGCTTTGTCCGCTGGACTGGTGGATGGCAGCTTCATCCGCCCTGGGCCACGGAGTTTGAATTGGCCCATTCGCGGAGCTTGGATTCGGCCACGGGACTTACCATCACCCGGCGGGGGCCCAACATCAAAAGCCTGGATCGCCTCAACGCAGAGAGAGAACAAGCATGGAAGAGATAAGACTTTAAGACTTTTTGCCTTCCATCACAGTGAGGAGGTGCCTGGAGTCACTGTGATGGATGTTAAACTGTGTTCATTGTGTGTTCTGTTACTTTATTTTCTGTCATAGCTGCAAGGTATGCAATTTTATTCAAACTAATAAGTTTGAATGACAATAAAGGAAACTCAACTCAACTCCTGTACTCAATCCTTTTGCAATGAAGATCAACATTCCATCAAGTTGCGATGAGGGATTTCTTGAAGACCCTGCCAGCACGCATGCGTGACATTCTTCAAAGCAGCGGTGTGGAATCACAGATAACAACAATGATTGAAGATAGTAAGATTCAAGAGACTCTATATACCAGTTGACCTTATAGTAGAGGGTTGGGAGCGGAGGGCACGAAATCCCTCATCGCAACTCCTCATAAAATAAAGATCATACTTCAAACTGGTAAGTTCTCGTTTAATCTGACTATTTTACTTCGAAGTCACGTGAGTGACTTCGTGAAGATTTCAAAGCTCTGTGATTTCATGCCCTGGACCACGTCCATGCTCACACACTGCCACAATTACTGTTGGAGGAAGTATGTTAACGTATTTCAGACTTGAACAAGCTGAAAAATAATAACGTATTTATTAAATACAAGCAATAAAACCCCTAACTCGGGGATGTTTTATGGAACAGTACTTAAAACTGACTCCGCAAACGTTACGGGAGCGGCCACAGGCTTATTATAAAACCGCTGAAAGGTTGTCTCACTGGCCCAGCCCGTGGTTGCAAGGACATGATCCATGGCAACCTCCATGGTCCTCGCCACTGATGTGGGTGCAGCCCTGGTAGAATGAGATTTAAAAACGTTAGTATCGATACCTGCTGCAACCAATACCACCCTGAGCCACCTGGAGATAGTCTGCGCCGTCACCCGGTGATGTGGGTTCTTGTGGCTGATGAACAGACCCTGCTCCATCTTCCTGATGGTGTGTGTGACTTCAATATAGTATCGGAGATGGGTGGCTATACAGAGTGTTGCATCAACGGGATACGCTCGGAATTCCAATTGCAGCCCTGTAGATCCAGGTCTGTGCTGCTGAAGCAACTCCTCTATAAAGAAAGTTACTTTGTCAGGGGTCGAGACCATACAGTCCATTCTCAGTTTCTGAAAAGTCTGGAACCGTTGTGCAGTGGTCAGTGCTATCAACATCACCACTTTGTAGGTGAGTTTATCCAGCGGTAACCCCGTCATGAGCGACCAGCTCCTGAGTAGGGTCAACACCACCCCTACATCCCAGGTAATATTATATCTTGGTCAAGGAGGGTTAGTATTGAAAATATCCCTCATTAGTTTTGATACCAGCTGGTGCGATCCCACTCCTATATTGAGATAGGACGACAATGCACTCCTGGCACTGTTTATGGCACTGTAACTGAGTCCCTCATCAAAATGAAGGCCCAAATGAAATGGACTCTCTGCACAACGCCGTTATGATGTCCATGGTCCTGGATGACAGCCCGAACTCGAGCTGTGGCCTCTTCAGAACCTGCAAGCCAACAGGTTCAGATGACCATGGCACGGATGATACTCCCCTGTGATGGGGTTGGTGACCAAATTTGGGCATTTGGTAATTTGTGCCCATGGTACTTTTAGCACATTGAGGACCACCGGGTACCATGCTTGTGTAGGCGAGTCGGGTATTATCAGAATACCTGTTGCAGAATCCAGTTTAATTTTCTGCAATACCTGACTGATGAGGCAGAATGGGGGAAATGCATAGAAAAACCATTTCCCCCAATGTAGCGAGAATGCGTCCATCGCCACTGCCCCAGGATCTGGTTCCCAAGATATATATGTTGGTATCTGATGATTCAACCTGGACGCAAAAAGGTCGATTTCTGGTGTTCCAAATTTAGCTATAATTTTAGCAAATATTTTGGGGTTCAACATCCACTCGATGTTGTCATTGAATAGTCGTGACCTGGTGTCCGCCACTGTATTGAGCTTACCCGGAAGGTACGTACCTGATATCCAAATATTTCTTTCAATACGCCAGAGCCAAATTGTATTTGCCAATTCATCACAAGATGTTGACTTGATACCACCCATATGGTTTAAATATGCCACCACAGTGGTATTATCTATTTGAAGGCGGACATGCGTATGATGTAAATTAGTGCAGTAAGCCCGCAGCCCGTGAAATGCTCCCAGCATTTCCAAATAGTTTATACCTTGTGACTGAAGAAGTGCGAATCCCATCTGCCGCCACAACTAGAAGTGGTGTCGGTAGCTCCCCAGCCTTGGGTGCTTGCATCGGTTTGTAACACGACTGATGGGTTGGATATAATGATAGGATTAAAACAATCACTAACATTGCTAACCCACCATTGTAGCTCAATATTTGCCTTAATCGGCAGCTGCATAGGCCTGTCAAAATGTCCAGCATTTGCTTTTAATGCTAAGATTTTTGCTCTTTGCAAGTTTTGATAATGTAATGGGCCAAATCGTGCAGCTGGAAATGTAGCTACAAGCTTTCCAATTACCTTAGCAGCATGTCTAATAGTCAGTTTCCTGGCACAAGCAAGGCTGTTACATGCCTCTATTATGTCTATTGCTTTGCTGCCTGGGATAGTGACAATCATATGATTGGTGTTAATTGTGAATCGCAGATAGTCCAGAACCACAGATGGGTTGAACTTAGATTTGTCTGGATGGATAACAAACCCTAGTTTCTCAAATAATCTTTAGGTAGCTGTTTCTCCTAGTTCAGCTATTTCGAGAGTTTTTCCCACAATTAAGATGTCATCTAGATATGCCATGACTATGTGATTTTGTTGTCTGAGAGATGCCAATATTGGTTTTAAAATTTTGGTAAATAACCTAGGGGCTGTGGTAAGCCCATTAGGCAGGGCTTTGTATTGCCATAGTTGCCCCATCCAGACAAATTTTAAGAATTTCCGGTGATGTTCCCTTATAGGTACTGAATAGTATGCGTCTTTTAAATCGATGCAGGTCATGAAGCACCCTCGGGAAATCAGTTGTTTAACCGTTTCAATTGTCAATCATCAGTGAAGTGATCAAAGGTGCTAATAAACAGCACTTGTTTATCATAATTTGCCTGATGATGCTCAGTTTATGTTTAACTTGACCATACAACTATAAATCTCATTAAAGCCTTGGTCTATATATGGAGCTTAGTTGAGATGAGTGCATATCTGGAAATCTGAAGAAAAAAAGCAGAAAATACTCTGCAGGTCAGGCCACATTTGCAGGAAAAGAAAATAATTCAGGGCAAAAACCCTTCTGAGATGAGAGTGATTTCCTTGGCACCAATACACTACCTTGTCTGAATCTGACTGTGACATCAAGGAGTACTACTGGAATGGAAGTCAATGCACTTTAAGGGGAAAATATTCATCCCTCAGTTAAAGAAAAATGATTATAGTCATTGAAGTCCCTTGTATCTCCATGAACTGCTAAGTAGCAAGTAATATATGCACAACTAAAGAGCCTGAAAATGATAATCTCCGATAAAATACAATTTAACCATCCGTCTTTGACATTCAATAGCATTACAATGCAGTAGCACCAACCAAACCAGCTACATCCGTAACTACTCTCCCAAAACCCCCAGCTATCAATTGCACCCTTTAGGCACCACTAGTTCCTGGCCAGATTGCCCAGACTCCCCCTCTTACCAAGAGTTGTTGTGGCCTCAGCAATGGTGCAAATTCTTAACTAAGCTTTGACAAAAGCAGTGGACAACTTTTTAATTCCAAGGAAATCAGGCTGAAGTGTTCCTATTGCGGGAGCAGAGAAACTCACCATTAAAGCGCAAGGTATGATCTATATGTACCTACACAAAAATAATGAAACAAATAATTTGAGACCTTTATAATCTTTACAAATTTTATAGGCTCACATAAAGATTATGAATATTTCTGTAACTGTGACCTACCAATTATGTTCTTTCGTTTCTTTTCTAATTTTGATTCAATTATCTCTTGTGTCCTTGATGAAGATGTTTGAGCAGAGAAGTTAATATAAAGTGGAACATAACCAGCTTCATCTTGAATTTGAGTTAACAAACTTCGTGCAACCACAGACTATAAAAAGGATTAAAAAAATTTAAAAACAAATAGTTTAATAACAAAACATTACCAATTTTACTTCTGATTGCGTCTAATCTATTTATGAACTTTAACTCAATTGTCATGCCATCTTTTGAAATGCACATCCAAGGGTCGTTGGAGCCTTGCAACAAGAGATATATGGAACCAATTAGAAATCCCACTGACCTGCTTACAATTCTCCTGTGAATGGACACATTGTTCCTCTACTGTGCAAGCTATGGTCGTTAAAGAATACTGAAAACATCTCGGCAACATTTATTTAATTACTGAAAATCCAATCTCTGAAGTTATTAGACCACTGCAGATCAAAGAGCTAATTTTGATCTAGGTGATTCACTTAATCAGCCACTTCTGCCCATTCCTCCCTCTTTGTCAGTACTTTGTCCATGAGGAAGCACGAAGGAGGTTTTGGTAGTGCCATCTCTACTTTTAACAGATCTTGTATGTTATAGTGTCATAAGGCACAGAAGAAACAAGTCCGTGACAATATACACTCATCCCATTTGAACTACATTAGGGCTATGTCCTTCCATATTGCATGTTCAAGTGCCTGTCTAAATGCCTCTTGTAATGATTAGATGTCTGAATGATCATTACATCAGAATTGTGGAGGCAGAATTGTGTAATTGTCTAGGCAGGCGGCCAAATTATGATCCACTTCGAAGAACAGTGCAATAGAATGGACTGCAACACGGAAATGATAATCAAAGTAAGTGAAATCAAGTGGGTAAAAGACAAACTCAACAAAGTAATTCTGAGTAAAAATTGAATTTTATAACTGTAACTGCACCAAGCAATCGAATTCAGTGTGAAACATTTTGAAATGCCATGTTCATGGAAAGATGCAAAATGATCCAAGTTTTTTCTTTCTCTATTCCTCTCATATTCAGAGATGAACTGGAAATTATAAAAAGTAAATTTTGTAATGATCCATCGATGATGATTATCAAATCTTCATCGGTGATATTCAGGCTTAAATGTAGAATCTCAATTTATTTATCATAAATTAATATGGTAAAGCTAATGCAATTACATTTACAAGAAAACTCTTTAGAGTACTACTTTCAATATAATTAACATAGGAAAAAAAAATTACCTTGCCCACTCCAGTTGTCCCAGTGAAAAGAACAGAGTGCTCAACAGCGAGAAGTTTTTCCATCAGGTACCCAAATCGCACAGTATCCGTTGTGGGAACTAGCATCTCAAAAAATGGTATTTGACTATTGTACTTAAAGCTGGGAATAATTCTATCCCATGGGTCTAGTCGATTGTTATCAAAGTCCATGTAGTAATTCCATAGATCACCAGAGGTTGGTATCTAGGGTAACATAAGAAAGGTTTTTTTATTGTACAATTCAAAAACTAAGCAAAATGTTATTAACGAACTACCACTTCCCCAGGAGTAAAATGGAATATCCATCATTTCCAATTCATCTTTCTTCACACCAGAAAATTGAACATGTCAATTCCCAATGGGTGGCACGTGTACATTTCATCAGCCATGATCATATTGAATAGCAAGGTCTGGCAGCATACTCCTATTTATTATATTCTAGCAAAAAATAATGATTTGTTTTAAATGTTGTGATTCTCAGACATGTGGCAACAACATATTAATTAGAGACACAAAATACGGCAGATGCAAGACTTGAGCAAAAAACAGAAATGTGGCTGTGGAATGACACTTCAATTCCTGCATTTGCACCATCACATCTTCCTTCTTTCTGCTTTCTTAAGGACTATTTCTGTGATTCCTTGGTCTGCTCATCCCTCGCTTTGCCCAACTAGTCCCTTGACACTTTCCTCTGTAACTGTGAGGTACATCACAACTCTCTCTACACCTCTATCGCCACCAATGACCTAAACAGTCCTTCCAGGTGAGGCATAGATTTGACCATCACTTCTACCAATAATGTCCATTGCAGTCGGTGCTCTTGATATGGCCACCTCCACATTGGCGCGATCAAGGAAAGACTAAATAATCATTTTGCAGAGCACTTGCACTGTCCACAATGAATATCTTGAGCTTTCAGTTGCATGTCACTTCAACTTTCCAAGAGTCAAGAATCAAGAGTGTTTTATTGCCATATGTACTGAAACAATGACATTCTTATTTACAGATGCACAGCAGATTAGTAAACACAAAACTGAGCAGATAACATAATAAACAATATGCAAAATTAATTAAACCCTGAGACCCTAGTGCAACCAAGCTAGTTAATAGAGTTTAGTTGGCGTTCGTAGTGTTCAACAGCATGATGGTTGTTGGGAAGATGCTGTTCCTGATCTAAGACATTACAGTTTTCAGACTCCTATACTTTATTCTGGAAGGCAGAAGTGAAATGAGGGCATGTCCAGGGTGGTGAGGGTCCTTGGTGATTCAGGCTACCTTTTTGAGGCAGCACCTCCTATACAGCCCTTCGATGGTGAGTAGGTCAATACCTTCAACACCTTTTCCAGTCTCCTTCATTCCTGCGCATTCGAGATGCTGAACCAGGCCGTGATGCAACCTGTCAATATGCCCTCTATTATTTACCTGTAGAATTTCAAGAGAGTTGACATAGTGAATCTCCTCAATCTTCTATGGAAGTTGAGGCATTGATATGCTTTTGTCATGATTGCATCAGTGTTCTAAGTCCCAAAAGATCTTCAGATTATGCACGCCCAGGAACTTGAAATTGTTGGCTCTCTCCAACACCATCGATGAGGATAAATGTGGGGATGCTCGTCCTTCCTTCTCTAAAGTCAATAATCAGCTCCTTGGTTTTACTGACATTGAGGGCAAGGTTGTTGTTCTGTCATCAATCAATCAGACAATCAATCTCCCTCTTATAATCTGACTCGTCATTATCTGTAATATTTCCAACAATGGTCTTGTTGGTGAATTTAAAGATGGAGTTGGAGCTGTGCCCGGCTACACAGTCATGCGTATAGAGTGCATAGAGCAGGAGACTGAGCACAGCCTTGAGGTGCCCCTGAGGTGCCCCTCTGGTGATGGTTATTGAGGATGAAGTATTGTTGCCAATTTGTACCAATTGTGTAATGTTGATGAGGAAGTCGGGGATCCAGTTGCAAGGGGATGCACAGGGACCCAGTTCTCTGAGCTCGGAAACAAATTTGATGGGGATGAACGTCAGGATATCATCTATGAATAGTTTGAAGTATGTGATTTTATTGTTCAAGAGGTCGAGTGCAGAGTGGAGAGCCTGCGAGATTGCACCCCCCAATTATCTACTATGGCGGAAAGCAAATTGTTGTGAGTCCAGTTTCTTGCTGAGTTAGGAATTGAAAGGTGCCATGTCAAACCTCTCAAAGCACGTCATCACCATGGATGTTAGTGCCACCAATGGCACTAACTGGTAATCATTGAGACATGCCACCTTACTCTTCTTGGGCACTGGTATTTACAATGCCCTTTTAAAGCAGGTGGAAACCTCAGACCTCAACAATGAGAGGTTGAAAATGTCCACAAAATCATCAACAAGTTGGACCACGTAGCTTTTGAAAACACGACCAGATACACCAGTCCAGACTCTCTCTGAGGATTGACCCTTCTGAAGGATGTACTATCGTCAGCCTCCATGACTAAGATTGCAATACCATTGATTGGGTTGCACTCGGATGGTTTTTTTGTGGACACATGCACTATCATACATGTCTTTATGAAGTCAGTAACAACCATGCGTATTCATTCAGGGCCATTGCCTAGTCATTGAACATCACCCAGTCTACTGACTACAACTCTAATTCCCTTCCCATTCCCACACCAACCCATCTGTTTATGGCCTTCTTTACTACCACAGTGAGGCATGTACAGACAAGAAAATATTCCACCTGGGAAGTCTACAGCCCAATAAAATGAACTTTGAATGTTCCAGTTTCAGGTAACCCATTGTCCTTGTGTTTTGTTCCCATTCCTTCTGGCCTACCCAGATTATCTCTCCCTTTGTTCGCCTTTGTCACTTCCTTATGCCCATCTCCCTCAGACGTCCACCTGCGTTTATTCTCCCTTAACCTCCTCTCGCTAGGTCCTCCCCATCTTGTTTCATTTGCCCATCACTCCTTCCTTATTTGGTTCTGCATCACCTTCCAGTCTCTGTCTCTACCTTGTGTAGGAAGGAACTGCAGATGCTGGTTTAAATGGAAGATAGACACAAAAAGCTGGAGTAACTCAGCGGGACAGGCAACATCTCTGGAGAGCAGGAACGGGTGACGTTTCCGTTCGAGTCTGAAGAAGGGTATCGACCCAAATCACCCATTCCTTCTCTCCAGAAATGCTGCCTATCCCGCTGAGTTACTCCAGATTTTTGTGTCTACCTTCCAATGTCCTTCACCCCACCATGCTCCATCTTCCCTTTTTTCTCCTATCTATCTCCACTATCAGTTACCAGTCTCTTGTTCAAAACTCCCTATCCCATCTGTCTCCTTCTGTCTATCTTCCCTCATCTCATGCTACTCACTACTAGCCCCTGTCCCTCCGCAATCTCAATTGAAATATAGACCATCCCTTTTCCCCCACAGATGTTGCTTGGCTACCTGAGTTCTCCCAGCAGTTTGTTTTTCACATTATTTCTCACAGATGTATTTATTGGTTATGAAAATAAACATATTTATTTGTCCACTTCATAGATACCTTAGCTTCAGGATGATCTTCCAATTGACGACGCACAAATGAATCAAAGCTATCCCAATAGTTCTCAGTCAAATTTCCACCAATAGACCAAATGTAGCAAAATGCAAATGCCTGAGTAATAACACCATTCAATTGAGAAACATCCTTTGGAAAAAAAAAGTAAAATTATATTGTTAATAATAAGATTCAGGTCATAATAATAATAACACAGTTTTTCGTAACAGCTACAACATCCCAGTTGCCTATATATACCCACGCCATGAGTTCATCTACCTCACCCGCTCATATTCAAATAAATGAAATTCAATCCAACAATCCTCCCTTGCTGCGTGTTGTGCTCCTGCCTATTCTGGCCACTGAACTTTCATTCATCACCTTCTCTACCGACTCCCAGTCTCTCACCTGCCTCAGCTCTGCATTGGATCCAGCCCCTCCCACCAATCTAATTTAAAAACACCCATGTAGCAATGGCAAACTGGCATCAAAAATCTGGCACAAAGCTCATGGCCTATGTCGCACATTCTATAGGTTTCTAAAAGCATGGGAGAAATACCGCCTATGTAAAATCTCTGCAAATTCTTCCCCGTCTACTGGCCCAATAAGTTAACCTAATCAATGTCCTCTCCCAGGCCAATGTCCCCAACATTGAGGTTCTATTTATACTCAACTAGTTCTGGTGGCCAGATAAATCCCCTCGCATGCTTGCGAAACAGGCTCCCAAAAGTGGCACTCTTCACCGAGGTTTGCCATGGCAAGAAATTACGAGCATAACAAAGGAAATGCTTCAAGGATATTCTCAAATTCTCCATGAACAAATGTGACAACCTCACTAATGCTGAAAGAAATTCAAAACTGGCTTTTCTCTCCATATCCCTTGATTCTGTTAGCCCTAAGAGCTAAATCAAACTCTCTCTTGAAAACATCCAGTGAATTGACCTCCATTGCCTTTTGGCAGATATTTCCACAGATTCACAACTCTCTGGGTGAAAATGTTTTTCCTCATCTCAGTCCTAAATGGCCTACCCCTTATTCTTAAACTGTGAAACCTGGTTCTGGACTCCCCCAATATCAGGAACATTTTCCCTGCATCTAGCCTGTCCAATCCCTTAAGAATTTTATATGTTTCCATAAGATCCCCTCTCATCCTAAATTCCAGCAAATATAAGCCCAGTCGATCCATTCTTTCATCATATGTCAATCCCGCCATCCCGGGATTTAACCTGGTGAACCTACACTGCACTCTCAATAGCAATAGGAGATGCATGCGCTAATTGGCCATTATACTGTAATTAAACACTAACTGTGCAATTATTTTTTCATAATAGCATTGTTCTGTGGAGACATTTTGCAAGCAGCACAATAGCAAAGAATCAAATATATAACTGTCTTGAGATTATTAGAAAGTTAGAAAAAAATTGTGCTTTGTAATGAAAAACCTAAGCTTTTTCCAAATAACAAAACACATAGAAACAAAAATAATTTCCTAGCAATATTTGTGAATGCCGAAACAAATTAGTAACAAATTAATATATTTATATTAGCCCACATTGAGTAAAACTCTACACCAGAGATATGGTTTTCTTAAGTCACTTCTATTGACTGTAATCCAGGCGCCTTTTCAGCTTTCACTTACCATGGTGAGATCTGGACCATGACTTCCCAGCACCAGAGATTCAAGAAGGCAGCAGAGAGTAGTGACCTTACTAATGTCAACCTGAGGTATTCCCTGTGTGCATTTCTTGTTGACGAAGTGCAACCCATTTTCAACACAGGATTCAAAAAGTCCCATCAGGTGCTGGCGTGATTCAAATGATAGCTAAACAGAAGTACATTTTTCATTAACAATCTTTTTGTCCAGAGACACTCAGCAAAAATATCTACATTCTGCAATACTTTAAATGTTTCCAATAATATACTACATCGACCAAGAAATGAGCAACTAAATACAATTTAAATATTTTTAATAAAGTTATTGAAACATCAATATGCTTCAAAACGTAGCCAACATCAATTACTGATAACTGCACCACGTGCTTGGCAAGCCATCATAGTCATAGTGTAATAAAGCATGGAAACAGACCTTTTGGCCCAAATCATGTATGCTGACCATGTTGCCTATTTCAGTACAGTGCATTCAGAAAGTATTCAGACCCCTTCACTTTTTTCACATTTTGTTACGTTACAGCCTCATTATAACATTTATTAAATTCATTTTTTTAAACCATCAATCTACACACAATACCTCATAATAAAAATGCGAAAACAGGTGTTTAGTAATTGTTGCAAAGTAATTAAAAATAAATAACTGAAATATCACATTTACATAAGTATTCAGACCCTTTGCAATGTCACTCAAAATTGAGCTTTGGTGCAGCCTGTTTCCATTGATTATCCTTGAGATGTTTCTACAACTTGATTGGATTCCATCAGTGGTAAATTAAATTGATTGTACATGATTTGGAAAGGCACACACCTGTCTATATAAGGACCCGCAGTTCACAGTGAATGTCAGAGCAAAAACCAAGACATGAAGATGAAGGAATTGGCCGTAGACATCCGAGACAGGATTGTGTTGAGACACAGATCTGGGGAAGGGTATAAAACAATTTCTGCAGCATTGCAGGTCCCAAAGAGCACAGTGGCCTCTGTCATTCTTAAATGGAATAACTTAGTAACCACAAGGACTCTTCATAAAGCTGGCCACCTGGCCAAACTGAGCAATCGGGGAGAAGGTCCTTGGTCAGGGAGGTGATCAAGAACCCGATGGTCACTCTGACAGAGCTCCAGAGTTCATCTGTGGAGATGGGAGAAACTTCCAGAAGTATACCCAAGAGATACTCATGCAATAATTTGAGACATCTAATATAATGCACTCATACAAAACTGAAGAGGAAGACTTATCAATTATTTCATTGGACGCATAAAAAGCATTCGATCAAGTAGGATGGGATTACCTCATCAAAGTATTGCAAACATTTCAAATGGGAGAGAATTTTATCTCATGGGTAAAACTATTATATGACAGGTCAACTGCTAGAATATTAACTAATAATGTGCTGTCTCCTAAATTTCAACTATCCAGGGGCAATAGACAGGGATGTTCACTATCACCCCTGCTATTTGCTCTTGTAATAGAACCCTTAGCAGAAAGCATAAGAACACATCTGAATATCCACGGTTATAATACAAAATACTCAAATAATAAAATATCATTATACGCCAATGATGTACTATTGTATATTACAAAATCGCAAATCAGTATACCAAATATATTAAATCTAATAGAGGAATTTGGATCCTTCTCAGGATATAGAATACATTGGAATAAAAGTGAAATTATGTTGATAAAACCTCAAGACTCAACACACCTTTTAAAATTGCTACAGAAAAATTTAAATACGTGGGAATCTAAATTACCAGAAAATATACATCTTTATTCAATGCAAATTATATGCCCCTACTTACTAAATTAAATGCCCTGATTAAATTTTTGAAAACACTTCCGATGTCCTTAATAGGCAGAATAAATGCTATAAAAATGATCTTCTAACCACATTTTTATATTTATTTCAATCAATACCAATATGCTTACCTAAAAACTTTTTCAAAAAAATGTATTCTGATATCACAAATTTTATATGGGACTATAAATCCTATAGAATTCAAAGAAGACACTTGTGTAAACCTATAGAATTTGGTGGATTAACACTCCCTAATTTTTTGTATTATTATTGGGCAGTAAATGGCAAAAATGTAATTCACTTGTTGGACAACTCTGCCCAACGGGTGGATTGGATAGTAATGGAGAGAGAGGATTCTTCCCCTTTTAATATAGGAGCGATCCTTCTCTCACCAATAAAACTGAATAATACAATATACAAGAAAAATCCAATTATTCATAGTACTATTAGAATTTGGAAACAAATAAAATTAACCCTTAAATTAAGAAACCTATCGTTTCTATAGTTAATAATCCGTCGTTTAAAACATTCATTATTGATAAATCACTTACACATTGGGAAAGAATAGGAAATAAATCGTTTGGAGACGTATGAAACTGGGAATTTTTTATCATTCCAACAACTACAACTTAAATACAATCTGAGAAGTAATCAATATTTTAAATATTTTCAAATCCATGATTATTTGAAAAAACATACACAATAATACCAAAATGTGACTACAGACCTATGAGATGAAGCTATGAACAGAAAGGCGGACTCAACTAACTTAATATCATACTTGTATAATATCATCCTAAATATAGAAATACCATCATCTGATAGAATTAGAAGAGATTGGGAACAAGAACTATCTATAAAAATCTCGAAAGATAAACACTTGCTATATGTGCATAAATGCTCGATCAATGCAAGACATATTCTAATCCAATTTAAAATCCTACACAGATTATATTATTCGAAAACTAAACTAAGTAAAATCTTTCCAAATGTTTCCCCCACGTGTGATAAATGTTCATCTCAAGATGCAACTATAGCATTTTGTTTTTTGCATAAAAATCCAAACATTTTGGAATGAAATCTTTGAAATTTTTACAAAATTATTTAAAATAAACTTGAAACTGAACACAGAATTGATTATTTTTGGAATAATGGAAGTCAGCTTTGAGCTGACTTCGTTCCAAAAGAGTTTCCTTAATTATGGCTTAATAACGGCAAAAAAACTCATACTTAAATTTTGGAAAAATGCACTCACACCAACGGTAAAAATGTGGATTTCAAATATGTCTGAAATGTTACACCTCGAAGACATGAGATTCGTCCTAGCAGGCAAATCAGACCAATTCATAAAGATTTGGTCTCCATTTATCGACTTATTACAAGCATAGGGTGCAACATAACTTTGGAAATAAACGGTTTCAGGACCTGGTGAGGGGTGTGTAAAGAAATGAAGTAGGTACATCTCTTTTATCTTATCTTATTTTCTTATATTTTCCTGTTTAATTTTAATTTTTTTTTTTTTTTAATTCTTCCTCGTGTTCTACGTCTTTACAGGTTATTTCTTTTCACTTTCTCATGTACTTACTATCTTATCTAACCTTCTCTATTTCTTCCTTCTGTTACTTTCCTATTATTAAAGTGTAAAACAAGAAGTGGTACATGAAATGTATTATGTTATTTTTGGCTTATACTACTGTACTGTACATCATTTCTAAAATTTAAAAAATAAATAAACAAATAAATAAATAGATAAAATAAAAAAAGAAACTTCCAGAATGACAACTAAATCTGCAGCACTCCACCAATCAGGTCTTTATGGTAGGGTGGCCAGACAGAAGACACTCCTCAGTAAAAGGCACATGACAGCTCACTTGGAGTTTGCCAAAAGGCACCTAAACAAGATTGTTAAAGACGGAACTGCAGATGCTGGAAAATCGAGGGTACACAAAATGCTGGAGAAACTCAGCAGGTGCAGCAGCATTGAAGGAAGGATTTTGGCCCGAAACGTTGCCTATCTCCTTCGCTCCATAGATGCTGGTGCATCCGCTGACTTTCTCCAGCATTTTGTGTACCTAACCAAGATTCCCTGGTCTGATGAAACCAAGATTGAACTCTCTGGCCTGAATGCCAAGTGTCACGACTGGAGCAAACCAGGCACTGCTCATCACATGACCAATACCATACCTATGGTGGCAGCATCATGCTGTGGGGATGATTTTCAGTGGCAGGAACTGGGAGACTAGTCAGGATCGAGGGAAAGATTAACGTAACAAAGTGCAGAGAGATCCTTGATGAAAACGTGCTCCAGAGCATTCAGGACCTCAGACTGGGGCAGAGGTTCATCTTCCAACAGGACAATGACCCTAAGCACACAGCCAAGACAATGCAGGAGTGGCTTCGTGACAAGCCTGTGAATGTCCTTAAGTAGCCCAGCTAGAGCCCGGACATGAACCCGATGGAATATCTCTGGAGGGACCTGAAAACAGCTGTGCATCCATGCACGCGCCCCATCCAACCTGACAGAGCTTGAGAGAATCTGCATAGAAGAATGGGAGAATTTACCCAAATACAGGTGTGCCATGCTTGTAGCGTCATACCCAAGAAGACCTGAGGCTATAATCGCTGCCAAAGGTGCCTCAACAAAGTACTGAGTAAAGGGTCTGAATACTTATGTAAATATGATATTTCTGTTATTTCTTTTTAATTACTTTGCAAAAATGTCTAAACACCTGTTTTCACTTTTTTATTATGGGGTATTGTGCATAGATTGATGATCAAAAATAATCCATTTTAGAATAAAGCTATAATGTAACAAAATGTGGAAAAATTGAAGGGGTCTGAATAGGTATGTTACAATAATTAGCTTTAGCAGGGCTGCAGTTCTGCCGCTCCCCATGCGCGACTTTCAGAGGGGGGTGGGTTTAAAAAGCTATTTTTCCCTAGACAGTCCAATTCGATTAATCTCAGGCGATTTCGTCGCTAAAGAGAAATCGCTCCGACATTTATTTTATGAAGCTATTTTTAAACTACGCTAGATCATTTATTAACTAGAGTAGTTTAAAAATCATCTTCTAAAGCCCTGAACGCCGACAGCGGAACGGACCTAACGTAGGCAATAAAAGAAGGTACACAGTTTATTTTTACATAAAAACATGCTTCTTAGGAAGCATTTAATCAAATTTTCATCATGTGCAAAGGGGACAAAAAATATATATGAACCGGCTGCATTTTTCCTGCCGACTGTGGGTTAAATTCACCGCAAACCGCAACGTTCCAATCCACCGCGTTCCACTAAAACCCACTCGCGTTGATTTAAATAGCCATTAATTTACAGGAATTAAACACTAAAATCCTTCCATTTGGCCTATAAATTCATGAAAATTAGATTTAAAAATCATGTTATATTGTGGATTATTGTGTGAATGTTATTTGGACACGTAGGCAATTTAAAAATGTTTATCATTTCTTAAGAAATGGATAGATGTTTAGATCTAGTAATTGAATTTTGTAATTAGCTACAATTAGGTAACTAACTAATTATATGCTTTAATTTCAGTTCATCCAAGTAAGATTGTTTCATATTTGTTTCAGAATGCTTCAATCTATAATAACTGAAAATTTCATTGAATTCTCTTAATTTTTAAGAAAGTTATGGGCTTTTAACTGTCCTCGATCACAGCTTTTGAGTTAAGTCAATGGAAAGTCAATGGGGAACAAGATGCTAATTTCCGAGTATAAAAATGGCCATAACTTTTTTAATACTGAAGCTATGACTGTGAATTAGGTGTCAAATTAAACTTCTTTTTATGCTTTATCTGATGGGATAAAATGCAGACTTGATTTTTAAAATCTCAAAATTTTGTAACATTGCTAGTCTGAATACTTTCTGAATGCACTTCCATTTGGCTACATTTGACCCAAATCACTAAATCTTTGCCTGTACCTGTCTGAATGTATTTTACATATTGTGTTTTATCTGCTTCTATCAAGTGGTGGAAGCAGATAAAACACAATATGTATTTTATCTGGCAGTTCATTCTGGCAGCTCATTCCACTTACTCAATACCCTCTGCGTAAAGATGTTATCCCCAGGTTTTCCTTTAAATCTTTCCCTACTTAACTTAAATCAATGCCTCACGTTCAATGAGCCTGTCCCACTTAGGCGATTTTTCAGCGGACTGCCGGCGACTGTCATGTTGCCGTTAGTCGCCTGAAAAAACCGGCGACTGTCAGAGTGGAACACGCACACACACACAACTTTCCTTCACCAGCCCGTTATGCTGGTGGGGGGAGCGCTGTTTAAAAAATTCACACGGTGAAAGCCAAGGTGAAACAGACACACACCACAATGAACAGGAAGGTTTGCGCTGTAAAAAGACGGCTAAAGCACAGTCTATGGTAAGTCCTTTAAAAGGGGGGGAGGGGAGAAGGGGGGAGAAGGGGGGAGAAGGGGGGAGAAGGTGTGGAGAAGGTGTGGAGGCAGGCAGACATTAACGTTACCGGTCGGTTATCCTTGGTTCTGAAAACTGCTGCTTACCTTTTTTTTCCCAATGAGCCAATTAAATTCACCGGTCAGCACCGGCTACAACCTACGAGAACCTCCGAGAACCTTCGACTGCCATGTTGAAAAATTCACGGCAACGATAATGAGGGCGCGACTAGTTCCCAGAATGCGGGAACACTTCACGACCATGAAAGTGACTACCTGGCAACCACCCGCGAACAGGTGGCGACTAGATGGCGACTGCAGAGTCTCCTGCAGTCGCCTAAAAAGTCGCCTAAGTGGGACCGGCCCATTAGACTCCCTTATCATGGGGAAAAGACAATGACCATTCACTTTATCTATGTCTCGCATGATTTTATCTTCTACTATAAGGTCGACCCTCAGCCTCCTATGCTCCAAGGAAAAAGGTAGTAGACTATCCAGTCATTCTTTATAACGCAAGCATTCCAGTTAAGGTAACATCCTTATGAATCGTTCTGCATTCTTTCCTTAATGACATTCTTCCAAAAGCTGGGTAACCAGAACCGCAAACAATACTCCAAGTGCAGTCTCACCAAAGTCTTGTACAATGTAAAAGTACATCTCAATTTCATTTTGGAGTCACGTCAGTGATTCCGTGAAGAAGCCGGCAGCCCGTGTGCGCGTCAATACGTCGACGCATGGCACAACGCATACTGAAAGTATGTTCCTGAAGATAAGTTTTTAAACTTTTCAGGTTAGGTTTCCATTGCAGGAATCTCTTCTTACAGAGTTTCCTGCTGGATTTCGGGGCGAAGTCGGGAAGGGTCGCGGGGAAACATTTATGGACCGATCCCAGTCACGGACCGTGGGGAATCCAGGTCACGACGTCGGGGAATCCCGGCCACGGACAGCAGGCAACCCGCTACAGAGACCGCGAGTGCGGGTAGCGGCGGTGGTCAATTTCTCCTTCGGAGTCGCTGGTGATGCTTCTGACTGGTGCTGGTAGCATCTTGGCAACCCCGCTTGGAGGGCAGCCACGGAGAAAGTCCGTACGGCCCGTTGACTCAAACACGTCGGGCCAGGAGTAGTCCTGATGGAGAGGATCCCTTCCTTCAATGGGTAACGTTAATGGAGAGGTGCTCCACAATGGTATGCTCCAAGGAGGGAGTTATATCACCGTGGGACTCGGCGGGGCCCGCAGCAACAGCACCTGTGTACAGGGCTGCACACTGTCTCCCTCTATGAAGAGGGGCAGTCGGTGTCAGTTCTGTCTGACTCAGAGTTCAGAGGTATTACCGGGAGCACACCACGAGGCACGCAGGATATGGTTCGTGGAGGGGCCACATCAGCGCAGGTTTCCTCGGGGCCTGCGGCAACAGCACCGGTGTACAAGGCTGCACACTGTCTCCCTCTCTGAGCAGGGGAGCAGTCGGGATCAGTGTGTAACTGACTCCAAACTTGGAAATATGTCTGTGGCACATACTGGAGTTCCTGAAAGTGCCGGCAGTGAACAGCGCTATCAGGGGTGACGTTGGAGGGGCATGGTACCCCAGAAAACCAACCGCCGTATTTGCTATTCAGGTAAAACCTATTCAACAGGTGAGACCTACATGAGGGAGCTAAAGCTGTCGAACTACAAGTACAGCCTCATAGCTTCGGCGACAATACACCCCACACCTACATCGGCAGCAAGCGGTTCACTGAAGCTGGTGGCAGCCAGCAAGCTGGGCAGAGGGCTTTAGGCCAAGGCCCAAGCCGGTCTCAGGAAAAATATGGAATCCACCAAACCTCTACAATCAAGAACGGAAATAGAACCCGCATGAGGGGCCTTTGGTCTTACCATAACACCACCGGTAACCATGAAGGTAGGTGAGTCTGGTTCTTTCCAAAGCATGGGATATGTGGACCATTTACGTTGGAAACACTTGTAAAAACCTGTAAACAACCTTGTTGTTATGAAGCAGCCTCTATTCATCAAGAGTATTGGCAATATAGTGGCTGTGTTTTCAGCTGCACATTTGGACCATTGCATTTTCCACTGCCATGTAGGTCGTTATTAACAGACCTATTCCTATTACCAGCTGAAGCTATCAAAGTCACAATGGTGTATTCTACATTGCTCCTGTACTTTTGCTCAGTAAGCCTTCAGTTATATCACAAACTGATACTAGTACTCAAAGATGAAAAATTACGAATACCATCACTAGTTACGGAGGCGGATGAGCTTTTCATGCTCAACTCCAAGTTGATACACTATGGTGGGGGCATTTGATGCTGGTGTATCATCACGTAAAAATCTATGACAACATGGTATGGATGCTGTATCACAACGTATTTAATGACATTGTGGTTCGATGGAACACCGAATATCAACATGTTCGCATCCAGGCTCTATCACCATTGCAAAGATATGTGGCACGGTGGCATAGACGTATACTTGCTACACTGAGGAGGAATGTTCTTTATGTCTTTCCTCCATTTTGCCTCGACAGTCGGGTCTTGCACAAAAACCAGCAAGATCTCGCCTCAGGCATTTCGTACTGTCTGACTGGCCTATGCAGCCATGGTTCCTGCTAAATGTTGGGGATGATTATAGAACCTTATATGGTTGTCCTAAACACAAAAATTTGGTGGTTCACCCCGTCACTGAGGAAACCATCCTCTGCATGATAAAATCAATGTATAGACTTGGAGTCTCTAAGAAGACCATTCGGCGGCACTGGTTGCCAGACCGATCCATGTACGTGCTCACTGCAGAATGCAGGGATAGCACTGAGAAAGCAGCAAATTTTTCCTCATCAGGAGATGGGAAGTGTTTTGGTTTTAATGCCAATGTTCCATATAATACGGCACGGACAACTAACATCTCAGAGTTCATTTCAGATGGGTCTTTGACAATCAATTTAATTATAGTACCATTAACTGTGCAAACATGCTTTCTCATTATAGTTGCTGCAGCTATCAGGACCCACTCTGTCGGGTCTCACTCTCTGATATCCAGATTTATAAGGATATCTTTAACATAATTCTTCCAGGCCCAAGTACACGGAGATATAGGATGTTAGTATTGCTTCGCCAGTAGGGCCCAGCTACATCTCCATCCCTGGTCAAACTCACTTACAAAGTGTTTATGCTCATGGCGCTAGTCTCAGCGCAACTGGTCCAGCCACTACTTATATTGCAACTGGACAGGATGTTTACGTCTGCTAATAATATAATATTTTATGTTTATGATGTAGTTATGCAGAGCAGACCAGGGGTGCCAGGTCCCAAACTATTTCTCATGGCATACCCCATGGACCTTTGGATTTCTGTAGTCACTCATTTACAACAATACATCAAGGTCACCAAGAGCCTCAGACGATCTGCACTAGCAATGGTTGTTAGTTACTAAAAACCTCATAAAAGGTATCTATCCAGACCATCTCTAGGTGGTCAAACAGGGTTTTGGCTTATGCAGAAGTAGATACTATATCTTCTATCTCACTCCACTAGGGCTGCTACTACATTAGCAGCAAGTGTCATGTACGTTCCACTGGACCACACCCTAGAGGCTGCAGGATGGTCAAACGAATGAACTTCCCAACATTTTATAATAACCCATTGCCAGACCGGGGGTATTTGCCATTTATGATTTGTTTCATAGTTTCCCCCAGGATGGAAGGGGTCACTATTATTCTCCTTTGATGATTAAAGCATCAGCATTTTTCACAAACTATGTCATGGCTGAATGCATTAATCTTTTTCACTCATCCATGGTCAATTGATGAAGTGTGTGACACCTGGACTCGTATCCGGCATGAAATCACAGAGCTTTGAAGTCTTCACGGAATCACTCACGTGACTCCGAAATGAAATAGTAAGATTAAGCGAGAACTTACCAGTTTGTAGTTTGATCTTTATTTTATGAGGAGTTACGATGAGCAATTACATGCCCACCGCTCCCAATCCTTGTATCATAAAGGTCATCTGGTAGTTCTCAGGTTCTCTCCAATCTTACTATATTCAGGTCAACAACTGTTATCTGTGATTTCACACTGCTTCTTTGAAGATTGACGCGCATGCGGGCTGGCGGCTTCTTCTAGTAATCGCTCATCGTAACTCCTCATAAAATAAAGATCAAACTTCAAACTGGTAAGTTCTCATTTAATCTTACTATTCTTACACAGTGCCCTAACCAATGAAGACAAGTATGCCAACTGGCTTCTTCACCACTCTGTCTAGCTATGACATCACTTTCAGGGAACTAGGTACTTGTATTCCTAAATCTCCCCGTTCTACAACACACCCCAATTACTATCCAAGTCCTGCACTGATTTAATTTACAAAAATGCAATTCTTCATCAATATATCAACTCCACCACAGATAACACCACTCTGATCGAAAAAGATTCCCAGAGATACAGAGAATAATAGTTTGCACCCAAGTCAAAATAAAGGTAGCCCCAAAACAGCTAAAAGTATTTATATATCAGATGTTATTCAATTCCATTCTAATCAGACAATCTTTAACCATGGGCGTGTTTATTCAGGTGTGTTTTAGATAGTCCAGGTAGTTACCATCCAAATATTTACCAGACTCAAGAATGTAATAAAACCTTCCAATTAGTAAAAATGTCAAGATGCTTTATCGGAATTCACACACTAGATGAGCTGAAGAAGAAACAGAAACAAACAGGGACAAGAAATTCTGCAAATGCTGGAATCTAGAACTAAAACAGAATGCTAGAAGAACTCAGCAGATCAATCAACATCTGTGGATGCAAAAGGTGAAAGTCAACAACAAAAAAGGGCATGATTAAATAGCTATTACTGAGATTTTTGCGAGATGATCAAAGGAACTGAATATTTCAAGATACTGTATTTGATATTTTGTAAAGATAAGCAGAAAGGAAAAGGAGGTGGAATGAGTATTTAAATAAAGACTAGACTAAGTGGGACTCGTTGGGATACCTGTCACATGGGAGGCCTGGTCCACCAACGCAACCCTTTCCCCAATGCAATATTCCACCACTCAACTGTTCACCCAATGCTACCCGTCCCCCAACGCATAGCCCACAAATGCACAGACGTGGCTCATTTCCCCTCATCCCCAGCACTCCCTCACTTTCCTCTACAACCACCCTCTTCTTTCCCCCTCCTCCTCCCCTCCCCAATCCCTCCCTCACCTCTCCCTCCCTCTACTTTCCTCTACCCTCGTTCACTCCCTCCCTCCCTCCATAACTCGTCTCCCCTCCCTACCCCCTCCTATCCCTCTATCCCCCACTCCTCGCCTCCCCCATCCCCCACACTATCCCTCCTCACCTCCCCCACTGCCCTCTATTCTTCACTCCCTACCTCCCCCCTATCCCTCTATTCCCCCTCCTCCCGACTCTCCTTCCTCCCTCTTCTTTTCCCTCTCCTCCTACCCTCCCCAATCCCTCCCTCACCTCTCCTTTCCCCAACTCTCAGTCACTCCTTCCCTCCCTCCATAAATCCTCTCCCCTCCCTACTCCCCTCCTCTCCCTCTATCCCCTCTCCTCCCCCACTCTCCCCCCCTGGATCTCGAGGTTGCTGCTCCTCTCCCTTTTGGCGTACCCCAGGCAGCGAGGGAGACCAGAGGTGAAGAGGCTGATGCTGCAGGGTGTTGCGTTGGCGGTGCATTTGGGACTCACTGTGGGCGCTGGACACTCTCCTCCGCCGGGATCAGATTCACAGCATTGTGTTTGGCGACATCGCCGGGCAGGGCCACTTCCGGTTCCTCCGAAAATTGTGTCCAGTTGGATACCTCCACCAGCCTCCCTCAGTTCCAGTAAAGACGCAATGGTGCAGGAAGGGGCGGACCCTCCCAGGGAGTGATAGGAGAAGCTACCAATCTGTGTGGCGCTGGCTGGCAGGAGAGAACATCGGCGCAGGCAAGGTTTTTACGATTTAAAAACCTTCTCTAACTTTTACATTATACTACGATCGGAATGAAACTTGGTGCAGCACAGGGGAAAGGTGAGTGAGCTGGCAAAAAATGGTAGCGCAATCGCGTACCGTTTTTGCGCAAATAGAAACACTGCACAAACCAGAAGAGCACAAGATCAGAGCTTTAGTTATGTATGGATAGATTAAACACTGCAATGGTGAGGAATACTATTGACCTAGCAGCTCAAGATGTAGAATCAGTTTGGATTGAGTATGAAATAGTAAATGGAATCAGTCACTGGTGGGAGTAGTATGTAGATCCCCTAAATGTAGTTGTACTACAGGATAGAGCATAAATCAGGAAATAAATAATGTAAACCTGGCATAACGGAATATCTGTCCTGTTGAATAGGCTAACATGTTAAAAAATAAATAATGTATGCTTGCAAAAAAGGTAGTATAAAAGCTAATATGAATTATCATATTGATTAGGAAGATTTAATTACGACAGCCTTGAGGATGATAGCGTATACTTGGAATGCTTTTTCTAGAGCACTCATTGAGAAGCTAACTAGGAAGCAGGCTATTTTAGATCTAATAATCGGACTGAATTTATTGGGATGTCACAATAATAGATCATCAGGAAAGAGCGATCATAGAATTACAGTATTACAGCTTACAGAATCTGAAATCCTCTGCATCCATGTTTTCACATATGGCATCCATTTAAGTTCCTCTGCATCAATATATACCATTCCACACCTGCTGACAGTGGCAGGAGAGGCCACCTTCAGGTCTTGTACCTGGAAAATTTGAAGAAATATTTTGTCTAAAATTAGCCATCAACTGCAACAATCATAATGAACTAGTAAAATATGTGTACTATAACTGGTTTTAGGATTTCTGTATACTGCCAAATATGTATATTCTTGCATCATAATCATTGGAAAAGTTTGTTTATGTAATGCACATTGCGCAAATGAAAAATACTTCTACTGACCATTTGGTAAACTATAAGAAGACTGTATTTAGAAATGAAATAAAAGTGGTGGCACGGCTACTGAACAGATAACACAGTTGCTTGCTTATGGTCTGTGTTGCTTCACAGCCATATTAGGTAACCTACCATGTCCTAAAGGTATGTTGGTTGGTTCATTGTCTATTGTAAATTAGCCCTTAGTAAAGGTAAGTGACAAATAAAAGATGGAGATTGATTGGCATGTGAACGAGAAACTTTATAGGGCTGCAGGGAAGCAGAGGAAAAGAAGAGGGGTGGAAATGATTAGGCTGCTCTGCTGCAGCACCCAATGATGCAATGGGATGAATTCTTCCTGTGTGATAATGTCTCGGTACAAAGAGAAATTACATTGGGTAGTTTTCATTATCTCAACAAGTGGTCCATATGACCATCCAAAATTCTGTTGATAAAAACAATATTCCATACATCAACTAAAAAAATATGCTTTTATTAAATATCTTAGAAAGTTTAAAATACAATTCACATTAATATGGTTGATAGTAATACAAGAAACATTTTTATTGTCAGTTTCTGAACATTTGTTAAAGCTAGAAGATAGAAAGCTGGTAGACATAAAAAGCTGGAGTAATTCAGCGGGACAGGCAGCATCTTTGGAGCGAAGGAATGGGTGCTGTTTCGGGTCGAGACCCTTCTTCAGACAAAGGGTCTCGACACGAAAAGCCACTCCCATTCCTTCGCTCCAAATGTCCCATTACATCATTGGGTGCTGCAGCAGAGCAGCCTAATCATTTCCACCCCTCTTCTTTTCCTCTGCTTCAGTTTAAAATAGTATCTGCAGTTCCTTCTTATCCATAGAAGATAGGAAACGTTTGTTTTGAAATTCAATGGGGCCCATGATCTTAAATATGCATAATGAACAATTTTAGAATCACCTACCTCAAAAACCATATGAATGTAAGGAGTAAGTTTAATCCGTTCACTATTTGCGAGACACAGCATCTTGTTATCGTCAAGTACCGTATTCATATTCTCAATCCACAGGGCATCAACAGGCCCATCACAGATAATCCATTTGTGTTCTTGTGATTCATCATTCACAGCTGCACGAACGCTGAGTGCCATTAGTCCATCATTCCATTCCATTGTAGTGTTGTTGACCTCACCGTACAGTTCGCCCATTGTGATTGATTTGGGATTGAGCACGTATGTTTTCACAGGCTGATAGTTTGGGTCTTTCTCACCAGCATTATGCAGTGTTCCAAGAGTATCAGCCAGAATCTGATAAACTGTTGTTTTGCCGCTCCCTGTCGGCCCAACCAGCATAACACCATGCCGTACAATCATGGTTTCATACAACTGTATCACCTTGACAATCATTGCAGGAACAGCTTGCAATCCCCGATTAAGCATGACTTCAATAGTGGTTTGTTGGAACGAACCATAATCATGATCTGGAATAATAACTCCGGGAAATAAGTCTGAAAGGATTCCACTGAAGGAAAAGAAGACAAATCTCTCTGTAATTCATTCCATTCTGATCATACAAAGGTATATTTATTACTCGATAAATTTAAGACGCATTTATCTCAAAATTGGATCTCAATTTGCATTCATTTTTTTAATGCATCATAATGCAGAGAGAGGAGGAGGAGACACTTCCGAGTAGAATTTGCTTTCACACAGCTGAGGATTTTCCCAGAATGTCACTCACCAGGAAATATAGATCAATGGTCTAAAGCCATTGATGTTAACGGGTCAGGGTAGCCTTCATCCACAGATGTCTCCTGAACACTAGCATATTTATAGTCCCTAATCCATACACATTTATATTTAATATTTAACTCTTCTCAACATATTTCCACCAATAATGAGCAAAAAGAGCCGGATGATTTATAATAAATCCTCACATCTTGCCATACAAAACCACCCGCAGAGTATATAACACAAGTGAATTTTTCCTGAAATAGTATGGCATGAAGTGGGCTCAAGATAAATGTATTCTAGTTCCTGATGAAGGCTACCATGCTTATTGAATTGCAATCTCAAGAGTCAGGAGTGCAGAGAGTCATATGTAATATTAAATTCTTACTTGCAATAGCTTAATAGTCCTGTAAACACAATACACCTAGATAATGTATTATGAACAAAGAGTCAATATATTAATAACTGCGCAAAGTACATTTTCCTTAGATGAGCTCAACTCTGAGGCTGTTGAGGTCTTGATCTTCTTGGACTATTCATAGACTCATCGAGTTATACAATGCTGAAACAGGTTCTTTGTCCCAACTTGTTCATGCCAACCAAAATCCATCTTTCTGAGCTAGATCCATTTGCCAGGATTTGGCCCATATACTTCTAAACCTTTCCTATCAACATAACTGTCCAAATGTCTTTTAAACATTGTATTTGTAGCCGCATCTAACACTTCTACAGCCAGCTCATTCTATATGGATAGGTATATGGACGAGAAGGGAATGGAGGGGTGTGGTCTGAGTGCAGGTAGATGGGACTAGGGGAAAACAAATGATCGGCACGGACTGAAAGGGCCGAGAGGGCCTGTTTCCGTGCTGTAATTGTTATATGGTTATATGGTTATATGGTTATATTCCAACTACACTCTGTGTGAAAAACTTATTTTTCACGTCCCAAACAAATCTTACACCTTTCACCTTAAACCCTCTAGCTAGACTGCCTAACTTGGGAAAAAGTGTGATAATTCATCTTATCAATGGCAACTAGTCAATATTGTAGCCACAAAGAATGGCAGTAATGCACATTCAAAAGTCGGATTGATTAGTAGGACTGGGTGTTACAATCCCTAAGATTGAGGGACCAATATTTAAACTCAGTCAAGTGCACAATCATTCAACTTTGACAAGTCTCCCATTAAACTGCAACTGAGATCAATATTAATCCATTGATCCATTGATAATATCAAGGAACATCTTGGATACATCTTTTGATCCATCAGATAAAACTGCTTTTCAGTCAGATCTTAACAAACCAATCTGATCAATGCAGTGGCTCACTTTTCTACACAAAGGGTCATTTCTTACTAAAGTTCTGATGTAATTTTTCATTATGGAGTATTCAAAGTAAGGAGAAACCTGAAGCTGATGTGTCATCTCTCAAAATTTTCTGAACCTCATCGGAATCCTCACCTCAAAGGTAACAATGGAACCTAGAACATTGAGCAGTACTGCACAGGAATAGGCCCGTCACCCCACAATATCTGTGATAAACATGATGCTAAATTAAACTAATTTCCTATGCCTTCACATGATCCGAATAGCTTTATACCCTACATATCCATGTGTCTATCGAAAGGCCTCTTAAATGCCACAATCATATCTCCTCCACCACCACTCCTACAACGTGTTCCAGGAACCAATCACTGTGTAAAAATCTTTCCCTGCACATTTCTTTTAAATGTTTTTCCTATCACCTTAAAGTACTGCCCTCTGGTCCTTGACATTTCTACCCTGGGAAAGAGATTCTGACTGACTAGCCTATCTATGCCTCTCAGAAATATATTATTTCTGAGAGGTTATAAATGTAATCCATAATACTATTATACAAACAAAGAATTGGATACAATTCACAGGGTAGTAACCAACCTCACATTAGAGGGAGGGAGGGAGTGAGGGAGTCAGACGCAATTAATGCTGGAACAATATGGCAGCTTAATACAAACTTCATTATTTTAGAATCATTCACTTCAATGAGGCGAAGAGAAAAGTATCATGCAATGTATCGAAGCTATCAATGCATAGCTTAAACAGGTGGTCATAAAACTCATCTGGTTAACTATCTTTCTAGGTGAGCCATGAACCATTGCATGCAGCAATGCCAGCAGCCACTACAACAGTGTGCTTTATCGCAGTAATATTAAATATATCATTGGTAATAAACTTAAATATGTTTCAACAGGTAAAGTGTTTTGTGAATACATTATATCAACCAAAAAAATATTTACAAATAAAATCATTACATATAGCTGTTAAAGAAAACATGGTAATATCTTTCATGCTTAATTATTTAATTGTGGACCAAGCTGTCCTAATGGACTCCCTTCTTTGGCTTCGGACTGCTAAAAGACTGTTCTTTCTTCTTTTTTTAAATCATCTCAAATATACGTGATGACATATAAGAAACATCACTCAGAGCTATGGGACTGTCCATAAACAGCTGAACAGAGCCAATGAAAGAAGAAGTCTGGGATTGCCAGATCTATAGGGCATGGGTGAGTGTGTTGATTGAGAGGCTGTGGAGGGAGGTGATGCTGCATTCATGAATGACTGTGCAGTGGCTGATTCTGGAGACTGGGTAGACAACAGTGCCATTATTTGCTGACACTTTAAGCTTCTCACCATTGATTCAACTTCCAGATCTTCAACACAGTCAAATAACAGATCCTGAATCTGGCCTCCGCAATCTTCACACCTCTATTTTAAGTTAGTTCTGTGCCATCACACCAGGACTCTACTCATAATGAACAATATTTAGATAGGGGTGCATATCTCCCTTCTCCAGGATTAAAAACAATTTCACATTGGTCTTGTCGCTACCCTGATAGGATATCCGTGATTCTGCAAGAAACCAGTCTGCCGAGGTGCAGCATCCCTCTGTTCACACAGAGTAAAAAGCTATGGGTCTATTATCACTTTACTGCTGGACAATTGTAAGCTATCCATGTGTAGTAATCTTGTAATGTAGATCACTGAGAAGAGCCAGCTACATGGTGTGGAAACAGCCACGCACTTATAACACACAAATGAGGGGAAGAAGTTTCTCCTGGTTTCCTGCTCATTATTCCTCGGAGGTGCTGTTGTGTAATGGAAAACGGAGCTTTAGGTGGTTCAGTGCATGCTTAACAGAAGTACAAAGATTTTGTATGACCTCTGTCACTGCCTTCATAGTGCTCAACATCAGAAGGTGCTCCGTGATAGGATTGATAATGAGCCCCAGCAAAATCACAATCACAATAATACTTTATTAGCCAAGTATTAGCCCAGCAAAATCACAATCACAATAATACTTTATTAGCCAAGTATGTTTTGCAACATACGAGGAATTTCATTTGCCAAGTCAGTCATACAAACAAAAAGCAACGGAACACACAAAATACATTTTAACATTAACATCCACAACAGTGACTCCTCTACATTCCTCACTGTGATGGAAGGCGAAAAAAATAGTTCAATCTCTTCCCTTCTTTGTTCTCCCGGCGTCCGGGGTTTTGAACCCTCCATTGACAGGACGATCTTGACTCCCGTAGCCGGCAGTCGGGCCGCGTCGGGCCGCATCGGAGCGATCAGCTCCTGTATCGGGAGGGGGGAATGTCAGCTCCCCCGCGCCGGCGATTGAACCCCGGGTCGGGGCTTGTCGAACCTTCTGCGTCGTTGGAGCTCCCAAACTGGCTTCTCCCGAGACTGCAAGCCCTTGATGTTAAAGTTCGCAGGCCGCAGTTGGAGCAAACCCAGGCAAGGGATCAACTCCGATGTTAAGTTCATGTACCGCGGTGGGGCTCAAGTTGAGTCCGAGGAGGCCTCCAGCTCCATCGATGTTAGGTCGCAGAGTGACCGGAGATACGATCCGATAAGTAATCGCATTTTCGGTAAGGTTAGAGACTGAAAAAGGTTTCCCCCGACCCCCTACCCACATAAAACAAACCGGAAAACATTTACACAAACTTTTAAAACACACTTAAAACATTTTTTTTAAAGGAAAACTGACAGACTGTTGGCGGGGCTGCCAATCGTGCGGCGCCCCTGGTGATGTATACATGGCCGCCAGAGTGGAGGTTATGGTGTTCTGGCTCTGAATAATATCGTGAGGGAATATTGGAATTACTGGGCATTTATAAACCATCTTGCACACTCTCATATTGTTCCCACCATCGTGAAGAATGTGCAGGAACCTGAAAACCATGACCACCAAGATTAGGTTCAAGAATAGCTTCTTCCCAACAGCCATCAGGCTTTAGAATAATGCACAACATTACTGTCAGCAATTATGAACTCCTAAAAATATTGACTGTGTCTTTGGTCGTACTACAGACTGTTTTATTTTTACACTTGTATTATGTTGATTAATTTAGTAATTTTTTTTAAATTGTTTTATCTATCTGTGTATTGTGCTTAAAGGCCTGATAAGCTGCTGCAAGTAAGAATTTCATAGTTCTATGGTCAGTATAAATGACAATTAAACAACCTTGATTTCACTCTTGAAAGAATACACTGAATAATTGATATTGCACAACAATCTGAAATATTATGCCAAAGAAGATAGTACATTAAATGTTTATCAGGATACATTTAGATTTAGGGATCCAATATATACCCAAAAAGCAATGCATCATCCGTCAGAAATTTTGGTAGATTAGAGTCTCGTAATGCTCTAATCAGCACAACATCCTCATTCAGGTCTGGATTCTCCCTTTTCAATGACCTGAGCAGAAAAAATAATAATTGAAATATTAACATCAAAATTGTCTTTAAACCTTGTATAATCAATAAATATATAGCCAAAATATATATTTTATGAAAATCCTTATTTTTATTGTAGTGAAATATTAATACACATCTGCTTGAATATTATTGTTCGCTTCATCAAATGCCAACAGAAATGTTGAGAACAACATATTTCCACAACAAGTAAATGAAGGCAAAGATTTCACTCATCATGGCAACATTGAATAGCTCCATTCATAGCAGCATGTGTCTGAATTTAGGTGAGCATAAGACTCAATTCTGGAAAATATTAGCTTTAAAATTGACTAACAAACAGGTTTTATAGTCTAATTTTAATCCACAGCTATTTCACATCCATCAGTTTGCTGACAGTGTCATTTTCTATTCCTTCTTCGCTCACATCATCTATCTACTATTACAGCATTATTTTAGTTTTGGGCTGCATATCCATAACGTGACGAAGGGCCTCAACACGAAACGTCACCCATTCTTTCTTTCCAGAGATGCTGCCTGTCCCTCTGAGTTACTCCGGCATTTTGCATCTATTATCCATAACAATATATTGTTTAACTGAATCCAGATGAAGGGTCCCAAGCTGAAACATCATCCGTCCATTTCTCGCTACAGATTATGCTGATCCAGTTCCTCCAAAAGATTGTTCCATTTCACCAGTTGCTATTATCTATTCCAGATGAAAGCCATGCTAACAACTTTTCTTGGGGTGGGCCGTACTGGACCAATGAGCATTTTGTTTAGAGACACACAACTGCAAAATTTGGTAACACAGGAATTCCAAATCATTGCATACCATTGCACAAACTTTACACATTGGAACACACAAAAGATAAGACAAGTCTGGATCCTGAGCCAAGACCACTGGTGGAAGTTATTGGTGAGGAGAAGCCTAATAAGCAGGAGAGGCCCGTGACATCAGTCATAAGTAATGGGACCTGGATAGTTGAGTACGGTCAGAATCACCTGGTAGAGATCAGCAGGAATGATGTAGGACGGTTAAGGTTGGAGGTTCATAAGAGGCATTTGGTGGAGGCCATTCAGAGAGGTGAGGGTGTGGGTTCCGAGGTAGTTTGGATGCCATAGCTGGTAAATTTATAAGTAAAAGCACTGTGGCAATTTACAAGCATCACGCAACGTAGCTGGCCAATTATTTGTTTTCAATTATCTTTTTAATTATTGGTGATCCATAAGATTGGTGATGTCGCTAAATGTCAAGAGAATATAGACTCTTTTGTTTCAGATTGGGTGGCATGCGTGACACAAATACTACTTGTCTTTTGACAAATAAAACAGGAAGTTTTCTAGGTTGCTGCATTATCTGAAGAGTTGCAAGAGGAAGTGAACACTATGCAATCACAAGAGACTGTTCATAATTCTGTCATAAGGGCTCACCACAACCCTCCCGTAATCACCAATCCATTTCATTTCAAATTGGAATACAAACAGAATGTACTGGAAATGCTTAGCAGAGCAGACTGCATAGGTCCCAGGAGGAATGGAGTTAACATTTCAAGTCAGATACCTTTGCCAGACTGGGAACGAGAGAATAGCAAGTTAGATTTAGATGCACAGAAAGTGAGAAGAGGTGTTGATAGGGAATAAAGGACAAAGGTGAGGTCATGGTTGCAGATTTAATGTTAATGGTAAATAGCAAAGTTCAAGAGTGAGAAAACAGAGAACAAAAGATCATAAGATCATGTGCTAGGAGCGGAATTAGGCCATTTGGTCCATCAAGTCGACTCTGCCATTCAATGATGGCTGATCTATCTCTCCCTCCAAATCCCATTTCCCTGCCTTCTACCCATAACTTCGGACACCCATACTAATAGTAAGATTAAACAAGAACTTACCAGTTTGACGTTTGATCTTTATTTTATGAGGAGTTACGACGAGGGATTACGTGAAGAAGCCCCGCCAGGCGCATGCGAGTCATACTTCAAAGCAGCGGCATGAAAACACAGTAACTATAGTCAAGGTGATATAGTAAGACTCAGAAGACTAGAACTACCAGATGATCTTTGCGATTATGAGGGTCGAGAGCGGAGGGCACGTAATCCCTCGTTTAATCTTACAATTTTACTTCGGAGTCACGTGAGTGACTACGTGAAGATTTCAAAGCTCTGTGATTTCATGCCATAGATCCATTCCATACGACACACTCCTTCAGTTGACACAGGAGTGAACAAATAATGTATTGAACATTGCTCAAATTATTCAATAATATTTTTTAATAATAAACAAAAACAGTAATAACCCCTCTATCCCAGGGGGAAATTACAAATGAAATTTAGAAAGAAATCAAACGGAACCCAAAACAGCATGCCCAAAACCTTGCAGTGCCAGGACAGGTTTGTCATAAAACTTGCAGAAGGTCGCCTCCCTAGACCATCCTGGCCCCGTGGATTTGATCTAGAGGCACGTCCTGTGCCTTCACTGCGGATGTTGATGCCGCCCTGGTGGAGTGAGTTTTAAACACATGAGTGTCTACACCAGCACAATCCAAAACCTGTTTCAACCATCTAGAAATAGTTTGTACTGACACCTTTTTATTTGTTTTTTTGTGGCTGATGAGCATTACTGTCTCAGAGCCTCTGAGACTCTTAGTTACCTCGATATATTGACTCAGGTGCGTAACGACACATAGCCTTTGGTCAACGGGGTATGCTTTAAAGCTTACTTTGATTCCAGCCATACCTGGCCTGCTTTGTTTCATTAAATCATCTACATAAAATGTCATGTTATCTACAGAAGAATACATGCTATCCAGCCATAGCTTTTGCAATGTTTGAACCTGTTGCGCTGATACTAGCGCCATGAGCATAACCACTTTAAGTGTTAACTTCTGAAAAGATAGTGACGTGATTGGAGCCCATTGCCGAAGCAGTGTGAGAACTATACTCACATCCCAGATTTCTGTATATCTAGGCTTAGGAGTGTAGATGATATGTGTATACACCTTTAATTGATAGTAACGATGTCTACGCTAACCACTCCCCCACCAGTTAGTATAATTGCAACCCACATGCCCCTAGCTCTCTCTCTAGTGATCGTGACAGACCACGTACAGCCAGGGCTATATATATAATGTATAGCTTAATAAAGTAGTGAAGACTTTAAGGTGTCTGCGTACCTTCTCTACAGGAGGGTTTTTGTTAAAGATACCTCTCATGAATCGGAACACTGGCGGATGAGACCCTATAGATTGTTGTCCTGAAAACTGCCCTAAATAGGAAGACAAAACACTCTGAGCACTATTAATGGCACTATAGCTCAAGTGTTCATCAAAATGCAATGTAGCAAGGAACTCCAATACATCCGGTATGCTTGCAGTATGATGATATATCGGACTGCAAAAAAAACATCTCCCATTTCTTAATATGAGACACATATTGTTTTTTAGTGCATATCTCTCCAAGCCGCAGTAATCACATCCATGGTCCTACTTGACAGTCCAAGCCCTTGGAACGGTCTGGTCAGAACCTGCAGATTAACAGATTAATACAATCATTTAATGGATGATTTTCTCCTGTTACTGGATGAACCAACAAATTACTGCACTTGGGGACAGTCATGAATGGTTGAGTCATCATTCTCAGAACCAATGGGACCCATGGCTGTGTAGACCAGTCAGGAACCACCAAAACGCCTGAGGCGGAGTCCTGCTCTATTTTGGTGAGTCATTAGGCAACTGGTGATTTAGCCTGGATGCAAACAGATCTATGTCTGCCAAACCATAGCGGCTGACAATCATTTTAAAAACATCAGGATTTAGCATCCACTCTGTTGTAATTACATTTCCGTGACCTGGTGTCCGCTACCACATTATTTCTACCTGGTAGGTAGATAGCTGAGACCCAGATATCTCTGGAAATGCACCAGTCCCAAATGAGGTTAGCCAGATTATCACATGATACTGGCCTAATTCCTCCCATGTGATTGATATAAGCAACAGCCGTGGTATTGTCAATCTGGAGCTGAACATGTAAATCATTCATTGCTGAACAATATGCTTTTAATCCATAGAATGCACCCAGCAATTCTAAGTAATTTATACCATGCCTTTGCAGGATTAATTCCTCTTGCACACTCCATCTACCACCACAGCTGCTCGCTGTCCGTGGCTCCCCATCCCAAAGCACTGACATCTGTTTGTAAAACCACTGAAGGTTGTTGAGTCAAAATATTTTTGGTACTTCGTGCGATATTGATTATCCACCATTGCAATTCAGCGATGGCTTTGGCTGGCAACTGCATTGGTCTGTCGAAATAAACTGCATGTTCTTTAAGTATTTGTTCTCTAACTCGTTGCAAACTTTGATAGTGCAGAGGTCCAAACTGCACTGCAGGGAAAGCCTTCACTAATTTACCAATAACACTGGCTACTTGCAGCATCTGAAGCCCATCTGGTTGAAAAAAACCTGCGAGGTGGTATCCTAGCCGAGGGTGTGTAGGTTTTCATGAGGCCAATGGTTTTGGTCTCTTCCTCTAGGTCTTTGACCTGTTTCATCAGGTCTTCGCCGAATAAGAAATTTGGCGCCTGGATGTTAGAGGACCTACAAAGAGCTGCGAAGCATGGATTTAATGTCGGTTTGATGGCAATCTTCCGGATACAATTTATCTCGAAATGAGCATTGCACAGCAGGGCCAACATACCCTGCTGTGTTCCCAACATTGGCGCTCCTTGGTACATTTGCCCAAATGCCGTGATCCCTGCCCCCACCAATTTGAGGACTCTCTGGAAACGGAGCTCCTGCCCCCTCATCGATGCACTCCTTTGTGCCCAGATAGCCGAATTCATGGTGGGCACCTTAAGAGATGCACAGTTAACAAGTGTCTTGTAACGAGTTGTTGTCTGTTCATTGATAGAGTCCTGGAGCTGGTGAGAGGCCATATAGTTTATATTACATGCCAGATTTTCCTCCATGGCTTCACCAGTCCCCTCCGGAATGGCAAAATTTCTAGCCACATCTGGGACACCTGGAGCATGGCTCATGTGCCTTGGTGTATGCACAAAAAGCAGTGACACCAACTTCAGGGTCAGAATCCTCCTGCCCAGGCTCTCCCGAGTCTTACTCTAGGGAGGTCTCGACCAGCCCCAAACAAGGTGCTGGTGAGGGTGATTCCCATTGGAACTCATAGGCGTTCTGGAAGTCCTCCTCGCCATACGGGCCTCTGATTGAGGCTGTTCCAGCCAGTTGTTGGGGAATCCTGGGGGTATGCGACCCCGATTGGAACACTTCATGGTTCATCATTGTTTGAATCAACTGTTCCATTTTATCTAGACATCCCCAGACTTTCTTGTTGGAAGGAGGGGTGTCTTCTTGGTCAGACTCGTCAGAATAAACGGGCCTGACTGACTTCCGTTTAACCTTTCTCCCTGCTGGAGTGGCCACAGCGCCCTGAGGCACCAGAGTTAATGGAGGCAGTTGAGCTGCCGGCGGTTCTGCAGTCGGTGTCGGAACCGGCGTACCGCAGCCAGTATTTCCCTACCCGACCTACGAGTACTAACAGCGGTCCCGCGAGTAAGGATATTACTATGAACGGCAGCACTCTTTTTTACAATTCTCTCCATCTTGAAAGTGCTCCCGCTGGCTCCTGAACCAGTCTTACGGAGTTTAAATATCCGCAGAAAGTTTAAAATCACTTAGCTGCCGGTTTATTACTTACCACTGGTGGAGCTGCGCTCTCCAGCCCGTCGGTGCATCATGCGTCGGACGTAATGACGCGCATGCGCCTGGCGGGGCTTCTTCACGTAGTCACTCACGTGACTCTGAAGTAAAATCAAGAATATATCTATCTCTGCCTTAAATATATCCACTGACTTGGCCTCCACATCCTCCTCATCTCCTTCCTAAAATAACATCCTTTAATGTTGAGGCTATGACCTCTAGTTCTAGACTCTCCCACTAGTGGAAACATCCTCTCCACATCCACTCTATCCAAGCCTTTCATTATTCTGTACATTTCAATGAGGTCCCCCCTCATTCTTCTAAACTCCGGTGCCATCAAACGCTCATCATATGTTAACCAACTCATTCCTGTGATCATTCTTGTAAACCTCCTCTGGACCCTCTCCAGAGCCAGCACACCCTTCCTCAGATATAGCGCCCAAAATTACTCACAATATTCCAAATGTGCTTGACCAGCGCCTATAGATCCTCAGCATTACATCCCGTTTTGTATACAGGCCCTCTCGAAATAAATGCTAGCATTCTTTACTACCGATTCGACTTGCAGAATAAATGCAAACATAAGAAAGGAGTATAAAATGTTGTAAAATGCCAGGAGGCCAGGATGGAGAATTATATTAGCAAGCAATCTCCATCTTTAAACCTCCATCCCACTTCCATTCTGACCTGTTTATCTGTCGCCTGCTGCACTGTTACAATAAGGCTCAATGCCAGCTTGAAGAATGGCACTTCATCTTGTTACTGAAGATGTTGCAGTTTTTCTTAATCAATATTTAACTCTTCTGCTTCTAGATACACACTTTCTCTGTCTGAATCAGAACTGTTTACCCTCTGTAAGCTATAGTTAAATGATATTCCTCAGTTTTTATCTCTCGATTAGTTGAGCATGGCCTGCTGGGCATGTCTGACAACCCTCCACTGTGTGAGGAATTAAGGCCAAGTTCAGATCCTGTTACCTCATGATTTATTTTGTGTCTTTTTCCTGGAGGAAAGGGCGAGAGCTGCTTCCTGCTTTGCTCTTAATGTGGCTGCTATAGCAGGCTTCCTGGCCCATCAGGGCAGAGAACATTTATACCAGCATTAACCTAGCTAATTAAGACCAGTGGACCTTGGGGCTATCTTGCTTCTTTTTTTTTCTCTGCGTTCTCTGAAAACCACAATGACACAGTCATGGAGTGTATGCCTTTAAGGTCCAAAGTCCAGGTAGGGCTGCTGCATGGTAAACTGCTGAAAGCAAAATAAAGCTGAGACTGCATTCCATTGGGTGCAATTCAGGCTGGCACATTGAGAAGAAATTGAAATAAAGAACACAATAACTTAATTGCACACACGAATGAGGCAAATATTGCAATTACTCCAATCTTTTTAAATGAGACACATGAGACTGCAGATGATGGAATTTGAAGCAAAAGACAAAGCGGTGTAGGAACTCAGTGGGTCAGGCAGCATTGATGGAGGGAAATGGACTTAAGACGTTTGAAGTTGGTACCCATCTTCAATAGACAATATGTGCAGGAGTAGGCCATTCGGCCCGTCGAGCCAACACCGCCATTCAATGTGATCATGGCTGATCATCGCAATCAGTACCCCGTTCCTGCCTTCTCCCCATATCTCCTGACTCCGCTATCTTTAAGAGCCCTATCTAGCTCTCTCTTGAAAGTATCCAGTGAATTGGCCTCCACCGCCCTCTGAGACTCACAACTCTCTGTGTGAAAAAGTGTTTCTCATCTCCATTCTAAATGGCTTACCCCTTATTCTTAAGCTGTGACCACTGGTCTGGACTCCCCCAACATCGGAACATGCTTCCTGCCTCTACTATGTCCAAAGCCTTTATAATCTTATATGTTTCAATAGGATCCCCTCTCATCCTTCAAAATTCCAGAGTATACAAGCCCAGCCGCTGCATTCTCTCAGCATATGGCAGTCCGCCAACTCGGGAATTAACCTTTGTGAACCTATGCTGCACTCCCTCAATAACAATGTCCATCCTCAAATTAGGAGACCAAAACTGCACACAATACTCTAGGTGTGGTCTCACTAGGGCCCTGTACAACTACAGGAGGACCTCTTTGCTCCGATACTCAACTCCTCTTGTTATGAAGGCCAACATGCCATTGGCTTTCTTCACTGTCTGCTGTACCTGCATGCTTACTTTCATTGACTGATGAACAAGACCCCGAGATCCCTTTGTACTTCCCCTTTTCCCAATGATACCATTTAGATAATAATCTGCCTTCCTGTTTTTTCTACCATAGTGGATAACCTCACAGTTATCCACATTTAACTGCATCTGCCATGCATCTACCCATTCACCCAACTTGTCCAAGTCACCCTGCATAGGCATATCATTCTCCTCACAGTTCACACTGCCACCCAGCTTTGTGTCATCTGTAAATTTGCTAATGTTACTTTGAATTCCTTCATCTAAATCATTGATGTACATTGTAAATAGTTGCAGTCCCAGCACCGAGCCTTGCGGTACCCCACTAAGAACTGCTGTCTCATCTACTCTTTTTTTTACGTTCAAAAATTAAATTAATTTAAATCTTACCTTTATAAATACATGTTGACTAATCTTTGTGTTACAATATGAAATTATTTCTGTAAAAAGCTTATGTAAGGATTTAATTATCTTTCCAGTCCCTTCACGATGGCCGTACCTAGTCATCTGGCACTAATCCCTGCTTTAATGATTTTCAAAGTACATAATAGTTGCCTTGTTATCTTTTCCTGACTTACTTTAAATCTCATGTTCAATTTCAAGGTTAATGTCATAGTATTTGCATTGATGTATAATTTTCACATTAAATTAAGCATTAAAAGGTGTATCAGCTACTTGGTAGAAACCTTTTGATTTTCTTCTCTAAATTCAATCAAGGTCAGATAGTTGAGCAACAAGCCTACTGATAATTCTAGTTATATACAAACAGATTTAACATTTTTCTGGTAAGTTTATTCTTTTCCTTTATAGTTACTATAAACAACAGGCATATTTGAATTTGTTTTCTTACCCAGCCATGACGAGCACAGATTTGACTGCTCTCATGCCAAAGTCATAATGATCCTGCTGGGAGAGCTGCTCACTACATAGTTTGTACATCTGAGTCATCTTTCTGGCCAAAACTTTGCTAGATTCAAAACCTTCTGAGTACAAAATGACCTGAAGTGAAAAAAAAAAAATTAAACAGGGATTGTATCAATGATTATACGTTAATTTTAACCGTACTTATCAAATCAAGGATTAGGTAGCAAAATATCTAGGCATAAATCCAAATTTACTAATAATGTTAAACTAGAGTAACTAGTACAAAATCAACCAGGTCAAAAGAAGCCTGCAACTTTTACCTGCTCCCTTGAATAAAGGGCAAAGGTACCCATCCAAAGCCAGCTGACATATTACACATATGTGCATGTCAAATATTGCTGGCATAGAAAGAGCCCAGACAGCATGTCTAGGCTGCTCATCCTCGGGCAAAAGTTTGGTGATTGCACAAGACGCTGGAAATGGAAAAAGGAGAGTATTGCACATTCCTTGATAAGTGAACGGAGAAGGAAAGGATCCTTATTTTAAGATTTTAAATTAAAGATAGAATTTTACCAGGAACATAGGATAGTATTACGAGCACAATATACAAAATAGATAAATGTCTAGGTTTGTCTGAATTTATTCAGCAACATCATAACAGCAGTTGGCCCTTAAAAGGTTTATGACCAGCTAATATATAGAACATGAAAAAGAATACACAAAGTGCAGGAGTAACTCAGCGGGTCAGGCATCATCTCTCACGAAGATAGATAGGCAACGTTTCAGGTCAGGACCTTTCATTAGACCCAACCGACACAAAACATTGCCTATCCATGTCCTCTAGAGATGCTGCCTGAAATGCTAAGTTACTCCATCACTTTATGGGTTTTAATTTGTATCAGCAGTTTCATGTCTACATCGTACATGGATCGGTTTATTTCAGAACAAAATAATCAGATTTTGTGCAGTCTGTCAATAAGTTCAGAGAGACAAATGTATGGCTCAAGAATTGAATGGGACAAATGTGTTTTATTCATAGGGGACTGGTGCCAGTACTGAAAAAGGTGGAGCTGTTCTCTGAGGCCAGGCTTCCCATGAATCGGGTTGGAAGAAATGTTCATGTGAATAGAATGCCCAGGGGATTAAATAAAGATTGGATCGTTATTATGAATGAGATAGTCTAATTAAGGGAAATTAGGGAAATTAAAGAGAAAAGACAAGGCAAAAGTGCAGTGTGATGGAAACAGGTAATAATAACCAAAGTGTGCCAGGAGGGGTTTATACACATTGAGAGTCAGAGTAAGGAATACGGAAAAAAGACACAATTGAAAACTTTTATTTGAATGTACACAGTAATTGCAACGAAACAGACAGATTAATAGTGCAAATCGAAATCAAGGAAACATTGCATGGAAACATTGGTGGAAGAGGCTACAGACTCTAACCTGTAGTGGTAACATGGAGCAAAGTATAATCAGAGGTGCATATAATGAGTTTAGAACAGTAATCATGGATGACTTTAATCTACGTGCATTCAGAACAAATCAAATTAGCAGTAACAGAATGGAAGATGAATTTATAGAGTCTACTCAAGATGCTTTTCAAGATCAGTATGCTGAGGAACAAAGGGACAGACTATTTTTGATTCAGCATTGTGCAATGAGAAATGATTGATTAATAATCAGGTAGTTTACGTAAATTATGGAAAAGTGACTGTAATATGGTATAATTTTGCTTATATTTTCTTACAAACAAGAAAACCATTCGATACATTGAGTTTATCTTGGCTCTTATTCTCATCAGTTCCATTCCGCTAATATTTCTCTCATATGCTCATCAATTCCCCTCAGATTCTCCTGCCACCTACTTAGACTAGGGGCAATTAAGCTACTAACTGGGGATTTGGGACGTGGGAGAAAACCAGAGTATCTATAAGAAGCCCATGAGGTCACATAGAAAATATGTTATTTACATGCACAAACACCCAAAGGCAGAATAGAACCTCAAATGCTGGAGCTATGTACAGTGGCACTACCTGCTGCTCTTCTGTGCAACCCTGTACTATCAACATTAAGAATGCAGGATAATAACTTCCATCTGAAAGCAGGGTATTAAATTTAAACAAGGAAAAAAACAAACGTGTTAGTCATAAAATGACGATGGTAGATTGGAAAACTGTTAATAGATATTATAGTGAACAAGTACTGGTTAACATTCAAGGGCTTTTATAAACAGTTTATATAACAAATATATATATATATATATATATATACACACACACACACATATATATATATATATATATATATATAAGGCACAAAAAGCCAACATGAAAAATGGTTCAAATAAGGCTAACAAGAGAAGTTCAAGATTGTATTAGATCATAAGGAAAGACTAACAATGTTGTCATGCAAAAATGAAAAGTTAAGCAAAAGTTAAAAGTTGGTCCATTTCACTGAGACAGGATAAATCATATATTGTGGAATTAAGGAAATAGTAAAGAAATTAAACATTTAGTTTTGTTTCTCTTCTCAAAAGAATACACAGAGAATATCTTAGAAAAAAGTGGAGAACAAGTGTGAATAACTGAAGGAAATTAGCAATTATAATAAAAAGGTGTTGCAGAAATTAAGCATCAATAGATCCCCAGACCCAGACAAACTGCACCCCGATGTTTTGCAAGATGCAGACTTGGAAATAGTCAATGCATTTGTTGTAATTTCCCAAATTTCATAGGTTATGGAACAATTCCCACAGGTTGACAGATGAATATTCTATTCCCTATATAGGGAAAGAGGGAGATAGAAAACAAAGAACTGCAGAGCAGTTTTCTTGACAATGGTAGAAAGGGACTTTTATGGAAGTGAGTGTGTGAGGTCTTCAAATTCTTATTATCCATAGTTGAACTAAATATTTTGAATGTGACGCTGAGTGTAATATAGCTATGTATTTTGATAATACAAACTATTTGGCTGAGTGAGTTGTGAAGGAGATGTAAAGGTTTTCGATATATGAATAGGCCAGGTAACTAGGAGAGAGAATATGTGAAAAAAAGTGGTTATCCATTTTAGTGGATAGAAAAGAAAAGCAGAGTGGGTGAATGATTAAAATGTGTTGCTGTTCAGAGGGATCCAACTGTTTTCCCACATGAATCATTGAAAGTTAAGCGTATGGACAGCAAGCATTTAAAATGGCAAACAATCCACTTTCTGTTATTCAAAGACAAATTGAATATAAGCTCAGAAACCACAGGTGAAAGCTAGGATAAAAATAGTAGAAGGATATTGAATCAAGGTTAATATACCAAAAGCCTGGTTCAGAAAGGATAGGTTTGGCAGGCAAGAAAATTGAATGAGGCACGAAAGGCACCAATTAGAAATTAGAATATTTAAATTTCAGAACTATCAGCATTAAAGATTTATTATCCCTCCAGAAATCTTAACTAACGTCCGTTTCAAATATGTCAGATGCCTTTCGGCAACACAAGTTTATCACATGCATTCTTCTTCGGCATGTAAAGAGTTCAACTGAGCCAGTGGTAGGTTCTTCATGTACGGCAAGCATACGAAGATTGGTCTCTTGAGGTTCCCACCAAATTTACTGGGAACTCCAGAAGTGCAAGGGTATTTTCAGATCCAAATGCAGGTTGCTAGCATCAAGTAAACACCCTATCCCAATTTTCTTATCATAGTCTCATTTCATAGCACTTACCTGCATTTTGATTAATGGTTGTGTTTCCTGCAGTCAATCAACCTGTGTTTAAAGACTTGCTTGATGTCTGAAGTAAATGCCAATCAGTAGAATATTTCCCTTTGGCCTTATATCTGGCATCTTCAGGAAAAAATAATCTAATCGCTCGCAAATTTGGGCATGATCTAACCTATTGTTTCCTATTTCAGTTTAAGGCACTTATTGCAAAATGAAAAGCTATGAAAACAGTGCAATTTACTTCCTCTCTCTTACCATTACACATTGTGCACTTGCTTCCTGGCCAAAGATTTTGAAATGTATTTTAAATTATTTAGCATGCAATTGAACAAAGACTTTTCAAAGTTAAGCAAAAATGATTTATTAGTTCTTTTGATTAATGGTATTGATTCCACGTTTAACAATATAAACCAACAAAAATAACCTGAAAGACATGAGCAAAAGCAACTCAACAATTTGATTACCTCAGCAATAAGGGCATAGTTTGGAACCATCATTGCAATAGGTCTAAAAAGAGCCTTTAGATTGTCTGGTAGTTCTGTCCTTCCAGCATAGCCAGGGTTCATCGTGATGAATGCAGCGCAAGACATGACCAGCTTGATTTCCCTGCCTTCAAACATGAAACGGGAGAGCTATTGAAAAAAAACAAAAATTGTAGACTTATTTTTCATGTTATTTTTCTGCGGGGCTAGCTATTTATGGCATTGATTTAGCTGTTTGCTAAAGTGCTGGGAGAAATCACCCACTCTGCTCCAAACAGTACGATGAAATCTTTCAAATAATTTTAGACCAGGTAGCATATCGATGGATGCAGTGCAAATTTCACTATGCATTACCAAATCTCAACTGAACTTCACATGGCCATTTGCTGCTACATTAATCGAGCAAATTTGCAGAACAGAATAAAGAATTTTAACAGGACAGTTTAAACCATTGTGGCGGTGCCAGTTTTAGTTGCATAGTAAAATTAAGTTATCTTTCGACTTTAATCTTTATTATTTTTCCATTTCAAATGTTCATGTGCTTTATCAAATACTGCACATGATCATTTACAGTAATTTCTTCTGAACTCTAATCACTATTTTCTTTGGAGAAAAATCTGTCGTTCACCATTTTGTTTTTAATACTAATGCCAACTTCTTAAAAATTCACAACTGATAATAATATTTTATTAATTACTAGATTGTTCTAATTTCCATTTAATATATTTAGCTCCATGAATATAGTTTCAGTTTTCACATTATTGATCATCATGTGGGCCTTTCTATAATCCCAATAAACCTTAGTACATCTTTCCGTAACCATCTGTGCTGTGGTTCTCTACACTGAAACTACTTTAATCATGTCATGATAATCTTGTACATCAACTTTCAGATTGCGGATGCGATCTTGTGCAAACATAATCCCTCTTAATGAAACAAAATAAAATGGTGGAATGTTTTGGACCTTTTTATCTGAAAGATTAATCGTGAATGTGTATAAATAGTATATCCATTTCAGTAATTGATTGTGCTTTAACCCATTGCCTCTGTTGAATTGGGCATGAGATCATATTATCATTTTTATCTAATATGATCAATTGCTTCTTCTATCTAAAATTTATAACTAAAATGTATCTAAAATAAAGAAGGAGGCCCATGCAGTTCATTGGAACCATGGTGCCCCCCCATTAGTCCTATTCTCTGCTTCATTTCTCTGTACTCCTGCAACTTATTCTCTCTCAAATATGGCCATCAATTGCACTGTGATTATTTGCTCCATGAAAATGCAATAAGGGATAACTAAGGGACAATTGAGTGAAAGACCATTTGGGTCATGTAGAAGGAGATTGGAACACTCAATGGAAACCTAAGTTGTCATGCAGAGAATGGGGAAACTTTACATCAACAGCATCCAAGATCAGGATCTGAGTCCCTGCAGGTGAGGTACAGCAGTACTAAGTGCAATGCCCTTGTGTCATTCACAATCTTACAAGCTCTTTAAAATTTAAAAAAAAAAACAATTAATATAAACCCATCTAATATCATTTGCTTTGGGAACATCATGGGAATGCATTCCCATGCAAATCAACCATAATATTTTGTATGAATTGAATTGAATTGAATAAATGTATTAGCCAAGAATGTATACATGCAAGGAATTTGCCTTGGTGCTGATACATTGGTTTGAGCTAGAAAACTCTGGGATAATGATATAATTACTGTTGTACTATTTTTCAAAGTTTCCATGCCTGCTCAGCCAAAACAACAATTCATTAATAGGGAGAACCTCAAAAGAAATTCACTCATGCTCCTTTAGGCCAAAATGTCATTTGTTAATTAAGTTTCACTGGTACCAATACAATGATGCTACCTTTGCTGCCTTTGCAGTTCGGATCGTAATGAGTTGCTGTGCAATGACAGAAAGTACTTCAATATCAATCCGGTTGAACTCATCAAAGCAACACCAGGCTCCTGACTGAGCTAAGCCGCTGAAGAATCGTCCCATCATCTAAAGAAAAATATAAAACTTAACTGAACACTTTAAAATCCCTTAAAAATACAGAATATCAACCTTCATATTCAATTAATTATTAGTCTTTATTGAATATTTACCCACCTTATAATCAAGCCCTTCAGAGCAATTAAAGACTACACATTGGATGGCCAGAGCCTTAGCAAGGTCTTTGGTAGTTTCTGTTTTACCAGTACCAGCGGGGCCAGCTGGAGCTCCTCCTAGATCTAGCTGCAGAGCTCCCATGAGGCAGAGATAGCAACGATCCTAAAATACAAACAACACATTCAGTCACTTCTATGATTCTACTGCAAATTGTGTTAAAAAAATTAGTATAAGACCATTATTATTTGATAAAAAGGTTGGACAATCATTCAATTAGATGAGTTATCAGCGGCAGAGGTAAACTAATCTTTCACACAGTTTTCTCATTTTCCCTGCTGACAGTAATCCTCTTATTGAAAGATACTATTAACATCCAGCTAGTTTTCTCAGTCAATACCAAGAGAGTGGAAAAATAAATTATTTATCAAATCACTCCAGGCAGTGTAATTAAAATGTTTTGACTGACAGCAAAATAACAGAATTGATACATTTTATAAAATTTTAGATCCGTAGAAAATAATTAACAAATGTTCCACATAATTTTTTATGATACATTGATAGCAAAATTGATACATTTTCCAAAATTTTAGATCCGTAGAAAATAATTAACAAATGTTCCACATAATTTTTTATCCAGTAACAGGAATAATGTTTCCCTAAACATTCAACAATGTATCCTTTTTACCAGCACAGATAAGGTGATCAAAAACAAGATGGTATATTTATCATTGATACTTTTGAATTTTCATTGCAGCAGAAAAGTCCAGCCATTAATCATCCTATCATTTAAATGCTAGGTAACTATCTTCTTATCCAAATATACTTACAGTAAGCGGTGTAATGACTAGACGAGCAGATGATCCAAGATACTCATAGCCATATGTGTAGTTAGATAAGGCCATCATTGCTACACAGTTGTCTGAATCAAGATCCCAATAATAGCGCAACTGCCTCTGCCACTCAAAGTTATTTACAGTGTCCACCTACCCACAAGAAACAATGAACATTACTTATAGAAAACAATTTCCCAGTCAAACAATTTTGTTTCATATTATTATATTAAAGGTTCTACAGGTCACTGTTGTTTCTCTTTTGATTGTAAATTTTGAACTGACATAAATGTAAATGCAGTATATGGTAGTGATTTTAATAGGTTACCAAACCATAAAAACATGCCTGCCGAATACTTGCCCATGATTTAACACCAATAGTGCAGAGGTCAGCAGATGTATAAATATTTTAAGAATCAATGGACCTAATTGCTTCCCCTCACCCATTTGCTTACAATATTTTTGAAAGTATCTTTCTTAAATATTTCTAAATCTGCTTTAAAGACTCCATGCATTTGTGAAATCATCCAGCCTGTCACTCTATTTACATTATTCCAAATTGGAAAGTGTTTGGTATATTATATTACCATAACTTCATTTTCATTACCATAATTTCATTTTCATTACCATTTCTGTTTGATTTGGCACATTTATCCAATTAATTAAACTGAATTAAGTGCATTTTCATTTTATTAAAATGGTTTACACTTAATCTGACAATCCTACTTTGGACTCTTTTTTATTTCAAATATGATCAATGCAGTGTGAAGAACAATATCAATTTAAGTACAATGGAAAGAGAATCCATAAATTTAGTAATGTAATAAAAATGAACTGCAGATACTGGTTTATACCAATGATAGACTTAAAAATACTGGAGTAACTCAGCAGGCAGGCAGCAACTGTGAAAAGGGAATTGAAATGGTTAGCAACTGGGAGATCCAGTAGGCCTTGGCACTTGTGCTTTGTCAGTTAACAATGTAATTACACTGCTTGGAGTAAGTTTGATGAGGAAGGCTGTCAGAAGATGTAGCAGGATATGGATCAGGTGCTAAAATGAGTGGAGAAATGGCAGATGGAGTTTAATCCGTGTACGTGTTAGGTGTTGCATTTTAGGAGGTTGAATGTTATGGGCCTGTCCCACTTGCACGATTTTTTAGGCAACTTGCCGGCACCCGGCATAATCGCAGCAGGTTGATGAAAATTTTCATCATGTTGGAAATCCAGCGGTGACCAGAACAAGGTACGACTCTTTGGGCGACTACTCACGACCAAACAGGCTTCACCCCGCGACATGTCGCCAGGGTGTCACCTATATGGTCGTGAGTAGTCTCCTCAGTCGCCCAAAGCGTCCTAGAGTCTTTCTGGTCGCCACTGAATTTTCAACATGTTGAACATTTTCGGCAACCTGCCACGACCCAGTCGCCGAAAAAGTCACGTACGTGGGACAGGCCCATAAGGATACAGTTAATTGCAAAACCCTAAACAGCATTAATATGTAGTGCTTTCTTGGCACCCAATTTCATAGCTCACTGAAGGTGGCAGCACAAGCAGGTAGGGTGGTAAATCATGTGTATGCTTGCCTTCATTGGTAAAGGCATTGAATATAAGAGTCAGGAAGTCATGACGCAAGACTATAGGACTTTGGTTAGGCCATATTTGGAGTATTGCATGCAGTTCTGGTTGCCCTATTACAGGAAACATGTGAAGGCTTTGGAGTGGGTGCAGAGGAGGTTTATCAGAATGCTGCCTGTATTAGAGAGTTTCTGTTGCAGGGAGAGGGAGGATAGACTTGGACTGTTTTCTCTGGAACCTTGGAGGTTGAGGAGAGACTTGACAGAAGTATATAAAATTATGAGAGGCAAAGATAGGGTAGACAGTCAGAACTTTTTTCCCAGGGTTGAAATGTCCAGTTCTAGATGGCATAACTATAACGAGATAGGGGGATTGTTTAATGGAGATTTGCAGAGCAAGATTTTTTACAGAAAGTTGTGGAAGCATGGGAAGCATTGCCAAAGGTGATGGTGGAAGCAGATATGATAGTGGTGTTTAAGAATAATTTTGATAGGCACATGGAAGTGCAGAGAATAGAGGGATATGAATCATGTACAGACAAATGAGATCAGTTTAACTTGGCATCATGTCCAGCACAACTATTGTGGGCTCAAGAGCCCATTCCTTTTGTTGCACTGTTCTATGTTCTATCATGAGAAGGACAAATAACCCCTTGTTCCTACTCCAGCATTAAATAAGATTGTGGCCAGTGGGGGAGGTGCAATTCTTCATTTCTCTTAGTTATGTAAACCATTATTTTGCCATAAATCAAATATGCTCAGGTCCATAATTTTGGCTTTTTTCACCTTCTATCTCCCTGAGCTAACCTGCTCAGTATTTCCTACTCCTCTGCATTTTGCAACTTTTACATTCATGCTATCTGTCTGACTGCCTTAATAAATCCATCTGTCATATTACTTTATCAACACGTTTTGCTAATGTAACCTCAACCTTATCCAACCTGACCCAAAATGTAAACTGTTCATCTTTCCATAGATGTTTAGTTTAGTTTAGTTTATTGTCACGTGTACTGAGGTACAGTGAAAACTTGTTGTTGCATGCTAACCAGTGGTAACAGATGGTACCTGGCCTACTGACCATTGTTTTCTATTTTTATTTCAGACTGGCACCATCTGCAGTTATTTGATTTTCACTAATGTTAGATCCAACCTGCTCATTTATTTCTGTAAAATGACTCTATTCAATGCAAGTATGTCATTCCTTCATATCCTCTTATAGCATGACAGCATATAGCTACTTTGGTGCTCCATCTCTCTTACAATAAAGACCAACATTTGGCTACCCGTCACCTTTTGCATTTAATATACCAAAGGTTTATAGAGGAACCTAGCAATTTGTAGTCTCTCTACATTTGAACAATATTATGCTTTTCATTCTTCGTACTGAAGAAAACAAAGCTTGGATGTCCCAAAATTAGTGTCAAATTGCCCAATTTTTGCTCCATCACATCCGTTTAGCTCATACATAAGACATCATGCTTGACTAGACAGAATGACAGACAAAATTGCAAACAAGGATTTTGGCTACTGCCAGAGCCAATGAAAAGTCAAGAAGATTGTTCAGCTTCCCTACTGTCAACGGCCAATAAGTCCTCTTACAGTTTAAAATACCTTTTCTTTAACTAGTTCAGTAACAATGTCTCTTGCGTGAACATCAATGGTTATGAGAGCAGTCACAATGCTCCGGTGAAGAGTTAACAGCTTGCCTCGAACCAACGCAGCCAGAGCATTTAGTCTCTACGAAGAGAAATAACACAATTATTAGTTTGCCATTATGAGCAAAATCACATTGCTACAAAATAGCTGATACCCTTAATTCTATCACATCCTTAACAACATTCAGAATAAATAAACATAAACATAAATATAAACAACAAAAGGATTATTTGAATTTATTCAAGTTTGCAAAAATACTTTTTACTTAAGAATATAAAAGCAATTCTAATTTCCATTATTCATTTCCATTATTTTCCATTATGTGTCAAAAAGACACAACAGAGGATATACTTCCTACAGCAGCTGAGTAAGCAATCTATCACAGGCAATGATGGTCCAATTCTATAGGGCTATCGTAGAGTCTGTCCTCACCTTCTCCATCATGGTCTGGTTAGGCTCAGCCACCAAGCACGACACCCGGAGGCTGCAGCGAATCGTCCGATCAGCTGAAAAGGTTATTGGCTGCAACCTTCCCTCCATTGACAAACTGTACACTGAAAGGGCCAGGAAGTGAGAGGGTGAGATCATCTCTGACCCCTCTCACGCTGGCCACAAACTCTTTGAATCACTTCCCTCTGGAAGGCGACTCCGGACTGTCAAAGCTGCCACAGCCAGACTTAAAAGCAGCTATTTTCCACGAGTAGTAGCTCTATTCAATAACCAAAAATATATAGCCTCCTTTTGCTCTGGTATTTAATTTAATTCACATGTTTAATCAATAATGTTTTATTATTAATGTTTAATGTTTTATGTATCATTCTTAACTGTCACTGTATGTCATGTTGTCATTTGCGAGCAGCGCACCAAGGCAAATTCCTTGTATGTGAATACTTGGTCAATACACTTATTCTTCTTATTCTTATTAACATTTCAAGGCCTTGGAAATTGAAATAATATTAAGAAAATTAGTGAGGAATGTAACCAAAGATAGACACAAAATGCTGGAGTAACTCAGCGGTTCAGGCGGCATCTCTAGAGAAAATGGACATGTAAAGTTACTGGTTGGGACCCTTCTTTCAAGACCGAACAAGGGTCCCGACCCGAAGCGCCACTTGTCCATTTTCTTCAGAATGGCTGAGTTACTCCAGCATTTTGAGTCTATCTTTGGTATAATCCAGCGTCTACAGTTCCTTTTTATTACATTGAGGAGTGTAATTTTTTTGTAAATGTATTTTGACCCAACACTTTTCAAGTAATGTTGGCTCATGTTGACTAACATATAAATTGTAAACTACATTAAGGTTACCTCAAAGTTGGTCTTTTCAAACTCAATCATCGTTGTAATATGATCATGGTCATCTCCCTCCAGACAGTGGTGCAAATCACGACACCACATTAGTTGTGAAATGGTCAATATTACCTGTTATGATGGAAACAAAGTTAAAAGATATGAAAAGTAATGATTGTCTCTGCATTACACACATTTATAGCAAAAAGAGCTCTGAAGGCAAGCAAAGTGTTAGAATCACAACATGCTAAAATCTTAAATCTTTGTCTTATTCCTGCTTAAAAACATCTAAATCGATTTAGTGCTGTCGGTTGTAATGTAGGCATTGATTGTCAAATTTGAGTTTGTCTGCAATTTGGAGAATATTTCTCAAACAACAGGAAAACATGCAAATGTGTGCAACTAACCTGTATTCTGTTGTAATGAGGAAAATTGGAAGGATCAGCATAACGAAAAATCAATCACAAGATAGAGAAACCTTCATCTCTCTTTACTAGCTTTCACTCCTCCATCCATCAGTCTGAAGAAGGATCCCGACCCGAAACTTCAGCTGTCCATAACCCTTCATAAATGCTGCCTACCCTGTTAAGTTCTTACAGCACTTTGTTTTTGTATCACAAAGCCAAACTTGAGCAATGTGATATATTTATTGCCCAATACTGCTCTGAAAATCTCTGTTCCTTTTCAAGAAAACTTTGAAAGTCCTGACATTCTAAGTTTGAATACATGATTAAGTTCTAATGACAAATTAAAGTGTAGCCTTGTGAAGCTAGAGACAAGTCAACAAAACTCCTGAACTTACTGATTTTTACAAGTTATGACCATAGAAAGAAAAAGCAGTGAATAATATATATTATTACCCATATCACACATCTGAGCTATGCTTTTACAAAATTGTATTCCCTTCGTTTTGAGTGCCAGCAGGGTTAACAGGGGAATATTTTTTTGTATTCCCCTTTCTTGCGAACGCCTATGGACTTTACATGTTAAAACACCGGTAAATATAGTCTTATATTCCCCTGGTCTCACATCCGGGAACTTGGCAATGTGACGCTGCGTGGGAAATTTAGAATTTGTTCTCGACAAAACAAGCAAAATGGCAGCCTCCTGCGAGAAGAGGTTCGCGACTTTTGACAGAAGATTTTCCTCTAGATGTCTGATATGGGTAATAATAACAATATTGACTGTCCTCTTTCGGGGGATACGACATATATTGCCCTCACTAGATTCATATTGCCCTCGTCTTCGACTCGGGCAATATGAATCTACTTCAGGCAATATATGTCGTATCCCCCTCAAGGCCAGTCAATATTCTATTATTATTTTCTAAAACTCACAAAAACAAATATATTCACTGCCATTTGGCAGCCTATCAAGTAGCTGATATAGCTTTACACTGTGGGCACCTGGACCTAAATGTTGAAAAAGCTGCATGCACTGTGACATGTGGAAAAAATGATCACTGTGAAAATAACAAGGGTTCTATTATACCAGAGAACCATTTAACATGAGCTACCACCTTTCTACAAAGTAAGTTAAAGGAAATAAATTATTTTATACCTGAGAAGGGTGTCCAGACACCACCCACTCCACTCTGGGTTGAGTTTGATAATCAGCGATTGCAGCTTTGCACATACGACGGAGTGATGAGAACATAGCTTCTTCTACTTTTCCAAGCCAATCTTCTACATTGCCTCTGGCCTTAAGTCCTTTCCCCAAACTAACCTACAGGGCAGAACAAAATGTTATTTTGGGTAATCACTAGTCATTTTAGCACGCTTTGATAGGGAGAACACTGATGTGCCTTCCCGAGCCCCCATTCGCCATGATGGTATTTCAGTCAGTCACAGTTTCCCACACTCCCCCCCCCCCCGGTAAAATATCGCTATGGAAATGTCATCTTAAAGAGAGCATGGAGCTAGTTACGTTTTTTTTATTTTTCAAAGGCTACGGAAGTCGGTAGATGGCTAGCCATGTTAGTATGGCTATCACTAACTGCACTACTTATAGATGTAGTTTTTTCTCTCTTTTTTCACTTTACTAACCGCTTATTCTATCACTTTTTTAATATAATACTTTATTATAATTATGTTTGAATGGAGTCATAAGTTTTATCAAAGGAGATATGTACGCGAGAAAGACCAACGAGACTTAAAATTCATCTATCTGATGTTCGGGTGTAATGTCGGGCTTGTTGAGTTGAACCATCTGCTCTTTTATAGAGCACCCCAAACAAAAGATGCAGGATTTGAATATGAAGATTGGGGGTGAAGGAATAAGTGTAGTTGGAACGTTAAGGGTATTAACGAACCAATCAAGAGAGGTAAAGTATTAGCATATTTAAAATCACTTAAAACAGATGTAATATTTCTTCAGGAAACTCACCTTAAAAAGGATGCAGAGCATAGATTGAAAGCTAAATGGATTGATAAAGCGTATCATTCCTCATTTACACATAAATCCAGAGGTGTTGCAATATTAATCTGTAAAGGGATACCTTTTAAGCATATATCAACTATAACGGACAGTGATGGTAGATATATTGTATTAATAGGTGAATTATATGCACAAAAATTGACATTAATGTTTATGGACCAAATTTTGATAGTCCCTTGGTTTTTAAGAAAATGCACGGACTGAAAGGGCCGAGAGGGCCTGTTTCCGTGCTGTAATTGTTATTTAATACAATTCCGGAATTAATACAACACAATTTAATAATCGGAGGAGACTTAAATTGTAAATTAGACCCCTATTTAGATAGATCATCAAGACAACGGAAAACAAAATCGCAGTCCAGTGATTTATTAAATGCATATATGGATACTAGTAATATCAAGGATGTTTGGAGAATAGAAAACCCAACCGGACGAGAATATTCATTTTATTCATCAGTACATAAAACATATTCAAGAATAGATTGTTTTTTGGTGGACTCCAAGCTTATTCCATTTACTTACAACTCGAAATATCACAATATTATAATCTCGGACCATGCTCCCTTAATATTTATGATTAAATTAAATGGAAGGAAGGAGAAACAGTCACAATGGAGACTTAACCAACATATTTTAAAGGAAAAAATATGTCAGGAATATATCACTAAACAGATTAATATGTTCTTTGAAATCAATGATAACCATGAAACATCTGCCTCCCTCCTTTGGGAAACATTTAAAGCATTTACTCAAGGAGCTATGATCTCCTCCCAAGCATTTCATAATAAAGAGAATCGGGCTATACAACCAGCATTGGAAAGGGAAATAAAACAATTAGACATAGAAAATGCGGCTACACCAACTATGATAAAACACAATAAAATTGCAGCATTTAAATATAAATTAAATAAAATATATTCAGACCAAGTTATAAAATTTTACCAATATACTAAACAATTACATTTTGCATTCGGTGATAAACCTCAAAAATTATTGACTCGTCAATTATGGAAACTGGACGGGGAAAAAACAATTCATAGGATTAGATCAGAAACAGGAGAACCACTAGTACAATCTAAGGATATTAATGAGAGATTTCTGCAATATTATCAAAACCTTTACTCAGCTAAAACGATAGATCACCAGACAGGAATAGAAGCATTCTTACAAAAATGCAGTCTTAAAGGGTTAGATTTGAAAGATAGATAATTATTAGACACTGAATTAAAGTAAAAGAAATTGAAGAGTCTATCAGATCTCTAAAAAACGGTAAAGCCCCGGGCCCCGATGGCATAGGCTCCGAATTCTATAAAACATTCTATGATCTGATTGCTCCGTGTTTAAAGATACTGTATGAACACATCTATGCCTAACAGAAAGTACCAGAAACACTAAATGAATCTATAATAACACTTATACCAAAAATAGATAAGGACCTGGATGATCCAGGTTCATATAGAGTTATAGCTCTCCTAAATACTGATCAAAAAATATTAACTAAAATCTTAGCACAAAGATTAAGACAGTGATTAATAAATTAATATACCCGGACCAAACAGGATTATACCAAAACGCTACTCTTCATATAACCTGAGACGATTATTCAATATTATATACTCAAAGAGAAGTATTAACAAAGATCTAGCAATTATTTCGTTAGATGCTGAGAAAGCATTCGACCAGGTGGAATGGTCCTATTTATTTTCGGTTCTGCAAATTTTTCAATTGGGCGAGGTTTAGTAGATGGGTAAAATTTTATATACTAACCCAACAGCTAAGATATCGACAAATCAAATGTTATCAGCTAAATTTAATTTATCTAGAGGCTGTAGACAAGGATGGCCGTTATCCCCGCTATTATTCGCACTCACAATAGAGCCATTAGCAGAAAGCTTGAGGTCCCATCCTGAAATATATGGGTATAACACTAAAGATACTGAGAATAAAATGTCCTTATATGCAGACAATGTATTAATACTACAAAATCTGGTTAGTATCCCAAACTTATTAAATTTAATAACTCAATATGGCTTGTTTTCAGGATACAGAATTAATTGGAATAAAAGTGAAATCATGCCAATAATGGAAAGTAATCCACATATATTACAACAATTTCCCTTCAAAATAGTAAATGAAAAATAAATATCTTGGAATTTATGTAACAAAGACATATACTTCTTTATTTAAACTTAACTTTCCGCCTTTATTGAACAAATTACATAAGAATATTTTATATTGGAAAACATTACCTATCTCAATGTTTAGTAGAATTAATGCAATAAAAATGATTTTTCTCCCGCAATTATTGTACTTCTTTCAATCAATCCCGATATATCTCCCAAAAACTTTTTTTAAAAAGGTTGACTCGACAGTCATTAATTTTATCTGGGATTATAAGAACCACAAAATAAATAAAAAGCACTTATGTAAATCAAAAATAAATGGAGGTTTAGCCCTACCGAACTTTATGCTCTATTTTTGGGCAGTTAACATTAAAAATATGAATTTTTGATTGGAAGAACTGGACCAACAACCAAATTGGTTAAAAATGGAAAAGGAGAACTGTTTACCTTTTGAAATTGGGTCGATCTTTTTTGCTATTACCAAATTAAGCAAAAAAGACTATAGTGAAAACCCCATAATATATAGTGGAATAGGCATTTGGAAACAATTAAAAAAGACACTAAAATTGGATAATTTACCACTACTTCTTCCCATTGCAAACAACCTTACATTTAAACCCTCAATGATGGATAAAGGTTTTTTACAATGTAAAAATCACGGAATTACAAAGATGGGTCATCTCTACAGGAAAGGTACATTCCTCTCATTTCAGGAACTACAACAAATTTATAGACTTCACTCAAATGACTACTTTAGATACCTACAACTTAGAGACTATGCTAAATCAAATACACAGAACTATAGAAATAGAAAGACAGAAATTCGTGATGAATGTTTGAATAAACACCCTAACACATAAAAATTGATATCTTATATTTATAATATCCTATTAGATAATGATGCACCCATGACGGAAATATATAGGCAATCATGGGAAAATGTACCAGGCCAACCAATAAGGCCAGAAATATGGGACGAAAGCTTACAACATATACATCACTGTTCGTTAAATGCTAGACACTCTTTAATACAATTTAAAGTATTACATAGATTGCACTATTCAAAAACAAAATTAAATAGAATTTTCCCAAGCATATCTCCTATTTGTGAAAAATGTCAGCATTCAGAGGCTAACTTAACGCACACATTTGTAAGTTGTATAAAAATTACTAATTTTTGGACGGAAATTTTTAAGATAATTTCGGAAGTTGTCAACATCCAATTGGACGCCGATTCAAAACTAATAATATTAGGAATACTAGTACAAAATCAAATATTTACAACAAGCCAAAGAAACTTTATCGACTATAGTTTAATAACTGGGAAAAAATTAATATTAACATTTTGGAAAGGCCCTATAACCCCCACAATTAAAATGTGGACTATGGAAATGTTGGAGACCCTACATTTGGAAAGATTAAGATTTGTCTTAATGGACAAACAAGAACTATTTACTAGAATATGGTCTCCATTCATTGACTATTTGAAGGGGCAAACCGGTTCGGCACAAGAACCTGACTGAAACCCGAATCAAGGATACAGATGAAGAATTACATTTTATAATCCACGGACATATCTCCAATGATGTATAATTAGCTGATTATTCCATTCTCTTTTAATTTTTTGGTTTCTTTTCTCTCTATTATTTTCTATCTATATAAAAATTTAAAAAATATATAGAAGTACAATAATTATACAATTGATAATATAAACAATATTAACAATGTATGACTACTACAAACAAAATGTTTTTTATTATGTATTTACTAATAAAAAAAAATTACAAAAAAAAAAGAGGCCAACGTCAGAAGATCCTTCAGGGGTGAACCCTCGGAAAGGGCCTGGACCTGATGGTATACCCGGTCGTGTTCTCACAACCTGTGCAGACCAGCTGGCTGGAGTTTTTACGGACATTTTCAACTTCTGACTTCTGAGGTTTGAGGTTCCCACCTGCTTTAAAAGGGCATCAATAAAACCGGTGCACAAGAAGAGCAAGGTGACGTGCCTCAATGACTATCGACCAGTGGCACTAACATCTGTGGTGATGAAGTGCTTTGAGAGGTTGATTGTGGCGCATATCAACTCCAACCTCGACAAGAACCTCGCCTACCGCCACAACAGGTGAACAGGTGATGCGATCTCACTGGCTCTCCACTCTGCTCTGGACCACTCGGGACAACAAAAATCTGTATGTCAGGCTGTTGTTCATAACCACAGCTCAGCATTTAATACCATCATCCGGTCCAAGCTGGTTAACAAGCTCACGGATTTGGGTCTCTGTGCATCCCTCTGCAATTGGATCCTCGACTTCCTCATCCACAGACCACAGAATGTCCGTATTGGTGGAAACGTGTCATCCTAGATAACAATCAGCATGGGAGCACCTCAAGGCTGTGTGCTCAGCCCCCTGCTGTACTCACTCTATACTCACGAACGTGTAGCCGGACATAATGCGAACTCCATCATCAAGTTCGCCAACGACACCACTGTTGTGGGACGAATCACTGATGGTGATGAGTCAGAGTACAGAAGTGAGATCGACCCCGGAACATTGAGCTGCCAGTCCTGACCCACCCTTAACCAGGTTTCAGTCGTGGCTACAATATTCCAGTCACTCGTACCTATCCATGCCCTAAGCTCATCTGCCTTAGCGGTCAGGCCCCTTTCATTAAAATATGTGCAGTTTCAACCAACCTTCCTTCCTCGCCTTTCACCTGCCTATTCTGTCCACTAACCTTTCGCATACCACCCTCCATACCAACTTTTTGCCTCTCACGTGCCTCTATCCGGCACGAGATCCCACCCCGCTGCCAATCTAGGTTGAACCCTCCCGTGTAGCATTAGCAAACCTTCCAGCTAGGGTACTAAATTATTATTTTTTTGTTGTCTATCCATTGTCCATCATTTTTTGTTCTCTATCTGTTGGCCTTCCATCACTTCACAGCAAGAAGATAGGAAAGCCTCAGAGTGCTGGAATTTCTGCTTGTTCAAATTGGGGATACAACATTGTGATTCTGGTGTTTCCTGTAACATTGTTTGTTCTGACATTTTGGATGAACACATTTCTCCAATGGATATTCTGCAAATTGAACTTTCAAAAATGTTATTAGCAGAGGCTCGTTTAAAGGCTCCTTAAGAATTATGTACGATGCAAAAGAAAATTTAAATGCAAACTATCTGAAAACTTCATCGTCATGCACTACAGAATCTAATTAGTTGTAGAAAGTGAATGAGAGGATTATTAAAGGGAGACATAAGAAACTGTAGGTGCTGGCATTTTGAACAAAACAGCATTGGAGCAACTGAGTGGGTTGAGACCCTTCTTCAGACTTAGCCTGTCCATTCCCTCCAGAAATGTTGCCTGACCTGTTCATCCAGCTGGTTCCACCAACAATTTGAGTTTTTCTCAAGGATTGTTAACTAAGGCACTTAAGAAGTAGGTTAATCTCCCAGGACCTCACATGGACAGTGAACACCATCACTCTCGTAAAGAAGTCACAGCAGCGGCTATATTTCCTGAGGACTCTGCGGAGAGCAAACGTCTCACAGCTGCTGCTGCTGTCCTTCTACCAGTGAGCCGTGGAAAGCATCCTCTCCTATGGCATCCTGGTGTGGTTTGCTAGCTACACTGTGGCTGGAAGGAAGGCACTACAGAGAGTTATTAAAACAGCACAGAGCATCACAAACGCCCAACTACCCTCCCTGGAAGACATTGACAGGGTCCGATGTTTACGTCGGGCCACAAACATCACACAGGACTCATCCCACCCAGCCAACCACTTTTTCACTCTGCTGCCCTCTGGGAGGCGATACTAGTCTCTGAAGTCTCGCACTTGTAGACCAATTAACAGTTTCTACCCATGTGCCATTAAAGAACTAAACTCAAATAGACCTATTCATGGTGCAATATAAAAATTTGTCTGTTGGAGTGTGCAAGATAATGTGCAATATTTTCACCATCAATTTATTTATTTTATGCATTGATCTTGCCGGTAAATGGTTGATTGTGTTTTTGTTCCTTTAAATCTTTTTATCCTGTGTCTTTTATTGTATACCACTGAAGGAGATGCATTGAAATGCTGTTGTACAGTTGCTGTGCAATGACAATAAAACATATTTGATTTGATTTGATTGATTTGAGGTGTTCTTGTGACAGCATGGGGAGAAGGCAGGAACGGGGTACTGATTAGAAACATAGAAACATAGAAAATAGGTGCAGGAGGAGGCCATTCGGCCCTTCGAGCCAGAACCGCCATTCATTGTGATCATGGCTGATCGTCCGCTATCAATATCCCGTGCCTGCCTTCTCCCCATATCCCTTGACTCCACTAGCCCCTAGAGCTCTATCCAACTTCTCTTAAATCCATCCAGTGATTTGGCCTCCACTGCCCCCTGTGGCAGGGAATTCCATAAATTCTCTCTGGATAAAAAAGTTTTTTTTCACCTCAGTCTTAAATTACCTCCCCTTTATTCTAAGACCCTGGTTCTGGACTCACCCAACATTGGGAACATTTTTCCTGCATCTAGCTTGTCCAGTCTTTTTATAATTTGATATGTCTATAAGATCCCCCCTCATCCGTCTAAATTCCAGTGAATACAAGCCTAGTCTTTTCAATCTTTCCTCATATGACAGTCCCGCCAACCCAGGGATCAATCTCGTAAACCTACGCTGCATTGCCTCAATCACAAGGATGTCCTTCCTCAAATTAAGAGACCAAAACTGTACACAATACTCCAGACGTGGTCTCACCAGAGCCCGATACAACTGCAGAAGAACCTCTTTACTCCTATACTGAAATCCTCTTGTTATGAAGGCCAACATTCCATTAGCTTTCTTCACTGCCTGCTGTACCTGCACGCCAACTTTCAGTGACCGGTGTACAAGGACACCCGGGTCTCGCTGTACCTCCCCCTTACCTAACCTAACCCCATTGAGATAATAATCTGCCCCCTTAGTTTTGCCGCCAAAGTGGATAACCTCACATTTATCTATATTATACTGCATGGGGATGATCAGCCATGACCACATTGAATGGCGGTGCTGGCTCGAAGGGCCAAATGGCCTACTCCTGCACCTATTGTCTATGTGTATTGTCTAATTTTTCCAGAGCCAAAGTTTTTCCAGCTTTTCCGGAAGTGGCGGCGCTGCCTGGCAGCTGCGGCTTGACTGCAGCCCCTCTGTTTTTTCTTTTTTTTTTGTTTTTCTTTCGTCTGTTTTAGTTCAATTTAGTTTATTAGGTTGTGCATGTGTGTGGGAGGGTGGGAGAAACAGGGTTTTAGTCTCTCCCTTCGGGGGGATGTGACTTTTTCTTGACGTGTCCCCCGTCTCCGTCAATCTGATGCCTAATGGCACAGCTGGTGGCCTCGGGGCTGTGGCGGCGTTCCGGCGGCGGCGGCGGGCCGACTTCGGAGCTGTGGTGGTGTTCCAGCATTGGACCCAATTTCAGAGCTGTGGCGGAAGACTCGACTTCAGAGCTGTGGCGGCGTTCCAGCGTTCCGGTGGCGATGCCCCGATTTCGGAGCTGTGGCGGCGTTTCAGCGTTGGACCCAACTTCAGAGCAGTGGCGGCGTTCCAGTGTTCAGAGCTGTGGCGGCGTTCCGCCGTTCCAGCAGTGGCCCGACTTCGGAGCTGTGGCAGCATTCCAGCATTCCGGCCGTGGCCCAACTTCGGAGCTGTGGCAGCGTTCCAGCGTTCCGGCGGCGATGGCCCGATTTCGGAGCTGTGGCGGCGTTTCAGCGTTGGACCCAACTTCAGAGCAGTGGCGGCGTTCCAGTGTTCTGGCGGCGGCAGCACGGCTTCGGGGCTGTGGCGGCATCCTGGCGGTGACCCGACTTCGGAGCTGTGGCGGCGTTCCAGCGTTCCGGCGGCGGACCCGACTTCAGAGCTGTGGTGCCGTTCCAGCGTTCCAAGCGGCGCGGCTTCGGGGCTGTGGCGGCGACCCGACTTCGAAGCTGTGGTGGCATACTGGCGTTACGGCGGCGGCCCGACTTCGGAGGCTCGGCCGCGGGCCCAGTGGATGACAACATCGGAGGCCAGGATCGCCTCAGCGCAGAGGGAGAACAAGGAGGGAAGAAGACAAAGACTTTAGGACTTTTGCCTTCCATCACAGTGAGGAAGTGCCTTGTGAATTCACTGTGGTGGATGTTAAATTTGTGTTTACTGTGCGTTTTGTTTTTTATTATATGTATGACGGCAAGGCAACGAAATTTCATTCAGACCAAAACGTCTGAATGACAATAAAGGATACTTTGATTTTTTGACTTTGACTTAATCCCGTTTATATCAATGGGACGATGGCGGAAAGGGTCAAAAACTTCAAATTCCTGGGCATGCATATTTCCGAAGATCTTTCCTGGTCCCAGCACACTGATGCAATTATAAAGAAGGCACATCAGCTCCTCTACTTCCTGAGATGATTACAGAGAGTCGGTATGTCAAGGAGGACTCTCTCGAACATCTACAGGTGCACAGTAGAGAGCGTACTGACTGGCTGCATCGGGGCTTGAACGTCCAGGAGCGGAAATAAATGCTGAAAGTTTTGACCACTGCCCAGTTCATCATCGGCTCTGACCTCTCCATCATCAAAAGGATCTATTGCAGTCGCTGCCTCAAAAATGCTGCCAACATCATCAAAGACCCACACCATCCCGGCCACACACTCATCTCTCCGTAGCCATCGGGAAGAAGGTACAGGAGCTTGAAATCTGGAACATCCTGGTTCAGGAACAGCTGCTTCCCCACAGCCATCAGGCTATTAAACACAACATCAAACAAGCTCTGAACAACAACAGCTTATTATTACGATTGCACTTTATCTGTTTATTTATTGTGTATATATATGATCTACAGTATATAGACATACTGAACTTTTATCTCCTATTCTGTATTATGTTTACATATTCTGTTGTGCTGCAGCAAGCAAGAATTTAATTGTCCTATCTGGGACACATGACAATAAAGCTCTCTTGACTCTTGACACACCAGTTAGGACCCTTTTCAAAGAAATTCAAAATTAATAATAGCATTAGACCCGATATATTATGCATTCTAAATCATTTCAACCAATCATGCTTTTCAGTGGCTTTATCAATTTTGAATCTGATTTTCTTTGATACTGTTTATTTATTTCTATTTTAAACCTCCCAAGCTACACAGTGTTACCCTGCAGAAGAGGGTAACTCTGAAATGGGTCTCTGTACTATGTTGAACCATCAGACATGGCTAACTTCCTGCATCTCAGTTCCTTCCTGATCGCATAAATGAGAATGAAGATTACACATATAGTGAATCAAATATGCAACCTCATTCTTTATCATATGTTGGCAACATAAGACTTGTTACAAATAAGAATATAATGCAAATTTACAACCTTGTTAAAAGCCAATTAATAAAGTATCTCTCACAGTACCAACTATTACTAATAAAAGCATCCTTACTTTTTCTCCTTCAGGAGAGATCATGGCCAAGACATCATTGGTGTACAACTTCTCAGGTTCTCCCTCAGCTGTTTTTTCCTCACCCTGAGTAGCTAGTGCAAACTCCAATCTTGAAATCGCATCGAAACACTTGCGCAGATGTGGCTGGACAGCTTGTGGGTTGCGAGTCTGTGCTAGAATCTCCAGTAGCTCGTCATTGGACAGAAAGTAAAACCTATGATCCAGATTTGAACAAGAATGACCAGATAATAATACCCCTTTTGCTCAATAACAAAAGCACATTTTGTAAAATAATTTTAAAACGATCATTAAAAAGGGACAAAGCCTCTTGATTTGGCAGTTGAGGGACAGTGATAGGACCAGCAGACTGATGATAATTACATAATTTACATATGAAAGTGAGGCTTTTTTTGTTTTATAAATTATAGATCTATTGGCTTCAATCATTAAAAAAAACCCAAATGATTTGTTGATTTGAAAACAATCAAATAAGGGTTGAATGTAAAAGGAACTTTTTTGTCTCGTAATTATAATGAATATAGCCACCCAAAGCACAATACTGAGCTGCATAATTACAGTTATAAGCACACAAAGATGAAAAATGGAATCTGAACAAAAATAAGATTAAAGGGATCGGTTTTGAAGATGCTTTTATTAGGAAGAGGAAAAGACAAAAGCAGCAATAGGTTACAGTATATTGTGAAACAGCTGCCAACATGAGTTCCAGCTGGTGTGAAGTTTTCAGGTAAAGCAGGGGAGATGCTGGTACATTAGCGAATACAGTGGTTGAAGGGAAACTAAATGCCTTCCATTAAGCTCATGTACAGGTGATCAGGTCTTCCTCAGCAGTCCTGTGAAGTCAATTACTTATTTCCACTTTAGGTCTGTGGGTTATAAGGTGACTGTTGAATCCAAGCTAACATACAGAGACAATGCCATGAATGGGCCAGGTGGTGCATGCCAGGAGAGATAGGCAATTATCTGAACTGACATAATTTCTTTCTGCTGCTCTACCTAGACTCCATTCAGAGATAATTAAGTGTCTTCCTAGATGCGTCTCTACCAAATGTTCAATGGTTTGTGATCAACATTTTTTAAGGAGGCTTTGAGGATGTTCTTAAAGCATTTCCCCTGTCATCCTTCATATTATTTGTCATCACTAAACTCAGACTACAGTGCATTTTTTGCAAGTTATGTGAATAATGTGCACCGTCCATTTGGTTGAATGTGATCAGAGTCTCAATATTAAGAATATTAGCTTGGGAGAGGATGCTGACATTGTAGATTTGGATGACATTGGAGACATCTCCATTGCTTTAAGATTAAGGTACCTGCAAGTTTATTCATATCGCTGATCAATATCACAGAGTGGGACCATAGGCAGAGTGTCAGTTTTGAAATTTGAACATCAAAGACACTTTCCAGCAAGTGGCAAAAAGGTTTTACTCGCACTTTGGAGGTAGTGAAGGTTTCCAGCATTGATCTCTGTCATAACTGTATTACGGTTCCGAAGATAACAATGCGTAAGGCGAAGTAAGTGACTTTTAAGAACACCCATTGTCATGTAGCTGACCAAAAGAAAAACTACTGCAGGACTGCCCAATGAACCAAAAAAAGTGCAGAACATGTTTAAAACATTAATAATTGATGACGGGGGAAGTAGGAAACAAAAACAAGTATATATAAACAACAGGCAGTAGTGGAATTCCAATAGGTTAAAAGGAGTCCTGTTGTTTTCACCCTCTGACTGGCTGTAATTAATGATCACAAGAAATAAAGTATCCCAGCGTCAACATTTTGCAACAGATTAATTCATATTTCTTCCAGAATAATCCTTTTTTGTTTTCTGCCAGGAATCAATTATAATAAATTCAAGTGGTAAAATAAGGATACCCACCTGGGGAAGATGACTCGTTTTGATTCCAGGTAAGCTTCCAGACACTTTAGAATCTGCTCTAACAATGCATTGTTACTCTGGAAAGCTTCCAAAATGCCTATTAAAGAAATAATGAATGATATAAAAATGTCTCACATGGTAAATACATATTAATTTGGAAACAAGAACAGGAACCAGGAGGTTCTAGGATCACTTGAACAAACCTGACAGCATCAGAGGAGAGGACAGATATGCATGTATAACATGGAGATGTTTCTGTGTGCTGTACAACCAAGTAAAATTCAGTTGCACATCATCACATTATGTTAGTCCCCATAGCTATCTGCATATAGTAAAATAAAACAATAAAGCGGTAGGAACATCACATCATACAGCATTGAACACTGCAGAATAGATTCAGCAGCGTTGCAAATTAGGAGAGTGGTAATTAAAGGATACTTGGAGAACCACAAAAATATGAGACCAGTCCCCGCCCCCCTTCCCCACATGTATTTCCTGCATAATGATAATTCGCCATATTTTTCTATTAAGTCAATTTTGATGCCTCATTAAGAATTCAACAGATGCAAAAGATATTTGAATTAATGCAATGCATTAGGTAGGTTCTTATCTTATATGGGTTCTTATCTTATCTTAATTTTTCCCTTCCCTCCCGCTCCACCCCTTCCCCAGGCACTTTCCCTTGCAACCGCAAGAGATGCTACACTTGTCCCTTTACCTCCCCCCTCCACTCCTTTCAGGGACCCAAGCAGTCCTTCCAGGTCCGACAGAGGTTCACCTGCACTTCCTCCAACCTCATCTACTGCATCCGCTGCTCTAGATGCCAGCTGATCTATATCGGTGAGACCAAGCGGAGGCTTGGCGATCGTTTCGCCGAACACCTCTGCTCGGTCCGCAATAACCAACCAGACCTTCCAGTGGCTCAGCACTTCAACTCCCCCTCCCATTCCATATCCGACCTCTCTGTCCTGGGCCTCCTCCACGGCCAGAGTGAGCAACACCGCAAATTGGATGAACAGCACCTCATATTCCGCTTGGGGAGTCTGCATCCTCTTGGCTTGAACATTGAATTTTCTCAATTCTGTTAACCCTTGCTGTCTCCTCCCCTTCCCACCTCTCCCTCAACCCTTGGGCTCCTCCTCCTCCATTTTCCTTTCTTCTCCCCGCCCCCCGCACCTCCCATCAGTCTGAAGAAGGGTTTCGGCCCGAAACGTTGCCTATCTCCCTCGCTCCTTAGATGCTGCTGCATCTGCTGAGTTTCTCCAGCCTTTTGTGTACCCTCGATTTTCCAGCAACTGCAGTTCCTTCTTTAACACTTCTTATCTTATATTGTATTCCTGATTTCTGCCATTATTAGCAATTACGTGGCAAATAGATATTGATCCCTGGAAAATTTGATTATTTCTAGTCACCTGCCTGCTGTATGAATGTGTGGCAAGGGAATTCCCAGGATACGAGCTACCCTGGAAAGGTTAGTGTAGCAGGCAAAGTTCCAAGTTTGCTTCTGGGTCCAGGACTAACAAACAATCTTATAATGCTTCATTCCATCACCTTACCTCCCCCAATCTACTCGGGAGACTGTACATTTTCTTCTCTAGACTTACAAAGCTCTCACTCATTTAATGTTCAACAATCATGTGCTCCCCTTCTACTCTCAAATAGAAGTCTCGGTGTTTACTTTCCTAATGTTTACCAGGTTGGTACTGGAACCCAAGAAAGGACTTTGTAGAGTGCCTTTGTCATGGATTCTTAGAACATTTTGTATTGGAGCCTACCAGGGAGAAGGCAATTCTGGATTTAGTGTAATGTAATGAACCGGATTTGATAAAGGACCTCGAGGTTAATAAGCCATTAGGTGGCAGTGACCGTAACATGGTCAGGTTTAATCTACAATTGGAGAGGGAGAAGAGTAGATCGGAGGTGTCATTGTTGCAGTTGAATAAAGGGGACTATGGGGCCATGAGGGAGGAGCTGTCCAAAGTTGACTGGAAAGATACACTAGCAGAGATGACAGTGGAAGAAAATGGCACATGTTTCGAGGAATAATACAGAAGGTGCAGGATCAGTTCATTCCGAGGAGGAAGAAAGATTCCAAGGGGAGAAAGGGATGACCATGGCTGACAAGGAACGTCAGGGACAGTATAAATATAAAAGCGAAGATGTACAACATAGCAAAGATGAGCGGGAAGCAAGAGGATTGGGTAATGTTTAAAGAACAAAAGAAGTTAACCAAAAAGACAGTACGGGGAGAAAAGATGAGGTACGAAGGTAAGCTAGCCAAGAATATAAAGCAGGATAGTAAAAGCTTCTTTAGGTATGTGAAGAGAAAAAAATTAGTTAAGACCAAAGTTGGATCCTTGAAGACCGAAAAAGGTGAATTTATTATGGGGAATGAAATGGCAGATGAGTTGAACAGGTACTTTGGATCTGTCTTCACTAAGGAGGACACAAACAATCTTTCTGATATAGTAGTGGCCAGAGGATTTGGGGTGACAGAGGAACTGAAGGAAATCCACATTAGGCAGGAAATGGTGTTGGATAGACTGATGGGACTGAAGGCTGATAAATCCCCAAGGCCTGATAGTCCGCATCCCAGGGTACTTAAGGAAGTGGCTCTAGAAATTGTGGATGCTTTGGTGATAATTTTCCAATGTTCTATAGACTCAGGATCAACTCCTGTGGATTGGAGGGTAGCTAATGTTATCCCACTTTTTAAGAAAGGCGGGAGAGAGAAAACAGGGAATTATAGCCTAGTTAGCCTGACATCGGTGGTGGGGAAGATGCTGGAGTCAATTATAAAAGATGAGATATCCAAACATTTGGATAGCAGTAGCAGGATCGGTCCGAGTCAGCATGGATTTACAAAGGGGAAATCATGCTTGACTAATCTTCTGGAATTTTTTGAAGATGTAACTAGAAGATGTAGTGGACTTGGACTTTCAGAAAGCATTTGATAAGGTCCCACATAGGAGAATAGTGGGCAAAATTAGGGCACATGGTATTGGGGGTAGAGTGCTGACATGGATAGAGAAGAGGTTGGCAGAGAGGAAACCTACTCTTTTAGTGATTAACGGGTCCCTTTCAGAATGGCAGGCAGTGACTGGTGGGGTACCGCAAGGCTCGGTGCTCCCAGCTATTTAGAATATACATCAATGATTTGTCAAAGTCAAAAGTCAAAAGAGTTTATTGTCATGTGTCCCTGACAGGACAATGAAATTCTTTCTTTGCATAGCACAACAGAACATAGTAGGCATTGACTAAAATTATATACGTAAATACACGCATTAATTAATAAATCAATAAAGTGCAAATAGCAGGTGGAGGGGTATTAATGTTCAGAGTTTTGTCCGAGCCGAGTTTAATAGCCTGATGGCTGTGGGGAAGTAGCTATTCCTGAACCGGGTCGTTGCAGTTCTCAGGCTCCTGTACCTTCTATCCAAAGGGAGCAGGGAGATGAGTGTGTGGCCAGGGTGGTGTGGGTCCTTGATGATGCTGCCAGCCTTTTTGAAGCAGCGACTGTGGTAGATCCCCTTGATGGAAGGAAGGTCAGAGCCGATAATGGACTGGGCAGTGTTTACTACTTTTTGTAGTCGTTTCCTCTCCAGGGCACTCAAGTTGCCGAACCAAGCCACGATGCAACCGGTCAGCTAGCTCTCTACTGTGCACCTGGAGAAGTTAGAGAGAGTCCTCCTTGACAGACCGACTCTCTGTAATCTTCTCAGGAAGTAGAGGCGCTGAGGAGCTTTCTTAAGAATTGCATCTGTGTTCTCAAACCAGGAAAGATCTTCACAGATGTGCACTCCCAGGAATTTGAAGCTCTTGACCCTTTCAACCATTGACCCGTTGATATAAACAGGACTGTGGGTCCCCATCCTACTCCTTCCAAAGTCCACAATCAGTTCCTTGGTTTTGCTGGTGTTGAGGGCCAGGTTGTTGTGCTGGCACCATATGGACAGTCGCTTGATCACTCATCTATTCTCTGACTCATCCCCATCAGTGATATGTCCCACAACAGTGGTGTCGTCAGCAAACATGATGGTGGAGTTCGCACTATGACCGGCTATGCAGTCATGAGTATAGAGTGAGTACAGCAGGGGGCTGAGCACGCAGCCTTGAGGTGCTTCCATGCTGATTGTTATCGAGTCTGGCACATTTCCACCAATACGAACAGACTGTGGTCTGTGAATGAGGAAGTCGAGGATCCAATTGCAGAGGGATGCGCAGAGACCCAGTTCTGCGAGTTTGGTAACCAGCTGGGAGGGGATGATTGTGTTAAATGACGAGCTGTAGTCAATGAATAACAGCCTGACATATGGGTTTTTGTTGTCCAAGTGGTCCAGAGCGATCTCGTGGCCAGCGAGATCACGTCCACCGTTGATCTGTTGTGGTGGTAAGCGAACTGCAGTGCGTCCAGGTTTTTGTGGAGGTAGGAGTTGATTTGCGCCATGATCAACCTCTCAAAGCACTTCATCACCACAGGCGTTAGTGCCACAGGTCGATAGTCATTGAGGCCCGTCACCTTGCACTTCTTGGGCACCGGTATTATTGATGTCCTTTTGAAGCAGGTGGGAACCTCAGACCTCAGAAGTGACAGGTTGAAAATGTCCGTAAAAACTCCAGCCAGTTGGTCCGCACAGGTTTTTAGAACACGACCAGGTATGCCATCAGGTCCAGACGCTTTTCGAGGGTTCACCCCTCTGAAGGATTTCCTGATGTCGGCCTCTGTGACTGAGACTGAAATACCATCACAGCGAATGGGGGCTCGGGAAGGCAGAGGGAAGGTGTTCTCCCTATCAAAGCGTGCGTAAAATGCATTGAGCTCATCAGGGAGTGATGTTTCGCCGACATTCGAGCTGCCTCCTGATTTCGCCTTGTAGGTGATTGCATTCAGCCGAACATTTGTCTCATTCTCCAGTTTGGAGCAGAAGTCCCTTTTGGCCTTATTGATGGCCTTACCAAGGTCGTATCTGGACTTTGTGTAGACCACTGTATCATCAGACATGAATGCCCGTGACTGGTCTTCAGAAGAGTGCGGATCTCACAGTTCATGCAAGGTTTCTGACTGGGAAACACTCGGAAGGTTTTTGTAGGGATGCAGTCTTAATGAAGTCTGAAACAACTGTGGCATATTCATTCAAGTCCTTTGCTGAGTCCTTGAACATTGCCCAGTCTACAGACACCAAACAGTCCTGTAGTTGTTCCTCTGCCGCCCCGACCAGCTCTGTAATGTCCTCACCTCTGGGGGTGCGCTCTTTAATTGCTGCCTGTAGGCAGGAAGAAGCAGCACCGCGGTTTGGTCGGATTTACAGAAGTGAGGGGGAGGGATAGAGCAGTAAGCATTCTTGATGGTGATGTAGCAGCAGTCGAGAGTATTTGGTCCTCTGGTGCAGCAGGAGACATGTTGGTGGAAGTTGGGGAGTGATTTCTTTAGGTTTGCCTTATGAAGTCCCCAGCAATGGTGGTAAATGCCTCTGGGTAAGACGTCTGGTGTTTGCAGCTCCTCCAGTGCCAAACGGACGTCTGCCTGGGGCGGGATGTAGACCGCGGTCAGGATGATGGAGGTGAATTCCCTCGGAAGGTAGAAGGGACGGCACTTCACCGCCAGATGTTCGAGATGTGGAGAGCAGTTGGACAGGACTGCTACATCTGAGCACCACGCAGAGTTGACCATGGGGCAGATGCCCCCTCCTCTCCCTTTCCCCGATGCCAGTGTACGGTCCATGCGGTGGATGGAGTGCCCTTCAGGCTGGACCGCTGAGTCTGGGGAGCTGGGGGTGAGCCATGTCTCTGTGAAACAGAACACAGAGCATTCCCTCAGCTCCCTTTGATAGAGCAGCCTTGCCCTTAAGTCCTCCACTTTATTTTCAAGGGATTGTACATTGGCCAGTAGGATAGTAGGGAGAGGGGGCCGAAGTCCCCTGCGCTTCAATCTGACCTGAAGTCCTGCCCGCCAGATTTGGATGAAGGGATTCAAAGTAACATTAGCAAATTTGCAGATGACACAAAGGTGGGTGGCAGTGTGAACTGCGAGGAGGATGCTATGAGAATGCATGGTGACTTGGACAGGTTGGGGGATTGGGCAGATGCATGGCAGATTAAGTTTAATGCGGATTAATGTGAGGTTATCCACTTTGGTAGCAAAAACAGGAAGGCACATTACTATCTAAATGGTGTCAAGTTGGCAAAAGGGGAAGTACAACAGGATCTGGGGGTCCTTGTACATCAGTCTATGAAAGTAAGCAAGCAGGTTCAGTGAAGAAAGTGAGTGGCATGCTGGCTTGTTCACTCTGGAGTTTAGAAGGATGAGAGGGAATCTAATTGAAACATATAAGATTGTTAAGGGCTTGGACACGCTAAAGGCAGGAAACATATTCCCAATGTTGGGGGAGTCCAGAACCAGGGGCCACAGTTTAAGAATAAGGAGTAAGCCATTTAGAACAGAGACGAGGAAACACTTTTTCTCACAGAGAGTGGTGAGACTGTGGAATTCTCTCCCTCAGAGGGTGGTGGAGGCAGGTTCTCTGGATGCTTTCAAGAGAGAGCTAGATAGGGCTCTTAAAAATAGCGGAGTCAGGGAAGAAGGCAAGAACAGGGTACTGATTGGGGATGATCAGCCATGATCACATTGAATGGCGGTGCTGGCTCGAAGGGCCGAATGGCCTACTTCTGCACCTATTGTCTAAATCATCTCTCAACCTTAGTTAATGAATCAGTCTCTCAATTTTGACACTCACTAACTGATCACTTAAATTCACCTATTCTCACACTTTCCCATTTCATTCACTCAAATACTTACATATTCATTAAATGATACTTAAGCTCGTGCATAGAATCATTATTTTGCCTTCAATGCCAAATATGAAATGAGCAAATTATTTCCCTTTGTTGTCCCCTTTTGAGGATGATGAAGAAAGGTGATGATAATTCCAATGGCTAACACCAGGATATGGCTGTTCTGCTGCACCACAATACAGCAGGCTTACGTGGATGTCAAAGGTAATGGAAATATGATAGGGAGATGGGAACTCCCACACAAGAGTCCCACCGAAGAATGTCAAATATCCAAAAGAACATAACATTTGCTCAGTTGTAACAAAATCTCCACAATTGTTAGTTAAGGATCTGAAAAAAAATAGATGCTTGGAGATATAAGGAAGTGCAGATGCTAGTTTATACAAATAAAAGTGGATTCATATTGTATTTATCTATCAATCTATTTATTTGTCTGTTTATTTATTTACTTATTTATGATCCCTTTGCCCTTTCTTCCTGCCTCAACATTTATTCTAGCTGTCTCCCGCACCCACCCCACCACAATCATCTGAAGAATTTTCTCCAGAGATGCTGGCTGATCCGCTGAGTTACACCACAGATTTGTATCTTTTAAAATATTTGTTGCTTTCTCTACAAGCACAAACGCAAGGAGCTCCACACAACTTGGATCCCATGTCCCATATGACATAGGAGCAGAATTAGACCATTCGGCCCATTGAGTCTGTTCCACTATTCGATCATGGCTGATCTATCTTACCCTCTCAAATCCATACTCCTGCAAAGCCATCTACGACAATGAATTTGACATAGTCATCACCTTCCGGCTAAAGAAATTCTTCCTCATCTATCTATATTATTACTAAAACTCTCATCTTGATCACTTCCGGTCTGCGTTGTAATTAAATTTGTGCTAAAACGATCCCTCATAGCGCTACGATTTTTCGCCACCTTCCTCACCATTCTCCTCTGCTGCAAGTCAAATAGGTTTTGTTCCGATCGGTGAAATAGTACAAAAGTTATGAATGTTTAACAATCTTTAAAAATGCCCCTTCCAGAACCCGCTTCCAATAACACGGCGAGGAGAGTAAAAAGCTGAAGGGGCGCTATGTATTGAGCGGTTCATGGTGAGTCAGCTGCTCGCGGGCTGCTTCTGCAACAACCAGCACGACCAGCCGGAAGCTGATGAGTTGAACTGGAAGCCTCTGAATGAAGCCTCTGAGTGAAGCCGGATCTGCTGCATGAGGCTGGAAGCTGAAGGTGCGGAGTGAGCAGAGTGTGAGCCCCCCCCCCCTCCCCACGCCCCCCTCATCACCCTCACCCCACCCCCCACTGCTACCCGCTCCCCCCCACTGCTAACCACTCCTCCCCATTGCTAACCTCTTCCCCCCCTCTGCTAACCGTTCCCACCGGCTGCTAACCGCTCCACCCACTGCCACCCGCTGCTAACCACTCTACCCGCTCTCTCCCCCTCTCCTTCCCCCCCTCCTCCACCCTCTCCCCCCCTCTCACCGCACCCCCCCAACCCTCTCCCCCCATCTCCCCCTCTCACCCTTTCTTCCCCCTCCCCGCCCCCTTCACCCTCGCTCCCCCTTCCCCCTCTCCCTACCCCCTCCCTCTCCCCGCCCTCCCTCCCCCCCGCTGGTTAGTGTGTGAGTGTGAGTGTGAGTGTGAGTGTGAGTGTGAGTGTGAGTGTGAGTGTGAGTGTGAGTGTGAGTGTGAGTGTGAGTGTGTGTGTGAGTGTGTGTGTGAGTGTGTGTGTGTGTGTGTGTGTGGACTGGTTAGTGTGTGTACCCCCCACCCCCGCAACCACACGTTGAGGGGATGGGACCCAATGAGTCCCACTTGGTCTAGTCACCATTATAAAGATATGTCCTTTTATTCTGAGGCTGTGCTCTCTGGTCCTAGTTCCGCTGTTGGAAACATCTTCTCCACATCCACTCAATCTAAGCCTTTCATTATTCGGTAGGTTTCGATGAGATCCTCCCCTCATCCTGCTAAACTCCATTGAGTGCAGGCTAGCATATTCTTCCACAAATATGGGGCCCATAACTCATTATTCCAAATGTGACCTGACCAGTGCCTTATAAAGACTCAGCATTACGTCCTTGCTTTTATATTCTAATCCTCTCATAATGAATGCTAGCATTGCATTTGCCTTCCTTATTACCGACTCAACCTGCAAATGACCACACACCGGTATATGCAGAGGTTAAAATGTCATTTTATAAAATACTGCAATGAGAAAACAACCTCAATAAATTGTTACTTTCAGTAATGTCAAATTTGAAGATATGTACGTTAGCGTATGGGACAGCCTATATTATTCTAATCATTTGGCCAGTCGCCATAAAGTAAACAATAGAGGGAGTAAACATTGTAGAAAGCAAAGTATTGCAGATGAAAACAGAAAATGCTGATAATACAGCAGGTCAGACAGCTAAATTAAGGTCATCAGCATGAAGCATTTTTCTCTCTCATTGGTATTGCCTGACCCATTTGGGGTATTTTTTGAACTAGACTGAATGTGGATTTTTCTGAATACATTGTCTGTACAACAGCTGATATCTCGGAATAAACTACAAAAAAATTGAAAAACATAAATCATTGACAAACAAAATAAACAGTTCAGTTGACTTCAGTTCAGTTGACAAAAACAAACCCACATTTTAGTCTGAAATATATTAATTTGAAAAAGAAAAATACCTCATTTGGTATGTATTAAATAGATTTACATATTTGGTATAGATTTACATACCAGGGTGAGTAGCTGCCCTCAGAGCATTGGGTAGGCGGTTTACTTTTCTCATGATTTCCTTCCAGGATTTATCTACTTGAGTGAACATCCTGGCCTCTGCTGGCAGCTGCCGTTGAATGTCTGGAGCAGAGAAAATACTTTCCAGGTATAACCAGTTTCGTTGACATGTCATCCATTGGTCCTGTAATGCAGTCAAAAAATGACGTTATTGATATTTGGCAAACTGGTGTCATCCAACAAATATTCAGACTGGGAACTTAGAAAGACCTTTGCAATATGAGCCAGCCAATGCAGAGAATAATTCTGTTTTGTAACAATTCTGTTGAAAAATATATTTTTTTTGAATTAATCAAGTATTTAATTTCAAATGACAAATACAAATGAAAGATTTTAATTTTTGGCAGCAACAGAAGGTGACATATCCCTGGAAAGAAAGGTTAAGAAAATAGTATTAGGGAATCTCCTTCTCAAACCAAGAACAATCAGCCTTGAAGAATAGGTTGCTCAGAAAAATCATTTACAGTGTGGCCTGGTTTCTAATGTGTACAGTAAGGAAAAATCTTTCTGATACTTCAATTCCTGGCTAATGCCCCTTCCAAATTGATTGATATCTCCATCACTGACCTACTATGGCTATGCTTTATAGTCTTTGACTGGTAACATTAGGCTCTCAATCAGCTTGTTACTTGTGAAAACTTCCCACGGCTATCTTGACTACTCTTCCTCCCACCCTGCTTCCTGTGAGGACTCCATCCCCTATTCCCAATTCCTCCATCTACGCCACATCTGCTTCCAGGATGATGTGTTCCACACCAGGGCATCGCAAATGTCCTCATTATTCAGGGAACGGGGGTTCCCCTCTCCCACTATAGATGAGGCTCGCACCAGGGTCTCCTCTATACCCTGTAACACTGCTCTCTCTCCCCATCCCCCTACTCGCAACAAGGGCAGAGTCCCCCTGGTCCTCACCTTTCACCCCACTAGCCAGCACATACAACACATAGTCCTCCGTCAATTTTACCACCTCCAACGTGACCCCACCACTCGCCACATCTTCCCATTTCCCCCTGTCTGCCATCCGCAAAGACCGCTCCCTCCGTAACTCCCTTGTCAATTCTTCCCTTCCCTCCAGCACCACACCTTCTCCGGGCAATTTCCCTTGCAACTGCAAGAGATGCTACACTTGGCGCTTTACCTCCCCCCTCGACTCCATTCAAGGACCTAAGCAGTCGTTCCAGGTGCGACAGAGGTTCACCTGCACCTCCTCCAACCTCATCTATTGCATTTGCTGCTCTATATGTCAGCTGATCTATATCGGTGAGATCAAGCAGAGGCTTGCCGATCGTTTCGCCGAACACCTCCGCTCGGTCCGCATTAACCAACCTGACCTCCCGGTGGCTCAGCACTTCAACTCTCCCTCCCATTCCGTATCCGACCTCTCTGTCCTGGGCCTCCTCCATGGCCAGAGTGAGCAACACCGGAAATTGGAGGAACAGCACCTCATATTCCCCTTGGGGAGTCTGCATCCTGGTGGCATGAACATTGAATTCTCACGATTCTGTTAGCCCTTGCTGTCTCCTCCCCTTCCTACCTCTCCCTCAGCCCTCGGGCTCCTCCTCCTCCTTTTTCCTTTCTTCTCCCCGCCTCCCCCAACCCCCCATCAGCCTGAAAAAGGGGTTCGGCCCAAAACGTTGCCTATTTCCTTCGCTCCATAGATGCTGCTGCGCCCGCTGAGTTTCTCCAGTATTTTTGTGTACCTACGTTTTTTTTTCCAATCGTATAAGGGTGCAAAATATGATTACTGTATTTGCTTCTGGTCAGTCACTACACCTCAACCATAGCAAATATCATGGCGATCACTTCACGCTTTGGAACATTGCTGATTTAAATTCGTCCCAAGTGGAACTTACAAACACAATATACATTGCAATGGCCTATTGTAACAACTGTTGCAACAAGTGTTAATTGTGATAAGGTTAATGTGGAGCATGATCCCCTAACTTTTTAATTTACTGAGTTCTCCCTTCTCTCTCCAGTGAAATTGAAAAAGATGGAGTAATGATCATACAGTAAGTTTATTAACTTGCTGAATATCTAGCCTCATGATTGATCTGATAAAAATTCCTTATTAGGATAATAGATTTAAATGAAGGAAGTCTTGGCAAGGCAGAATTTGTGACCATTTCTCAAATGAATTAATTGATTTTCACTTCAGGTTACGCAACATGTGATGTAAATCTCACAACGTGGCTACAATTGTATTAACTATCTATCCAGTCATAAACAGAGAAATGCAAATATTCCGCTAGTTTTCTTGTATTGTTATCTCTGGTGCCCATATCTATCGCCTCAGAATCAGCAGCAACAACACTGTGACCATTTGCACGCATATGCTAGTGACATCGAGTTCCATCTCAGCTTTATCTTTTTTGACATTCATTTGTCCATAAATTAATGACAACTTGTTAAGATCTGCATGAGCTATTTCTGTGCTGCTGTATGTTCATGCTGACATTAACTTTAGATTTTGCAGATATAACATAGTGCTGGGTAGTTTCATTTTTTTCCATAAACTTAATTTTATTCAAAACTCTATCGAGCATTTCATAGCTCACAGCTAGTTTTGATTAGCCATCAGGTCTGTTTGTCAACATAATGTGGCTCACAGTTTAGAAATGCTTTAATGTTAATATTCTCGTTCTTCTAAAAATCTCTCCATGGCCTCACTTCTCTCATTTAATTCTACCCTGCAACCCTCTCATATTAATAATAATTGGCTCTTGGTCAGCCCCAAATTGTAATTGTTTCGCCACAGACAGCCTTGCCTTAAATTTTCCTAAATTCCTAATTCCAAGGTCCTAAATTCTCTTCCCTAAATTCTCCTCCTGAGATCTTTCTTGTTCTCTGTCTTTCTTTCCTCCTTGGAAGGACCATTAAAAAAAACTATTGATTACTTTTTTTGGTCATTTGCCATACTATATAATTAAATAACATTGGATAACATTTAGTTTAATAGCATTCCGGTGGCTAAGATGCTTTATTCAAGCACATTGTTTTTGTTGGAATGCAGAGCAGATTGCTCTGGTTATACAAAATCAGATTGCTCTGAAATCCAAAATGGAGAACGGCCAACTGGTCAATTCATTCCATAGCGGGTCTATGCAAGGGCAATCCAGCTATTCTCAGGCACCTGCTCTCTCCCCGTAGTTCTGGCAGGAAATTAATGGAAGCTATGTTGTCCTTCATTGGCCCGAGCTTACTTTGAAAGATACTTATTGCTGAATAAAAAAGTAAAGTATGTCAAATAATTTAGACACATTTTGGTTTGCAAATTAAAAAAAAAGAAATGTTGTTTGTCCTTAATATTATATCTCTGCAGAATAGAGAAATGGTGACATAAATGATCAGGGAAAATGTGGCATATTGAAGAATGAAGCATTATTTAAAATTTAGTGAGTAATTTAGATAATTTCATTAATATTTTCAATGTACAATTAAACATTTTACAAAACTGCAGATTCATTTTTAAAAATAGAAATGTTATAATAACTTTAAACCAATTTTCACCCATATGCCAATTTAAAATCATATACATGCAAACATGGCAAAGCAGCCAACTGCAGAAGCAAAACTTTTTTCTGATCTATCCAACAAAAGAAGCAAAACTCACCAATGTTTCATTGAAGAGTGTTAGAAGTCTTTGCCACTCATCAACACGGGTTTTAATAGGACCAACATAACGTGATGATGCAATGGTTGATACATTGATAATGCTGTCATCTAGCAAAGCCTGTAGCCAAAATATTTTATAGAAATTAGTCACTACAAAACAAAATTGAATGTAGAATATTCGCAACTCTGAACGTCAGTAGTCTATTTTCTTCCAGTCATTGGGTGTTGGTAAATTATCCAACTAGACCAGTCTGAGCATTAAGATTGTTACATTTCTCATGTATTTCTTTCTACATCATATTTTTGTTGTGTGGTTAAATCTTATTGCATTGCATGTGGTTATCTCAATAGAATTTTTTTAATTCTTTTCGCAACTATTGCAGATGCCAATCCCCATGAGATTAACAAGAAGAATAGACAAAACTGCATGATAGCTTTAATACGATTATCGTTATCAGATGAAATGAAAGATTTTACTCGTTTTCCTTTGCACACTTGTATTTTTATTGGAAAATTTGTGGAATTAACATTAATTTGCACAGAAATCAAACACAGGGTTGATAGCTCTGTAAGACAGCAGTCCTTGTATATTATATCACAAACCTGAGTAGATTATAACCAAGTAAACCTAATTTATTGCTATTATTTCTCTGATCTTTCTCTCATCTTTAGCAAACTGGTAATCAATACTTAGGTGTGAAGCCAAGTTTTTTCCTCAGTTTTATGCATGTAGATCCAGATAATTGATCCCTCCTTTAAATGTATGTCCATATTGTCCCAGGCAGAATGTGATATTGATGCTGTCTGTGCATGATCAAGTTGTATGTGCATGTTCTAGTGTAGTCAGCAGACAAGAGGTAAAAGTTCATCCACTCCCTCATGGGCCAAATCCCCAAAGACATCTCTCTTAAGAAGTAGAAGGTAAAGGACATGAATCCTGGGAACAATTTTTTGTTCAGCAGCTAAAATCAATAGGAACATTAACACAATTTAGAAATATAGAAAAATAGAAAATAGGTGCAGGAGTAGGCCATTCGGCCCTTCGAGCCTGCACCGCCATTCAATATGATCATGGCTGAATTAAAAGACATTTGGACAGGTACATGGATCGGAAACGTTTAGAGGGATATGGCAAGCAGGTTAGACTAGTGCAGATGGGACATCTTGGTTGGCCTGAACAAGTTGGGCCGAAGGGCCTGTTTCCATGCTGTATGACGTCATGACGCTATGACTCTTTTTATTGATGCATTTCAATGGATAATAAGCCCTACCTGAATTTCATCAGTCCCTCCTAGAATGAAAACATCTTTGGCATCACGATGAGGAAGGACAATAAGCTCAGTAATTTTCCAGGCATCTTCCACCTAAAAAAAAAAGCATTTGCACAACAATATCAAGTAAACAAATTTTAAAAAATGGAAAATAGTATTACAGATATTACATCACATAAAATAGCACACATTAAAATGCAATTTATTTCTGCATTAACTAAATTAAATTGCATGCCACAGTGTATATGTCAATGATATTTTTCAATAGCTTTGATGATGATAATGCTTCAAATTGAATTTCTTTGCATTTACCTCATTAAAAAAGACTGTAAATTGAAAATATATCTGTGAACAGATACATTCAAAGTGTCAAACTGTGTTTACTCGCTGCTGGCAGATTTTGACTATAAAATCTAGTTTAGACTGGGGGCTGAATTGTGCTTAATTCTGTCTACTTACCTGCAATTAACCTTCCACAAGTTTGTCAGTCATAATTGATAGGAGCAGAATTAGGCCATTCGGCCCATCAAGTCTACGCCATTCAATCCTGGCTGATCTATCTCTCCATCCTAATCCAATTCTCCTGTCTTCTCCACATAACCCCTGACACCAGTACTAATCAAGAATCTATCTATCTCTGCCTTAAATATATCCATTGACGGCCTACACGCCTTATGTGGCAAATAATTCACAAACCTCTGAATAAAGAAATTCCCCCTCATCTCCTTCCTAAAGGTTTGTCCTTTAATTCTGTGGCTATGACTTTTAGTCCTAGACTTTCCCACTCGTGGAAACATCCTCTCTACATCCACTTTATCCAAGTCTTTCACTATTTAGTATGTAGCTATAACTAAATTTATAACCGATAGGACTGATTCTTCAGCCCAATGAATGTGTGTCAGCTCCCAAGGGAGCCCTGTACCTCCTCTCTTTATTTACCTATACTCCTGCAACTTGTACTCTCTCATACATGCCAATAAACTCCACTTTGATTCATTTTGTCATTACCTTGCACAAAGTAGAATTTACAGCAACCAATTGTAAAGAGATATGGAGAAAATGCAATTGGATTAGTGTAGGATTAATGTAATGGGTGCTAGATGGCAAGTTCAGACTTGGAGTGGGCTAAAGTATCTGTTTCCATGTTGGACGAGTCAATTACTTCATAACATTCCTGATTTTAGGCAATGTGTTTTAATTAAACCATTATTGTGTACATTCATTCTATTAAACCATTCTTGCATTTTCTATAATGTCTGTAGCCCACCCTGCTTACCAGTCCACAATGGTCAGTACAATGTAAAGCACAAACTCCCAACTCCCTCCTTTTTCATCATGATGAACCTACAATCATAACCCATATTCTATCTACTTGAAAACTACCCCAACCACTACTCCCTGTATCCCTGCCATAGACTCAACCAATCCCATGGTCAATGATCTTTCAAGACCAGCAATGGGAAATTTCCCCAATGAGAAGGTTCAATCCACTCTTTAGTCAACCCTAATGAGTGCCCGACAACTCCTATGATGGCCTAGAAATCCATTAAGACAACTCCTGGTGGTTATGGTTGTAGTTTCTTCTGCTCCCAAATTGCAAGGCTCAAGTTTGCATGGATGCATTTTAAGCCAAGGACATGATGAGTCACAGTTCCAGTAGGTCGTTTTTATTTTAATATCTATATTTCACAGTCAATTTTTAAAAAGAGGTTTTAATTAAATATTTTTTAAATTATTTCAGTCAATTCCCATACTTTTTAAAGATCTCTAAACATGACTGGGGTGTCACAGAGGGTCTAACCCCCTCATTGTCCCCCTAGATGCAGAGCCTGGAGTCCTCAATGCCTCCTCCTGCCACTCCAGTGGTGGGATGCTGAGTGATGGGAGAGGTCTTTGAGCCGTGCCCTCCTGGGCATTGTGTTGCCCGTGGTGTGGTGGGTGGGAGGACACTCTGGCACGCCTGTCACTGCGAAACATGGAGAAATGGGACTAGCATAAATGGGGCGTTTTGGTTACCATGGATGAGTAGGGGCAAAGGGCCTGTATCCGTGACTATGAGAGACATTTAAAATCTATAAAAGAAAAAGCTCACAAATTTTGACAAGAGACAAAGCTTCATATCAGGGTGTCTTGAGGACAAGGTGTCATCAATTCTTTGCCTGAGGTGTATGTGTCACAGCAGACCTGCAATGTTTTATTATGCCTCTCTACATACAGCCTGAGTGAGCTTGGTACACAGTGACCACACATGTCAATTACTCCAGGCAGTGGGCAGGGTTTAGCCTAAAATATCCCCGTCAGTCACATTAAAAAAAAATGTAAATATCTCTGTGCCGCTCACTCATGGCGTGGAAGATTGCAACCTTCACATGGTCCGCCCTGTTTTGACTAAAGCAATCAACTCGACGTGCACACACAGAAGATCAAATAGAACAAGTTGTCCTCCAACTTTAGGCTGTGCACACCACACGAAAGAAGAAGCTCACTCATATTATTTCCATCTTGCGCATTTCAATGGCGATTTTTATTCACAATATAGTACAAAAGTGCAGATGCAATTTCACAAGACATTGCTTTCTTGGTGAGAGAGCAAGGGAATCATAATCCAAATCTTACTCTTCAGCTGGCTTTGCTGATGTGATAACTGACAAAAGTGCATAGGTACAGTTTTCCATTCTTAAACTGACAGACAGACACCCAACACAACGCCATATTGAGACAAATAGCATGCACACATACACACACACACATGCTTATCAGCATCTTTCAGACACAGTTGTCCATAATAGGTGGCTAGCAAAGCAGATAAAGAGGGCCCCTCTCAGACTCAGAATCTGACTAGGTTGGAAGGGAAATTTGCTTTTCTCATGGACGCTGGAAAACCGAGGCCCAACCTAAGGAAGTGGGACATTTATACAGTAGGCACATATGTTTTTGCTGCCTCATCATCTCTCCCATTCTAATTGAAATGGCCCCTCCGTCTAAAATAATCAAAATAACAATGCAAGTAGAATTTATTTCCTATTGCTTTTGTCATAATCATTGCAGGCACACTAGATAGAACTCTACAAATGCTGTATGACTTCAAAAACACATAGGGATAGGAACAGAATGAAGAGGCAGCGCAAGATATTCATGATGCCAATATAAAAATTGCAGTCCAAGAATGACACCCTACACTAATCTCAATTTATTCTGCTTAGTTCCATTCTGATCAGGGCACTGTGAAGGCAGTTAAGGGAATGTCAACAGCACAGGTATTTGGCACAAGAGGTCCGAAGTTTGGCCAATGGAAAATGTACGGCCACCGTTTCTTACAGTATTCCGTTTAGCGCAGCACATTTCAGGAAGGACATATTGTCCATGAAAGAAGTGCAAGACGGGCTCACTGGGTTTGCAATGTCAAATTATAAGATACAGGGAGCATAAAAGTGTTTTCTCTTACATCATTTTAAACATCTTGAAGACTTTCCTCACTGGGGAAAGTCTTCAAGATGTTTAAAATATCATGATAAAAATATTATGTAAATTCACAGCTGAAGAAGGTCTCGTCCATTCTCTTTTTTTCATAATAAAAACATCCTCAATTGATTTTTAGATTATTATCACCCATCCTTTTGCAGAATTTGAATCAGGCTTTACGGGAAGGTCAGCCTCACAAGGCTAGTCACAAATTTCTGTTTTGCCAGATTGATCCTGTACTTATCTGTCATTCTCGACATATTATCTTTCTTCTTCACACTTTGTCAAGTATTCCAGCTCAGTATAATCTGCAAACATGGATATTAACCAGCAAATGGAGTTTCTTGTGTCTGCATTATATACCCATCTAACTAAACTATGGTGATATATTTTATCATACTTTATATAATCTGATTGCCCATTCATTTGGAATGATGCCTGAAAGAGTTTTGATGCAAAACAAAATCAGCAAACATGGAGGCTAGCATTTACTAACAATAATTACTATGACTATTCTGAGGACAAAAACAACAATATTACATTACACATGAGGTGCTGGATTTATCCAGCTACTTCTACAGTTTACTAAACTGTGGAGCAATTCATAATCAAATGGCAGGACAAGCTTGAGGAGACATGTAGTCGATTCCTGTTTCTGTTTTCAGATATTCTTATGGGCCTGGCCCAATTAGGTAATTTTTTCGGTGATTGCCGGCGACTGTCATAGTCATAGTCGTAGCAGGTCGCCTACATCAAACGGCGACTGGACCCCCCTATGACAATGTTTACAACAATGTCTACAACAACCTACCACCTAGTAGATGTCAAGATACGGCAAGCTAACGACAACCGGCGACCCACTAGGACGTCCACCTACGACCACATTTACGACAACATACGTCCACCTGCAACAAGCTACGACAAGATACAACCCTGTCGGTGACAATGGAAGACAACTTAAGACAATTCAGTCGCCGATACCTGTCGCCGGTTGATGTAGGTTGACGTAGGTAGTCACCGAAGTCAGCACCGGCGACAACCTATGTCACCTGGCGACAACCTATGTCATCCTGGCGACAACCTACGACAGCACCTATGTCAGGAGAAGTCAAGCTACGCTCATTGGTATCAAGCCAACTGTCGCTGACTGTTGCTGAAAAGTTTTGAACATTTCAAAATCCAGCAGCAACCAGAAAAACGCTACGATTCTTTGGGCGACTGAGGCAACGACTCACGACCATACAGGCGACACCCCGGCGTCCATGTGGCGACAGCCTAGTCGCCTGTAGTCTCCTAAAAAATTGCCTAAGTGGGATAGGCCCTTACATTCTACTTCAGTAGTACATTCTACTTCAGTAGAGACATTTCTCACCTTTTTCAATATTGTTTCCAAAGCAGCTTCACCAGAGGCCTGGCCTGAGACATTCTGTATTTCCTCAGCATGTGCAAAAACATTAAGTTCTATTAGATCTGCCAGAGTTACAGGTTCAAGAACTTCAACTAATTTAGCGCCAACAACGTGTTCCATTAATTCCCAGTGTCTGTGCTTCAGGAAGGGGTTCCTTAGATCAGTGATTACAGGAAGCTGGAATATGAAAGAAAAATGATATAAGTTTTTTTGGCAAAATTATGTAAAAAGTAAAAGTAGTCAGGCCCAACCAGCCTATTTATACTGTTGATTTTACTCCTGATTTAAAAATCATCCAAAAACATTCATTATAACCCCATCATCATGACAATTCATCCTATCTTAATTTACATTATCATTATTGTACATTTTTAAATGTGTAAATGCTTTAAATTTCACTCCTGTGGGCTGAATTGTTCAGATATCTTATTGGAAGGTCTCAGACCACAGCAACATTCACCCAGTTTAAGATCTGAGAGGTGATTCCACAGAATTATAATGAGGTAACCCTCCTAAACTATGTTTTGCTCTGGTCTTCTTGTGGATTCCATATCTATCAGTACGCTTTATTCTGAACTACATTGATTTCAATGAGAACATAGGACAAAAAAGGAAGACAAATTACATTAGCCTATTTTGTTTGCCTTTATTGTTTTAAATTACACGCAAGTGCTTTGCGTGGTTAATTGGAATTTTATTTACTTTAATTTTAACATATTTTAAATTGTCTCTAAAACATCAAACTTGCTTAAAACTATTAAAATCAATTGAAGAGTTTACAAACAATACAGATCTGACCCCAGCTTTGCTATCATAGGCCAGTCAGTAATTTAGGATTTCCACATCTGGAAAGAGTAAGTGCAGATCTGGGTTCATAGTCAGCTTTTCCAGGCATGGGGGCTAAATAAGTATGATAGTTCCACAATTTCATGACTTCAACGTTCTAACATCTTAGGATTCCTCTGAAAAGGAAGGCGTGGTTAATATCTTATATGGCCCATTGGGTTTGCAGTATGTCAAGTGTGGAAAGAGTTCCTCTGTGCATTGCTGATGCTTTAACAGAATTCTATTGGATGACTTCTCAGCCTTCTCTGTTGTGTTACAATTTCTCATTTCTGATATTATCCTCATAAATCTTAATCTCTTTAACTTCATATCTTTTTTTAAAGATATAAATCAGGGCCAAAATAAATTAGACATACAGGGCCATTTTGTTCTGTTGTGCTTATCCCAATACACAGTTTCAACTGGAAGGTTGCGAAGCAAAGCGGCAGGCAAGTTTCTGTAATTAAGCCAAAATTCTACTCCTTATTTAAAAAGTCTTCCTACTAAAAATAAAATTCACCACCTCCACCACATAGTTAACCATCTGATGAACAATTCTGCAAGTTCACTAATAAATGCTTCGCCCTTCGACCTGTGGAATGTCCCTTGAAAATCAAAACATTATCTTATTATCCTTACTTACGTTTCCTGGTATTCCTTCATAGAATTCAAATATGGCTCACAAATTCAAATATGACCTGTTCCTTGTGAAACCAAAGCTAATTTCAATATATTTTAATTTCTGGAATATTTTCCATTACATTTTTGAGTAAAAGATTATTTCTAACAACATTAAGTTTAAAGGGCCTGTCCAACTTGGGAGTTATTTGCGCATCATTTACATTACATCATTTACGCGTTTACAAGATTTTGGGATTCTCAAAATCCTCGCGCGCCACCTGCATGATGCGCAAATGACGCCCAAGTGGGACAGGCCCTTTACTACTTTCTATGCACTTGTTCTATCTCTCTTATCTAAACGTAGAATAAACATAAGCTATGTGCCTACCCTTTGGTTGTTAAAAATGAATTTTAAGATTTCTGCTATCTCCCAAATTTCTTCAGTGAAGCTTATGGTGCTTATCTTCCACTTCATTTCTTTGGGAAATACATGCAATTGTACAGACATGGCCTTGATTTTTGCATTATTTCTGTCCTCATAACTAGATTGTTTAAGAACTCTATCAAAGTCTTCTAGGATATCGTGACATCCAGTTGTGGACAGAGGATCGGGAGAGATAAATACGTTTTTTTTTAAAGTCAGTAACTATATACTATTCACAGTAATTATTGATCAGATTATAAATGTGAAATTATACCATTACTTCAGACTGGTTTATAGTATTTAGGCACCTGTATAATCATTATATTTCAACTGGACTTGTCTTCTGGTGATTTGCAATAGACTTAATTTTACTGCCATTATTCAACCTTATGTCTACATTTCTTCCTGTGTTGATTCTCTTGTAAAAGTTCTTGCTCTCACACTTTCTAACACTCCAACATTGTGCTCCATTGCTCCAGCATTTAAAAAAAATCAACTGTAGAAGAGTAAGGTGAAATTAAATAATTTATGATTTTCTTAAATTCAACATTAAAAAAAACACAAATAAATGAATAAAGTCTAGAAACTGCAGATGCTGGTTTACAAAAAAAGTGCAATTGTGGTTTCCAATAAGAACCAATTGTCATTTGTGTCTAGTGTGAAAATTTGTGGCTTTAGCACAATTTCACTTTGTTTTATCATAGTATTCATAATAATTTCATGTTGTAGGTTGTAAATGCTAGAATATTGTTCCCTGCAATCACAACCCAAATTGGTTGCAAGTCCCTACCACAGTATCATTTAAATGTGTTTATTGTATGCAGATCCTCTATCCCAGTACCTTTTGTCTCATCTGGTCCACATTATCTTTAAGTTTTGCCACCACGCTATTTACTTGAAGACCTTTTTCAAGTTGATTCACAATTTTGCTATACTTGGTTACTTCACCACTCAATTCCTCTGCATCGATGGTTTCAAATCTAAGCTGTGGGAAAGAAAGGACACAAAACAAAAACATAAGCATTGCTCTATTTGTTGTGATATCCAAATAATTTGAAGGAACTAAGAAATATATATTTTTCCAAAAATGTGTTATTTTCTTAATCATGTACATCCATAAACATTAATGCATTTGGCATTCATCTTTTCAAAAATATCCAGCTGTTGCCTTTGTTGTATATATATATATATATATATATATATATATATATATATATATATATATATATATATATATATATATATATATATACACATATATATATATATATATATATATATATATATATATATATATATATATATATATATATATATATATATAAACATTTACAATTCATTAACCTTTTTAAATAATGCCAAAATGTTACTGATGATGCCTGATCTGCACAATATATTTACTATTTACTTTTTATCCTGAAGTAGCTACCTTCTGAGAAAACCTACCTGCAGCCATTCATCTGTGTGACGATCCCAGTCATTTAAAGAATTCCAAAGCAGATTTTTTAGTTTCATATTAGCATGGACTTCCTCCAGAAAGTCAAATTTGGTTATTTCTACCTATGTATATCAAATATGATTGCACATATTAGAAAAATATATATATAAGCTACAGAATTCATGTTGTTAGAAGCAGGGTTGCTAACAGTATATAAGAGACATCTAGTTTAATATTCAAATTATCTAGATATCAAAAGCTATGGACTAAGTGCTGGAAGATGGGATTAACATGAATAAGTGCTCATTGGTCATATGTACATGGTGGGCTGAATGGCCTGTTTCCATGTTATAAGATGCCATAATTCACACAAAGACTATGACAAACATTTTGCATCTGGGATGTGTCAAAAATAAATGTACCATCCATAAGTTAATATCTCAGAAAAGAATTGCAATTAACTGTAAAAATGAAACAAAAAATACACAACAGTATTGCTGCAATGGATTTTCTTAAACAATATGCGAAGAAACATTTGTCATGTATTTCAATATACAGAATTAAAAAACAATTTTATTGAAATCCCCTTAGTGCAAAGGTAATCCATAGCTAGGTAATCCATCAGCAGGGCGGAAGGGGTTTATGGCAAATCAAGGATACTTCCAGATTTCCTGGCAACCGTGTCCATAGAAAGTAGTACTTTCCAGCAGTAGTTACCATCTGACAACATTACACATCTGGATTGAGGATTGATTCACGATAGATTTGCAATGCTGAGGACATCATGGCTAGCAATTTTAAGGAGTTGATCGTCCCACGTCCTCATGGATAATCACCGGATAGTATAGTAGTAGTATAGTATAGTACCCTTTATTGTCATTCAGACCTTTCTGTCTGAACGAAGTTTTGTTGCCTTGCAGTCATACATTTAATAAAATAACAAAACACACAATAAACACAAATTAACATCCACCACAGTGAGTTCACCAGGCACCTTCTCAATGTGGTGGAAGGCAAAAGTTTTAAGTCTTTGTCTCTTCCCTCCTTGCTCTCCCTCCGTGCCGAGGCGATCCAGGCCTCCGATGTTGTGACCCCACCGGGTGATGGTAAGTCCCGTGGCTGAATCTGAGCTCCGCGAACGGGCCGGTTCAAACTCTGCGGCCCGGGGTGGTTGAAGCTGCCAAAGCTGCCGCCGTCCAGTCCAGCGGACGAAGCTGTTGCCGCGGGACCTCCAGAAAAACAGGTCACCAACCTGTGACCTGCGAGCTCCCGACGATGTCGTCTGCTGGGCCCGCGGCCGAACCTCCGAGCCCCGAGTCAGTCCGTCACCACCGCCGGTACCCGCCACCACCGCCGGTACCCGCCACAGCCCCGAAGTCGGCCAGCCTTGCGCTGGTAAGTCCTGGCTGGCTCTGCCTCCGGAGCCTCGGGTCGGTCACAGTTGGAGGCCGCCAGCTCCGCCATTAGGCCTCAGTGCAGACGGAGACGGGGGTACAATAAGAAAAGTCGCATCCCCCCGAAGGAAGAGACTGAGACACGTTTCTCCAACCTCCCCCCCCACACATACACACCCTAATAACTCAAATTAACTAGCTAAAACAGGACAAGGACAACAAAAAAAACAAAAAAAACAAAAAAAACAGACGGACTGCAGGCGAGCCGCAGCTGCTAAGGCAGCGCCGCCACTTCCGGATTACAGGTGGAGCAACAGGCAAAGGCAGATGGTGCAGGAGTCCCCCGAGTCCCCTCTCAAACAAAGTAACTGCATTGGATACTGTAGGAGAGAATGTAGATTGACCTCTCAGGGAAAAGCAACAACAGCCAAGCTCTTGACACCGCAGATGACTCTGCTACACAAGAAAGGTGGAAAAATATTAAAAGAGCTCTACTAAGTGGAACAGACCTCATTTTTGTGACTGCAAACAAGATTCCTGGATGGTATATTGCCTCCCTAATGCCAGGGTCCAGGAAGTCACAGAACTGCTTTTGGGCATTTTAAAAGAGGTGCACAATGGTACCTATGACAGAGGTAAAAATAGGAACAAGATCCTGCAACATGAATTTAGAGGGTTTGGTCATAAATTAAAGAGTACGACTTTTCAGGTTATAATCTTTGAAATACTACCAGTGTCAAATCCTAGTGAGTATAGGAATAGGAAGATCAGTCAGATTAATGTATGTCTAAAAGATGGTGCAGCATAGATAACTTTATATTTCTGGATCCCTGGAAATGCTTTTAAGGAAAGTAAGGAGCTCCACAAACCAGATGGGCTGCAACTGAACAAAAGTGTAACTATTATCCTTGAATTTTCACTGTGCCCCATTTACTGCCAAATTTGTTTAAACCCTGATGCTGTTGTGGAGGGTTTAAACACATTTGGCAGTGGAATAAACACAGAATGAATAGTAAGATTAAACGAGAACTTACCAGCTTGAAGTTTGATCTTTATTTTATGAGGAGTCGGGTTGAGGGACTACGTGAAGCCCGTACAGCCGTTGGTGCGTCAATCTTCAAAGCAGCGGAATGAATTCACAGCTACCAATGACCGAAGTATAACGGTAAGATGATAAAACTAGAACTACCAGATGAGATCTATGAGGGTGGGAGCGGAGGGAACGTAGTCCCTCAACTCGACTCCTCATAAAATAAAGATCAAACTTCATACTGGTAAGTTCTCGTTTAATCTTACTATTTTACTTCGGAGTCACGTGAGTGACTACGTGAAGACTTCAAAGCACTGTGAATTCACGCCGCAGACTCAAATCCGACGTTCACACTGCCTGGATTGACTCAAAAGTCGTTAACAATCAATCATGCATCAGTAATACATTTGTTAAATGAAATAACAGTTTATTTACAAACAAATCATAACAAACCCCTCTAACTCAGGGGGAAAATGTAACAGTACTGACACCAGAATCAGCAAACACCCCGAGCCTTGAAATCGGCTTGTGATAAAACCTCTGAAAAGTTAGTTCACTGGACTATCCTGCGGCCGCGAGGACCTTGAAATCGTTTGCACCGACACCTTACTGTGTGGTTTTTTGTGACTAATAAACAAAGCCAACTCTGTTCCTCTCAGAGGTTTAGTAATCTCAATGTAACGAGATAAATGTGAGACTATACAGAAGCGATCATCTGCGAGGTATGCTGAAAACACAATCTTACATCCTGTCATGCCTCTTTTATTATGTTTAAGCAAATCATAGACATAAAATATAATGGCATCAGCCGACACATGCATTCTATCTAGCCGTAGCTTTTGCAATGTTTGTACACGTTGGGCTGAAACCAACACCATAAGCATGACCACCTTCATAGTTAATTTGGCTATAGATAGGCTTGTAACCGGAGCCCACTGGCGAAGAAGCATAAGAACCTCACTCACATTCGAAATACCGGCATACCTGGGTTTAGGAGGATTAGAATTGAAAACTCCCTTCATGAATCGTGAACTAACGGATGTGTCCCTACTGCATGCAATTCTGCATTCATAGGTAAATAAGAAGACAGAGCACTTCTGGCTGAATTAATCGCACTGTAACTTAATTTTTTGGTCAAAATAAAGAGTTGACAAACTCCAATACATCCGTGATCCCTGCAGTGTGATATACAATATCCTACTGTAGGCAGAATTGCTCCCACTTCCTTATATAGGTGATATATTGCTGCTGTGTACTATCCCTGCAGGCCGACGTGAGAACATCCACCGTCCGATGAGACAGTCCTCTCCCCAGGTATGGCCTCCTTAAAATCTGCAAATTAACAGATCAATACGATCCTATAAAGGATGTTGATCCCCAGTGACTGGATTTACCAGTAGATTTTTATTCTTGGGCATAAGCATGTAAGGCTCCCTAGCCATTTGTAATACAACGGGAAACCATGCTCGTGTAGGCCAATCTGGCACTACCAATACCCCTGAAGCGGAGTTCTCCTTGATCTTTTGCAAACATCTGCTGATGAGACAGAATGAAGGAAATACATACACAAACATTCCTCCCCCAATGCAGCGAAAATGCATCCACTGCTACTGCCCCAGGATCTGGTTACCATGAAACATATCTAGGTAACTGATGATTTAATCGAGATGCAAACAAGTCAATATCCGGCAATGCATACTGATCAATCATTTGGTTAAATACATCTTGATTTAACATCCATTCAATGTTGTCATTAAACTGACGTGACCTCTTCCTGGCAAATAAAGTGCTGAAAGCCAAATATTTTGGTCAATACACCAGCTCCAAATCTGGTTAGCCAGTCTATCACAAGACTGTGACTTAACTCCACCCATGTGGTTTACATATGCCACTGCTGTGGTGTTGTCAATCTGACCTGCACATGCAGATCCCTCCTTGTAGAACAATAAGCTTTGAGCCCATACCAGGTGCCCAACAACTCTAAATAATTAATCCCTCTTAATTGAAGAAGTGATGTCTCATCCACATTCCATCTGCCTCCACAACTAGAAGACATATCTGTTGCACCCCAACCCAGTGCACTTACATCAGTCTGTAATATCAGTGACGGTGATTCCACCAAACCTTCCTTAAATTTTTTTAAACATGTACTATCCACCATTGTATGTCAGCAATCGCCCCAGCTGACAACTGCATAGGCCTATCAAAAATGGCCCCTTTGTATTCTCAGTGCCTGTTCCTTTGATGGTTGTAATTGTTGATAATGCAGAGGACCATACTGCACAGCTGGAAAGGCTGCAACAACTTCCCAATAAAACTGGCTACTTGTCTAATCGAAGGCCGTTGTTCTCCAACGAGATTAACACAGTCCTCAATTAACTGATTCAATTTATCCCTGGGCAAAGTTACCAACATGTGATTGGAATTAATGGCAAATCCCAGATAATCAATAATTTGTACTGGTGATAATTTAGATTTATCTGGGTGAATAACAAATCCCATTTGTTCAAAAGTGATTTTAACAACTGAAACTGATGATTGAGTTTCAGCAGGAGTCTTTCCAACAATCAGAATATCATCTAAATAGGCCATTACCACATGCCCCTGAGCTCTAAGTAATGCTAACACAGGTTTTACCAATTTAGTAAATAACCTAGGAGCTGAAGTTAATCCATTCGGCAATGTCGTGAATTGCCACAGCTCAGTCATCCAAATAAATTTCAAATATCTTCTATCATCACCATGAATAGACACTGCGTAATACGCATTCTTTAAATCAATGGTTCCCCGTGGTAAAGGTCTCCATTTTAAAATGCCTATAACAAACAAATTTGTTTGATAAATCCAGAATAATTCTACATCCCCCAGTCTTTTTAGATCTGGGAAATATACTTGACAGAAATTGTTGACTTTGATAGACAGAAGGCTCAATTACCCCTTCTTATGTAACGACCGAATCTCTGCTTGAATAAGCACATTTTCCTCATCCGAAAAATAAGTTTACGACTAGGAAAATGTTGATTAGGTAGACTGTCCTTATAGTAAAATCCAATTTTTCACCCCTTCAATACACTAAGTATGAACAAATCTGATGTCAACTGCTGCCATTGTTTGAGAACAATTTTAACCTTCCCCAATTTGAACAGGAACATCAGTTAATTCATCGTCTGTCAAATGTTATATTCCTTACCAGCATCTTTCCTTGCGGCCTTGTTATCCTCGACTTCTTGTAGAGAACCTTTTTTGCCTTGCTTCCAGCTGGCTTAATGAGGGCCATGGTTATAACAACCTCATAATAGTCTTTGACCCTTTTTGCAAGGTTACCACCAAACAACAGATTTCGTGGTGGTACACTGGTCGGTTTGCACAACTCGCCAAATTCGGGTTAGCACTGGCCTAATAGCGGCCCTCCCGATATTATTAATTTCAAAATGCATTACAAAGTCCCAGTTCATCCTGGTGTGCTTCAACCATATCATTTGTATCAATAACTTTCACCACAGCTGTAATACCTGCTGACAACAGTTTAAGCACTTTTTTAAAACTTCATCTCCTGGGCCCTAGCAGGCAAACCCATCTATGCAAATTTGGTGATTAACCACCGGTACCTTCAGGAGATCACAATTAACAGGAGCTTTATAGTTCTTTGCTACTTCATCCATAGCTAGCTCCTGTAACTGATGGGAGAGCATATACTGAATGGCTTCGGCCAATTCTACATCAATCGCCTTTCCTGCCTCTACACTCAGCAAACTTCCCAGCAATGTTCGGAATTACCTCCAACCGAACACCTTTACTGCTCTCCCCCAGCATAGAAACAGTGTCAGCAAACTGCCCTGATAGAACATCCTCCTCACAGGCAGGATAGTTCTGCAGCCCTGAAACAGGTGCTGCTAGCACAAGCTCTCCATCAGCCTGGCTTGGGCACCACTCCTCCTCACGGAGCTGGAACATCCTCCTCACAGGCAGGATAGTTCTGCAGCCCTGAAACAAGTGCTGCTAGCACAAGCTCTCCATCAGCCTGGCTTGGGCACCACTCCTCCCCACGGAGCTGGTCCCTGTCGAGCATTCTTTTGAAATAGAATCTCGACGTGGGAGAGCCGTGAGCAAACGGACTCTCCAATGGAGGGTATAACCTCCAGGCCCGACTCATTTACGGGCCACAGAGACTTGCCAGTGGCCTTCCACCCTACTGACAAGCCTCCACTGCCCCCCGGCAGTGGGTCCGCAACCACTGGCTGTGTAGCCAGCACCGGACCAGGTGTACCAGACGGGCCTCCATTCTCAACACTCTCCTGCCACTTTTCCTTTCTACCCCCGGAGCGCCTCGCCGACACCTTCTTCCCTTTCTGCAACATTCTCTACCCAAACCGTCGCAGAAATTGAACATGCGGTAAAATTTTTTAAAAACCTTACCTCTTTAAACTTGTTTAACGAAGAACTGCAAATGCGGGAGAATCGAGGGTGAAGTAGGAAGAAGGGTCTCGACCCGCAACGTCGCTATCTCCTTCGCTCCTTAGATGCTGCTGCACCCGCCGAATTCTCCAGCTCTTCGAATAACCCGCGGTTTAAACTTACCGCTCGGAGGAGCGCTGCTGCTCCAACCGCCCGACTGCACCAGCGTCTGACGTCATGACGCACCAACGGCTGTACGGGCTTCACGTAGTCACTCACGTGACTCCGAAGTAAAATGTACAGTTGAAGTGGAGATGTAGTGAAATGTTGCGTGTAAACTAACTCAGTCCAGCAAGAAAAGTAAATATGGGCAATGTCTATGAAAGCAGTGCAAGGCAAAACAGTATTTATTTTTGAAGCAAGGAATTTAATTTGGCAGATGAACAGAATGTTGTTTGGCACAAGGAAATTTGATAATATTTCTATCACAAAAAAACAGTTGAAGGTAATTAAAGATTCCATTACAGCTGTAATGAACGAGGATATATTTTTCAAAGAAAGCCCCATGGGTATAATTTAGGAAGAAAATTAGAGTGACCACCTTCTTATGTGTGTTCTACAAATCTCCTGACAGTTTACATGAGAGAGATTAGACGTAAACAAATTATTAGAGAAATGCAAGGGCAATTGTTTTATGATAGTTTTAATTGGTTAATAGTAATTATAATTGGATTACTGAGGGTCTAATCCCGAGGCGTTACCTATCCGTGTTCTCCAGAGATGCTCTCTGATCTGATGAGTTACTCCAGTACTTTGTGTCCTTATGTGGATTAAGTAGTAGTACAGAATTTTAACTTCCCTTATATTAATTTGGACCATTTTAATTGGAAAGCCTCAGAGGAGTGGAATTTTAAAGGAGAGCTTTATAGCCCAACTATAACAATTAAGGTGTAGGAGGAACTGCAGATGCTGGTTTACACTGAAGATATACACAAAATGCTGGAGTAACCCAATGGGACAGGCAGCATCTCTAGAGAGAAGGAATGGTTGACCAGTCCAAAGAAGGGTCTTGAACTGGAACGTCACCCATTTCTTCTCTCTAGAGATGCTGCCTGCTCTGCAGGGTTACTTTGGCATTTTGTGTCTATCTGAAGAAATGAAGGTATTGGAATGGGGAGGTTGATTTCAGGATCATAAGACAGACCTTGCAAAAGTAGACATCGAACAGTTATTTGCTGGTATTTCTACAACTGACAATTGGGAACATTTAAATATGAGTCGCAGAGCCAGAGAGTCACACCGCACATAAGTAGGCCCATGACCCACCATTCCATACTGCCCATTAGTGTCATAGAATTGTACAGAGAAGAAACTAGGCCTTTGGCCCACCATATCTATCCCAACCATCATCCCTATTTATACTAATCCCACTCCCTTGTATTAATTTTATACACCTCTATCCCCATCTCATTCAAGTACCTATTAAGATGTCTCGTAAATATTGTTACTGTTGACCACTTGCCTGGCAACTCATTCCAAATGCCAATGACTCTTTGGGGGAAAAAACATACTCTTCAAATCACCTTTAAACCTCTTCTCTCTCATCCTAAACCTATGACCAGTTTTTGATACCACTACCATGGAAACATACACTGTCTATCCACCCTCGCAATCTCTCATAATTTTGTCTCAGCCTCCATTGCTCCAGGGAGTGCTGACCTAACTATCAACTCTATAACCTTATAACTCAAGCCCTCCAATCCAGGCAACATTGTTTGAATCTTTTCTGCACCCTTTCTGGCTAAATCACATCTTACCTGGTGTGGGGCAATCAGAACTGCACACAATAGTCCAAATAAAGGAGGCATGTAGGATCATGTAATGTGCTGCATGATGTGGGAGTTGGTGGACCCCTTGGTAGTACCTGGTGACCACATCTGCAGCAAGTGTTGTTTAATCAATGAACTTAGGCTCAAAATTGATGACTTGGAATCTGACCTTTAAATGCTGCGGCACTGTAGATGATATGTGTGTACACCTTTAATTGATAGTAACGATGTCCATGCTAACCACTCCCCCACCAGTTAGTATAATTGTAACCCACATGCCCCTAGCTCGCTCTCTAGTGATCGTAACAGACCACGTACAGCCAGGGCTATATATAATGTATGCTTAATAAAGTAGTGAAGACTTTAAGGTGTCTGTGTACCTTCTCTACATGGTGTCAGAAGTGGGATTCGAACCCACGCCTCCAGTCGGAGACCAGAAATCCGACATGCCTGCACCTGCTGACGTGCCTGGCCTGCAGCGCTTCTTGGGCATGGTCAACTACCTGGGAAAGTTCATCCCCGACCTGAGCGAATTGAGTGCCCCTCTGCGGGATCTGGTGAAAAAGGACACTGCCTGGGCCTGGTTCCCGCAACACCAGCGAGCATTTGACACCCTCAAATCTAAGCTGATCAGCATGCCAACGCTGAAGTACTTCGACCTCCAGCGCCCCATCGTTCTCACGTGTGATGCATCTAAGTTTGGCCTTGGGGCCGCCTGCCTGCAGATCCATGACGGGGTGCAACTGCCTGTGTCCTACGCATCCCGCACAATGACGACCGCTGAACAAAACTATGCCCAGATTGAGAAAGAACTGCTGGTGGTTGTCTTTGCCTGCTCCAAATTCAAAGACTATATCCTGGGCAACTGCTTCACTGTCGAGACGGACCACCAGCCTCTGGTAACCATCCTCAACAAGCCGATACACATGGCCTCCTCCCGGCTCCAGCGCATGATGCTCCAGCTACAACGCTTCACTTTCACAGTGGTTTATCTCAAGGGCAAGGACATGTTTGTTGCTGACATGCTGTCTCGGGCGCCTCTCTCATCCACAACCAAACATCCGTACGAGACGTCTGATCTGATAGTCCTAAACGTTAACTTTGTGCCCTCCGGTCAGTTAAAGTCCCTGGCCAAGCACACGGCAGCAGACGCTTCGTTACAGCAGCTCGCCACGATCATCAAGCAGGGTTGGCCAGACCGCCGCTCTTCCCTGCCGGCCGCAGCGGTGCCTTACTTCTTGGTTCGTGACGAGTTGGTGCTGCGTGATGGTGTGATTGTGAAGGGGCACAAGGTGGTGGTGCCCGAAGCACTACGAGAACAATACTTCGAAACCGCTCATCGTGGCCATCCCGGGGCCGAGGCGACCCTTTCCATCACTCAGAGCCAGATCTTCTGGTCCGACATGCCTCGCTACTTCCGGGATAGGGTCTCCGCGTGCCCTACCTGCAACTGCCTCGCTCCACAGCAACAGCGGCAGCCGCTCCTGCAGCAGCCAGCTGCTGACCTGCCATGGTCTGCGCTAGCAACCGACATCTTCGAGTGGCACGGAAAGCACTTTCTGGTGCTTGTCGACTCTTACTCCAGCTGGTTTGAAGTTGACCAGCTCCACTCCCTCTCTTCCTCCATGGTCATCGAGAAGTTGCGCCGCCACTTTGCCACATTCGGGTCTCCGGTCAGCCTGCAGTCGGACAACGGCAGCCAGTTCACCAGTGCCGAGTTCCGTGCCTTTGCTGAACGATGGAACGTTCGTCATTACACCAGCAGCCCGGAATACCCGCAGAGCAATGGACTGTCCGCAGTGCCAAAGGATTGTTGGAACGTTGTCGCCTATCCCACTCCGACATCTACCTGGCCCTGCTGAACCTTCGCAACATCTCCCGCGACCATGCCCTGGGCTCCCCGGCTCAGCGACTTATGTCCCGAGTCACGAGGCCCACGGTCCCAGTGTCTCAGCAGTCCCTGTCCCCCTCCGTCTTTAAACCTGCCTTGGTCCGGAAACGCATTGTCAAAAAACACAGTATCCAGAAGCGTTCCCACGACAGGTCCTGCCGTGTCCTCCGCCCTCTTCTCCCCGGCCAGGTCGTCCGTATGTGGTCCTCTTCTGGCCGTTCCAAGCTGGCCGTGGTTGTCGGTTCTGCCGGTTCCCCTCGTTCGTACCTTGTCAACCACGACGGAAGGGTGTACCGCCGGTCCCGCCAGCATCTCCGGCTCGTGAACGAGCCTCTCCCTCCCCCGGCGGCTCCGTATGCCCCCCCGCTGCCACTGTCGCGGCCCTGTGTTTTGCCCGTTCTTCTGGGGCCGACCTCCCCTCGTCCTCCTCCTGAACGCCTCCCGGCTGCAGTCCCGCTTTCTCCGGCTTCCTCGCCCTTCTCTTCTCCGTCCCCCCCGATGCCTTAATCGCCGAGGGGTTCTCCTGTCCGTAGCCCCCACCATGCCCCAGCATCCCCGCTTGTTCCCGTCGGGGAAGGAGATGATGGCGAGGTGCAGACCCGGTCTGGTCGCCTGATCAGGCCGCCGGTCCGTTACGGCGATTACGTGTGATCCTGTATTCCTGTGCTTTACTGTTTGGATTCACCCTAGCGCATGAGACGTGGTCGCCCTGTCACTCACTGTTTGTTTTGGAGAGGAAGGATGTAGATGATATGTGTGTACACCTTTAATTGATAGTAATGATGTCCATGCTAACCACTCCCCCACCAGTTAGTATAATTGTAACCCGTTCACAATAGTTCCATGTAAACCCACTTTCACACACACTCCCTGTACACTAGGGTCAATTTTGCAGAGACAAATTAACCTATAAAATCCACACAACAATGGGATGTAGGAGGAACCAGAGCACACGGAGGAAATCCATATGGTCATACGGAAAATGTGCAAACTCCATCCAGTCAGCATCTGAGTTCAGCTTTGTAAGGCAGCAGCTCTGCCAGCTGTGCCACCAATGTTATTTCCCATCATTTATAAATAATTTCATATATTTATTGAAACACTAGGGTCAGATTCAAGCGATACAAGTGAATGTAGGAAAGTGACTCCTGGGGTAAAATGTTAGAAATGATATTATTGAATGCCAAATCAGGCTTACTACTGCTTATTTTCCATGTTCTTATGTTCTTAAATCATTATTCATTCTGCATTAGTGTATATGTAAGCTTAGTGAAGACTACTGCTTACTAAAATTATGCACAGATAATTGTTTTTTGCAGAACAATTTAGTAAAGGCTAATTTTTTCAATTGCTACAGAACTGTGTCTTAGGACATGGTAGTGAGCAATCACGGGGCCCACAGGGGACAGTCCTCTCACCCTTACAGTTCACCATCTGCGTCTTGGACTTCAGCTATCATTCCGCCTTCTGCCACCTGCAGAAGTTTTCAGATGACTCTGCAATTGTGGGCTGCATCAGAAAGGGGAGGGAAGCTGAATGCAGAGGTATAGTCAACAACTTTGTTGAGTGGTGTGGGCTGAATCACCTGCAGCTCAAAACTGACAAGACTAAGGAGTTTGTGGTGGACTTCAGGAGGACAGGAACACCCCTTTCCACTGTCTCCATCAATGGTGTGCATTCGCAATTTACCAGGGAGTACAAATATCTTGGAGGCCCTGTACAAGAAGGGACAAAGCCGGCTGTCCTTTTTGAGAAGGCTCTGCTCCTTCAACGTCTGCAGAAAGATGCTGCAGATCTTCTACCAATCAGTGGTGCCAGTGCCATCTTCGTCCCTGTCGTGTGCTGGGGCAGCAGGGCATAGACAGCGGACGCCAATAAGATTAACAAACTCATCAGGAAAGGTGGCTCCATCCTGGCAGGGAAGTTGGATACATGGGAGGTTGTCCTGGAGGGGAGGATGCTGCTCAAACTGCGGAGCATCTTGGACAATGCAGCTCAACCCCTCCATGACACACTGGACAACCTGATGAGTGCCTTCAGCAACACACTGGTTCCACCAAGATGCAGTACAGAACGCCACGGGAGATCCTTCTTCCCTGTGGCGATCAAACTGTACAACTCCTCCCACTGCTGTCATGGGGTTGACTGACTTCCCTCCCCCACACCCCTTCCCCAATCTTTGCACATCCCCAATCCTTTCCACTCATCACTTTAATTTCATGTTTCATGGATTTTGTGTATTATGACAATTGGCAGATCAATTTCCCTCCTGGGATAACTAAAATTCTATTGGATCATATCGTCCTGTATCATTGACATTCCATGAAAAATACTATTTGTTTTTTCATAGAGAAAGCTACTGACATCTGGTGATCTTTCTGTTGGCAACACTCAAGAGACTGTTATTTCTTACATGGCTTAAAAGCAAATATACATCCATCGAAGTAAAACCAAAATCCTGATCCTAGCGTTGAACACAACTTAGTTGCAACCTCCAATGTAACAGAGTGATTACTGAGTACTAAATGAATTTAAGACCTAAAATTTTAAACTGAAAGCCTTGATAAAACATTAAATATAAATGTTAGAATTGGATAATTATTGAATATTGGTACCCTGATTTCGCCTTCAATCTTTAAAAGAATATATATGCGTGCACAGTTTGCTCTAGTCGAGATGCTTTTCATCAGTTTAATATGGATCTAAAATATCTCTAGACTTGTTTATGTTGAGGGCCTAGGTCATTATTTTTGTGCTGACTAAAATGCTGCACCAATGGGAAATAAACCCTCCATTCTCCCCTCCACTCAATGCATACTCTGCATAAACACATTCATCTCTTCCTCAGATTTTATACCAAGAACGTCTGTTGCAAACACTTGTTAAATTGTTCCTTTCAATATGAATGATTTCTGTCTCTATCATTTCTCTAAAAAAAATCATAATATCTACCCGCAGTTTTCTAATGATTTTTCAAATGCCTTCCTCTTGTGACTCCATAATTTGATGGACTAGCATTTTCCCATTCACTAAATCAAACATTCCATGAATTTGCATTATATTCAGTTCCTACGGATAAAGTGTTCCTCATAACTATTCTTTTTAATCCATGAATGTCTTAATGACTTCATGTTTACCATGAAGTCAATGAAATAGTTAAAACCAGTCACCTTGAAGTTCTTCTGGTAGGATTTATATTCAAATGCACGTTTCTGTAGTTCATCCATGACATTCTGCAGGTTATCCAGAATGCTTTGCACCTTTTCTCTGTCAGAATTGATATCCAGAATCTGAGGATCCTATAACATATACGACAAAGAAAATAGATCAATGGAATTACAAGCATCATGTAAAATTAGAACAAGGAACTACAATCACTAAATATGACAAATAATAGTGTAAGGATCTAAGGCATTCTTGTTTTGTTTCATTTTATTTAATTTTCCTTCCTTAGGCAAATCCCAATGATATCCCCAAATTTGGAAGTGAGTCATGATATTCCGGACCTCAGCGACAATTCAGTAGCCGGCAAGTTTTAACAACCACTGGATAAAGAGACAACCTATAAGGAACACAGGCATCATGGATTATTTTGCCCAAGGTAATAGCACAACATCAGAAAATTAGCACACACTTCACCTTTAAGAACATCTTAGGACCTAGAATTGGTCTATGATCAAAATGTAAACCCCAAGTAATAATTTTCTTAGTTTACAAAATCGTCATTTACAAGAAATAATATAAAAGCAATTAAATTGATAAATCTACAACACAGCTTAGGCAATTTAAAAGTCAATTTTAGGATCTCATTACCAACTATGCAAGATACAATTTTTTGCATTCTCAAACTTTCCAAAGTAGTGAAAAAGAGGACAATTTTAAATGGTTGATATAATCTAACACTCATGATTAAAATAAATATGCAATTCTGAATCAGGACTGAGGATAAAGGTAACCACTCTTAACCTACCTGCTCTTGCAACCATACTGCTCTGACTTCCTCATTCAGAACTTCAACATCTTTATCCAGGCAGCGACATAATTTGCTAATGTTGCTGTCTCTTTCATTTACAGTTCTGTCAATTACAGTGCGAACTGCAGATATCGAAGGTTTCAGAGTTGCAAATACAGCAAGATCTTCAGGAGGTGTGGAGATCTTGTACTTTTCAATGAGCTGATACATCATGACAACAGTACTCGATTCTTCTTCCAATACTTCAATCTAAACAAAATCAATAGTTGTATAAGTAAATTATCATAGCATATTTCATCATAAGGTTATGGATTGTTAACTCCTTCAGCCAGTTCCCATGCTACCTTGGGCGGCGCACGGTGGTGCAGCAGTAGAATTGCTGCCTTACAGTTCGATCCCGACTACGGGTGCTGTCTGTACAGCATTTATACGTTCTCCTCTTGACCACGTAGGTTTTCCTGGAGATCTTCGGTTTCCTCCCACACTCCAAACACATACAGGTTTGTATGTTAATTGACTTTCTATAAATATAAATTGTGGGGGAGGGGTCAACTTCCGGGGGGAGATTTCAAATGCATTATCGTAATTTTGCCTGGATTAAAGGAGGTGTCGGATCATCAGTTGCCAGAAAATCGGTGATGGACCTGTATTGGTCAATGAGTCCACACCAGCATTTATATTCTCTTGAGCGTCATCCTGTGTTATTCAGTGTAACATCCTACTCTCTTCTCCTTCACATACATGTGCAGCCTCCTCTTAAATGTATCACATTGTCATTATTCTATGACACAAACACTAGTCTGAATTGGTTTTCTTGCAGGATATCCTATTTTGATGGCCTCTAATTATGTTATTTTTTACGTGGAAATATTTTCTCTATATGTTCTGTCAAATCTTTTCACCATTTAAAAAATCTCTTTTAGGTCAAATTTCAGCCTTTCTTTTCTCAAGTGTAGAAAGACCAGGCCTATTGAGCACATACTTTTACACTCAACATATCTCATCTTCTCCATGCCAAAACAAACTGTTTCAATCTGGCCAATCATTTCTCAGAACTAAACTTGACAAGGCTTGTATGTGTCTTCTTAGAATATATTCACATCTTTCCTATCATGTAGCGATCGAAATGTGCATATAATTCTAAGATCATAATAGAGAGATACAGCATGGAAACAGGGCCTTCGGCCCACCGAGTCCATGCCAACCACCTCTGCATTTACATTTTATGTTTCAATCGATAACAAAAAGTATCTTAAATGTATTACATTTTTCAACATCACAATTGCTTGATTACTATTTTCTGCGACCAGTGGTCATCAATCCTTGATACCCCATTTCTCCAATCTTGTCAATGCAGTATCTTCTTAGGTTCAAACTCTCCTTGTGCATTCCCTTGTCTGTTTGCCCTACTTCAAATGTTCTACCTATGTTAAAAATGGCAATCATATCTGTCAAACATGTCAATTGAGTTAAAAAATATGTCAACTGCCTTAATTAAAGTGTACCTTTCCAAACAATTATGTTAAATTTCATAATAAAAATAAGAAATTATCCAAGCTCAAAATTATGTATTTGAAAAATATCAGACTAAAATGGATCAGACTAAAATTCTTACCATATTAGGTGGGCGATCAATTCCTCACTGTCATTAACATGGCTAAAATGTTATTATTGACATACAATGGAAATCACATCCAATTATCATTACTTTTCCAATTATCTTCATTATCCAAGTCTGAAATACCCTTTTCTAGTTAAACCAGAACATCTAAAAACCCGTCCTGGTTGTTGTAAAGAACAGTAATGTAAAGCCAACCTTCATTTTCCTGAAGAAGAATACGTAATCGCAAAAAGGAAAAACAGGAATAAAGTGAACAGAAAATTATGACTATTTTATAGCATATATTATGAATATATTTCTACATACCCTATCTTGCATCTCGTCAAGGAATAACAAATTGTTCACATACTCCGTGGTCCCTGTTGGAATGATTTCAAGTTTAAATTCAGCATCTTGTGCTTCATGAATAATAGCATCGGTTTTCTTCTTGGCAAGTATTGGAAGTATATCATAAATAGCCTGAACGATTAAAAAAAATCAAATTAATATTATCAGCAAGAGTATTACGTTTACTTTTACTTCTTACTATATTGTACCTTTAAGCTGTTTTCTTAATAGTCAGTAGGAATTAGAACAAGTAACAATGTGACCTATTTTAGGCCTATTAAAATAAACACTAACATTCCAAAGTATACGTTAACCAAATTAGAAATGTTTGGAATAGCATTATGATAAATATTTCTTGTGCCACTACCAATTATAAACCAGTGTGCAATTTTTTTTAATTAATTGTATTTGAATTTCAAAAGTTACAAGTAAGTTTGATTCTTCAATAGTGATTACAGTTGCATATCTTTTAACATTCACAACAACTGATTTTTTTTAATTGTGTATTAACATAAAAGAGTAATCCATAAATGAATGGCAAGCAAATTACACCATTTAAATTCAAAATTATGTTAATCATTATAATATTATACATTTAGTTTAATTCTTTTCAAAGATCTTTTGATCACATATAATAGAAATTGAATGCAATGTAATTATTTTTAAATACATAGTAATATCAATACAGATACACGTTGCTAGTTCTTACAAGAGGTTGTAGTTCACGGGTTGGCAGTTTCTATTATAAAGTTAGACAAACAAATCTTGTGCTATAAACAGAATGGAAGAAAAGCCCCTCCAATAAAAACAGAATCATGTATATCTGAAGTGCTATCAGGCACTTATTTACCTGATGGTATAACAGGCTTTTATAGCTCATCGTCACCACAAGAGACTTAATGGAATATATTTGATTATGAGATTTACTTTATAAATGAATATACCAATCAAATAAACATTGCTAAGTGACATTTTGTCTGGATGTCAGTCACAATTTTATGTAGAAGGCTTATTTAGAGAAAATATTGATGTAGGTACTGTCTGGCGCACACCCACATGAACTCAGATGCTTAAAGACTCATTGGACTGAAATGAGCTGGAGGAGTAAAGGTAGTTCCTTATTCTTTGTATTGTCTGATCACCTGTCAGATAAATCTATTTTGTTTTACAACCACGTCAGATTAATCGCTGACATAATAATGAGGAGTCTGCAGTATACAACTAAGTGAACTAAGATTGAAGATCATGGAAAGAAGTAACACCCAGAACATGAACAATAAACCCATCAGGTTAGCAGCTGCAATGTAAGGTATCCCCTGGCTTCACACCTTCTACCACACTGCCCTCGTCAATCTCATTGGTTACCAGGATCCTCCTTTCCTCCCCGATCATCTTTTGAAAGTTCCTTTCTAATGCCATGAAATTGGTCTTGCTTAAATTGGAAGCTCAATTTTTGGACCGCCTTTATCCTTTTCCAGAATTACTTTGAAACTAATATAATAATGGTCCCTGTTTCCAAAGTCCTCTCTCACTTACCCTTCTGTATTCTGTCTGACCTTATTTCCAAAAGGAGATCATCTATTTTCTATGGAGACATCCCTTCTCTAGTAGGGCTATCTCCATATTGATTAACCAAACTTTCCTGAGTACACGTAACAAATTCAACCACGTTCAGGTCCTTTGCATTATCGCAGTCCTAGTCAATAATGGAAAGTTAAAATCACCGATATTATAACCTTGTTATTCTTGCAGTCATTTGTGATATTCCTACATAGTTTGCATTAATACCTGCTGACTATAAAGGGTCCTATAGTACAATGCCATCAAAGTGTTCATTCATTTCTTATTTCTTAATGTTAAAAGGTTTTTGACAAAATAAAAATGCTTACCTCCAGACATAGCAGTGGTGAAGGAATTAGTGTTTTTTTCAGAGAGGTGTTATCAATCAGCAACAATCCTAAGTTTTTAGTTTGCTTAATACTGACTGCATCTTCATGTTGTTGGTGATATTTCTCCAGCCAACTCACAAAGAAATAGATATCTGAATTAAGAGTAAACACATTTTATGTTTTGACATGAACCCAAATAAAGCAAATACATTTTTAACTAAGGAAACCTTTTTCCGACGGAATACATTTTTATAGATATTAGTAATTTCCTGATTAAAATATCTGAAGGGGGAAATTCAGTAATGTGCAGGTTAGATGAGCAGGCACTGTTTTCTTTAGAGCAGAAGAGATTTAAGGGAGGATTCGCGATTTTGATAGAATACACAGGATAAACTTTCCTTTACCAGGATGCTGATTACACAAGAACAGAAATGCATTGTCATTGGCAAACAAGTCACTTCAATTAAGAGAATACATTTTATGCAGAAATCTTAAAAATACTCCATGAAACAAAATGCAATAGGCAGATTCAAATGTGACTTTAAAAAAATAACTGCATAAACACTTTATGGAAAATGTTTGGGCCCTTTGCTGTTTTGGGGTTTAAATTCGCGATTTGGAATAGAATGCACAAGGCATGATTCGTAAGTTTGCAGATTACACTAAAGTAGGCAGTATTGCACAGAATGTGGAGAGAATAAGTAACAGGAAAAATTAGCAGATAATGGGATAGCTCTGTGAGCAGTCATGGACTTGATGGGCCAAATGGTTTTCTTCTAATGCTGTGAGAGAATATGGAAATCTTGATATGGATAAAATTCAGCTTAAACTATGGGGTGGAAGATTGCAACCTTCACGTGGTCCGCCCTGTTTCGACTAATGCAATCTACTCGACGTGCACAAACGGAAGATCAAATAGAACAAGTTGTCCAACAACTTTAGGCTGTGCATGCCAGACGAAAGAAGAAGGAGCTTAAACTATTAGTATGTCAAGGGGAGGAATTCACTGATTTCAATGTAATAAAAAAGATTGCAATTAAGAAAATATTGGACTGAATTTTGAAGTAAATCCTCACAGTTCTGTGTACAATTGTCAGCAATTCGCTGTCCCGACAACTTTGAGATTTCTGTACATCTCAAATGAGTGCAAAGTACAGTACTGAACTTGTTAGCAGCTGTTGAGAAAGTTGTCTTTCTTAATTTCACATAATTTGCTGGGTTTACTATGGATTTATGACGTGTTCTGGTAATTTCTCAGTGAACCAAGTATCATTTTCACAACACAATAGTTCCTCTATTTGGTTTTTAATATGAATTTAAATTATCCCCTAAATTTCCGTAGTTAGTACAATGAACTCTGACCACACATTTCTAAAACAAAAGTGTAGCTCCTTAGATGTTATTCTATAAATCTTTTTGTAGAGCTTTTAAATTGCTTGAGTTTATATAATTGTTTTAATTAAATGTTTTGAATTCAGGATTTCGGTTAGCTTTTTTTTAAGATTATGCATTTTACATGTTTTAATAACTTTAATAAATTTTACTTTGGAGTCACGTGAGTGACTACGTGAAGAAGGCCCGCCTGGCGCTGGAACGGCATTACGTCGACGCTGACGGCAGAAGCAGGAGCTGCACAGACAGCTCCTCGACAGCGGTAGGTCGGAACCGGCAGGTAAGTGCAGTTGAAAAATTTTTTAGGAAGTCTGCAAAACTCCGTGCCTGGTGGGTTGAACCAGGATTTTAAAGGTTTTAAAAAACAAAGTAAAAGTTTAAATTGAACAGAAATACTCTGTTAAAAACAACGGAGTTTTGAAAAGAACGTCCCAGGGGAATACCCAGCGATCGGGACGAGAGATTAATTACGGGGCCGGTTCCGATACTGGTACCCTTAAAAATACGGTAGAGAGGTTAAAATGCACCACAATCTTTTGGTAGGAAATTTTAAAAGTCAGAAAGGCTGTAATTTAAGAAGATAAATAAATTTTGCGATATGGAGAAAGTACTCCAAAATATAAAAAAGAGACAAGGGTCACAGTACCCAAACAGTTCCCCCCAAAAGACCCTGAGGGGCTTGAATATACAAAATATGGCTATGTGCCAAATTGAGAATTTGAAACTCCGGACCCTGGATTAGGGTGGAGGAAGTCTCTTTGGATATAATTCCAAGTGGATCAGGGCTGCAAAAGACAGACCCTGCAAGTGGTGATGTGAATTATGAATGCACACCAC